>CM073591.1:141820531-142483031 GCA_037074705.1 Zhengitettix transpicula
TCGTCTTGTTTTACTTTTTTCTAATACGTTTGACACGTTTCGGACACGAAATACCAGTAGGTACGCAAGTAAATTACTACTCTGGTTTATACCCATTTAATAATTTTAATTAATGAGCCGAAAATTACTCCCTGGCGTTCTATAACGTAAAGCTTAAATTCGACTCTTCAGTTAATGATAGTCATCTAATAATTAATATTTATTGACCTTTTAAAATATTAGTTATGCACAGGGTTATTCTTAATAGTTATTTGACGCAATAATCAAATTTTAAATCTAATTACATTCCACTTTACAATAATATTTTTACATGATCTGATTTAGCAACGCAACTAAATAAACATATAAAAGTGATCTGAACTATTACAGTGACTTACAACTTCTGCTGTATTAATTCAATTCAAAATTTCTAAGATACCACACATTATTCTACGTTTTTATCATGCTACAACATTAACACAATGAACTTTACACAGTTCTAGTTTACCAATGAGACTCGAACCACGTTCTTATTTCAGATATTTTTACACGAAATTTACAGTACTGTACTTATATGGCGGTCCAGAAGCTGTTCCATCTATCAGGTTCAGGAATAAAAGCCAAACTTGTCAACTTAAAATCTTACCTTACGCCGAGGCTCGTGGTAATTTACATATTGTAATATAATGCTGGCGGGGTTAATTTTAATAATAATACTCCAAATTGTAGATCTAAACTCCTACGTTTCACTACAAGCTGTAGCTATGAACTGTCCTCTATCAAACTCTTACATTTTTTACTCCTACACTTTCTCCCTTCCCAGACTTCCCTGTTCTCCGATTTATAGATAGGAACTTTCCTGTTTTCTCGCTTGTCCACCTTCCAAACCGACTCTCTTCGTTCCGCACCATAGGATAGGGTAGAAACGTCTTCACGTGTTTGATTTCAGCCAATCTGCGACGACTTTACACTTTCGCAGGCTTATTCTCGTCTTTTAGAAGAGTTGACCATCGGGGATTTTGGTCATGTCAATACCCCTGAGACAGGGTTCTCCCATAATCCGTCGCTTTTGTCTGAAGGAACCGTTTTTTCTCGGCATCCCGTCACCTCGGCGCCAAATTTTATGGCCGTAATTTCCACAAAGACACAGATCGTATCTCCGTACACATGCGTACCCAAATATGTGTTATCCAAATTTTAAAATCAATCTTCTATTAATTTGAGGAGTGTTTTTCTGCGCTACAATATGGAAACTCGAACCCAGACTCCACTCACTGAGTACAGACTTAACTGTAAACATTTTTCTCTGTCTATCGTAGACCGCACAAATCCACTTCATTTCAAGCTATATCATTCCGTCGGCATAACTACGTGCACCCGCCAAATTAACACATGAAAAACGTGCACCTCTCAAGATTTCACCATTGACTGTCATACATAAATAAATGCCGTTTTCAAACCATCTCCATGACTATCACGCGACAATTTATTACCCATATATATTCTCTACTTTGTGATCGACATTTATAGAACTTTCTTTGCTGGATTTAACTTGTGGACACCCTTGATCCCTGTACTTTCGCCGTCAATGTTTTCCATTCACTACAATCAGTAATAGATCCACAATATGCATTTTCATGTGTTCCGAAAGTATAGGTCGTGAGATATAGTAGTCCTGTCAAGATAAGATGCTCCAAAACCAACTGCCCTGGTATTGTAGTGGGGGTAGGCCGGAGCTCAGAATAACACAAACCTCTGTTACAGCATGTTGGTAGTGTAAAACCTATACAGAAATATTGACGCATTGAAATATATTGTGTTCAGTTCAGGTTATGCTGTACACAAAAAGAGATAATAAGTACTCAACCATGCTTCTGTCTGCAAATCCCGTTCGTAAGAATATAATTAATGTTCTTAAAATTGGAAGTGGCACAGTTCCAGGTTCTCCGCAAAGTGGCGTTCCCATCTGACGACAATGCTCCCCTCCTTCTTCTCCGTTCTACCGCGCAGCAGACGCGAGGTGTTACATATCACGACCTATACTTGTTCGGGAACGTCATAAAGATGGTCACCTTTTGTTCAACTATGCGGCTAGTAGATAACAGCTCCGGCTTATTCCAAACATACATCACAAATATGATTTTTGAAGGTGATGTCCAAATGAAATAATATAAAATACAATTATCGGAGCTGTAAAAACATGTTTTCGTTCTGAGGCACCTACTACAAATCGCAAATCTAGTTCTATTCCTGTATCATATTTTGATTCTCTTACATGTTATCAATCAATATAACGTATTTGACAATTTCTTCGACATTTCAGTATGGATATTTAATGATCACCAGTGAAATGGATAAAAATTTCTCGGTTTTCACAGGGGTTAATAGATAAAAACGTGACGTTACGACGACTAAAAGCTCTATCGTCATCTTCTAGGTTTTTATCCGACAATTACACCGGGAAAGTCTTCAATCTTTGACCAGTGAAATGTGTATTAAGTTTATGTGTCAACCACAATAATACGAATGTTTCATAAAAAATAGTGCACGCAAAGATAAATGAACTAGTGTCTCATTTCACGTTAGCTGACATACTATCCAGCAACCTTACGCCAGTGAGCTAGTATTGAAGTCGACTGCGACATTGAAAGAGGACACTTTTGTATAGTCAAAGTCCGTTGAGTCTAAAAACAGGGTCATTGAATGGTGGACCTAATCCCGTAAGCAGAACGCGTTAGACTTATGTTTAGGCAGTTGGCTACCGCCTTATGTCAGAAGGTTTGCTGCTGTCACTTTAAGTCAATCCAAGTGTTAAAAAAGCACCAGAAAATCAACCATTACTATGAGAGGAGCATATTCTATTAATATTAAGGTGTCCCTATTTTTTAAATATTAAGATTATAATTTTTTTCACATGATACAATTTCTCGCAATTTTTTCAGCCATTAATCGTAACGAAGAGGTTACCAAATCTTTAGAGCGAGTTTCCACTTTAGGCGAACCCGGGTTTGATCCGAGAAACAGTTCGTTTTAGTTGCAGATATGTTATTCACAACACTCATGACATATTTTATCGTATAAAAGGCAAGAGTCGACAATGTTCACAAATTCATGAAAGAATAGATTAAATTTGCTACGAAAACTATTGTTAATTGATTATAGACACTCGTCAGCGACCCGAATTTGTGAAATTTTGTACTACTGCCCTGCATTTATTAATATGTAACTACTAAACTTAATTAAATAGAATGCTACTTTTATGTGGCATGAATGCCTTTACCCCATTTCGTGTCCTCCTCCTTCAATTTCATTACATTAAATCACTAGTTGTTATACCGCGTCTTGAAAGCTTAGGTGTGTTTTATAGGTAGTACAAATGAAAGGAGAATTGCTAAATCACAGCTGTCATCTGAAATTTAAGAACCTACCGTCGAGAGGTCGTTACTGTCCTGTGTCCAAAGGAGCGTGAAAAACGGGATGAGAAATTCTTGAGAATTTGTGCCGCAGTCCATTCTCAAAGACACGCTGATTTATAGTTAGAAATCTAAGTTAATGACGTCGAAGCCTGCGAGAGAATTCTCTCGCAGGTGAACCTTCCCAGAGAGATCTCGCGGAGGCTACCTTTGGGGATGCCTTCACATCTCTCTGGTTTTTTGAACACAGGTTCCCATATGCCGAGGCACCTCGGCCTGTTTTGAGAGTGTGTGTTCCGAGGTCGCAGACCTTGGGCATACGGTAAGAGTTGTCTGCTATTCCTATTGGAATAGTCAACCAGCTGCCTCCTAAATTGGTCAAGGCATGGCGAGGGGAAAGCTGCGACCCCACAGCTAACCCCTCTCCCGCCATCGGAAGGTCGTGGAACAAGTACCAAATGCCCGACCTACCTGATGCAGGTTTTTCTAGGGTTTTCCCTGCATTACTTTTAGGCGAATTGCCGGGTAGGATCCTTAAACCATGGCCCGGGGGCCCTAGTTAACCCTTGGCTACCTTCCTCTACCCTTCCGCATCCCCCCTTTCAAATCCCTTTCCCATGCTATAAGAGGGGAGTTGTCACTATGTGGATTACCCTATACATAGCCTGTCTACACCTCAAAAAAAAGTTAAGACGTTCAGGAAACGAAGTGAAATACTCCGGAGTCATTTGTTTTAGTCGTATCAAGGGCCATTAGCAACTATTTTTCATTGTTGCTTTTCACTTTCTAGGGAACTAATTTTGTGAGAGATTCTCAGTAAGGAAACACACACACACACACAACATCCATGACCTCGCCGAGATTTCAACCTGGGATCTCCATGATGTTAGTGAATGACGCTGACTCCTACACCACACCAGGAGTAATCCGGAGTAATGTTTCACAATTTCTATCGATACTTATAACTTCTCAAGTTGATTTTCACGTTTAAATATTAATGAAAATTGAAAAATATTTGTATCTATAACTCATTTGTTTGGCAGTTCGAGAAATACATATCACAAGTACGTATGCTTTAAAATCATCCTTTTTTTCGTTTAAAGTTATAACTGGCAACAAAGAGATTCGTTATTAAATAATAGCTTTCATGTTAAACTACGCAAGTGAGAAAATAGGAACTTATAAATGCGTTCTGTAACGCGATTTTTATTCATATATTTATTATATCTATACATATATTGTAATGATTAAAATTATTTAATAAATAAATTGATTGCCACACGTTGGTGACGCCAAAATGTAATGATTAACTGGATTAATTAATTATACAAATTATTTAAACAAAAATAACTTAAATGATTTAAATTCCATAGTTGGTTTATGAATCAATTATATTTATTTTATTTAAAGAGGATTTTAAATAATTACGATATTCTTTAAAACTTTTAATAAACAATTACTTTCATTCAGGTGAATTTTACAACATTTTTAAATGAGATTATTTACATTTAAAGTTTTTCAATTTTATAGATTTTCCAACTCTTTTCTCAGGGTCATTTATCTCGGCCTTCTAAGTAAAGAAATTATGATTCATACATCATAATGTTTATTATTTTTTTTATTATTTTTTTTATTATTTTTTTAGGGTAACAGCCTACATGAGGGTAATCCACATGGTTGGCAACTCCCCTTTAATAGCATAGGAAGGGATTTGAAAGGGTAGAGCAAGGTAGCCAAGGGTTAACAAGGACCCCCCGGCTATAGTTTAAGGATCCTACCCGGCATTCACCTAAAAGTAATGCAGGGAAAAACATGCCTCGGCATGTGGGAACCTTAGTTCAAAAAACCAGAGAGATGTGAAGGCATCCCAAAGGTAGCCTCCGCCAGAGCTCTCTGGGAAGGTTCAATTCTCAATATTAATTTTTAGCATATCCTGGGTATTCATTATGTAAATATTTCAATAAGAATACGGGTGGGGAAAATTGGAAAAGTGTATTATTCGTTAGACACTTGTAAAGGGAGGAGATATTTTCTTCCATAGCCAGTCGAATAAGCCTTCCAAAGTGGAGGTGTTTTACGTGTTGCATTCATGAAAGGGTGCTCAATTTTTCCGACGAGAAGTTTACGATACGCGTTTGATTTTCTGGTCTACAATTACAAAGAAAAATTCTTAATATTTCAAAACCTAAATTACGATATCAAATATGTGCAACAATAATAGTAGATGCATACAGGCCAATAGATATAATGTAAGCTACAGAAAGCTGTAATTCTCTATCGTATTAGGACCTTTAAATATACATCATAAAATGAATGCGTTAACCTACAAGTAGGACTCAAGATAAACGTGAAATTTTGCACTTTTTTCCTTAAAGAGTTACTAGCTTTGTTGTTGTTGTTCTTTGTACGCTGGTTCTACCGTTTACGCTTATTTAATTAGGTTTTAATTTTTTGAAAAATAAATTTTTATTTATAATAGTCTCTATATATAGAGAGAGACAAATTCAACGTCTTTTTGATAGTTTAGTTTCTTTAATTCTATGTGTTATTATTGTTCTTTAACGTAACTTTTACTTGAATACAGTTTTATACGGAGTTTTATATCCTAAATAATTACTCAAACCGGTTTTTAATACGTGACAAAGAAACGAAGGAATGCATGTGGCCTACTTGTGATTGAAGTTTTTGCGAGGTCGAAACCGCAGCTATTAGCTCGACAGGGCGGTGAAGAATGGCCTGCGTCTTTGGTGAGGGCGGAATCTAAATTCCTGTTATTCAAGATGATGCGAATAAGACTTGTAATTTATATTTGTAGATCCATCATCTTTAGCTGCACGAGGCTATCCGACGTTAAGTATATTTCGGAAACAAACATTTTTCTAATCTACATGCGAACGTGTAAAAATCACAAATCCTATGTTTTACTGAAAGCTCCAAGTGTAATACAAAAACACCCGCAGGAATTCAACAGTGAAAAACAAAATAAAACGAATGATAAAAGAAACGAATAAAATCCATGGAAGGAAGCCTGCGAGAGGATTCTCTCGCATGTAAACCTTCCCAGAGAGCTCTGGCGGGGGCTACCTTTGGGGATGCCTTCACAACTCTCTGGTTTTTTGAACTAAGGCACCTCGGTCTGTTTTGAGAGGTGTATGTTTCCGGCGTCGCAGACCTTGGGCATACGATAAGAGTTGTCCGCTATTCCTGTTGGAATAGTCGGCCAGCTGCCTCCTAAACTGGCCAAGGCATGGCGAGGGGAAAGCTGCGACCCCACAGCAAATCCCTCTCCAGCCAACGGAAGGGCGTGGGACAAGTACCAAATGCCCGACCTACCTGATGCAGGTTTTATAGGGTTTGTCCTGCATTACTTTTAGGCGAATGCCTGGGGGCCTTAGTTAACCCTTGGCTACATTCCTCCACCCTTCCGCATCCCCCCTTTCAAATCCCTTTCCTATGCTATAAGAGGGGAGTTGCCACTATGTGGATTACCCTATACATAGCCTGTCTACAACCAAATAAAAAACGAATAAAATTACGTCTGATTGAAAATGAGAAAGAGAGCCAAATACAGACAAAATAAGAGAAAATATAAATACCACACGACGTTTGTGGGATCCTTGTCCCTTTCTTCAGGAGCTAAGAAGAGCCTCGAGCGACACAACTGCACTCGTCAGTTGACAAAACGTTTGAGTTTGAATGATCAAGGAATTGACACTTTTCTGAGTAGCCAGCAATTTCTGTGAAGCTACCTCAGAAAAATATACACGTTAAAAGACAACAGAGCAAAATGATGTTGCATGGTGAGAATAATTATAGCAAAGGCGAATATACTGTGTAACTTCCGTTCTAAAAATTTGCAGTAAATGATATATTTGTTTGCTCTTTCATGGCGCTGACTCCATTACTTGCTCTGTTCAGTGCTTCAATGGAGTTTTAATTCGCCGTCTACTCAGTTCAGCTCTTTTAACTGGTGGCTTGCGACCCTGTTGTTTCACTTCAGAATCTGATTAGCTCATTGGTCGTAATCTGTTCTCTTACCTGACGATTACCTTTTAAAATTTCACATAGGGAACTCCATCCCGGCTATAGCTCTTGTTCTCATATAGTTAAAAATATTTTAATTACTAATACGTATCCTCTGACCTTCGTCAATAAACACATCTCCATAAGAAATAATAATCTTAATTATAGTAATAACCATAAAACAATTTACAATAATCCGATTTCAATAGGGAAAAACAGATTGTGGTAGTGCCTTATGGTTTAATAAGTGAAAAATAAAAAATCTTCTAACAGATTTTCACTTCTCAGTTGTATTTAGAATAAACAGTAAGCTTAACAAGGGGAGGGGGGCAGGTAAAGGCATAATTAGCAAATATTCACAACACAATGCAGTTTATGAAATTAATTGTAGGGAACTTAACTGTTGTAAATCCTATATTGGTCAGACCAAACGTGCATTAGGAACAAGACTAAAGGAGCATAAGAATAATTATAAAACGGCCAACCACAACGTAGTAACAAACCATAGATTGGAGAAAAATCACGCTTTTCATTGGGATAATGTTGAGGTGTTAGATGTTGAACCAAATTTATACAAACGTAATCTATCAGAAATGATACACATAAAAAGCACCAACGACACACTCAATTCGCACAACGTTAAGCAATGTTTACAACTCCTTATTTTTCTAAATTGTTTATTCTGTTTTCTTAATACAACTCCTTATTTTTCTAAATTGTTTATTCTGTTTTCTTAATACAAATTTTACCTGTAAGTTATTTTCCAGTAAATTTGTGTTTCCATTTATTAACTCACAAGGTATTTATCAACGGTATTGAGGGTCTACGAACACGGGATAACCCCAATGTGTTACTAAACGTCCGGATGTCAGGTCAAAGCCTCAAAACTACAGCATGTCATTTAGCCTTGCTCCAATCTTGCTAGACTTAATTGAATAGTGTGCCTCGGACCCCCGTTCAAAAACTCTGCGAATTTAATAACGTGTTTCGTTTATTTGTGCTAGTTTGCTGTGTTAATTTTGGTAAGTTGTTTGTTATTTTTTTTTGTGTGTGTGTACTTTGGCTTGCCTTTGTTTACTTTGTACAATCATACTATAAATCAAATCAATCGTAAATACCTCCTCTGTAGGAAAATATATAAGAAGATATAAAAAGGTACCGAAACATCGTCATAATAAAAAGGTGGCTGTATAAGGTCATCAATTGTTTTATTAATTCAAAACAGACGTTACATTAGAACTTTTTATTATTAGTTTAAGACAAACCTCCGATTTGGAATAAAATCAGTCTTTTTCCCAGTGTTGAAATCTATATAAAATTTTATAATATCCATGAAGGGAAGCCATCATCCTCTGTCTCGACAATTATTCCGCCTTTATCACAATTTCTACTGATACACCCAGAATTTTCTTTTTGGTCGCGGTTTATCTATTAAACCTGATTGAGATTGGTGTCCAAAATATGTTTATAAATAACTGAAGCTTGATATATTTATGTTCCGTCTTTCTAGTTATAATGGCTTCCACAAAACGAATTCCCAGTCATATAAATGTATATATATATATATATATATATATATATATTAATGCCAATTAAACAGGCCATTAATTGTTTTTAATATAATAAAATTTTTAGCGGTACAAATGCGTAAAGGCGACAATGAAGGCGGATTTTTCCTTTGTTCAACAATGGAGCCCGCGCGCGCAGAAAACTGAGTATGCACTTGGAGAGCCAGTCTGGAATCGGTGATTGATAGGTGAAGGAGTCAAAATTCTGCGTACGAGAACTGTTAAAAGTCGACGGGGAGATTTAATACAGTTCAGTTCACCTACAGCAACAAACAGTAAAGTTTGCAGTTATAAAGTACGAATAGCGAGATCCTATATTTCTACATGAAAGCAGGCAAATATTTTTACGGAGAGATTTATATAATAATTTGCACACGGTGAAGCAAATGGTTGCTTCACGCTGATTGAACAATTATCGCATAGAGGGGACCGTAATCCACTAGCAGACCAAAGGGGGCGGCTCATCCGAGGTTCCAGATAGCAGAGGACGAGTATTTTAATCGTGTGTATTAAAATTTTCAATGAAGTGTAGAGTCTGTGTAAAATGGCTTTTTAGTGTGGTAGTTTTCAAGCTACAAGAGAGATCTGGTACCAGACAGACGTTTCCGTGAGTAACAAAACATTTATACAAATTTGTAAACGATAATTAAAAAGGTAGAGTCAGATTTCGTTCAGTTTTCTTTTCACTTACTTTCATATGGTTTTTAGGTTAACTTCTTATATTTGAATTGTTAATTGTCAGTTTATACATTGATTTTGTTCTAATTATCAAACCTAGTTATGACCCTGAGATAAGAGATTCGATGTATTTGATTGTAATGATATAAGACCTGTACGTTCATAAATGCCACGAATTAATAAACGAAAATTAAACTATTTGTTTTTTAACTGGATGGAATTCGGCATGAAAAATAGGTCTTGTACATTGTACATTTAACAACAATAATAAATTCCTTTTAAGATTAGTAAATGTTGTTAAGTATTCCTATGATTTTAAGACCACCTTTTTAATCATTATAGATTCAACGTCTTCAACATGTGGCTAATTATAAAAATTTTAATTAATTTTTTTGTTAATTGATTCATCTAATTAATCGTCATCCTGTTGTTTATTACAATATATATATATTGTAATGCATTAAATAATGTAATGCATTAAATTAAAGGCATTGGCTCGGAACAGCACACGAGTGGTGAAGAGAAAGCGTGTGAAAAATGATTAGGGGCTCTTTGAAGAAGCAAAAGACATTTATCTCCGACTAGGGAGATTTGCCGTCAGAAGCGTAACTTGGAAGGACGGTTTCTGTCGGAAGAAATTCGTCACGACGCACGTGTGGAGGGGTCAGAACTTAAGAGCGAACGAGATGTATGGGTCTTTGAAAGACATTGAGTTAGGATGAATGACCTGACAGTTGGCGTATTTGCTTGGGACAAGAAAGGAGGCCGTAACTTGAAAAGATCGGGAAACGGCGATTTGTTATAGGAAGTGCTGGTCAAACGGACAAGGGTAAATTGCAAAGTAATTGCAATGAGACGTGACGAAGGGCCTAGCAGCTGCAAGGGAAATTAGTGTCGCGCACTTGTGAAGCGAGGAAAGGAAGGACTCCAGCGGCAAGAAAGTAAATCTCGTTAATGGGATGCTGTCACATTAACCATGGCGACGGACTTTTGAACCAGGAGAGGAACCGGGATGCTAGCAGTATATATAGAGGAATATCCTATTGTTAAAGGCAGTGTGGAGTTGGACGTAAAGTGAGGAGGAGGAAAGAGGCAGTGTGGAGTTGGACGTAAAGTGAGGAGGAGGAAAGAGGCAGTGTGGAGTTGGACGTAAAGTGAGGAGGAGGAAAGAGGCAGTGTGGAGTTGGACGTAAAGTGAGGAGGAGGAAAGAGGCAGTTTGGAGTTGGACTTAGAGTCGAGAGTTAGTCGTGAGTTAGACGTGAGTCGGCAGTCAGTAATGAGTGTGGAGCCAGCGTGCTGTTTGGAATTAGACTTTTAACGCAGAGGAGGTGCGACCGGATACGACAACCGACACCGAGGAACTTCACAAGGAACACCTAGGAGACGTAACAAGATATGGAGAACCAGGCAGCAGCGAACCAGAGGGATTGTGTTAGAATAAGTGTATGAACGTGTAAGATATGAAGTGCGAATCTAAAGATACGAGCACAAGAGACCTGAGAAACAGTAAGTTAGAATGAACAATATAATCAGATGTAAACGGTATTTAAAGGATATCAGTCAGATTTCGTTCCCTTCTTTGTTATACTAAAAATTAGAAGCAAGCTGTAAGTTAAGTCCGTTGATAAATTTAATAAATATTTTTTTTTGTTTAATTAAAACATACATGTTGGGCCTTTTTCGATTCTGTTCCATTGTCAAGCCCAGGTAGAGACCCATGAGAAAAAGAGATCTTTTATAGTATTAAATTCTGATAAATGTAAATTTTTGTTTAATAAATCTGTTTTGTTATAAAGAATAATTTTTTTGTTATTAAGACGCCCGTATAGATTATTACGTTTTGGCACCACAACGTGGGGCAACCTCAATTGCTAAATAATTATCGGCATATTGTGATCATTACATATTGGCTACCACAACGTGGGGCAAATCATTGATAAATAAGCATTGGAGTAAATTTGGTTATTACAATATATATATATATATATATATATATATATATATTAGAGATTCGTCTCACTGTCAATCGGCACAATTTTCATATTTCAGATGTAGATAGTAATTTAAATTATATAATTCTGAAATTTTGTATACAGGGTGATTCTACGGTCATTGGACAAGCTTGACGGATAGTACAGCTTACTAAAACACACTTTTTTTGTATAGAAATGTATGGTCGGGAGTGACATGTTGAAGCACTAACACAAAAATTGAGACATGGAAGAAATTATTTATTTACAACATAAATTAAAAAAAACAGCACATTTATCGATAATCGATTACTTCTTATTGGGACATCTGAAGGCCATCATTTACGAGACTCCAGTTGACTCAATTAAGGACCTTGTTGCTCGACCATTCATTGCGGCTGCAAGCGTGCGCGAAATGCCTGGCATCTTTGTAACTGATCACCGATCACTGCTTCAACGCTAGAAAGTATGTAATACTGTTGGTGGTCTCAATTTTGAGAATTTATTGAAAAAATTCTGGAAAGAAGCGATGATTTTGTAAATAAACAATGCCCCTTTTTTTTGTATTGGCGCGTCAACGCGTCACATCCGATTATACATTCCTGCACAAAAAATGTATGTACCACCCCTCAAATTTTGTTCCATAACCGAGGAATCACCTTGTATTAAGTATATGTACATTCAACTAAATGTTAAATACGAAACAAATTGTGAAAGGAATATTTACAATCTTATAATATAGGATTCATTAACAAATGAGAAATAATAATGTAAAAGTATTTTCGTGTAAAAGATTTATTTTAGTCACTTAATTAGTTTAAATTTAAGTTACTGAAATGTTTTGTTGCATATATAAATTAATGCTTTTGTTTTTATATACCTCATGAGGATTCACGTCAGGACTGAAACATGTTGTGTTTATAGTTAAATTTTATTTATTTACCGGTTGTTTGACTGTCCATTTTCCCCCATTTATGCTATACAGACTTAAATGATAAAATATATTATCTGCGTACACAAATTATTGTAACACCTATTTCAGATTATTGATTACGGGTTTTGTTATCGACGGAATTTACGAAGAACTATCACTCAGTGTGGACATATCAAGCTCTGGAATACACATAAAATCAAACATCGGCACCTCCTTTGGTGTAGGGGTCACGTGACTGCCTCGCATCACAGTGGTCCCGGGTTCGAATCCCTGAGAGAGATGTCTGTGAGCGTGACAGAAACTCTCGTCAATTAATCCTCCGACAAGCCAAAATGAGTACCCATAAAGATTCGCTAATGACCTGAGATGTCAATGCGACTGTAAATAAATCAATAAAAGAACATCGGCATAATTCAAAGATGCCAATACAAGTTCAGATCTATGACAGACGTCCCATGGTACTTGCCATACCCTGGATCTAATATGACATACAAGAGCGCAGAATCGATCACTACGAAGGAATTCACTAATAAAGACGCTTGTGACTCAACAAGACTCAATCCCACTAATCGCAGATCACAGTCAATAGGTCACATCCACGTAGAGGTCATCGATCCTATTAATATATTAACTTATAGAAATTGTCATTCTCTTATTGCTGAAAAATCTTCACTAACTTAAATTCACTAGAGTTCGGATTGAGGCTAAATTTACTTTCAGTTGGAGTATTTGTCCCAAACAGTGTTTCAGGTAAATTGTTCCAGTCTAGATTGTCCTGGCCTTTAATTTGAAGAAGTGATCAGCCGTATCGGTTCTTTCATTATGTAAGTAGTCGACACTGGTCGTGGGTGGGAGAATAATCACCACACTCATAAATTACCCTTAATTGATATCTGAGTTAAATGCCGTGCTCATACAGGAATTAGTTTAGCTTGTTATGTGGGCTGGAAGCGGTCAAGGTCTTGGCCTAACTTCGTGGCCGACATCGCCGTCAGAGCGCAGCAGCCGCGGTCCTTAACGAAGTGTGAAGTGTTTAGCACGCCAGTCGCTCACCAAACATGCCTTATATTAGAAGGAGAAAAAACAACAGCTTTAGACTCAGCCAATTTTCGAGGCTTCCATACCCCACTTTTACCAATCCTCCCAATTATGCCAGCTTTCCACAATTCTGGTTCATGTATTGGCCCAAACAATGATGTCTAAAAGTAACAGTCTTATAAGAAACAAACATAAAAAGAACTGATTATAATCCAAAAATATTGACATACATTATTTATAAGACAGAAGAACGGGAAAAATATTTAGCCTTTTCTCTCTTTAAAAACATAGATATATTCTAGTCCAACTATATCATACTTCGTCAATTAGACAATTTATACTATTGCGTTTTGTAAAATTTATGAGACCCCAGCCATTTGATTTGTTTCTGGAGATTTCCTATTTTTTTTCTCTCCTGTGCTAAACACTCCATATTACATGCCACTCACTTCCTGTATTGTATTATGTACTATCGTCGTTGTTTCTTCACATTCCTTTCCTGTGCCGTCTGAGACAGACTTCAGTCAGTCTGGACGTCTTACAGTATAGTTTCTTCTTCTTCATTTCCCGACAGTCCAAAACCCTCGTTCTTTATTATTTGTGGCCCTTTATTATTCAATGTTCTTCTACTGAACTACGTTTCCAGAGTTTCTACGTCTCGTGAAAACGAAATTGCTCCAGTCCAAGCCCTGATTCCCCGATCCCGTCAAAAAAAAAATTATAAAAAATGAGATACTCATTTTCCAGACGTAGTCTGCCTTTCATGCTATTAACATCTAACCTCTTAAATAATCCTTAGTTCTTGGAACATTTTCAGAAATAATGCTGTATATTTTTTCACACATTTCTTATTTCCAGGAAAACCTCGACGGACTTGTCTATACGTCTGTAATAATTGCTTGTTTCAGAAGAAACGAGTCTTTCAATGCTATTATGTTTGTAGAGCTTACAATATAATAATAAATTACTTCAATAACCACCAGTTTCATTTGTTCTGTTTCGTATTTTTACAGTAATAATACAGGAGTATTTTGCAGACCTGATTTGAACGGATACGTCTCAGTTCAGATTTAGTGGATTTAAACATTGGAATCATATCTAAATATGAGTAAATGGTGAGCTGTGGAACGAGGGTTCGCGTCATTCGAAAGTAAATAATTTCTGAGTGACATTTTGTATTTTAAACGGTGTTTACATGATTAGGAAAACTTCTGAATAACGTTGTTCTTCAGCAATGAATGTTGAAATGGTATAGAAGTGATGCTTTTCCTCTCCGGCAAAATTTTTATGTAATTCTTCGTCTGAATTTAATTTATAGAATACGCTCAAGAAACTATACATATAACCAAGAGATACATGTCTTAAGCTGTTATTACCACTAGAACAATAGGAACAAATTAGTTATAGATTCTAATAACGTTGCATGAGGCAACTGTCACAATTATCTTGACAAGTTAATTGTCTCTTCAGTCAAATTCGAATGGATTTTATCAGACTAAATTAATGATTATTCGTTTCTAAATTAAATAACGTCGACTTTCCCAGCGACGGCGGAGATGAATTTCGCAGAAAATTCTCTTTTCAATAAACAGTTGACGCCCTTAATAAACCGAGAATCTTTAATTAAAGATTTCTAAAATACCTGCCATTGAAAAATTAATGATTTTATTTTTTTAGAGTGACGTTTGTCGCTTAAATATGAACTATAAACTTTTATAATTAGATCAATTATTAAATGACCAATAAATATAATAGAATTATATTGTCCAAGGTACTTAAACTCTTAAAACTGTAATCGTTTGACTCACACAATACAACCTATAATAGCGCAACTGAAAAAAAAATATAAAGAAAAATAAATAAGTCCTAAAACTGTTAGAGTTCCGATATGTAATAGCCTTTAGGCTACTTAATTTGACAAAAAAAATTATCTGTTAAATAAAATTTTGTATCATATTTTTTTCAATCTCACATTGATATATTTCTCTCCTTTTACTTTCGATGATTTTTCTGAAACTGACTAACTAGAACTCAATCTGAATTAATTATAAATCATCTTTTAAAAATTAAAATTATGTTTTCAGTGGTATTCGTGACCGCATAGGCGTATATATATATTAGATGTTCACAATCCATAAGATGAGTATTTTCACTATATTTCGGCAACAAATTTGTAGTTTTGCTTTCCATTTGAATAAGATGCTTGTTTTGAATTACATCGGAAAAACTACAGCTTTTAGAGTTTTCAGTCAGTGCCCTGATGATGACGCTTCGATAACGATGAAAAACCAGTAAAATATTTAGTGTGCACCTCATGTTCATGCCACGTGTTGTCGGTCACGAGTCTCATAGTTTCACGAATCGTCACCTGCACAGACCACACTGAGAATAAAAATGTCTGGATCCGGAAGAGTGATACGATAGTCTTTTGTTCGTTGCTGAATGCAGCTGTCCCAGGTGGAGAACGAGGGCAAGATTCAGGAAACCGCCGAACAGTTATGACCGCTCGCATCTGCGGTCTATTTTCGCGTCTTATCACAAGCAGAACGTGCGCTCTCTTACACTTACACTTGCTATAAAGTACAGCACTTCTCTACGAACGGAATAACTCCCTCGCAAATATTATCTATTCTGCGAATAGCCTGTAAACTGAAAAAGAAATTTGTATTTGGCATTTCTTTAAAAATAAAAAACTTGTAATTGATGGTCACGTTTCTGGTGCTTTCAAAACTACTTTGTACACGTATTGTTTTTTGTTTTCTACAACTGTTTTGGGTATCATACTGTATCTAGTAGTTATTTCCAATGAAAATGTCACAGAGTCAGAGGGTCAGTTTTTATTAATATGTCACTAATTCTTGGATACAGTCCATTCTGGTTTACCTTTAAACTGGTCAGCTTAGCATACGTTGCCTCCATTTTCGTTACAGTCTTTCGTTGTAGAAATTTGTCAATAAAAATGTTTCACAGAGTCTTGATGAGCTTCGTATGAAATGAGAAAATCAACCACTCCAGTTGCTGTATGGCTTCCAATAAAATTATAACATATAACTTTCAATGGCATCAAGACTACTATTCCGGTCGATTTAACAGTCTATCAAAATATTTATAAGCCGGTGACACATATCGCGGGAGCGGCTCATTTTATTTTTAGAGTGACAGCCTACATGAGGGTCATCCACGTGGTGGCCTCTCCCTCTTAATAGCAAAGGAAGGGATTCAAAATGGGGATGAGTAGCAGTTGAACAAGGTAGCCAAGAAATGTCTGGGGCCCCCAGCTGTAGTTTAAGGATCATACCCGGCATTCACCAGAAGGTGATGCAGTACAAATCCTAGACAACGTGCATGAGGTAGGTCGGGCATTTGGAATTTGTCCAACACTCTTCCGATAACGGGAGTTCGGTTTTCCTTGGCCAGTTTAGACGGCAGCTGGCCGACTGTTCTACAATGGACAACTACCTTATGCCCAAAGTCTGCGTTCCCACAACATACACCTCTTAAAAATTACCGAGGTGCCTCGGGTTGTGGGAACCTTACTTAAAAGTAGATAGAGAAGAAGGCATTCTCGAAGTAGTCCAGAAGATGGTTTCACCTGCGAGAGCTGAAAACAGCTACCACAAGGCTTACATTTTTGGGTACAGGTTATACAACACATATATTTAAGTGAGACTTGGCAGATCACGGATGCAGGGCGGGCTTTATTAACAAACATGGAACACGCAGATTGCTGCCGGAAAACCCAGATTGTATATATTTGTGGCGAATTTTATTTCGTCACTAGCTGGGTGCCCGGCGTTGCCCGTGTAATATTTATATAAACCCAAAAAAGAATTATTTCTATTCATCAGTTGTCAAGAATTGATTTAACCTAAATCTATATGTTCCTAGTTCCGTACATACTTTCGACCGATATTTCATTGAACTGCTATAAAATGAATTGAATTTTATTGCATCAATCCCAATAAACATACCTTCGAATTTATTCTTAAATATACTCCTTGAGTATTGCAGGATATAATAGTCCCCCAGTCTTCAGACATTACGAAAGACTAAATTCATGAAATTGTTAGCTAGATTCACAATGTAAACAAATGATAAAACAATATGGCACTGAAGTCACTAATATAGCACAAAAATTAACTTACACTTTACACAAGGATAGTGAAGTATTTCGTATTGTTTTTTATTACCATTCGATGGAGTGTTACTGGATAAAATTATACCTTTTATTCAATTAAAATGTTTCTGCTTTACTTCATTACGGAAAAAGGAAATATTTACATTGTTCGTCGCGTAGAAACGTCTCTCTGTCTTGCGTGACGTCATGATCTCTTGGCGCGCAGTAATTTAACACAAAATGATCACGTTTTTCAATTATAATTCTTTCCACCTTTATGCTACATGTTTCTCACCCCCACAGTACCGTTTCTCGTCATTTGAAGAATATGTGTAGCAATTTTTGTTGCATTCTGTCCACGCGATTTCTATTCTAATTAACACTCAATCATTTTCTGCCAAACATATTTAAAAAAAATTTCATTATGTTATAGATTTTGGTTATCATTTATCTTGAAGTGGTGCGTAGAATTCATTTATATATGCAACTATATTAACATTAAACCACATTGTTAATTCTCTTGATTTGCTAGAATTATAAATTAATATTATGGCGTACGGGGAAACGCCTTACTTCTATTAAAATCATATTTAAAAAATCGTAAACAAAAGGTAGCGGTCAAAACTAAAGTTGGGCATATTCATTTATCTGCTTGAGAATTATTTACTTGCGGTGTTCCTCAAGGCTCAATTCTTGGGCCTATAATTTTCATTCCTTATATTAATAATCTTCCAGGATTCGTCAATCCTCTTAAATCAATTCTCTACGCGGATGATACAAATGTAGTGATTGCAGATAAAAATGTTGATAATCTTGTTAGAAACGTCTGGACAAACTAAATGTGTGGTTTAAAGTCAATAAATTATCATTAAATCTAAATAAAACCAAGTTCGTCCAGTTCTCAGCGGATGGTAGTAACAACCTTCTAGACAAGTTCTCGGTTGCGGCGCCTTTTCTAGGTCTTCATATTGATGGCAATTTAAAGAGGACTCACCACATAGATCTGCTTGCTGGGAAACTAAGTTCGGCTTGTTATAATCTCATAACCATAATTCAACATGTTGACATAAACACTACGTATTTTCATTCCCTTATGTGTTATGACATTGCAAATTCGGGCAATTGAACCAAGAGCATTGAAATATTCAAGTTGTAAAAGCGTGCCATCAGAAAACTTTCTCATACGGATAATAAATCCAGTTGTAAACCGTTTTTCAAAAGTCTGCGAATATTAACTTTTCACAGCGTGTTTATTCACGAAATTTTAAAGTTTGTTAAGCAGATCATGAATCTTTTTGAAACGAATGGCGAGTGTCACGATTATGAGACTAGAAATCGCTCAGCATCGCCTTGCTCTCTACGAGAGAAGTATTCACCACTCAGGGATAGTTTTATACAATAGTCTTCCTCCAGATGTAAAGAACAATAATAACTACAAGAGTTTTGGGATTCAATGCAAAAACATTCTACTGTAAGGCGCCGGTGTTTTACTCAGTACAGGAGTTTCTAGATCGTTGCCCTAATAAATAATTTTTTTAAAAAAACTGCAAAAGTGTTCAATGTGTTGCTAATAATAACTACTTATTTCATAACTTGCTTATTCTCTTTTGGTCTTTTTTGCTCTTTTTTTTGTTTGTTTCTGCCTGGAGTTTGCAGATTCTTCGTCACTCAGTGACTTGTCCGTCGTTTGTGTTTCCTCCTAGTGTGCGTTTGTCAACCTTTGTGTTTATTCTTGTGTGATGTGTAAATTCTATATTTGATGACAGTTCATTCTCGAATCATTAATTATTTACTAGTACATATTGAATAATTTTATTAGAACTGTAAATATTATATTATACCCTTAGTATAGTTAAAGAATTATTAGTTTTGTTATTATTCATATTATTTTACTTATGTTTGACAGGGAAATTTGTCATCCCGAATGTTAGTATTTTTATGTTAACTTCTAATTATTTATAATTATTGCAATCAATTCTTATATTGTAATTTTATGTATTTACGTATCCTATATCCTCATACGAGGACTAATGAAATAAAATAAATAAAATCAAATATCGGAAAATCGTCTACGACTCTGCGGCGTCCTGGAGATTTACACCCTCACTTTGATATGTTTCACTAGCCTTAGTAACCGTTCTTGCAGTTTAATGTCGCAGTGTTTTGTTCTCAAACGTAAGAAAGCACCGCAGTTTTTATGCGTTAATTTGAAAATATGTTCATGATTACAAATGTAATATGCAATGAAGGAATATATATTTTTTTGTCAAGGTTCACTCTTGAAATATCTGACACACTTTTCTACTAAGAGACTCGTGTTTGTGTCACAATTTTCTAACTACACAAAGGGACTCTTCTATGCTGTCACATTCACACACACAAATTTAGTTACAGTAAGTTCAAAAGTCAAGCAGAAGCATCTTTTGGTTATTCAGCATACGTTTTTTTTAGGGCAACAGGCTACATGAGGGTAATCCACTTTGGACAACTCCCCTTTAATAGCATAGGAAGGGATTTGAAAGGGGGGATGCGGAAGGGTAGAGAAAGGTAGCCAAGGGTTAACTAGGGTCCCCGGGCTATATTTTAAGGATCCTACCTGGCATTCGCCTAAAGAAATGCAGGGAAAACCCTAGAAAAACCTGCATCAGGTAGGTCGGGCATTGGGTACTTGTCCCACGCCCTTTCGATAGCGGGAGAGGAGTTTGATGTGGGGACGCAGCATTCCCTTCTCCGTGCCTCGACCAGTTTAGGAGGCATCTGGCCGACTATTCCAATAAGAATAGCGAACAAGTCTTACCGTATGACCAAGGTCTGTGACCCCGGAACATACACCTCTCAAAACAGGCCGAGGTGCCTCGGCTTGTAGGAACCTTAGTTCAAAAACGGAGAGGAAAAGGCATACCCAAAGGTAGTCCCTTCGTTTCACTCCTAAAAGGTTCTTCAAGGTTTTCAGCATGCGTAATACACGACATCATTTATTTAAATAAGTTGTGAATAAAACTGCTACACATAAATGAGAAATCATGTGGTATTTATATCATCACTTCTTTTGTCTGTATTTGGCTGTTTTTCTTATTACTTTTTAGTTTAGTTTAGTTTGATTAAATGTCTTTATTCAGGATGAGCTAATGGACTAATTTCACTATTAATAATTGTTAAAAAAACACAGGTAATAGGGCGAAAATTCTAATAGTACTATGAAATCTATTTATTTATAAAGATACTACTTACTATATTACCTATATCAGTAATAAAAATAAATATTGAATACTGAGTTAGAGAATTTGTTTAAGTGTTCATAAAAAATAAAACAGCATCAGGTAGGTCGATGGCTGGAGAGGAGTTTAATGTGGGAGCGCTGCATTCCCGAGAAGAATTAAGGATTCAAAATAAATTTTAATTGCGAAACGAAGTAGTTAAGAAATATTGTGATATTTGCTGTAGTCTTTAGCATTAAATTAATCTTACATGGATGTCAGGCTGCTTCTACAACCATACTGCGTGGTTATTATAAAAAACCTAGGATTTCAATGAATGCCTATTTACAAAATACGTAATTTTTTTTAGTTTAAATTGAAAAATTTACGTTTTGAAAATTAATAATAAGCAAAATAGCTAAATACAGACAACAGAAATTTCTGTAAACCTTGATCCTTTATTCATGTGCTAAGAAAACTAAAAAAAATACATTTTGAGTAATGTCAACAGAATTATGTATTTGTTACACCCTAAACTCTAGACGTATTTATATATCACTTCTTTTGTCTGTTTTTCTTATTACTTTTTAGTTTAGTTTAGTTTCTTTTGCAAATATTTCGATAGTGTTTACTTCTTTTCAGTAGCCCTGTTCTTGAACTTTTCAGGGCCCATGTTCATTCGTTTTCCTAGGGAAATTAATTCACCAATATTCCAAAGGACAGTAATCAGAATTCAACACATTTAAAAAAACCAAAAGTCCACAATTTTATTTCGTATACTAGCTGAGTGCCCGGCGTTGCCCGTGTCTTATTTATATAAACCCGAAAAAGAATTTAATTCTATATTAATCTTTAGTCAAGAAGACACAACCTAAATCTAACTATTCCTAGTTCCGTACACAATTTCGACCAATAGTGCTTTAATTGAACAGCTATAAAATACATTCAATTTTATTGCATCAATCTCAACAAACATACCTCCGAATTTCTTTACCAATACATAAATATACTGCATTAATTTAATAGCTATAAGATACATAAAATTTAATTGCATAATAGCAACAAACATACCATCGTTATTCTTTAGAAATATAATTCTCCGCGAACAAATAATTGTCAGTAAGTCTTCAGACAGTACTTCTTGAGTATTGCAGGATATAATTGTCCATCAGTATTCGCACATTACGAAGGATTGAAGTGATCAAATTGATAGCTACATTCCAAATGTAAAGAAATGGTGGCCATATTGCACTCACTAAATTAACTAACATTTTCCGCAACGATTGTAAAGTATTTTGTATTGTTTTTTATTATCACTCGATGGAGTATTACTGGATAGAATTATACTTTTATTCAATGAAAATATTTCTGCTTCATTTCATTACGGAAAAATCGAACTATTTCCTTTGTTCGTCGCGTAGTAACGTCTCTCTCTGTCGCGTGATGTCATGATGTAATTTATCACTTAATGATCACTTTTTAAAATTATAATTCTTTTCACATTTATGCTATTGGTTTGTCACCCCCACAGTACCGGTTCTCGATTTTGGCAGAATACGTATACCAATTTTTGTTGCATTCTGTCCACGCGATAAAATTTGTATAAAGAACAACGTAAATACATACATACATACATACAAATATACATCCTTTTTTATTATATAGATTATTATTACTAGCTTTGATATATTGTCAATTAAATTGAAGCTTGCGACCTGTAAGTGTGGCCATAAAGATTGAATGCTTCTATTTAAATGGCAATGTATCAAAGATAATATACGAAATAAAATTGTGGACTTTTGGTTTTTATTTGAAACCTTGAGTTCGGAGATGAGAGTCTCTTTTGTTACCATTATAACGCTTAAGTGAAATTCTGATCTGAGGATGGGGCTAATAGTTCTTTCAGAAACATCGTAGATCTATTCTCTCTAACATTTATAATAAATGGTTAAATATACAGGGGTCGTTACAGAGGTAGAATACGCTATCGTTATTTCGCTTGAATGGCGCAAACTAGGATTTCGGAACAAGGATCTCGTTTAAGAGAAGAGTAATACGACTTTTGAGAAGATCAATGTTCCAAAATAAAAATTCGAAAGAAAACGGATAGATTTACTGACTTAATTTTCTCGATCAGATTACAGTAAATTATCTGCAACAGTCTTCGAGCGATTTCTATATAAAGGTCGAGGATAAGGGAAAAACTAAATAAGTATGACTGATTTTTCAATTTTCTGAACGAATCTAAACGTCATTGCTAATTTTAAAATAAACGTTATTGAGAAACATCAATCTTTTGATTATTTTGAAGTATACCGCGTCTTGTTCTATCCAGATCTCCCCTTTGTATCTTCAGAGATATCGTTCTGGTGCTTCAGTGTTAGATTTAAACAACAAATATGTGGAATTCTGGCGGTAATGATAGAAATGGAATGTTTCGTCTTGAGGAGTATTTGAGAACATTCGTATTCCCCTAAGAGCTTATAGAAGCCCGTCCCATATCGGAGACTTAAATTAAATTTGAAATTGAATAACATGGTATTTTCATTCGATCGATATTGTCCCTGAATTAAATTTAACGTTGGAATTAAATTTCAAATCCATGTCAACGTTTTCAAAACGTTTCTTATTTCTCTTTTCGATTACTATGAATTATGTTACGTACATATGGAACAACATATTTCAAAAAATCTCATTTCCCAGTTTTCCCTTCACATAATCATTTAATCCACGCGTTCAATGTAATCTTGTACTTCATAGTACAGTAAACCTCGTCATTGCTTGAAGTTTACGTCTTAACATTTTCTTACGGGGCAAGTTCAGAAAGTAAGTGTACTAGATTTTTATATTTTTTTTCAGAAAAAGTGTTTTTGAATAAATTACAGGATATTGTTGATACACTTGTCCACGTAATCGCCAACCCGTTCATTGCATGTGGTGAGCCGTGGCACAAGTTTCTTTGTGCCCTCCTCGAATAACTCTCCCGCCAGCTCCTTCCCCCACTTCAAACCTCTTTCTGCACCTGTTCGTTACATGAAAATTTTATTCCCCTCATATTTGCCCTGATGGAGGTGAAAAAATGATAATGTGAATGCGCCAAATCTGGGGGATACGGAGGATGATTCAAAACATCCAAACCAAATGAGTTCAAGAGCGCCTTGGTGGCTAAGACTGTGTGAGGACGGGAATTTTCGCGCAACAAGCACACTCCTTTCGTCAGCATTCCCCTTCTTTTGTTTTTAATGCTTCTTTGAGTTTTTTAAGGGTCTCACAATATCTTTTTGCATTGATGGTCTCCCCCTAAGGCATAAATTCGACCCAAATGATGCCTCTTCGGTCCCAAAATACTGAGGCCAATTTTTTGCCCAAAATTGTGGTTTTGAACTTATTGGAAGATGGGGAATTGGTGTGAGGCCACTGTGACGAATGTCTTTTTGACTCAGGTGTGTTTTCGTTTTCGCAACTGGACACTACAACATGAGTTTGCATACTGCCGTGTTCCTGCGATGCTCGCTCTGTCAGGAGATCCCCCTCTACCACTCATTGTTGCCAACCCTCAAAAGACAAAAATCATAGCCCGTTATTGTCATAGTACACTTTCTTTGTGAGCATGCCTCGTACAGTTTTTATTCGTTTATTTTTATGCTAAACACTGAGGTTAATTTGTGTATTCCCTTCAACTATTTGCAAAAAAACATTTCTTGCATTCTCTGCTGTTGAAAACTTAATATTGTATTTCAACCTTTCTCTCGTTTTTTCAACTTTCAGCAAACGAAAGTTGCAGATGACTTCTACTCATTCCAGTTTTCATTATCGAAAGCTCAACAAAATCTTTATCATAAATCAAAACCGACCCACTGCCATTAAGTTAATAAAAATTTACTTTCAATTGCCTGTTTAGTTAATGCTTTTATCCGTAATAGTGATTACAGTGTTTCAAAAAGAATCATCCGATTTCATAACTTTTATTCATCTTTTAAATCTACGTGATTGAACAATATTCAGTTAAAAAGAGGAAACTCGAGTTTCAGGAGGTTCCCTGACCGTTTGAGAGTTTTTAAATTATAGGCATCGGCCGCACTGAACAAAATGATGGTGTAGGGGTAGGGGTCAGTGTAACTTCCTCGCATCACAGAGGTCCCGGTTTGGAACCCCGGCCAGGGCATTGATGCGTGCGTGTGGTTACTGTGAATCCCCCAACAAAGAAAGTCAACATCAATCAAGTTAGAAGTGAATGCGACTATAAAAATTTACTTTCAACTCTATATTTAATTAAAGGTTTTATCCGTAATAGTGAATACAGGGTTTCAAAAATAATTAAAAAATAGATTACACTCATTTGAAATTGCTTATGATATCACATTGCGCCGCAAAATACACTTCATCTTGACAATATATCTGATTGCTGTAGAGAATGCAAGACATGTTTTTTTCGAAATAGTAGAAGGGAATACACAAGAGCTTTCGACGATAATCTCTTCTTGACTTCGCTATTCATAACGAAAAATGACGTGAGACTTCAAATCTGGAAGATCTCACAGTTCCTATGCATATGTTTGGTTTGAATATTACTGTTGAAATTTTTTTGCACAATAAAGAAAAGCGAGAGATTTTTTCTCGCAGGCAGAACCTTTTAGGAGAGATACGAAGAGGCTATCTTTGGGTATGCCTTTTCCTCTCCGTTTTTGAACTAAGGTTCCCACAAGCCGAGGCTCCTCGGCCTGTTCTGAGAGGTGTATGTTCCGGGGTCACAGACCTTGGGCATACGGTAAGAGTTGTTCGCTATTCCCATTGGAATAGTCGGCCAGCTGCCTCCTAAACTGGTCGAGGCACGGAGAAGGGAATGCTGCGTCCCTACAGCAAACTCCTCTCCCGCTATCGGAAGGGCGACCTACCTGATGTAGGTTTTTCTAAGGTTTTCCCTGCATTTCTTTAGGCGAATGCCGGGTAGGATCCTTAAAATATAGCCCGGGAGCCCTAGTAACCCTTGGCTACCTTCCTCTACCCTTCCGCATCCCCCCTTTCAAATCCCTTCCTATGCTAATAAAGGGGAGTTGCCCAATGTAGATCACCCTCATGTAGCCTGTTGCCCTAAAAAAAAATTTAAAAAAATTGCACAAATCATTCGAATGAATATGAGAATCTATGTCGAAAGTTCCTGGGTTGAACGTCAATTTACATTATTGAGAATACAAAAAGTTTTTTTTTCATCTCTCCTGAATCATAAATATTTTCTTAGATGCTCACATCGGCTCGCTGTCGAATTATCCAGAAGGCGGTCAGAGATAATTGCACCAACAGGCTAATATGTCCGTGATGTAGGAGAAACTTGGTCATAGTTAAAAGTAGTGACTCCTTGGATTCTCGTTCCATGTCACGCTCGCGCGCTATACCACCACAATTGGCTCGTGTGTCCCATTTCACAAATAAGAATAACGGTAATAGAATATACACCTTCAAAGTAAGCTCTGACAGATCTGCCATTGCTGCGTACAGCCAATTTGCATTGCAATTCTCAGTAGAATTTTGGTGAGGAGGATCGCAATCCCCAAGAACTAACCTATCTTCTTTCGAGCATTGATCTTCCATTATTGTATCGAAATTTTAAAACTAAACATGGGTATAATTCATATAGTGTTAGTACTCAAACTCTAAGGCTAGGCGCCTACTTGCGATATTTTATCGGTGCGACTAAAAAAAATCACTGTGGTAGAGATTTTATGTGCGACTAAAAAATAGCTTTATTATGAATTTCGATTAAAGAATTTGTGAGGTAGGTCTTTTGCTTCGCGCAGCAGAAAAGCGGCAGCAACGACAGAACGGGGGTCATCCTCTTTCAAGCCAAAGAGTAATTAATGGGCAGTTGTACAAGTTACACGAAGACCTCGTCTCAAATAATTATCCATCTCACATTATTCATATAGCCTGTAAAAATCTAGGAGTACCTCACAAAAATCAGTTGCTTTGCTGAAAAATTCCAAATTCAAACCATTTTCACCACTCAGAATACTCTCAGCAGACCTGACGTTGTCTAATCTATACTTACGTGGGCGATACGTGCAGGAAAGTCGCAATCTGCGTAAATAAAAATCACGTTTAATGAGAAGGCACGATTAAATCCAAATTATCTGAGATTTCGTGAGATTTCGACTAGAAGTTTCCCTTTGATAACATCTCCATACTCTGAATACCGAACGACTCCCTTAAAACGGAAACTGAAAGAAACTTCTTATATCAAATCTTCCGATCTATTTCCCAACCCAGCCTAAGTATTCCAATTTCAGATACTCCTTCAATTTTTTATTATAAACTAGCTGGGTTCCCAGCGTTGCACGGGGACTCATTCTTTACACATTTACAATCAAATATCTGAAATATCTTAAATTAAAGAATATCTGAAATTAATTATATACCCATATAACCAAAATTTCTCAAGAATCTCACTTGAAATAATTCGTCAGTTTTAGAATATTAAAAATCTATTAAATTATAATTATTAACAAATATTAGGTATTGATTATACAATTTTTCTTTGTCTCCACCAGTACATACAAAATCGGGCAAAATCATTGAACTTGCCATATTAATGCCATGTCATTCATTTAAAAGTTATTTAAAAGAAAATTAGTTCCACAGATCGTATAATCTTTCTATTGTTTTTTATCATTATTCCATGGAGTATTGATGGATAAAATTATACTTTTTATTCAAACAAAATATTTCTGCTTTATTTCATTACGAAAAAAGGAACTATTTACTTTGTTTTGCAGTACCGTCGCGTAGTAATGTCTAACGTGGGTGTGCTTTGACGTCATTATTTCTTGTCGCGCATAAATTTAACACAAAATGATCACATTTTTTAATTATAATTCTGTCTACCTTTATGCCTGGGGTTTCTCCCCCCCCCCTCCCCCCCCCCCCCAGTACAGTTTCTCGTCGTTTGAAGAATATCTGTACTAATTTTTGTTCCAATTTGTCTACGCGCTTAAATATGTATAGAGATTAACGTAAATACATACATAAATCCTTTTTTATTATATAGACTAGCTGGGTGCCCGGCCTTGCCCGAGATGTCCCGATACACTCCAATTTCGGTTGCTTTTGCGCTATTTTTATGTAACGCTCCTCGAACCCTATCCCTAAATGTGTTCACCTCCCATGCTGAAGGTGTTTAAGTCACTGACTTAAAATTATATTTGTAGACATATAATTTTTCCATCTGAAATTAAACTATTTGGTGGTTTTAGCAATCTGCAGTTGGTAGCATTGTATAAAATTAATGCAAAACATTACGAAATACGCTGTCTTCAATAAAAAAAATATCAATTTTGAACATTTAAGTATTGTTTTTATCATATTTCTATGTATCTTCCAGTGCGTATTGCAAGATATAATTGGGAAACATATTGGTCCCTGATCCCGTTAAATATTCCACGTCAAAAGTCAAGTTATTTAAAGGAAAATTAATGCCATGGATTGTATAACCTTTCATAATAAATTATATTTATCACTCGATGTGGTATTGGTAGATTTAATTATACTTATTATTCAATCAAAATATTTTTGCTCAGCTTCATTTCTCAGAAATTGTACACCTATAACGTCGTTCCCAAAAATGGAAAACAAATACTGCTATCCTAACCTCAAATTTTTGTTTCACGACACAAATTGCACGCAATAATTTGTTTACATTTATACAAATTTATAGAAATACGTTGCGTAAAGTATAATTAATTGTACTTTTAATTCAATTTAAATGTTCCTATTTCTGTACATACCTTTGGCTGATAGTGCATTAATTGAATAACGACCATAATAACTTTCGGAGTTCCGTACGTAATTTTCAATACTTTTATAGTTACAAACATATAATTCAGCAGTCGTACCTTAGACAAATCTTATTATCTTCTGAAATATTATACAGGATACAATAGTACGTTATATTATGAAATTTTATAAATCTCGACCGACAAACATTTGAATGTATTATGAGGCGCCATATTGGCTTTATCAAAGATAGCGGGATAATTAACTATTCCAAATTAACTTTGCGCAAGGATGGTAAAGTGTTTCGTATTGTTTTTTATTACAATTCGAAGGAGTAATACTGGAAAAAATTTGACTTTTTATTCAATCAAAATATTTCTGCTTTATTTCATTACGAAATACAGAACTATATTTAGGATGCGTCAATGTCTTGAAAACTTATGACGTCATCGTCTCGCGCAGTAATTTAACACTAATTCGTAACTTATTTCAATTATAATTATTTCCACGTTTATTCTAGGGGTTTCTTACCCCCACAGTACCGGTTCTCGATTTTGGCAGAATATATATACCAATTTTTGTTGAATTCTGTCCACGCGATAAAATTTGTATAAAGAACAACGTAAATACATACATACATACATACAAATATACATCCTTTTTTATTATATAGAAGAAGAAGATAGATTGTTGACCTTTTTTCAATTTTTATACTCAGTCAATTACTGACGAATTACTCAAACTGGTCGCTTGTATTGCCTGGCATAACATGAAAATAAAATACGCTAGTGGTCGCATTTCCGTGCCCGTCAAAGTGTCTCATTCCAGAGCAGACATTCGCGACGCCACTGAAATAGGACATAATGCGTTTATTTAATTCCTGTGATTTTTTAGTCGCATGTACGTGAATTTCAATTTGAAGTAATATATAAGAAATCGCAGCAATTAAACAAACACTACCTGTCCTATTTTAGTGGCGACGCGATTGTCAGGCAAAACGTGACGTGTAACGGAGGACCGAAAATTGCGGCCAGCTGAGATCTGAGACCTCCAGTACGACCAACGTCGATTTGCTTTCCATTCGCCCTGAATAATCGTGTGTAATTATACTTCGCTACGATGCAAGCTAAAAATAGGACAGTGCACTCACTTACTAATATAGAATAGATATGAAATCAACTAGAAATATATATTTGAGCTTGACTTTCAATCAAACTTGATACTGCGATGAAGGTCGAAGAACAGCCGTTCATTACGTAAATACAGTACTGATGAAATAATTACAATGCTGTAAGTGAAAATAATAATATAAAGGAACCGGATAATAATTATAAACAAAAATTACTAGCACGCACATACGTGTGTTTTAAATGTTTATTACACCTGATGAAGTGCATGGATTGTGGGACTAACGTAGTTTTTGAGAAGTTAATATAACAATGCGAAAGTGAATTTAGTTTATAATTAATTCTTAACATGGCTATTTTACTTTACTATTGACGAATTATTCAAACTAAATACGAGTGTGACAGGTCACTTACAAAACGTGTTCAGAAACAGGATTTGTGTTCCTTTAGACAATTTAAAACTTATGTTTCTGATTTACATCTTAAAACTCTGTTTATTGGTGGGTCACAATATATCTTCAGAGTCTCAAGATCGATACTAAATCGTAAAATTATATATTATTCAAGCTTATGTGCTGTATCATATTCAAGTGGTTTTGTTTAAATTCCATAATAAATGTTAATTGTGTATCTAACTTCAAAGACATCTGTTTAGCTCCTTCCATTATAAAATAATGCTAAAAAAAATATCTGTCATTCATAATCTACAAATTTGGGAAGTATTTTTAAACATATATATATATTTAATAAATAAAATGTCCTCTATGTATGTATATATGTATGTACGTACGTATGTAAATATATGTGTATGTTCCGCAGACAAATCTACGCCCTTGGAGCAAATTTGACCAAATTACGTACACGATATCCTTATGACTAGGAAACAAACACTGCCTATCTACGGGTGAGGGGGTGACAAATTACAAACGTACTTAAACTCCGATTTTTTCGTAGAATAAATATTGTAAGAAACAACTGGACAGTAATTAATTTGCCCCACGTTGTGGAAGCCATTTTATAAAATAAACAACTACATTTAATTAAATTATAGGAATACTTAACAACATTTACTAATCTTAAAAGGAATTTATTATTGTTGATAAATTTTACAATTTACAAAAACTATTTTTCATGCCGAATTTCATCCATTTAAAACAAATACTTTAATTTTCATTTATTAATTCTCGGCCTCTATGAACATACAGTTCTTATATCATTACAATCAAATTCGTCTAATATCTTATCTCAGGGTCACTACTGGGTTTGATAATTAGAACAAAATCAATGTATAAACTGACAATTAACAATACAAAATATAAAAAAATTAACCTAAAACAATATGAAAATAAGTGAAAAGAAAACTGAACGAAATCTGACTCTACCATTTTAATAATCGTTTACAAATTTATATCAAAGTTTTGGTTACTCACGGACCGTCTGTCTGGTACCAGATCTCTCTCTCTTGTATCTTGAACACTACCACACTAAAAAGCCATTTTTTTACACTGACTATACTTCATTGCAATTTTAATACACACACTTGAATTTCTCGTATTCAGCTATCTGGAACCTCGGATGAGCCTCCCCTTTCTGGTCAGCTAGCGGATGCCGGATTCCTCAATGCGAAAAATGTTCCATCAGCGTGAAGCAACCTTTTGCTTCCCCGTTTGCAAATTGTTATGAAAATCTCTCCGTACAACTATTTGCTTGCTTCCATACAGGAACTCGCGATTTGCAATTTATAGTTTGATGCTCTAAAAGAACTGAACTGTACTTTATCTCTCGTACTCAGATTTTATCCTCCTTCTCATATCATCGCCGACTTTTAGGTTTTCAGTTCCCCACGTGAACTGAACTGTTCCGTTTCTCGCAGCCAACTGGCTCTCCTAGTGCATCCTGAATTTTCCCCGCGCGAAATTTCCCATTTCGGCTTTCAACAAAGAAACAGAACTCGTCGTCATTTGTAGCTTTGGAAACTCCTGCCGCTACAATTAAATTTATATCCGCTACAATTCAATTTATAACAAAACAATTTAATGGTCTAATTAATTATTACCACAATATTTTACGGGTTGAATGGCATTGATATTATTTCTACCGAGGTTTTTGGTGTATAATTTTAAATTATGTTGGCATAAAAGGGGAGTAACCTTAGGCGGATGTGGAGGGGCGTGTTCCCAGAAAATAATGCGAATACAACCGAGAGTTGGAGTCAAACCCGGGGTTATGGATGTCGCTTAGTTAAATTATGACATTCAACTTACCATTTAGATAAATGGTGGTGAAAATGTTAAAAATGCTAAACGGTCGATATTTGCGTCGAATAAATATTGTTCGGGGTTTAAAAGATTCATAGTATTTCTACCGATGTTTTTTGTGTATTATTTTAACCCATTTCGGTATAGAAGGGAACCACCCTTAGCGGTGGAGGGGCGTTACAAGAAAATAACGCGAATACAACCGAGATCGGACTCAAATCCGGGGTATGGATATCGCTGAGGTTAATTATGACATTCAACGTGCCATTTTACCCCCAGGGGTGGGGTTGATGTGGAGGTGTAAATTTTAAAGATGTTAAACGGTCGATATTTGCGTCGAATAAATATTGTTCGGGGTTTAAAAGATTCATAGTATTTCTACCGATGTTTTTTGTGTATTATTTTAACCCATTTCGGTATAGAAGGGAACCACCCTTAGCGGTGGAGGGGCGTTACAAGAAAATAACGCGAATACAACCGAGATCGGACTCAAATCCGGGGTATGGATATCGCTGAGGTTAATTATGACATTCAACGTGCCATTTTACCCCCAGGGGTGGGGTTGATGTGGAGGTGTAAATTTTAAAGATGTTAAACGGTTGATATTTGTGTCGAATAAATATTTTTCGGGAACAATGACATTGATAGTATTTCTACCGATGTTGTTTGTGTATAATTTCAACCCCTTCGGCATGGGAGGGAAGCACGCTTACGGGGCGTGGTGGAGGGGCGTTACATAAAAAAACGGAAACGCAACCAATATTAAAGTCTAATCGGGAGTTATGGATATATGACAACACGGGCACCCAGCTAGTAATACAAATAAATAAATAAATGACCGTGAGTCAGAATTGTTAATTAATAGAAAAAAATTAAATATACCGACTTTCGTCCTTTTTGGAACTTCAACAGGTTTAATCTACAATTTAGAGATTCATAATTTAAAAATATTAAATATATACATATTGTAGGCTAAGCCAGAAGAGGTCTAAAAAAGGACGAAACGTCGTATATTTAATTTTTTGTTAATAAAGATTTTAGTGACTCAAGGTAATTTGTTAATTTATTTTTAATATTAAATAAAATTGTAACTCTTTTTCAAGATTTAAAATCGTGTTCAGTATGCCGTTAACCCTATATTTAAAAGGCATGGCGAATATAAATTCTCATTGTTAATGATTGACAATGAAGTCTTAAATTAAGTAGAAATATTATCGATTTCTAAATCAGTAACTTCAAATTACTGGCAGGGAATCCTTCATTACCTCAGTTTTGAAGAATGTGGTTTTAATTAATGTGCAACAAAAGTTTGACACCATTCCTTGAAATACGCGGCATCAGTTTTAATTAGTGCGCCTATTTTAATGACGCAAACTGTGGAGATTGGCGATAGTGCCTTCACTGTCCACTAGGCGTTGACAATTGGATTGCCGTGTAGTTGCAGCCTTCTTCGTTGGAACATCCTCATCATAGCGCAATTATTTTTTCCCTGATATAGTTCTCCTTAAATATGGACATGAATAAAGCTAATAAACGATTAGATAATACCTAAAGCAAAGCTAACAAGGGTTCGGTACTGTACATTTTGAACAAAGTCAACGAATACCGGGAAAAGAAACAATCTGCGTCATTGAGAATGAAATACACCTGAAACAGAAGTCCATTGATTAAAATGGAAAATTTAAATAGCCCTATGTTTAGTGTTGTATCCTTCAAGAATTTAACGTTGCATTATTCTAGGTAGATTTTGATTAAGGTATTGTTAAGTATTTTTCAAGATACATCATAATTATTTTCATTGCATATAAACTTTATGTACGGTTTAGAATTATGCAGTGAATTAAGGTTCCATTAACTGCACTAGTCGAGGGTTTCCTGTAAACATTATAAGGAGTAACACCCAACAAAAAACATGTTGCCCAAAAATATTGAAAATATATTGCAAATAACAGGTATTGCTGATTTGAATAATCGCCCATTTAAATTGAAAAATGTTCGTCTGTTTTGAAAATTAATAATACGAAAAATAGCCAAATACTGACAAAAGAAGTGATTATATAAGTACCACACAACGTTTCTGAAAACCTCGTTCCGTTCTTCAAGAAAACTAAGAACACAAGAAAAACAAAAGCAGCCTTTTGAGTTTGTCAACTGTATTGAGCGGTTGTGACGCTCTGGGTTCTCTTAGTACCTGAAGAAAGGAACAAGTTTTTTTGGCTATTTTTCTTATTATTAAGCGCCCATTTATGTTGAATTATTTTGCATATTAAATTAATTAATTGTAAAATTTATTAGCATTGTGAATATTATCAGCTAGGCATAATTCGGCAACAGTTAAAGACAACGGATAAAATAATGACAGTGTAACATTGTTGGATCGGCTCAACGGCTAAATTATTACGTTGGGTAAAACAGACATTTATATTGGCCGCAATTTTATAGAAATTATCTGATTGAAAAATTTATCAGCATTCTGTAAACTGCTTGAGAAGAGGCCGAGACGAAATCACTCCGGGTTGGACAAGCGAGCGAGCAAGAACTTAATGGCCGCTGCCATGACCAGTAAACCGCCAGCTACTGCCGCGATATGTTTTAAATAGTTTCTGTTATCAAAGTACATCAAGTAATTACAATACCTTTTCATAATTGAGGGTTCAATAGTAGTTCTAAAATGCATTGATTTTATAATATTGTTCAAATATATCAGCAAAAACTTTAACATTACATTGGACTCACCGCATAGATCTGTTTGATGGGAAACTCAGTTCGGCTTGTTATTGTCCTAGAACCTTAATGCAACATGTTGACATCAACACTACGAAAATGGTGTACTTTGCGTATTTTCATTCTCTCAAATGTTCTGGCAATGCAAATTGGGTCACTTCTCCAGGAGCATTGAAATAATCATGTTGCAAAAGCCTGTCATTACAATACTTTCTAACACGGATAATAAATCCAGTTGTAATTTCAAAAGTCTGCGAATATTAACTCTTCCCAGCGTGTTTATACACGAAATTTTAAAGTTTGTTAAGCGGAACATGAATCTTTTTCAAACGAATGGCGAGTCTCGCGATTATAAGACTAGAAATCACTCAGCATCGCCTTGCTCTCTACCAGAGAAGTATTCACCACTCAGGGATAGTTTTATACAATAATCTTACTCCAGGTGTAAATAACAAGAATAACTACAAAGGTTTTGGGATTCAATGTAAAAATATTCCACTGAAAGGCGCTCTCAGTACAGGAGTTTCTTGATCGTTGCCCTAATAATTTATTTATTAAAAAATAAACCTGAAAAAGTGTTCAATGTGTTGCTAATAATAACTACTTATTTCATAACTTGCTATTTTCTGTTGGTATTTTCTGTTCTTTTGTTTGTTTGTTTCATGTACGGCCTGGAGTTTGCAGATTCTTCGTCGCTCAATTTCGTGAAGTGACTTGTCCGTCGTTTGTTTCCTTCTAGTGTGCGTGTGTCAAGTGTGTCACATCTCGTGTGATGTGTCGTTCTGTATTTTATGGTGATTAGTTCTCAAATAATTACTTGTGTGTTTTCTGCCACTAACAATGCGAGTCCAAATTTTTGTTTATTAATTAATGATTTTCTTTTAATTACCACAATATATTGTAATGCATTTAATATAATGCATTGGATTGGAGACGGCGCACGTGTCGTGGAGAGAGTGCGTGGGAGGGGTAGCCGCGGGTCCTGTCACGAGGTGACAAGACGGAGCGGTAAGACATTTATCTGGGATAAGTGCTGGTGAGCGGCAGAAAGGAAGCCGTAATTTGTAGACAGAGTGTGACGATGCGACAATTAGGTCTAAAGAGTGAGTGCGGGTCCAGTAGCTTATTGATTTGGGAAACGGCGTGAAGAATTCGTAAGGCAGAACGTGGGCGAGCAGTTGTTCCCAAAGTGGCTATGTTAGAGCAGGCTATTGTCTCTGACGAATGACCTGACAAGTGCTTGGGACTTGCAAGAAAAGATTTTGTGCGAGTCGGACAAAAGAGAGCAGCCGACAAGTCATGAGTAATTGCGGGGACGAGGTACTACAGCTGCGAGCGTGTCTAATGGCGCAATTGCTTGGGATGATGAGGGTCCAGGCACTTGTTGACCTAGGATTTGGAGAAATTAGTATCGCGCACTTGTGAGCGGAGAGGTCCAAAGACAAATTGGATCTGTCGCGATTGTCGGGTTCGAAAGGCGGAAGGACTCCAGTGGCCGGAACGTAAATTAGAGTAATGGGATTCTGTCACCGCGCCGTTGCGACGTAAGAGAAAAACAAGGGGGCTAGGGGTATATATAGGGGAAATCACCTATTGTACGGACAGTTGGCAGTTAGCACGGGAGAGAGACGGAGGACGCAGCGAAGTTGACAGTTGGCAGTTAGCACGGGAGAGGAGATTACGACAGTTGGACAGTTAAGAGTTAGCGAGGGAGCGAGGTGGAGAACGCATCGAAGAGACAGTAGACAGTTGGCAGTTAGCACGGGAGTGGAGATAGAGACAGTCAGCACAACTAAAACAGCTATGAACATTTTTAACATACAGAAGCTCTATCTGTATGAGTACGAGAATTTGACCTGTCTTCGATGGTAGGCGACCTGCATGCAGCAAACGACGTCAAGGAGTGGCACAACGAACACCTGGAATATTTCACTGGATATGGAGAACCAGATATCGGCGAACCAGTGATATTGTGTTAGAGTCAGTGAGTGAATGTCAAGGCTATAAAGTGTGTGTCTAAAGAACGAGTCGAAGTAAACCTGAGAAACCGTAAGTTGGAATGTACAATATTAACAGATGTAAACGTTATTAAAGGATAACAGTCAGATCTCGTTCTCTTCTTTTGATAATAAAGTTAGAAGCAAGCTATAGGTTAAGTTTATAAATAAATTTAGTAGGTACTTTTGTTTAATTTAAAACTTAAATGTTGGGTCTCTTTTTAATAGTTCGATTCTGTCCGTTGTCAAACCCAGTAGAGACCCATGAGAGCAAGAGTTTCTTATTATAATGTTAAAATAGTAAATTTATTTGTAATTTCTTCTTGTGTTAATAAATTTGTTTGTTAAAATCAAAGCTTATATATTTTTTTATTTATGACCCTGTGTGGTTATTACAATATATAATCCAAAATGAATGAAAGATGATAAAATAATACTTAGCTCCACGTTGAAGAAGCCAAAATGTAATAATCAACTATTTAAACAATTAATAAGATTTAGCCTCACGTTGAAGACGCCAAAAATGTAATGTATACAAATTAATAAATAATTTATAACATTAAATATGAATGTTAGCCCCACGTTGGGCGCCAAATTAAATAATCAAAAATGAATGAAAAATGTAAAATAATAATTAGGCCCACGTTGGGCGCCAAAATGTAATAATTATTATTACATTTTAAAATATGCCACACGTTGATGTGCCAAAAATGTAATAATTAACAATTTAAGAATGATAAAATAATAATTAGCTCCACGTTGATGCAGCAAAATGTAATAATGGAAATTTTAATTGAAAGGATCATAAATAAGAAAATCTATTTAAACTGACAAAACAATTAATTCATTCGATGCACACAAATTTCAAATTACAAATAAATATACGATGACCTTTTACAACATTTATTACGTACAAACAATTTTTTTTACTCTTAATCTCAGGGCCATTATCTGTGCCTTTAAATAAAAAAAGGTATTACTCCTTTTTAAACAATCAAATTTCTGTGACGATTACACTTCTATGAATAAATTTCAAATTAATATTTACAATATTAAAAAAATCGAAATCTGACGATTTTATCTTTAATCAAAGGTTTACAATAATAATTTAAATGAGGTATGACTTACAGTTTTTCTGGTACCTGGGCAATTTTCAGCATCATGCTGAAAGAGTTAAATTGCCCAGGTACCAGAAAAACGTTCTCTTAACGCGCAACCAGTTCTACAATGCTTTTAGATCTGTTATACTTGTCCATTCTTGAATGTGTGATTTGTGTCAGTTTGCCGATAACAATTCAAATCCACAATGTCTTTAATTATTAATTATTAAGTGCCTTTTAATTACCACAATATATAAATGAATGTCTGTGTGTAAATATATCTGTCTTTGTGTCCCCTAAGCGCTCCTAAACCATTCATTCATCCGATTACGACGAAACTTTCGTGAGTTGTTGTGCGCACCCTTGCAAAGGTTTCTGTCGGTCTTTCGAAGTGTTAGGCAACTCCCGAAAGGTGAACAGAGATGAAATTTAAAAACATGCTAAAACGGCCGATATTAGCGTCGATTAATTACTTAATGAAATTTTATTTTCCACTTCCTGAGGTCGGCGTGGTTGACAAAAGGTTACATGAAGTAGTTTAGACTTTCTTAAGTAACCGTGTAAATTTTTGTTTTTCTATGGGTACCAGCTATATTTTGGTCTATTTAGTTAAAGGTTGTATTTATTTACTCCTTCAAGGTACCGGTAGTAGTTTTAGACTTTATTAAGTGAGCGAGTATCTTTTACTGTTTTAATTCGTCGCGATTTTGTAGACATTTTTATTTTATGAACAAGGAAAATTATCGAATTGCGAATGGCATCAGCTGGTTTATTTGAAGTTAAATGCCGAGGGGTTAGGTCGGGAAGGAGACCGTAAATAGTAAATGTTGCAAACACTGGAGCTAATGATGCTGGTTAAATGAAATGCTTGACAAGTAGTTAGTGTCGAATCAATTCATACTCCGGGATAATTTAAATAAATACCCGGGCAACGCCGGGCACTCAGCGAGTATTAAGTAAAAAAAATAGTTTGATGTAAAGTTCTCTGAAAGTGATAGTAATTAACTTAAAAGAGAAACTTTCGTAGCAAATTTATCGAACAGTTCGTCTATATATATATATATATATATATATATATATATATATATATATATTGTAATAACCAAATTTTCTCCTATGCTTATTTATCAATGATTTGCCCCACGTTGTGGTGCCAAATATGTAATGATCACAATATGCCGATAATTATTTAGCAATTGAGGTTGCCCCACGTTGTGTTGCCAAAACGTAATAATCTATACGGGCGTCTTAATAACAAAAAAATTAAACTTTATAACAAAACAGATTTATTAAACAAAAATTTACATTTATCAGAATTTAATACTATAAAAGATCTCTTTTTCTCATGGGTCTCTACCTGGGCTTGACAATGGAACAGAATCGAAAAAGGCCAAACATGTATGTTTTAATTAAACAAAACAAATATTTATTAAATTTATCAACGGACTTAACTTACAGCGTGCTTCTAATTTTTAGTATAACAAAGAAGGGAACGAAATCTGACTGATATACTTTAAATAACGTTTACATCTGATTATATTGTTCATTCTAACTTACTGTTTCTCAGGTCTCTTGGGCTCGTATCTTTAGATTCGCACTTCATATCTTACACGTTCATACACTTATTCCAACACAATCCCTCTGGTTCGCTGCTGCCTGGTTCTCCATATCTTGTTACGTCTCCTAGGTGTTCCTTGTGAAGTTCCTCGGTGTCGGTTGTCGTATCCGGTCGCACCTCCTCTGCGTTAAAAGTCCAATTCCAAACAGCACGCTGGCTCCACACTCATTACTGACTGTCGACTCACGTCTAACTCACGACTAACTCTCGACTCTAAGTCCACCTCCAAACTGCCTCTTTCCTCCTCCTCACTTTACGTCCAACTCCACACTCATTACTGACTGCCGACTCACGTCTAACTCACGACTAACTCTCGACTCTAAGTCCAACTCCAAACTGCCTCTTTCTTCCTCCTCACTTTACGTCCAACTCCACACTGCTTTAACAATAGGATATTCCTCTATATATACTGCTAGCATCCCGGTTCCTCTCCCGGTTCAAAAGTCCGTCGCCATGGTTAATGCGACAGAATCCCATTAACGAGATTTACTTTCTTGCCGCTGGAGTCCTTCCTTTCCTCGCTTCACAAGTGCGCGACACTAATTTCCCTTGCAGCTGCTAGGCCCTTCGTCACGTCTCATTGCAATTACTTTGCAATTTACCCTTGTCCGTTTAACCAGCACTTCCTATAACAAATCGCCGTTTCCCGATCTTTTCAAGTTACGGCCTCCTTTCTTGTCCCAAGCAAATACGCCAACTGTCAGGTCATTTATCCTAACTCAATGTCTTTCAAAAACCCATACATCTCGTTCGCTCTTAAGTTCTGACCCCTCCACACGTGCGTCGTGACGAATTTCTTCCGACAGAAACCGTCCTTCCAAGTTACGCTTCTGACGGCAAATCTCCCTAGTCGGAGATAAATGTCTTTTGCTTCTTCAAAGAGCCCCTAATCATTTTTCACACGCTTTCTCTTCACCACTCGTGTGCTGTTCCGAGCCAATGCCTCTAATTTCATGAATTACATTATTTAATGCATTACAATAAATATATATATATATATATATATATATTGTAATAATTGAAGAGCAATTAAGAGTTAATATTTATAAACTGTTGAACTGGAATTGTTACCAGCAAACACATACAAAGATACAATAATGGACGAGAATAAGAAACATGGCGCGCGTGAGTTGGTGGATTGGGCAGTCGGCGACGAGACATTGCCGGGTACGGAATAATTAAAATTTAGCAGTCTGCAATCAGAGGCGAGAGAAATTAGTCGTATTTGGAATAGTCGAGAGGATTTAAAATATTAATAAGTAAAGTAGAAGGAGGCAGCAGTAAAAACGAGAGAAAGTGTTTGTAAGCTAAATCAACGTGACATATTATTGAAAAGCAAAGTTCGACGGAATTAATGCAGATAGTATCTCAGATGAATTTCTGAGTGTTACACCAATTTATTTTGAGAATCGACGAGGAGGAATTTCACGAGGTGCCGCCAATAGTGAAAAGTCCAACTGTTAAAAAGTGTAAATTTAGAGTAAAAATGACCTGTTCGTAATTTTTTTAAAGTGAGAGTGTGTTGCTGAAAGTTCCAATTGCCCTGGTAGCAGAACAAAACAGTGAGTTAAAAACCATTTAAATTAAATTGTACACGTTATATTAAAGGTAGAATTTCGTCAGATTTAGATTTTTTTATTAAAATATTTGTCTATAGTAATTTGTAAATTGATTGTTTAAATGGGGAATAAATTATTCTTTATTTAAAAGGCCCAGTAAAGACCCTGAGATAAGGAGAAAATTTCATTTATTTATAATAAAAATTGTTGCAAAGATAGGCGAGTAATTGTTTTGTAATGTTTTGTTCATAATAAATCAATTGTTTGGTTAGTTTAATAAATGATTTATTCATGCTCCATCATTAGATAATTTTTCATTATATTAATTCCCTTTTAATTAATTGTTCACAATTCATCATTACATTTTGGCGTGCCAACGTGTGGCGAAATTTTAAGAGTTGTTCCATTTAATTCATTTAATTGGCTTTATTGTGTATTACATTAATGGTTTCACCAACGTGGGGCAAATCAGTCAATTAGTTTTCTTATTATTATTGTATTACATTTACGACGCCTCAACGTGTGGCGATTCTAATCAGTTAATTAATTGTTTTTTTATTTCATAATTATAATATATATATATATATATATATATATATATATATATATATATATTATGACGTGGGACTTAGACACCACAGTTACATGGATTGTTGTGGTGGCTAGAAAGCGCGTTGTTACAAAGTACATCATTTGGGGCCCCACAAGATGCTACGCCTGGGAACCGATGACCCCCTCCCCTCCCCACATCTACGTCGCTGCATTTAAGTACATAACCTAGTTAATATGCTGTTTAATTAGAACTTTATCTTAAATGAATCTAGCGGGTAATACACAAATACAACTAAGCAGATGGGATTATGGACTGGAATCTGGAAATGAAATATTTGGTGGATCGTTGACCTGAGGCAGTAATGAAATGAGGAAAATTTATATTGTGAATTAGCCGACGATGAGTGACGCAATACTGAAAATATATCATTCATCTATAATTTGAACCATTTAATCTAACAACGAGAATCCTACAGATGTTGACTTTTGCGAAATTCGGTTTTCCTGCTTGTTTTTTTAATAAAAAAAATAGGCTAAACTTATGGAAAATATCGATTCGTTTTAGATTTGATTATGCTAGGACATAGTGCGGAAAAAGATAAAAATAGTATGAATTCCGATTCATAAAACACATTACATTTTTTAACGGTTATCTAACATTTAGTCCTCTAAACGACTCATAAAGGATTATGAGTATGAATTTTATAAACGGCCTCATAAGAAAAGACGAGGATCCACAACGTTCATTAATGCCGATGTAGGTTCATTTCATTTCATAGGAGCCATTACTGAACTATAGCCCCGTCATTATTAACGCTCTCTCATTACAAGATCACTAGGCTCGAATAACTGCCGCACCGCCAGAGGTTATGGCTTTATCTCAGAATGCGTTTGATAGAAAACTGTCTGTACTTGAACTCTTCAAGGAACGGAATGTAGTGTAGTGTCCACGATACCATTAATAACGCATTCTTACAAGAAATAGTGAATAAAAGAGAACTTCATTTATATTCGCTCAAAGTAGCTGATGTGTTTACTTTCTTATAGTGTTGAAAAGTTTCGTAGTGTTTCAGAAATATTCTCAAAATACCCGACAATAACAAATTACAGCACGGTAGAAAATATTAACGCTGCTATTTAAATAAAAACCTAGTATATATTTAAGATGTGTGTTCAGTAACAATTAATTGTTAATTAATAAACTCTCTCCAAATTATAATATGCACATTACCGTAACACTTAACCACAGTCGTGGAATAAAATATAACGTTATATTAACATGTCATAGCAGAAAGTTTACACCGGAGACAATCATGTATGAAACTATAGCCTATTTTAAATTAGAAGCCCGATGGCGACTAGTTCCCGCGAGGGATGTAACCTTGAATCAGCCTATCACAACACTTGAAATAAAGCAGCTTTGCCGAACAATAGTTGGGTTCTTCTACTGTTTTCAATTATCTGTATAAATCGTGTGTCGCATGTGGTATCTGTGACGCCCTCCACGCGGACACGCCAGGAGACTTCTAGTTTAAAACGGACTATAGCAAAGTGAACCAAAGTTATCACATCCCAAAAATAATTAGATCAAATTGTTGGCTAATTTCACTGCAAATGGCTTAAATTACTGCAAATAACTCTCACTCGCCCAATATGCTGATCACGGCTCAATTACTATTAGTCTTTAGGAACAGACAATCATTCTTAATCGTATGTTTATCAAAGTCAAAGGACCATGACTTTCGCATACTCAATTCTAATAATGGATTATTTTTTGAATTGCATACTAGAAAATCTAAATTTGTCTTAATTATATAACAAGGGTTTCTGAGTTATGTACAAAATGTATCAGTTGTCAGCGTGTCAAACTGTGTTACAAAGATGTAATCCGCCATTAACATTTTAAGAAGTAATACTTTCTTTGGTATCATTTGAAATTCTACTAAACTTCTTACATCCAGTTCTGAGTGGATTCTAGGCGGATAGTTGAAGTAAACACTACTTTCAAACAGAAACATACGTTGATAGTCTGCATCAATGGATGAAACTTTCAAATCACTTCTTTGTCTTTGAATTCCTTCCTCGTTTATTCTTTATTCTCTCCAAGGTACTCCTTTCTATCTCTCGTTTCAACCATAGACAAAAGAATTTTTAATAAGTGAAATATATTTGATTTAATATTTTACATGGCTTCCTCTAAGAGAAGTCTACCAACACCGTAATGCACAACTTTTACAATCAATTCACGCATCTCTGGATAACAGATTAAAAGTCAACGGAATATTTCCTGACATTTCCAAAGCATTCGATTTAGTAAATCAAAAAATACTATTAAATACTCTTGATTTCTACGTATTTAGAGAAAATACACTATTGCTTTTCAAATCGTACCTTAGTGATCATAAGCAATAAGGTTCCATAAACAAAAAGGATGGTAAAATCTCTGACTGGAAGTCATAAATGACCTTCCACATTACATTACCCTTATAAATTCAGGTTTATACGCGGACGACACGAACTTAATAATATCAGATACGAACGTCAACACTTTTCAGTATGCAACTGCATCTGTGTGAACTAGAAATAGGCAATGAATTGAAAATACTGAACAGTGTGTGCCCCAACGAAAAAAAAATGTTATCACCGACCAGCATACTGTACTCCCTAATTGCTTGAAGTCAAATTGTTCGCAAAGGAAATTTGGATGTGGTGTAGTGGTCAGCGTGACTGCCACCTATCATAGAGGTCCCTGCAGCTGGCCAGCAGCCCTCTAAAATTTGGAAGTTAAGACAAGTGCTCTCTGATCCTCTTTCCTATGCAAATGAGTTAATTAATTTCATGTTACGTTATCTTTATATTTATGTATACAAGGATAATGTGACTATCAAATTAATTATATATATATGAACTAATTTGGTGACAAAGTCACATTCAAACTTGGATATTAAGGAAGGATAGAAATAAATAGAAGAAAGGATGGAAGAAGAAGGAAAGACTGAAAATATTTGACCTAGATGGGACTTGAACCCACGTATTTTGCTCAGTACACAGACGCCTTAACCATCTTGACCACAGGATCAAGTTCCTGAACAGGCAAATATAGACAGTCTTATTGTGGACAATTAGTAGTTTTAGTGGATAGAGTAGAGGGAATGAAGTATTAGGAGCTTCCATTAAGGAATAAATACAATATTAGGAGAATCCATTAAGGAATTGGAACTAATTTGGTGACTGTCACATTCAAAATATATAAGGTGAGTCCGTTAAGTTCGTTGAATTGTCCCACATTTTTTTTAAAAAAAAGAGGCAATTACTCGCGTAATTGTACAATGGAGCTCAAAATGGAAGAACGCGTAAACAATAAGTTTTGCTCCAAATTAGGGTCTCGTGAAATGTTATTGCAAGTGTACGATGTTGAAGCAGTGCGTTTTTAAGTGGTTAAAACGCTTTACTTTCTCGCTCAACACACGGTTCTTCAATACTCTCCTTATACCGCAGATATGGAACCATCACTTATTTTTGTTCCCGCGCCAATAATTAGTTCTGAAAGCCTCACGCTTCGCAGACGTTGCGTATATAACAAAAAACAGAATAAAGTCGATAATGTCATAAAATCATGTAATGTCTGTTTCAGTGGTCCCGAACTTATAGAAAACTAAACTTGTTCATTTTTCGTTATATACGAGTCATGTTGAGTTCGGGAACGAAAGTTACTCCAATCACGAAATATTTCTGTGTTCAAGTTGACGGAAAATTGTGATCGTATGAACGCATCAAGGCTGTTTCTCTTAAACTCAGTTCTGTCTCTTACTCTCTCCGATTGTTAATGCAGAAAAAAACACATTTATTATGCATTTTTAAATTCGAACATCAGTTATGGTATTACGAACTAGGGGACTTTCTCCTTGTTCTTCGCAAATTTTTAAACTACAAAATCGTGCGATACAAATATTATAATGTGAAAAACGTTGTAGTGAAGTTGTAAGCCTCTTGGAATACTAACACTACATTTTTAAAAAAATTAAAATTCGTAAAACGTAATGGAAATTTATTTACGAACGGTGAACTTCTAGAAACTATATGATCCTCAGAACTGACGTCAGTACACTTTATGAAATAAGTATGCACTATTCAGGAATAAAACTATTTAATTGTCTTCCTCCAAAGATTAAGATTATCAGGAGCTACAACTTATTTGTAATAAAATGTAAACCTCTGCTTAGTAATGGCGCTTACTATTCGGTCAATGAATTCGTAAATCGGTTGTTTCCCTTGAAAGTACCGGGTAATATGTTTGAAATTGTCTGATTGTATGCCCATCTGATACTGCTCAATCCTTTATTGTCACCGGACGAGATCTCCAGTATAAAAATTTCGTTTCAGATGATGACGATGGCGGGGCTTGTCGTCGAAACGTTGTTATTTAACGAACAATTGGCTCGGGTTGAGACCCGAGAATTATATCTACCAACTTCATCTAATATTCCTTTTCATTGAATCTCTCTATTTTATATATAATTTCTCATTTATGTATTTTCCCATATGTGTAATTTATAAAAAAAAATATAGCTTTCAATGTTTGCTTTCACATTAATGTATTTTATCTTCATTTGGTTAATAGTAATTTTGACTGGTCCAATTTTCTCAATAGAGGACTATCGGAATTAATAAATAAATCTAAATCTAATCATAATAATTATATTTAATTTTATCTTTATTGGTGGGTCTTGATTGAGTTACATATGAGCATCATTTAATTGAATATTTGTGAAATTATTGTTAGTTAGGGGGGATGCTCGTGCTGTCAATTTAAATAGGGCGTATCAAAATAAAAAACGTTTTGACGAGTCAATGGGGTCAAGAAATATGCACAAGATCGTAATTCGTTTCTTACAAACGAAGGAATCCTGTTCAAATATGAATGTCAATAAAAAGACATTCATAAAACTAAACAATTAATGTATCTCGTGATGCATCTTGACGTGCTTCATTTCCTCGAGATGAATTGGACCACCGACACATGTCTCTGACTTGAGAGGCGCTATCTGCCTTTACCGTCTTCCTTGGCTCCAAAAGAAGCAATATAATACCTTCCGTTCTTGTTTACTCTCATCCAACGGGACCCGGAACTCAAACAAGCTGTTTGTCGAAGACAGGCTTGACCTATTACGTGCTCTGTACACTTCCTTCCAGTCTCCCCAGGAACAGGCTCCGAGTGATCGGTAAAATATAAAAATATGGATGTTATAAAGAACCAAGTGTGCTTTATTGTAACATTATATACCATTTCAAATTATCAAATATACTGAAGACAGCAGAAGTGATTTTCTGTCAGTTATTTGATGCCTGCTACTTGCCAAGGGACGTGGTACAGAACACACTGGCTGGACGTGTGGAGACTTCGTCTCAATCTTACCTGTGCCCCACAGTTGAGCGATCATAAATTATGAGCTGCTGGGATGAATTTAGTTTAATTGCCCCAAATTATGTGGTGGTGTTTTTAAAAGTATTTAATTGTATTCTACGTCATGGCTCATTGGTAATGAAGTTTAATTTAAATAAAAAGGAAATCAATTTTTCTTTACGTTAACATTTAATTTAAAAAGAATTTTGTCATCGCTGTATCTTCAACGAAAGCCTAAACATTTCTATCACAGGGGAATCCATTGGAAAATTACCAAAAACATTGTGGAACTAATGTTTGAACATTAGGTTCTAAACGTAACCGTTTGTACATCATCCGTGCATGTTCCAGGACACGCCTCAGCTGTCGCCTTTGAATAGTTTCATTCGCAATTTCCAAGGGATACGTCCCTGTTGCGTCGTCTGCATCTGGCGTTGACGATGCAAACTTGAGTCAATTCAAGTTCAGAATAAACGGAAGAATTAACTTCAGAAGAAGTTAAGAATAAATGTAAGAATTTAGAGAAAGCATTGAACAAGTCCGCCATCATAGACGAGGAAGTGGAAAATTTGGCTTCACGTCAGAAAAGATGTGTGGTTCATTTCGTGGATAGGGGAAAGATAGCCATCAGTCTCCATGTTTCACGCTAATTATTTTTTCGGTAAAGGTCCTGTGTAACGAGAATTCGGACTGTCCAATAAAACGAATTATTTCCATACGTATTTCTTCGGAAGAGGCACATGCCTCATTGTCATGTGTCCGGGGAAGCCCTTTCGTTTCAGCTTCCCAATATATTCCGTATAAAGAGTTTTAAAAATACTTTTTCAGCCGCGTATTTGGACCCAAGCAAGCTTTGTTCGAAAATGGTTCTCTTGGGGGCAAAGGTACCTGAGTATGTTTTACACAAAAGAATTGATTATATACATTTGTCTGCATTTTTCTTATTATTAATTTACAAAACAGATGTAAATATTTTATTTAAGAAATTAAGTTGTTTTAAATAGCAGACAGTGAATAATAATGTACAATATATATATATATATATATATATATATATATATATATATATATATATGCCGCTAACCAACTTGCGTTTTAATCGTTATGTTGGCTGCGGATTGCCGGCCGGTGGACGGAATGGTGTAACACTCATGAATATATGCTTTCCTTCGAGTGTATTTCTACATATGCTCTGTCTATAATTTCAACTCCTTTATGGAGCACCCTTAAGGAGATGGAGTGGAATTCCATAAATATAACGCAAAAACAATCGAGATTGGAGTCGAATCCGTGGTTAGAGTCAAATCAGTGTTATGGATGTCGCTGAGTTTATTTATGACAACCTGGTCAACAAGCGGGGGTGTGCAGAAGTTTTCGACAAGTTGTTTGTATATAATTTCAACCTCTTTTGGCATGGGAAGTGAGCACATTTACAGATAGGGGTGAGGTGCCTTACATAAAAATACCTCAAAAGCAACCGAAATTGGAGTCAAATTGGGGGCTATGGATATATGATAATCCAGGAAACGCCGTCAGCCAGCTAGTCTATATAATAAAAAAGTATCATAGAAATTTAAACACCTGGACATATTGCAACATAACTTGGTACACACATTCTAAAAAACACGAAGAAAAACACTGTGTGAATGAGAACCACCTAACATACAGTTGGAAGTCATTTTGGTTAAAAAATATAATTTTTGCTGAAATAATCTTCATGTGAAGGTGTATTGTCACTGCAATGCTCTTAAATTTCTGCACACAAAAAACTTCAGATTTTGAAGTTCTCATTAAGAACATTTAGATTAAATTAAAAGTACAATGATATCCAGCAATACTCCATATGACATAGAATGAAAGAAAAAAACGAAAGCTGTAATAATGGGTGGGAGTCAGATGGAGAGGCCTATTTTAATTTTCTTGAGATTGGATTAAAATATAAAATAAAAAGATATTTACCGACATTATTTAAATTTTTGGAATCGCTCTTAACCAACTGTAAATTCCGTTCAAGAGTAAAGCAAGATGTCTCATCTATACATTCTATTAACCAATAGTTCCTCAGGACAATGTCCTGAAACCCCTATTGTATTTGTTGTTCACCTCTGATCTCCCAACCAAAAGTATTGTACTAGAAACTTTTGCAAATTTTATGTTTATTCTTACCTCACACACAAATATCAATCAGGCCTCGTCACTCATACAACAATATCTGAACTCATTTCAAGTATGGTTTCAGAAATGGAGTACAAAAAGTAGTCTCATGTGACATTTACATTATGTAAAAATCTGTGTCCACCGATCTATATAAACAATACATTCACTGTCAAATATTTGAGTCTATATCTGTATAATGAGTTTGACTGAAAAATTCATATAACCAATTAAAGAAAAAAATTGATATTAAACAAAAATAAATGTACTGGTTACTAGGATACAAGTCTCACCTTTACTTTGAAAACAAACTTCTGTACTACAAATACATAATTATTACAATATGGAGTTATGGGATCCAATACTGTAATAATCCAAAGATGCCAGTCAAAAATATTAAGAATCATTGTCAATGTACATCACAAATGGGCTGGTACATGCTGACTTAAAAATCCCCATGTAATGGAGATTATCTACAAAAACCATGTTAGTCGTCACAAGAAACTTGAATCAAATATAAATCCCTTATTACAACCTCTTAGAAAATGACCTAATGACTGAAAAGAAAATGGCCAGCATATCTGTGAACTTGATTTAGCAGTTCCCTTTACTGGAGGGGATCTCGACATAGTGTGAAATATATAAATTATATATTTTAAGCTACCACATTGACTTATAGACTACAAAGTATTCTTACTCCTGATTTACACTTAATAAAAAAATGTTCCAGGAGTGTTTTGTACTCCCTTATAATACGGGGATTCAGATCATTCTTTATTTTCTTAAAGTACCAGCAGTATATTTTTCTCTCAAGATACAGGGACTTTTTTGCCTCTCTTAAGATACCAAGCTTATTTAATGTACCAGGAGTTAAGTTACAATCGTCATCCCAGTTAATTATCAACATAGGTTGTTAATAGTAAAAAAAGTGACAGTTTCAATGCCTGTTAAATCACAAGTTAACCCATAGATTATTGTTGAATTAATTTCTTAACCTATATAAAAAAATACTCAGGCAACACAAGACACCCAACTATATCCGATAAAATAATAATTTAATGCATGGAGCAATTTCAACCACATTTGGTACACCTTTCACTTTTGATCTAGAAACAAACACTATGGGGCAATACAGCCGTAACACCAAAAAGAGTAGAATAAATTACTACAAAAGTCTTGTCCCATTATTTCCCTGACAAATATCATTTCATTAGACTGGCCCATATGTGTTAAGTGGTAAATAAAATAACATTCATACAAAGAACAAAATTATGAAAAATTGGTATCAAAAATTCATTTCAAAATTAAGTGTACAATGTTGAACAAAATAACTATTCGACTATGGCTGGTTCATCAATTTTCCAAAACTCTGGCACCGGAGGAAGCCTTTCTTCGGGATTTGTCGCCCAGTGATGAATTCTACACCGAACCTGAACTGTTTCCTTATTATTAACCTGAAAAAAAATAAACTTAGACTTCACACAATTTATTTTCAAAAATCTTACAAAATTTGATATGTTTAAATGTAAACCAATCTTGGATAATTGGATTGTGAGGAAAGATAGAAATATGGGAGACAGGTGGGAATACTCTCTAAAGAAAGCATATGCTCAGTTGTAGAAATACACTCGAAGGAAAGCATATATTCATGGCATGGAGAGAAAATAAAGACGAAAAAAGACATATACACACACCCCACTAGGCAACTAACTTTCTCTCTCATGGGAAAGTCATGACATAGGAAAGGTTCTGATGGCTACTGGGACCACATCCATAAGCAATTATTCAACTATGCCAATATTTATGTTTAATAATTTTCGAAAAATAATAATACAGAACATTCATGATAGTTTCTTAACAGGTTATCATGTCCTATAGTTTTACTATTACCAACATAAAAGATGTTGTAGAGATTACTAAAGAATTGATTTTATTTAACATTTTATGTCTTCAGTTCAGCAATACAGGTGATGTATTTCCATTACACCCAATGTTTCCTAACATTTAACCCTGGGTTACAATGTGTGTCGAGGTAAAGGCATAAAAGCCTTGCGAAGTAAACACAGGACAGTCAGGACCAGAGCGCCTGCTCAGGTGACAAGAAGGCGATCCTGTTTACAATCAGTCGAGCGTAACACCATCAGGCGAACACCAGGTCATTTAGTTAAGCAATCAGTAGCAGAGCGTCTTGCCCTAGGGAAGTCTCAGTCGAGTGACTATTGGTGTTGTTTAGATTGTGTCGAGCAAAAGCTCAGTAGAGTGGCAGTCAAGTGGAGATCATTCAATCGAGCACCAGATCAGTGGAGCAAAAACTCAGTTGAGCGCCAGGACAGCGATTATTCAGTCAAGCATCAGTAGAGCACCAGCGCCGTCGAGCGCCAGGTCACACAGTTGAGCATAGGTCAATCAATAGCACAGTGGCATTCTTGTTTGCATTTATCAGTCAAGCGACAATCGAGTGTTAGGTTTTGGGTCGCATTGACTAAAAGTCGGACATTCCATCTAAGAGCATAGTTGGTTTTGGTCACCGTTTTTGAGTGTGAAATCATTCCGATTCTGGACAATTTTCTGTGTTGTGTCTTATCCGACTTGTATTTTTGAGGGACTTTGTGTTTGCATGCGGACATAGTATAACAAATCTCACTTGATGTTCAGATAAACTTGCCAAAGGTTGGTAAAAGGTCATGGATTGTAATCCTGTAAAGTGCCGTCTCTCTATGATAGCTCTGCCAACAAATAATAGCCAGCGCTAGGGTGGTCGCACCAGACCAACCTGAATAAATAGTTAGTAACTTCGCCGGGACTAGTCATTCCACCAAGAAGACGTCGACGGTGATAGTCAACAAAAAGTTGTGTTTCTACTATGCCACCCGATTTGAAACCCAAGAACTCTTTCAACATGAGGTTTTAATTTTATTAAATTTGTATATTACTATATATATATATATATATATATATATATATATATATATAACACTTAAGGAAAATATGATGAGGTCAAATTAAATAACACATTAGGATAAGAAAGAGAGACAGTGATGCCGACTTACCTGAAATCAGTTGTTGGTTCAGTCTGGCATAAACAGAACTTCAAATTTTCGAGGGCCTGAGCCCCTTTCTTCAGAAAGGAAGATGTTAACTGTGTACCAGCCGGGCACCAATTGATTAATTCAAATTAAAGTGCAACAATCAACAACCAACAAAGTCAATAACACCGCCTCTCTCTCAAGGAAAGGTCACAACAATGAAAAAGGAAATAACAGAAAAGTACATACATAACAACAAGAAACACATTTAATTATAGGAAAGAGGTTAAAAAGTAAAAAATGTAAGAAAATTATAATATGGAAAGGATAGACCAGAACAAGTAATAGTTTTTGTGTGTTTATTACCAGGAACTATACGGGCATTTTGTGAAAATTTCAGATTTTTTGATTCAGACCTTTATGAGATATACCCATTTGTAACTCTGCAATTTCAGACAAATTGCAATATTTGAAGGCCTGTAAAACCTAAGGAGGCATTTAAAGAGTGTCAAATTGTTTTTTAAGTCTTGTCCTTTATTCTATTTTTAAGGGGTAGAAATATTAGAGTTGTGTTGTAATCCCTTCTTTGGAAAAAGAATCCTAAATTTTCCAGTTTTTCTAATTGAAATACAATTTTCTAGTTAAATTTTTGGTCAGAACATGATTTATAGATGGTTTTATTAAGATTTATTAGATTGATTAAAAGATGACATCTCAATAAACAAAAAGTTATTTAACCTATCTCTAACCTCTGAAAGCTCCAAAAATGGCCTTCCTTCATAAACAAAATGTCAGCTAAAATCCATAGTAGTAAAATCTGTACCAGTAGAGACATATCAGAATAATTGCAGGAGACAACTAATTGAAACAAATGAAGTTGCCTATCTTTTTGATATTATGGAACATAAATCTCTTAAATAAGAAAAGTGTATTCAAACTAAAAATACAAGATAAATATGCATAATCTATTTGATGGAGCTGACTTACTTGTATAACAAAATATTCCATTTTTAAAATATGTATATTTAGTCTTAATTTTTTTTAAAAAAAAAATATTTGGTTTAAATTTTAATATTAAAAGTTAAATTGCTATTTACATTTGAAACAGAAAATACTTACAGTTACTGTAATAAAAAAGACTTTATTTTCCTTCTCTAAATCTGGACCAGTTATTGCCACATCAGGTAGGGAAATTGCATCTTCTGGAACAATGATTCCAATGCGTCTAAAAGCAGATCGAACATGCCACGGTTCGATAGTCCATGAATTTTCTTTATTCATACACACACTAAGACTAAGGTTTGATAAGAAATTCAGAGTCTGAAAAGAACCAAAAAGTTTAGAAATTACCATCCATTTTAATTTTTATTCTTTATACTATATAACTGGTAACTGAAAACATACTAACTCGCTGAACAAAAGGTGAACTGTATATTCTTTCAGCCTTTTCTTTAGTTTCATCACAGTATCTCTCTATATTATTAGGTGTAGGATATACAGCAAGACCAGGAAGTAATAGTTTTTCATAAGCAATCATGGGTCGTACAAAAACTCTATCACCCCTGTCACCCATTCCTGAAGTAAAAATAATTAGGTATATTTTAAAACAGAGATATATGTTAAAGCAAAGTTTTTCATATAATATGATTTGCATCATTAATGTTGGCTTTAAATTTTATATTTCACATGATGTACAAACTGACATTCTATTTCCAAATTATTTTTAAAATAATGTTTACAAATATCATCAGTAACTGTGCCTGCCCAAAAAATTGTCGTAATGTAATATGTTAAACTTCTTCCATGATATAGCTCAGAAATTTTATACTTTAGTCTGTAATTGTTACAAATACATTATCAACGCAACTTATTTTTTGTAAAGAATATCACAAATTATTTTTTATTTAAATAATATACAAGTAGTAATATGAGTGAAGATGACAGTTATAATATTAAAAAGTTAAATGTATCAATATTATGATTCCTATTTGCCAGAAGTATATCAAACCCAGTGTCATGATAGTATGCAACTGCATCTGTGTGAACTAGAAATAGGCAATGAATTGAAAATACTGAACAGTGTGTGCCCCAACGAAAAAAAAATGTTATCACCGACCAGCATACTGTACTCCCTAATTGCTTGAAGTCAAATTGTTCGCAAAGGAAATTTGGATGTGGTGTAGTGGTCAGCGTGACTGCCACCTATCATAGAGGTCCCTGCAGCTGGCCAGCAGCCCTCTAAAATTTGGAAGTTAAGACAAGTGCTCTCTGATCCTCTTTCCTATGCAAATGAGTTAATTAATTTCATGTTACGTTATCTTTATATTTATGTATACAAGGATAATGTGACTATCAAATTAATTATATATATATGAACTAATTTGGTGACAAAGTCACATTCAAACTTGGATATTAAGGAAGGATAGAAATAAATAGAAGAAGGGATGGAAGAAGAAGGAAAGACTGAAAATATTTGACCTAGATGGGACTTGAACCCACGTATTTTGCTCAGTACACAGACGCCTTAACCATCTTGGCCACAGGATCAAGTTCCTGACCAGGCAAATATAGACAGTCTTATTGTGGACAATTAGTAGTTTTAGTGGATAGAGTAGAGGGAATGAAGTATTAGGAGCTTCCATTAAGGAATAAATACAATATTAGGAGAATCCATTAAGGAATTTGAACTAATTTGGTGACTGTCACATTAAAAATATATAAAGTGAGTCCGTTAAGTTCGTTGAATTGTCCCATATTTTTTTTAAAAAAAAGAGGCAATTACTCGCGAAATTGTACAATGGAGCTCAAAATGGAAGAACGCGTAAACAATAAGTTTTGCTCCAAATTAGGGTCTCGTGAAATGATATTGCAAGTGTACGATGTTGAAGCAGTGCGTTTTTGAGTGGTTTAAACGCTTTACAGGCGGAAAAGAAGCTGTCGATGATGAGCCGCGTACGGTCGAACGTCAATAACCGCAGATGACATCGAACAAGTGAGGCGGATGATCGGCGGCTGTCTGTTCATGAACATTTAGAAAAGAAGATTTTCTCCTGTTTGTACTGCACAAGCTGACAGACGACCAGACACAAAATCGGATAGAAATGGCTGGAGATTTCATCGACATGTGTGACCGGAATCTGCAATTTTTGGTAAACATCGTTATCGGAGATGAGACCTGGTTCTACCAATATTATCCGGACACAAAAACAAAATCAATGGAATAGTGTTCATCGACTTCCCTGCCTCCCATAAAAATTCAGATTGAAACGACGTTGATTGCCTTTTTCGACAGCAATGGCTCGATCCATCATGAACTTCTACCCGAGGATCAAACTATCAACGCGGAATTTTATGGGCGAGTTTTGAAACAGCTGCTGCAACGCATCTAGCGGGTTCGACCAGAACTGTACCGGACTGGAAGTAGAATCTTCTGCACAACGCACGTCCGCAAACTATGATCCGCATGAGCAACTTTCTCGCTCAACACACGGTTCTTCAATACTCTCCTTATACCGCAGATATGGAATCATCACTTATTTTTGTTCCCGCGCCAATAATTAGTTCTGAAAGCCTCACGCTTCGCAGACGTTGCGTATATAATAAAAAACGCGTGACAATAGTGCTTCGAGCGATTACAAACAAAGAGTTTCCTCTCAGTTTTCAGCAGCCATACAACCGACGTCAATTGTGTTGTATCTAATGGTGATTACTTTTAAGGCCAGTAGAGGTATTTTGCTTGTATATCTTTTTTTCTTACGACACCATTTGCTGAACATTTCCGACGTACCTTTTATTTATATATATATATATATATATATATATATATATATAAATAAAAGGTATATATATATATATATAATAAAAAGGAAAAGATACACAAGCAAAATACCTCTACTATATGGTCTTAATTTTTTGCGAGTTGTGTTGAATGGTTTTGTCGGTGGTGTCTCAGCGACAATGTTTGTGGAAAATGCTTGGAAATTATAGTAAGTCAGTCTGGATGTAGTAGAGTTAGAACATATTTGACCTCCATGGAGTATCGTTCAATCTTGTTATAAGGTGGTTTCACTCAATTCTAAGAAAACTTATGCTCTCTGTAGGAAACTATATAGAACTGTTACAAACTTTTCAGTTGACTAGCATACAGAAGAATGGGTCTAAGAGCCTCCAAAAATTTGAAGAACCTCCAGTCCTAAGTGGCAACTTTGAGCTTCTATTTCTGTTAAACTGCCATCTATTTCTCTTTTCTTTCCATTAATATATATAACATATCTAGACAGAAAAGAGAGACAGTGAAGCCAACTTATCTTAAATCAACAGATTTCCCAGGTGCGAGTGAAAATATTTCAGATTTTTTAGGGTTTGAGCCACCTTTATCAATAAGGAAAGTCTGAACTGCGTTCTGTCCAGATTTATATATATATATATATATTGTAATAATCAAATATGATAGACTTTTAAATTTGCAATGATAAACTTTAAAACAAACAAAATTTTATTTAGCAATACTTGAAACAATTATACAATTTTAAAAACATATCTCAATCTCTCAAAGGTCTGGGTTTGATAACGGCAGAACAGTTAAACATAATCAAAGAACACAAAATTTAGATTTAATTTAAAAAAGAAATATTTATTCGTCTAGACATAGACGAAATTAATTATCGATGAACTTATTCTACAAGATGGATTTTAAATTTAAACAGTTTATTTTATCAACACTAAAGAATGATATCTGACATTATCTTTTAAGTTGGTTTACAAAAATCATTTTACTGTTCTCTTGCTACTTACAGCTGCCCAGGATACTTTCACCTTTCGAACACCGCGGTGGGGTTTTCACAGCTTCTATTAAATTCACAGATTCTACTAAATACTGTTGGTTTGAAAAAGAAAGTTTGTGGTATCTCGATGACTTTACTCTGCTCTGCTTTGACGACGACTGGTTTACTGTAACTTTAACAGTTCTCTCTCCCATGCTTTGGCTGCGACTTTAAACTGCAATCTTTCGACGACGACTCTTCTTAAACGATGTCTCTCTTACTCACATCCACCAGCTTCGGTGAGCGCTGAACAACTACTGCCTTAAACAATGTCTCTCTTAACAACATCCTCCATCCTCGGTGATCGCAGCACCACTCTTCCACTTAAACAATGTCTCTCTTAACAACATCCTCCATCCTCGGTGATCGCAGCACCACTCTTCCGCTTAAACAATGTCTCTCTTAAACACATCCTCTTGCCTCGGTGATCGCAGCACCACTGCTCCGCTTAAACAATGTCTCTCTTAAACACATCCTCCAGACTCGGTGATCGCAGCACAACTGACCTCTCAAAAGCTTATCTCCTCCTTTATATACTCCCAGCCTTTTCCTTTGTCCATTGTTCAAAAACTTCGTCGCAAATGCCAGTTGACAGATTCTTCCATTATCGCGAGATTTATATTATGCAGCTGCAGTTCCGTAGTCAACAAATGGCTTGGCTAACTACTCCGTCATGTCAAGCCAACAATCGAGACAGGACCCGCCATCACTCGTCCCTTCCACCCCCACACGCACATGCACGGTTTCTCAAGACCACACAAACTGCACCGTCAAGACCTAAATAAACACGTTACATAATGCCCCTCCAACAGTCCAGACTATTAATCAGAAAAAATGCCTCACTTAACAGGTATTACAATATAAATATATATATATATATATATATATATATATATATATATATATATATATATATATATATAATTAACTCATTTGGATAGGATGAGGGGCAGATCTGAAATAATATAAATCAGCAGTTGGTCCAGTCAGGCTGGGACGAAATAGGATTTCAAATTTTTGAGGAAATGGACTATTTTAATATATGTTTGACATTTGACGCTTCACACACTGTAATTTCGAAGTGTTACTGAAGAAAAATTTAAAATAGACACATTCATGATGTGTTACTCAACTAATTCAATACTGACAAAGTTGATTATCAATTTATAATAAACTGGAAATATTCACATAGTGTTGCTGCTCAGGACAAATCTGATCCTTGCCACAACTTCAGGCTTCATAACTTTCATTACCAATTGCCCTGCTAAAAGTTTACAATACTTTAAAAGTGAATGTTTAAATTCTTTCAGTATAATCTTAAAAGATTCAATCATTTGTTGAGTAATAAATTCCTGAAAATGAATCTATTCTGCGTGTACATCAATCTAATAAAAATTATATTGGAGACAATAGCAAAATAGTTTTGTTTTAATTGTTGAAAAAATACTTACCTTCAACATATGTAGTTAAAATTACTTCTAAATTGGGTTGTTTAACCATATCAGTAACTTCAGCAACCTCATAAACGTAATCTCGTGAGCGTAATTTTCTGGGTGCATACCCCTTTTTGTATAGTGGCACTGGAAATTTCCTTTTAAGAACATAGGTTGACTGAAATGTAAAAACAAGTTTTGAAAACTCCTATTGATAAAGCAGTAACATAATTTTCAATGTTTGACTTCATATTTAAATTTAATAACAATTTTACCAGAACTATTTTTCACAACACAAATTAGTGCTATAGGAAACCAAAACAAAATTTTATTTAATAATAGAATGCCATGCTGCTATAATCATACCAAAAAGGTTATTAATCTATAATAAAGGTCATCTTTATAAAATATAAAATGTGTGCTAAAAATAAACAAACAGGCAAATGACCAACAGAAATGTGCTAAATTAAATACTAAACAATGTTTCACCATTCCTTGTAGCTTTTGTCAAGGACAAAAGCTTTAAAAACAACACACCACAACAACCAGGTCATGAATTCAAAAGCAATTTATGTACATACCTATATATATTTTCCCAGTCTTTCCTTCTTCTGCCTAACATATGCTTTTCTTGTGTGCAATTTTACATCCGATCATATACATTCACATAAAGCGTTTTCCCACCTTTCTATTTATTTCTATATTTCCTCACTATCCATGATCCTACGTGACTTTGTTAACAAATTAAAGTTCCTATCAATGTTACTCCATACATTAATAATTAAAATCCTTAACATTTCTAATTATTCCTTACTGAATGCTACAAAAATACTCTGCTCTATCAATTTCACCCTCTACACCTAATAAGATGGGCTATATTAGCTAGATCTGGGGAAATTCAACTTACCTGAAATAGATAGTTAATCCAGTCAGTCTGAGGAGAGTGGATATTAAAAAATGTTAAGAATCTAAGCCCTCTTCGTCAGGAGAAAAGGTCTTAACTTTTGCCTGGCCAGCATGAAATATATATAAAGATAGAAATATGGGGCAATCAAAGGTGAGAATCTGCTTGAAATAAATAGACTCCAAGGAAATCATATTTTCACAGCATGGAGAGGAAACAAAGAAAGAATGAAAATATATTCAACTAGATCAGGAATCGAACATGGGCACATTTTTTCTATGAATTTGAGCCCAGCTGGCATGCAGTTCAGACCTACTATCCTGATGAAGGGGCACAGGTCCTCGAAAATGTATATATGTTTTCTGGACAGCCTGACTGTAAGGTAATTGGGCTACCCTGTCTCTCTTTTTCCAATCCAAATGTGTTTATATATATATATATATATATATATATATATATATATATATATATATATATATATATATACATAACATAAATAAACAGTTAGCCGAGTTGGACTGAGAACATATTTCCAACTTCAAGGACCAGAGACACTTTCGTCAAGAAACAAGCAAGAATGTTGATAAAATTTCGTGCCCAGTCAGTCTTACCAAACTTGCCAACTTTCAATTTAAAGTAAGTTAGCTGCTCTCAATCCCTCCTTCCTATCCAATTGAATTTATATACATATAATTGTACTTTGTTTCATTGTAAACAATAGGGGCAGCTTATATAATAAAATTATTTATAGATGTTTATATAATCAGAATTTTTGCCTCTCTGGCACATAGTTCAGGCCTACTATCCTGAAGAAGGGAGCTCAGGCACTCAAAAATTTGAAATATATATTAGTCCCAGCTGACTGCAACACCTGTCAATTTAAGTGGGTTTGCTTAAGGATAACCAAGCAGAATGTAATAACATCACATTGATACAGAGAACATGCACTATTCCTGAAGATGTTTCCATCATTAAACACTGATAAACCTTGAAAAAACAACTTGCCATTGAGACAAGGTTTATATGAATTGTATGAAGGAAACATCCTCTGGGTTAGTACATGTTCTCTTTATAAATGTGACATCAACCTGTCCTGCTAGGCGATCCTTAAGCCAATTATTTAAGCAAAGTGCCACGATTGAAATGTAAATATACATCCAAAAAAGAAACTTTAGTATATGTGTGTATAACTTAAAAGGTTAACAAACTGTAGAACAAGTGCTACATTATATCCTTTATTGCTAATAAAATATAAATCACATTATGAACAGGAACACAATTAATGTCATTATTTGCTGTTTTCAGTAATCTATAGTCTACACTAATAATTTTATTATGCAAACGCTATTCAGTTAGGAGTCTTTAAAATAAAAAAAAAGTACGAGTGCACTCAGAATTACCGTAAGTTTCATGACCATTACACATCAGTTACTAGAAATTGACTGAATCAGAGAATGTGAACTTTTCTGGAGAATCTGATTAAGTTCTCATATTTCGGCCCCGACTAGTTTCTACAAATAAGGCCCAACGGCTACCTTCGTCACTACAGTCAGTGACTTAATTAACTAATTTCATCAAAACAGTTACATACGCTTCGAAAAAACGTCCAAAATTGACTTTTATTTATAGGATAATTAATCACTCATCCTTGGACATTCTTACCCTTGACGGTTGCGCTGTATTGAGTATAGGAAGAACGTGTTTCAATCTTGTCAAATCACATAACTGTTTCAACATAATGTGGGTGAAGATTCAAGTTTAGATCATAAGAATTATATATTCTTGTAAAGGTTAATGTCGTACATCCAAACAAATAATATCACTGAAGTATATGCAATCCAAGATCTTTGAAAACAAATTAATCGACATATGCAGAAAAGATCAAATATACATAGAGCCGACTGGTGCCTATAGCAATACTGAACGATTTCGTGGACAAACAATTTCACCAGATTAAAGAAGTATATGTACATGAAGAATAATATGATTACTTAAAGATGAACCACCGATACAACTTTTTTTAAGTCCCGCTGGTCTGGCAAACACGCTAAATATATACAATTTATGGTGCTCCTTGAAATATGGTAAATATGATTCGTATCTTGCGGGATTTATGTGGTCGTAAAAAAAAATATGTAAAGGAGTGGCTTAAAATCAAAGAAAATTAGGTGATAAGATTAATACCCCTTTTTATGCCATAATAAAATGTTTTTTATTTTTTATGCAGAATGTCTTTTAAAAGATTAAATGTAATGTTGGTTTTTATTCTTCATATATATATATATATATATATATATATATATATATACTTCTTTAAGCCGTGCAGCATTATGACACGATTATTGAACCTTACATAGTTTTCTTGCATAGATCAATAGTAATTCTCACCGGGAGATCAGAATCTTATACCAGGGAGTAATCATTCGTATCTCGGCAAAACCATCCGTCCTTATTTTTCTTCTTTGAGTAGAGGATTTCCTTCAACGAATAATCCTGATCTTAAAATGTGGGTTGTTTAACTCTCCGCTTAAGAAAAAAACTTCCATTAAATAATTGTTACAGTTGGAGACGTGGCCATAGACATATCAAGTTCAAAATTGCAAAAACCAATGAACATCAATATGTAAATTGAACTATGATAAATAATAATAAAAAAAGTGGACCCCCTCAACCATTAATTCACACGAGCACTCTTAATTTTTGTACAGTCATTTCAATGACATAACTTATTTTATATCAATTATCACACTTCCGATGAAAAAGCACGCATTGTTCACCTTAAAAAGGTCAAAAGTGTATATTACGTTTCAAGCCATTGGTAAAAGTTAAGTTATTCTAATGAACACAAAGAAAATAATCACTTGGACCTTCAACTTAATATATTATTTATTGTGGTGCAGACTAAACAGTACCTTATTGATTTTATGAACGATTTTATTTGATAATGCACGTCACAAAAATCTTGTTTTCACTATCAAATCTATACTTGAGTAGCTAAAAAGGTGAACATCCCTGGTATAAGAGTCTATTGAATTCTCCGATAGGAACAATAGTAGTAATGTCAAGTGAGGACTTAATCAGCTAATGTAACGGAATGATATGTGTCATTAAATCGGAAATTATTTTATTTTGTCTGATATTATCTCAAGATGATATTTGTATAGCATGGCAGATTATATAATGTTAGGTGCTGAACATAACGAGGTGGTATTTAACGAATCGTAGGCAGGAGCGTATTTTTTAAATACCTTACCTCAATAGTTTTAAAAATAGTTGACATTGCATAATGTCTTGTTCAGCCAAAGAAATAATAGACTTTTTTTATGTTGATTAATTTAATTTTCATCTATAAACTTTTGGCATATGGTCCTTTAAGACAGATCTGAATATTACCTCACTTTTGACGTTCCAAAATTTTCTTCTCCAATTAACCTGCTAAAAGCTTATTATACTTTAATGGGGAGTAATATTTAGATTTGTTTGGCATCACCTTGCAATATTTACCAAGTTGATAAACCATATTAAAATTAATTTGTTGTGAGAAACATAATTCTATTCCGACAACAAAATAATTTCAATTTTTTTACGTGATATTTAGTTTCCAACTTTGTACTTAAAAACCGTTAATAATTCGGTTATTTAATGAAAACAATCATTTTTCCAATCTCATCAATGGGTCCCAATTTATTATGGGTATATACTGAGAATATTTTAGACTAGTACATAGGAAATTTAGCATAGTTCAAAATTGTGAAAAAGTAATTCCATTATTATTATGATATTGATATCATGACATTAATACGTAAGGATTTTAATTCTGGGTTTTAAGTTGTATGGGATTAAACAGGAAACAACGTTTTTAAAATAGAAATTGTAGAGAACATTATGAGGCTCGCTGATGCGCGTTCTTCACTATCATCTTCAAACACAACATTTAGAATGAAATCCTAATTTTCTCCAAACATTTAATATAAATTCACCATCTAATATGCTGCATATAAAAAATTCTTCTGCAGTTCAGTTCACTTTTAATTATTTTTATTATTCTTTCAATTCATTGTATATTAAACGTTTTAATATTTTATAGATATATGATGACACTGTTTCTCACATTTCTATGTTCTTGTTTTATTTTATACCGCGCATATAATATTCCTCGTAAAGTTTAATAGTACTTACCCAATCGTGAATATATTAGGAAAATACTTTAAAGAGTTTCGTGTCATATCTATATTCTTCTATTGATTTTAGTACTTCAGCTAACATGCTCTAATTCTGCTTCTTTATTTGTCACCAAACCTTGCACTTCTTTTTCAAATACTGCTTCCCTAATATTAGTCACTTTAGTTGTAACACTCCAGGGTACTGCTTTAAACTTTTGTTGGCTAAATAATTTTTTCACATTTTTTGTTCCGTAATTTTCATTCATCTTTCGCTACTTTACACATTTCTAAACAATTCTAAACTACTTCTGTGTACTTTCTTCACATGTATTTTATAACTTTGACCGTTTACATTAATCCATGATTTATCCTTTTTACTTTCTTATAACTCATTGTTTCTGTTGGTAGGAGTTTTTTTTTTTCAGGATAATTTATTTTTCTTCTGTGGTACTTTTTAAAATTTAATTTATTGCTTTTGTTTCCGTTGAAAAGGCAACTCCAAACCTTTCATTCCTCCTACATTCTTTCAATTTATATACATCCCACCTCATTGTTAGGAGGTTCTTAGTTCTCCTTTTCAGGTATAATTTGAACTTCAATGTAACCTAAATTGTCAAAATTCATGTCAGCATCAGAATGATTTAGTTTTTAGTATTCGGTTTTTTTAGCCTTCGATTAACTAGGGTATAATCGAAAATTCTGTCGAACTAGTTCTTCTCTCTTTCTGTTTTCCTACTGTGTAAATGCGTCAATATTCTTGTTTCATTTGTCACACATGAGCATTAAAATATCGCAGTACAATTTTTTCTCATTTTACACACTAAATTAGTTCTTCGATATATGAATAAATCTTATGTAACCTGAATTAGTTCTTTAATGGGATACATTAAAAATAGATAAAGTGCCTTACAATATACATTATATAACATTGGAACACAATTCGTATTATATGTGAATAATAACCTAATTCAGTTTCAAATAAACTCCAATACTGTTTTATTTTTAATTTGTTTTGCATAATGCTATCAGTTTCATCATTCTTTTTAATTTGTATGTAGCTGTTTTGTATTACAATATTATCTGCGCCATTAAAGTATTTTTTTAAGTTATCTTTGAACAGTAATATTTGTGTAAGTAATGATCTTTAAGATTCTCTTTGGATATGCTATTGGAAGATTAGACGGAGTGTGAATATATAATACAACTATTGATTGAATTTGTGTAAGTAGAAGTATGTGTTTTGATAATAACTTTTATATTATTGTTTATAATGTTATTGTTTTATCTAGAATTTTATGTATTCTTTTCCATTTTCATCTTTCCGAACAGTAACCAGCCACGTGCACTATCATTGTTCTCTAATATGTCGAATGTAAAGGTTTGTTTTTGTTTATTGTATTGGATTACTTGCTACAATCTGCCGCAGCTATCATATTTGGAGTAATTTATGTACTGTTCAAATATCTGGTGTTAGGTTATTTTTTAAAAATTTGGACTTAACATGTGTTGTATTCACGACATGACCTCGTCCAATATTCACATAACAGTTCGGGAGCACAAATCAGTATCATTAAACTTGATTATTATTCTTTCAAACTTAAATTTAATTAAGGTTTTGTGCTGTTACAAAAACTGGGACTAGTATGTTACGGAAAGTGTAAACCGACTGTTGCCCAATAACCATTCAATCAGTATTGTGTAGTTTGATAATTTTGACTTGGAGATTTACTTTCTGTTTAGTTGACATTAAACTTTCCTTATTTAGTTTCAGCTAATATAACTTTACATTTGCAATTAATTTAGTTACAGCATTAGTATGTTAAAGTTATCTATTATGGGTTTTCAACCCCTTTTGCACTGATGCAGCTGCAGTTAAGTAATTTTTAAACTCTGCTTAGCGCTTTTTGTAATATATTTATTGACTGAAAGATAACATGTAATTTTTTTCAGGTGAACTTTCTGCATGATTATTTTGGTTTTTATTGCAAAATTTTCTGTGTTGGTCTTCCAGATCTTTTATTTTATATCTATAAATAAATAATTTTATGAACATAGAGTTTCATTTATTGGCAGACTTTTGATGCTGTCCTTTTTTAAAAATATTCTGTTAATGGGATTTGTATGATTTGGCTTTCTTTATACTATCTGAAAATTTAGCAGTATTGTATCTGACAATGTAAAACTACTATTGGAATAACATACAAAACTTGATATATTTTATTACATATTCTCAAATTGCACATTAGAAGAATTAGAATACATCTAGATTTTGTATTTATACATTAATACAATATTAAATAGATGTATTTGTGACTCAATTATTAATTTTTTTAGGATTCATCATGTCAAAAAGAGGACGTGGTGGTTCCGCTGGAGCCAAATTCAGGATTTCTCTTGGTCTACCAGTGGGTGCCGTCATCAACTGTGCTGATAACACTGGAGCTAAGAATTTGTATGTTATTGCAGTACAAGGAGTGAAGGGGCGCTTGAATAGGTTGCCAGCTGCTGGTTCAGGAGATATGATTGTAGCTACAGTGAAAAAGGGGAAACCAGAGCTCCGGAAAAAAGTTATGCCTGCTGTGGTTATCAGGCAGAGGAAACCTTTCCGAAGGAAGGATGGGGTTTTTATATATTTTGAAGATAATGCTGGAGTTATTGTTAACAACAAAGGTGAAATGAAAGGCAGTGCAATTACAGGGCCTGTAGCTAAGGAATGTGCAGATTTATGGCCAAGAATTGCTTCCAATGCAAGCAGTATTGCATGATTTCTGCCATTGCTTCATCATTCAAGGAAATCATCACATTTGAACAACAATTATTTGAATTGAAAACCATTTTGTTAATCATGTACAGGATTTATTAGACAATAAATTGTTGTTCCTTATGTGACTTCAGATTTGATTTTTTCTTTATATGCCTAGTCATTAATTATTAAAAAATTAACTGGTGTAAATGTGGTAAAGCTTGTGTACATTTAACAGTATATATCTCATTCCTGTGAAATTTATTTGTATAGAAGAAAAATCTTGGCCAAAGACAATTTCTTGTAAACGAGTTTCCAATTGTTGGCTGAAATTCTTGGCATGATAGCTTAAACCTTTTCAATGTGTTGAGACAATCTCATGTCATTACATTGTTGGGTAACAATGAAAGCAAATTATTATTCACTACATATTGCAAAGGTAAAAAATATTTGTATGAGAAGCTACTAATTATTTATTCCTGTACTGATCCATAAAAAGATTTCAAGCTAATGCAGAAGTATTAGTCACTTCACCTCATTTAACTGCACATAAAAATGAAATCTCATATTCTTTTTTGGATAATTGTTAACGTCACTGACTTCTTATCCTTCCCTAAACTGGCAATTTACTATTGTTCCAACAGGATAAATTCATTTAAGTACGATAAAATGGGATGTGTGACGAGGCCAGGTGAGATTCCAAATCAAAAAGCAAAGCCCAATCCAACTTTCAATTCAATATTGGGCAATGGCATATTGCACTTGTGTATATAAAGATATGTTTTTCTCTTTAAGAAATTTAATATGGGGCAATTCATACTACTGAATTAATATGCTCGGACTAGAACTGGGTGTGACTTTTTAGTTATCCCTTTGCTTTCAATATTTGTAAATTCCAATTGTTTACCAACTTCTGTATTGTAAACAAAACTTTTTTTTTGGAGTGTTGAGAATTGATTCTCACTTTTTATACAATATGATGTTAATTGATAGTGCTATTGTTTGAGTTTTTTCTTGAAATAAATAATGCTTCTCTCAGGTCAGCAGGTTTCCCTTTTCAGCTCATAATATAAAGTACAATTCATGTCTTCAAGTACTTGTTTAATGTACTCCAGTCTTGGTCTTCCTCTGCTGCTCTCTCAATTATCTTCAACAGTTGATTGTGTTGGAGAATGTGGCATATCAACCAGGCTTGTCTTCTTTTTAGCCGTTTCTTAACTTTATAGTGTATAGTTTCCTCTATTTCTACTGAAGATCAGATTTTTTGTTTTATGTATGTTTATTCAAAATTGAATTCCTGCTTTGTTATTCTGTCCATTCTGCTTAAAATGCTTTGAAGGTCAACTTCACTTTCTGCAATTATCACTGTATCATCTGCAATCCTCAACATGTCCACATTGTCACCATAAAATGTTACTCCAATGGCTGAATTTTCTCTTACCCTTCCGGTCACTTTCTGTACATACGGATTGAGTAGTGAGAGGGAGCATCCATGCTGTACACCTTCTTGGATATGAAATGTTTCTTCTTTGCTGCCACAGCAAATTATTCCAATTTCATGATTGTATATCTTAAAGATAATGTATTCATTCTCTAAAGCTGACGCCTATGTGGTGAAGGATTTTGAATAGAACATTCCAATTGAATACCTTTTCTAGGGTGACAAATGCTATGAACAATAATAAGAAAGATAGCCAATAAGTGTTAATATAAATACCACACAACATTTTAGGGATCCTTGTCCTTTCTTCAGGTGCTAAGAAGATCCTAGAGTATCACAGGTGCACTTGTCAGTTGACAAAACTCAAAAGCAATGACAATGGGAGAGCAGAAGGGTTAGTGTAAGAATAAGGGAACAACGAGAATGGGAATGCAGAAGGTTTAGCGTAATAAGAGATCATAGCAATTGTAGAGTTTCATAGTGTCTGTACATTAATTGCTGTGATGTTTGGTTTAATGTGAAACATCTCATATAATTCTAGAATGGTACCTGTTGTCAGTGTATAAAATCTTTGTTTAGCCAATCAAATGAATGTTTATTGTTGGGAAGTTTGATAGTAAACATTTGTTCATTGATATGGGTATTATGGGAAAACTTTGTAGCTTACAATTAGAGCAAGAGATTTTGCAAATTACACAGGTATCAAGTGGGCTCTTGTGGATTTTTAACCAGAAGAAAGAGTGTTAGTAGATCTGTAAATGATGGATATTCTTTAAAAATTTGTAATAAGGGAGTAACAGAAAAAATTAGTATAATAAAATTTTAGAAATTAAAATGTTATGGACAATATTTATGTTGTATTAATGGAACTAGGAGTTGCAAATTTGTATAGCTCTACCTACAATATTATATACCATAGCTCTCTTTTGGTTAGGAGGATGATTAGAAATAAAATTGAGAACACACTGAGTATGTAGGTTTTCTGAACCAATTGGTGAAAATGGAAGTATTGTGAATGGATACATTGATATCAAGGAAATTAAGAGAATGGTTCAATTCAAGTTCATGGGTGAATTGTAAACTGGGATGATAATTATTGAAAGTATTGACTATAATTTTGATTTGAGGGGACTTAGCTATAGAAAAAAAGCATCTATATAACTAATGTAGCAGAGGAATTGGACAGGAAGTAGAGAAAGACAAGAATTCTCTAAATCTCTCATGACTATCTCAACAAAAAAGGGGCACATGGGAGAACCTTTCACTTCTTTTGTCTATTTGACTATTTTTCTTAATATCATTCATCCTTTGAGCTGCTGATACTTGGATGATCCAAATGGATCTTTTTTGCAGCGGTTTCTGGTTTCCTTCTCCATATAATAATAATACCTTATATATGTTATATAAATCTATTCAAGTAGCATATAATACATAATTTGATCAATTCAATTTGTGCAATAAATATGTATCTTTAAACAGAATAATGTTTACATTACTCTAAAACACACAACAAATGTAAAAACATTCATGGAAATAAATTAAGGAACGAACAAAAATGCAGCCCATGCAATCGGCAAATATGAAATATAATTGCTTCTCCCAGCATATCATCCATGTATGTGGAATATATAAGAGTGTCATGCTAAACCTCTGTTTTGTGGCAGGAATGGATACGCATTGACTGTCTACATGGAAAGGGAAGTGCACTTATACAATGTTATTGCACTTGACATAGCTCTAACAAGTGAAACTTCTTGGAGAGATGGAGGGGGCTACCGTCAGGGATGCCTTCTTGTTTCTTTGGTATGTTCCCTTTTCCTATTTGAATAGTCCGTTAGCTACCTCCTAAAGTGATAGAGGCACGGAGAAGGGAATGCTGCGTCCCTACAGCTTGCACCACTGCAAGGAATGTGGGACAGGCACCAAGAGCCCGACCTACCTGATTCAGGCTTTTCTAGGGTTATTCCTGCATCACTTTTAGGCGAATTGCCGGGTAGTTAACTGTCGGCTACCTTGCTATACTTTTCCGCATCCCCCTTTCAGTCCCTTTCCCATGCTGTAAGAAGGCCAGCCCATGGATTTTCCTATACATAGTCTGTCTGCACACACACTGACACTTTACACGGCTGAATAAATACGTAGCCGTTTTTGTAATTGCTTAATTGTTTCCGACGGAAATTAATTTGCAGTAAAACATTCGATATAACGGACCAATGTCGGTAAGGGGCTGTCCGATGTAGCCGAAAGTTCGTTATATAATAGTAAGTTTTCCTAATAAGGAATATTTTTTACTACCAAACAGATACAAACATTCGTTTTCGTATTAAGCTTTATTTGAATTGGGTATAAGATAAATAAAAATCTAAATTGCACGTCACCCGTCTTTATTTGACAGTATTTATTCGTTGAACTAATTTTTGTTGAAAAGGAACAATCGCTTCTTTGGGTGTAGGCTCTATGGTAAAATCGCCTTTTGCGAAAACGCAAGAGTAAACTGTCTCTTGCTTGAATTTATATTCATATGATCTGCTAATTTAATTACAGCAGGCTTTAGTTCAACTGTTAGAAACGGATGAACTTGTACGCACTACTTCAATAAAGCTTCTGCAAATGATAGCCCAGTAGATATATATATAAAGAGGCCTCCGCGAGCAAAAGGCCGGGTATTTCATATTCCATACGTTGTGGCCAGTAGTGAAAACAAAGAATTCCAATTCGAATGGCCTCGGGAAACGTTTCTGTGGTCTAAATACCACGAAATTTTACACTTATTTTCAGTTTTTCGCTAATAGCTAAAGCATTCTATTGAAAATAATTTTCAGTAATAAATTTTAGAGAATAAAATTCTGCGGCGATTGGTATACATGATTACGAAATTTGGTCGAATTAAGTGGTAAAAATCGTTCGTCAAATGTATGCTTCTTTTATCCATTCCGGAAAGAATGCAGTTTGTCGTAACTTTGCTGCTGATATCTCCAAATTGGTAGGCCGTATATTCATTTGCCATAAAAGAAAGTAGTTTGCCATATTGTTCACAAATACGAGACACTCATGTTGTTTTATATCTGCAATATTTTGATTTAACGTTAAATTAATTCTTTTCCGTTTGTCCTTATTTCGAGAATACGACGTTTTAAATAGATTGAATGAATTAAATACTTTCATTCGCTTTGAGTAAACTGTTGTTCAGCTGTACTATGCCTCCTCTACACTATGGCTATTGTTGATGGGCGCGACCTCATCACTTTGCACCGTTGTTGCGAATTTTCTTTGGCGTAGGGCAAAAACGGTCTCGAAGCTACCAACCCCAATAAACAACACCAGCTGTCCGTTATGTTAAGGTTTTACTGAAGTTAGGGTTAGGGGCCTCGAAATTCTTCTATATCCGGGGCCCCGAGTTACCATAACGCAGTATTCACAGTGCATACATATATTTCCGATTAATTAGGTGTTACAATGTCGAAGATAATATTATAAACTCAATTAAAAGTTTATAAGGTTTTCAGGGCGTCAAAATCATATGCACATGTTAACAGTCGTGGCTCGTGAGTTTTTAAAGTTATGTGCTACATAGCCCCAAGCAACCATTTTTACGAGGATAACTATGTCAAATAATAATATACTACATCAGTGATAGTGTTACCAATACTCCGTTTATAATTCTGTCTACATAATTTCCAATAGTGTCTAATTTTTAAACGTGGAATAACTTAGCGTTTCTAACCAGTAAGTCTTTTTCCTCGGTAAATATTTAAATAAGGTTAATTTCCGGAACAAGCCACTGTGCAGGGTAATGCGGTAATTTTTGCACTATGATACCGTTAAAGAAAAATTTTAAATAACATGAGATCGTGAATTTTTTTATTTTACCAAAAATAAATAATTATTATTATTCAATAAATTGTTCTCGGAGTTCAACCGGGTTTTGCATATTTATAGTAAAACGCAACGTTTCGACGACTAAAAGCTCTGTCGTCATCTTCTTCGCCTAGAAGATGACGACAGAGCTTTTAGTCGTCGAAACGTTGCGTTCTACTATAATTATGCAAAACCCGGTTGAACTCCGAGAACAATATATTGAACAACTGCACCGGGAAAGGCTTCAATCTTTGATCAATTATTATTATTGTTTTGAAAATATAAACTATTGTAAAATAAGATTTATAATTAGTGAATAGTTTGAATTTATTTAGATTTCGTTGGTTATGTCCCCCGATGCAGCCATGCTCTGTGTCATAGCATGAATTGCTCTTTCGTTTCTTGTGCTCTTATCATCGTAGCACGCAAGGCTAGCAGTTTGTTGAGTTTTACGGGTGGTGCAGAGGGCGAAAAGGTAAACTGCGCATACGCAATTGTGAGTAAATCACTGAATCTAGTGCTGTAAATGGAATAGCACTAGCTGTTCTGCTAGCTGCTTTAGGAGCGATGTGCCGCAAGGCGGGGAGTTTAAAGTCTTCGATATCGAAGCTTAGATTCGCAGTGTTAAAACATAATTATTATGAAGGTTCTTAAAATTAAGAAAAATTATTTATTCCTAAATTAATTTATGTGCTGTAGCAAATGAGCACATACGCACGCTGAGTAATATTTTCGCTGGAAGATAACAGAATTTGCGGTCGTTTAATCGCAATTGTAATCGTGTGGAAACCCAAAAACTCTTCGCATGTGCTACAAGGAACTGAGTTTTGCCCTCGACTGCAAGTTACAACTTAGACGTCTGTAATCGGCATTCATGACTTCCATGTTTGCAAAAATTGTATGATCTCAGTGACCATGGCACGGTAAAAAAAACTTGGTAGCTTTCCAGAAAGGTTGGCAGAAAACTTAAAAAAAATTGTTGAAATGTTGATGGGGAATGATTTGGATGTAAAGAAAATAAATTCTATTAAAGGTTCATCCACGAAGAAACTGAACAGGATAACATAAATCGTAATTTCACGCTATAGCCGTCCTTTTCCAACGAAAGATAAATTAAAGTAAATATTTTCTGTTTTATTAATTCGAGGATTTGAAAAGTTGGTAACTACGACTGAATTTGTTCACAGTGTCTGACTTGGCCGACGCGGGGCTCATCCATACTACAAGCAGACTCACTGGTGTGGTATTCAATTAAATAAATCTTTATAGATAGATAAGCCAGATAATAAAATGCTGAAAGGCGTACAAAAATCCTAGACAATTATAACAAAGTTGCTTTTACTGGTGGACTTATTCTTCGAATGATACCAAAAGAGGTAACGGCTTTTTCTGTCTATTTTGTGACAACTGCTAAATTAGTGATTATGGCAGTGACTGGCACATGCTGTATGAAAATTATCTTGGGATGTACATCAGGATTCGGGCTAGAACTCCAATTCGATGTATTTTCATATGTTGTGCTGTTATCGTAAATGAGGAGTTCGCAATATCGTTAATACGTAGCAGAATTTTTTTTATAATGGCTTGGGTTTCAGTCTTTCTTACCTCACCGAAGTAACGTTAAGGACGTCAAACAAGTGTTACTCTACTTTTTATTTGTGGCTTTAATCACGAGCATAATTTTATAATAGAGAAATATTTTCGTATCTTTTACACGATTAATAATTCTGTTTTAATTTATCTGTCATCAAATTTATGAACTCTTTTTGAATGTTTTTCCAAGGTATTTCTTGAGTTTTTACCCGCATTAAATATTCCCGTAACCAGAGTCAACGTCAGGTATTATTTCAATTAAACCTAAGAATTTCACAATTATTTTATTTGTGGATGTTATAGGGCTGTAGGAGCGATCTGCCCCGGCGGCACTTTTGGAGGGGGGACCAAAATTTGGTAAATTCTAATTACACAATCCATCTCTGATATATTTTATTTCATGTATATGAAAATTTGTTTGTTATTTTTCCATTTTATTCTTAAGACCAAAAATTTTAGCTGTTTTTTTATTCTTTTACGTGGGGCCCTTTGATACATGAACGCATCCATGACACGTTACCCCCGTAGTGTCTGAGTGTTCATTTCTTCATTTTTATGTCAATCAAGATGTCTTCACGTTTCTTTTGTTGTATCAGCCTCTCATCAATTTACTGTTTAATCGTTATTTATCTTTCAACGTTGATGTACTTAACATCTTGTTCTCTTATCCATCCTTTTTAGCCCGTCTTCATTTTCGCCAAAGTATTACGCAACCTATTCAATATTACCTTACCACTCTGTTTCAGTGTTTTACTTTAAAATACACATATTTTATGGAAAATTTAATAAATTATTTATTGTTTTCGAATGTTTTTAGATATGTGATTGTAATATTCCATAAAATGTAAACGAGTTTTCAAATTTTAATGTTTGCAGGTAATTGTCAAATTAATTAATTAATTGTAGTTTTTCCATTAAATATGTGTTACTGTCAGCTATGTATATATATTAAACTCGTTGGTTACTGCAATGTTTTCAGTATTTGCTTGGCGTTCTAACTTGTAGCTTAAAACATTTTTGTTCCTGTAAGACTGGCTAACCTGTAGAGCGCTGTATTTAATTTCTGCATTCGAGCACGTTTCCGTAACCTTCATAAATTGGGTTTATTATTTGGTGCAAATTGAAAGCGTTTCTATTACTTCGTAGATTCTTCTACGAGTCAAACATTTGGGGGGAAAAATCATGGAAGGAAAACTGGAACGAAAGACGGTTGTACCATGGTTTTCCATGTAAGTGGACTAAATACGTTCTTGAATCCTATAATGAATCAACCTTTTGTTACTCTTATTGAACAACTATACGTTAATTACTAAAATACCTGTTGCCTTTTTAATTTATCTGATCTACAATAATATAATTTTCAATATTCCATTGTATTAATAATTAGATTTGTTTAATTTAAATTTACATAACCTTTTTCATTGAATTTTATGGAATAATGTAAGAATTTGTTAATTATTCAGGACTGAGTGGAAGGAAACCTATAAAAATATTTATTCAAATAATATTGAGACCCAATTCCAGGGCTATGAAAAATGTCTAGTGTGGAAAGCAAGGTTAGTTTTATTTTAAAAAAAGGTATAAAAACTACTCGACACTACGATTAAATACTTGGTATATTATCAGTCTAATGGTTTTATATAGTATAACAAAATATTGTCCACTAAACCAAAAACTTCTTTCTCTACTTATTTAAATAAATGCTTGAAGAAAATGCAAGCATTTTACTTTGTGACCAATTATAACATGATGTTTTGAATTAAGTATAGTAAATTAATATAAAGTAAAAATTAAACTATTCAAATAAATTAAGGAGCATAAGTTAATTTGAATATTGAGCCATGCTTACTTTTATTTTTCTTTCAATAAGGTGTCCTAAATTACCAATTGGTGTTGAATGCACCATGTCCTTGCTACAAGTTCACATCAAGGATCAGCAATTAATGGCACAAATTTCTACAGGAGTAATAGAACCATATCAAGAGTATGAACTTCGTCTCTTGTACTCTACTTCATTTATGAGGTAGGTTAAATTTTGATTGTAGATGAATGCCGAATTGACATTTTAATATTAATTATATGAGCCAGTTGATAAGCCAAGAATCATTTATTAAATTGATTCAGTGGGAAAGCCTACATGTACTACTTACTTTTTTAGTGTTGGTAAACATAATATTTTACTACTTTCCCTCAAATATTACTTTCATTTCTAATCATTTCTTAAGTTATTAAACATGAGTTTACCATAAATTGTTGACAATATACTATTCACAAACTTTCCTATACGTATATAATTTAAATTTAATTATAGTAGAATCCTCTATGGAAAATAATGTTATTTATTATTCAAGATATTAAAGCAGTATTTAGTTAATAATATTTTGCAACACACTGTTAATACATTCATAATTCACACTGTCATTGTCATGAATTTATTGTAGTTTTCGCTTGGTTTATTTGTACTATAATATATTATGAAATCATTATTATTTAAACTGGTTAGTTAGGAATAATTTATATTTCATTTTATTTGTATTAGACTACTAGCTGGGTGCCCAGTGTTGCATAGGTATTTATTTATATTAGCCCATAAAATTATTTAATTCAATACTAATCTCTTTGTCAACACATGATTTAAATGGCATCGAGAACATCACTTTATTGGACATTTACCTTTTAATGACCCCCTAACCTAACTGTGCCAACAGATTGCTAATTACATAAGAAATGGTATGATGACTCACTGCCCCTTAATTGAGTCAAGAAATATATTGGTACCTTAAATAAGCACAATAAATTAAAGAAATACTAAAAAACTGGTACATTTAAATTCTGGTACCTTAATAGAAACGAAAATTCTCACAGTCAATAATACTTTCTATATGATCAGAGAGATGAAAATACATCTGGTAACTTAAGAATGTCAAATAATCTCCTAGAACCTTGTGACAGTTAAAAATCCTCCTGCTACCTTGAGTCAGTCAAAAATATTCTCAGTACCCTAATACAGTAAACAATATTCATGATACAATGAGAGAGCAAAACATACTAAGAAAGGAACCCTGAGAGAGTAAAAAATACTCCAGATACCATTAGAAACTAAAAAATACTCTTGGTACATTAATAAAGCATAAAATAATACTGTTATGTTAAGAGAGTAAAATTACTGCAGTACTCTTAAAGAGTGTCAAATATATCAGTACACTAAAAGATACTAAAACACTCCCTGTAACCTAACAGAGTAACAAAAACCTCGGTACCTTAATAAAGACTAAAATACTCTTGTATCTTAAGGTTTAAAAATCATCCCTGTATGTTGAGAGTACTTATTGGTGCTAGTTTTTTTTACCCACCCAGTGTTTGTTGCTGTATTGTAAGCAACATGAATATTAAGTTTGGAAGAAATTTCAAACTGTACATGGGTCTTTGTTTTACACCTTTCCATCCCCACTCCTGGGGACTGAGCTAAAGCTTAGCTGGCATGTTGAATGTCAGAATTCAACTAGGCGACTTCCATAAATCCAGAATTGACTGCATTATGTTGTTTTTATTTATTTTATTTATTAGATAGTTACCAGTTATTGTAAAATAATTTATTAATACACACTATATTAATATTCTGTATTGTGTGCATATACTTAATGTTTGCTATTTTCAGATTTTTAAACCATATTGCAAGTATTGGGCGAAACAATGCTGAAACTCTATATGAAATAGCTAAAAGAATGAAAATTCCTGATTGGTTAGTTAATCTTCGGCATGAAATCGCACATGCAACATGTGTTCCAAATCTAGTACTTTTAAGAGAAGCAGCTTATTTTGCACTTGATTGGTTGCATGTAAGTTAAATTAGATCTCTTTATATTGATATTCAAATGAAATTATTATTTAATTCATTTGTAAAATTTTAAAATATTGCTCTTTCTCATCTAATTTTAAACTACTACTTCTCAATGTTCAACAGGAGTACTATTGGAAAGGTGAAGCTAATGTTTCAGAAAACTATATAATGGAAGAAATGGGGGCTGCAATAGAATGTCCAATTACAGAAATTAAAGAAGTGTTGGAGGTTTGGCAAGCATTAAAATTATATGCTTTAGCAAATTACAGATCAATTAATGAATTACCAGATGTATTTTTGAGGTAAGATCCTTGTTCATTAAACATACTAAATATTTCTTAAAGGTATTCATTAGTTTTTTAAAAAAATATAGGACATACATAAAAAACAGAAAGCACAATGGATTAGCAAGAAAAAGTGAGATACAAAGTAAGGAAAGTGAAGAGGACTTCAATAATGAAAATTTATCGTTGCATACAGCTCTTGAAATGATTAGAAGAGACATCACAACTTACTTAAAATTGGCTGAAGGATATGACATTTGCAGTTTTCTTGTGAAAACTATTATGAATGGAAATGTTTTCATTCCAGACCAGGGTGTGTGGGACATCATTAGTAATGGAAGAAGTAAGTAATTATTGAATGATCTTTTAAAAAAGGTGTGTTAATTAGTGCACACCTGTCAAACCAAGACTTCTGTTTCTAAACAGAATCACTTTGTTTAGAGAAAGAAGTAGTGAAATAGTAATTAGCATAATATGTAGATTGGAGAACATTTTAGACTTTGAGTAAAACAACCTTTTGACAACTATTTCCTCAATCAGTCAGATGACATCAGTCACGTAACAACAATCACAGACCTAGTTGCTGAAACATTTCATTTCAGTCAATATATAACATGGGTTAAAACCCAAGAACTCTATATTCACAAAAATCACCAGGAAAATCCTCCATCCCTAATGTTAGATATAATGTGTCACTGTTTATCCAGTATTAGTTAAATGTTGTTTTTGTTTAGTAAGCATGTTTCTTCATATCATACAGTGTGTCTTAACATTTCAAATATAGATAGCATTTTGCACTTAATGTGTAGATACGGCTGGTTAATAACTCAAACACATGAGTAGATTTATTTTCATATTTATCCTGTCAATTCTCTTTGAAAATCCCATGAAACTTTTTTTGTCAGCAGACACTTTTTCTCCCATATCCCAAGTATCTTTTTTTCTAACAGTACAGCCATCCTCACTTGCTCACAATTTATCTCCATTTTAAAAGTAAGTCTGCAAACCAAATGACAGTTTTAGGAATATTGGGAAGTTTCATAGATTTCCTACCAGAATATTTCTACATTTCTTTTTTATGATTTCAACTCTAGTCTCCAACTATATTTTCTGACAAACTGTAATGTAATGCTGCAGTCTTAAATGGGAGTGCACATTTGCTCCACCTTGAATAGTCTGGCCTCCAACTCCAACCAAATCCTCAATGCCTTCATGAACAGAAACTATGCCAGAGGCCTCTTCCAAAAGCAGATAACCCGTGCCCTAGCAAATCTCCAAACACCACACTCATTCTGGACCAATACAAGAAAAGTAGTCCACCCCTCACAATGACCTACTTCCCTGGACTACAAAATATCAATTCCATTTTCTGCCTAGTGTACACTGGCCTGCAATCCAACCCTGACTTAAAAACCATCCTCCCCACTACACTCCCCCACCTCCCAAAAGGTAGTCTTCAGATGCCCACACAACCTCACCAATTTTCTCATCAACCACTGAAAATCCAATACCCTCACCCACCCACCTATGCTGCATTGCAAACCTTGCGGTAGGAACAGATGCCATGTCTGCCCTATCCTATAGCCCACCACAATCTTCCAGAATCACACAAAATCAAAGAAGACTTCACCAAATCTCCTACATAATCTACCAAATTAACTGTAAACTCTGCTCTGAATTTTATATAGGCCAAACAAAAAGACTTCTCCCTGAACGAATAACCAACCAACACAGCACTGTCAAACTTTACAAAATTCAATTCCCAGTAGCTGCTCACACCCAAGTCCACAACACCTACAATTTTGACGTATGCTTTACACTCACCATCCTTAAAGTTCTACTCCCCAATTCATCAGAGACTGAACTCCTGCTGTGAGAACTCTCCTTCCAACATGTCTTACAGTCCAGGCAAAGCACTGGAATCAAAAATCCTTTAAATAGTACCCTTCATACCTGCCAACCCTACTTGCATGAGTCCATGTGAGTATGTAGGAGCATGTATGTGTACACATGCATATGTGTGTGTGTGTGTATGTATGTGCATATTTGTTTGGGTAAGTGTATATATGTATAAAATGCTATGTATCAGTGATCGCCATCAGAACCTTTCCTATGCCACAACCTTCCCACAAGAGAGAGAGTTAGTGGCCTGGTGGGGTGTCTATTGTTTATATGGGCTACTGCTATCCATGTGGTGGTCAAAACTCCACAGTCCTCAGCCAGTTGATGGAAGGAATGTTGTAACACGTCTTTCCGAAAAAAATTTGAAGAACATCCTTTGGTAAGCCACAAACTCTCTCTCTTTCCTTTCCATAACAATTATGTATATATATATATATATATATATTGGTATGGAAAGGATAGAGAGATAGGTTGTGGCTTACCTGAAAGTGAAGTGCGGTGTCGCCATGAGGAACTGAAGGTTGTTCTTCAAATTTTCGGAGGCTCTCAGCCTCCTTCTTCAGGAAGGAGTGTTACACCATTCTATGCACCGGCCGGCACGGAATGGTGTAACACTCCTTCCTGAAGAAGGAGGCTGAGAGCCTCCGAAAATTTGAAGAACAACCTTCAGTTCCTCATGGCGACACCGCACTTCACTTTCAGGTAAGCCACAACCTATCTCTCTATCCTTTCCATACCAATATTTTTGACAATGTCACATTCTCACTCTTACAATATATATATATATACATATACAACTTTTAGGATTGTTATTTGAAGGCATTAACAGTTATTTTATGTACGTGTAACAAGTGTGTGCTCATTTGTGACGTGTTCAAATCTATTTTCAGATTAAAAGAAGATTAAATATTTTTATTGCTTTATTCCTGTACTCAATTTTCAGATGTTGACTGTTTACCAGAATGGCTTAAATTACTTTGGGAGAAACTTTTGAGTACTTTGCAAGATACTCATAAAATTTTGCCCCAGTTGTTGGATGGTTTAATAACAATTGTCACTGATAACAGTGAATCAGAACATCGTTGTAATGTAGCTTCACTTTGGATCAAAGAATTAAGTCAGAGCATTTTCAAAACAAATCACGTTCTCACAGCAATGAATAATTCAGTCCTTAATTATAAGAACAAGGTTATACCTGTGAAAGAAAAATGGAATAGTACTATAAATAATATTAGCCATTTATTTCCCCATTTAAAAAATGTAATGACACTGAAACTGTCAGAGCCAGTGGGAAATATATTTTCTTTGAAAAAGATCAAGCTAATTATTTTGACTCCAAATAGATGGGTTTATACCTTTCTTCCTCAGTGAGTATATTTACTTTAAATATCTTTATCATTATAAATTTTTTTAAGAAAACTGTATCAGAGCAAGTCTGGTTAAACTCCTGTGTTCATAATCGTGTGACGAAATAAAAAGAAATTAAATGATTCATGTTTGAGCAGTGTTTACAAAAATATCTGTAGACTGTGGCATAATAATTACATTTAATAATAATTTTGATCTACTATATCATTGTTTATATTTAAAAACAAATTTTTCTACAAACTTATGAATTTGGTATTTTCTTACACTTTCAGTCTCCTTATTTATTTTTAATCATATCTTGTAAAGTAATTAACTAAATCTGTTAATATAATATAACTAAGAAATTATTAAATATTTTAAATACTTTATTTAAGAAAAACATAAATGTTAGTTATGTAATTAAAATACACAGTTGTTATTGTGATCAAAAAGTTAGAACCAAGATATATATTTAATTAAGACAATATACATTCTTCCAAAATTCAAATGGATATGTCATGTTTAGTTTTTGTTTTATCGTCATACCTACTAAAATAGACTATTTGCAATTTTAGCAAGTATAAGTTCATTTTTAATTGTTTTAGTATTATTGGTTATAACCATCATTTTTAATTGTTTTAGTATTATTGATTATAACCATATATACTCTGGATAATACAGCAGAATTTTGTTTTCTTTTTAAGCATGTTATTATTAGCTAGACCATCTCTCAATGTTGAAGTAAGACAAAAACTAATTACTCTGGTACAAATATATACTCGAAACTTCAATTCTACCCAAGCTAGTCAACAAGCTGAAGAGCCTATACACACAATTTCGGAATTAACTAGAGTGGGTAAAGACATGGAGAAAGAAATTGTTGATCATGAATTTATATCAAGTGAAGATAGTGCAAAATCTGCAGAGCTCCCTGCACCTAATAATGAACAGTGGATTCTAAGTGAAGGTTGGTTAACACCAGTGGTGTCTTATGTGTTACATCACCCCAAGCAATAATTTTTATGATGATAACTATGTAAAATAATAAAACTACAACAGTGATAATGTTACCAATACTCTGACCCGGCATGTAATATACTACATTTCTAATTCTGTCAACATAATTTCCAATAGTGTTTAATTTTTAAACGTGGAATATTTAACCATTTCTAACCTCAAAGCATTTTTCTCAGTAAATATTTTAAATAAAGTTTATATTCTGAACAAGCCACTGAGCAGTTTTGTATTCAGGGTCATTTGGCAGATTTTTGCACTATAATACCTTTTAAATTTTGTTTTATTTAAAATAACATGAGATTGTGAATTTTTTTTTACCAAAAATAAATTATTTTTGTTTTGAAACTATAAACTATTATAAAATAAGATTTATAACTAGTGAATAGTTTGAATTTATTTAGATTTTGTTGGTTATGTCTCCTGATGCAGCCATGCTCTGTGTCATAGCATGGAGGGCTCTTCCATTTCTTGTGCTCTTATCATTGTAGCACGCAAGGCTAGCAGTTTGTTGAGTTTTACGGGTGGTGCAGTGGGGTGAAAGGGTAAACTGTGAATGCACAGTTATGAGTAAATCACTGAATCTAGTGCTGTAACTGTAATAGCACTAGCTATCCTACTAGCTGCTTTAGGAGCAATGTGCCGCTAGGTGGGGAGTTTAATTTTTTGCTTTGGAAAATCTGTGATTCGGGGAAACTTGGTGTTTATGAGCTGCAATCAGGAGGATATGGGGATGATGGAAGGAATGGATATTGAAGGAGTAAGTCCTGCCCTTTGGTAGGTGGAGGTGGAGGTGGAGTTAGGTGATTCCAGAGTGATTTAGGGGGAGGGTGATGTCAATGGGGAGTTTGTGTTCGAGCCTGCAATTTTGTGGAGGATGTGGTGGATTGCTGTAGAAAAAATCATTAGTTGGATTTGGATGATTGATGGAGCTATTTATTAGTGACTTAGTAGATTTATGAATTATGGTAGAAATTAGGCGAATTTCAATGTCTTTGTGGATAACTCAGTTGCAAAGGTACCCGGGGAAATTTGAAATTAATCAAAAAATTTTGTTTTGTTTAGTTTGGATTTTGTTGGAGTGTGAATATGCAGTAAGTCCCCATATGGCACACGAGGAAGTATTATGGATAGATAGAGTAGTCTTTTGGTACTAAGAAATATGGGATGCTTCTATTGAGGAGAAGGAAAAGTTGTTGTATTTTGTTATTGATTCTGGAGTTTAAAGGGTTGAAGGAGGCTTCCATGATAATTTGGAATCTCAGAAAAGGCCTAGGTATGGTGCAGTTTGTTGGATAGAAATTTTGGTGCAATTTAGAAACGAGTGGTTGAGAGAATGTTTGGTTTTAAGGGTAAAGGAAATTTTTTATTTAGAAGGGTTTATACTGATTCTACATTTTTTGGCCCTGCTTTTGATATAATTTAGGGTGAATTGCAGCTTTTTGGAGACTGAGTCTAGGATGTTTGTAAGAGTATGGCAAGATCATCTGCAAAAAGTTCTGTTTGAGTAGATTAGTTTTGAGGTATGTCATAGGAATTTGAAAGGGTATTGTTTGTTTTGATAGAGAAGGACTGGTTTGTAAGTTAGTAAGTATTCTGAAGAGGGAATCATTAAGTAGCTCTTTGATTTTGGACAGAAGTGATTGGTGGTGGTATTTATAAAGTGTTTTTCTGCATCTAGGAAGGAAGCAATGCATGAGTTATTGGTGTTATGTGAGGTTTGACAAGTAGTCTGAGGAATTCAGTCGTTGGAGATGTGTCAAAGATGTCTTTTGAGATTTGTTTGAGCAGTCAGGAAATAGAATTATAGTGGGTTTTGTCGTCTGGGTGTTTATGGGGTTTTATGGGCATACCGTTTTTTGTGAAAAGTTACTTTATGATAGGGTTTAAAGGATATGAACAGAATTTTTTTTTGTTGAGAATGAAAAGTGGGAAGCTGATGCAGAAGTAAGGATGCTTGCTTGCAAGTTGTCAAGGGATTTGTCAATGTCAGAAAGAGATTTGAGAAGAATTTGTAGATTAATTCGTGGGTTTATAAGGGAAATATAACATTGCCAATTTATGGAGTGGCTATTTGTACTCGGAGAAAATGTTGAAGATAGAGCAAGCTTAAGATGAGCGAGACAAGGGAGGTGGTGATTTGAGGAAAGTTCATGCAGTACTGAAGATTTTGTAAAGTAGTGGGAGGATTTAAAACAGATAAAGGAGTCAAGGATGTCTGGAGATTTTGCATTGTCTGGATAAGTGGGTTCTGGTGTGTGTGTGTGTGGGGGGGGGGGGGGGGGTGTAATATGGTATGTTTTGTTGAGGATAAGTTACATAGGTTGTTTCCTCTGGGATTAGGGATTTTGGATCCAAAGTGAGAGTGCTTGGCATTGAAGTCTCCTCCTAAAATGAAGGGAGAATGGCATGAATTTGGGAGTTTGGACAGAAATCATGTGGAAGAGCTATGGAAGGGGAAGAACAGAAACTGGATATCTTAATTTATCGGTTGTTAATGAGTTATAGTGTTACTTGAAATTCATTGGACATTATGGGAGGAAGTTAATTATGATTCGTGGAATTTTTGATGAGAAGGATTTTGTGGGTTTTCAGATAGGGGAATTGGTTGGATACTACTATGGTGTTCCATGTGCATAAGAAGAGGCTTATGGGATGATAAGGGTTCATTTATTTTCCTTCAATATGCTTGGGTAAATGGGGTTGATAGGAGATTAATACGTGGTGAGATAAGGTAAATGAGACTATTAATTTTAGTTCAAAAGGATAGAAGTACTTGGTCTGGGTTTGGAGTGTTAGCTTGTGTGGGTAGTGTAGGGTGTTGAGAATAGTGGCGTAAGATGGGGCATTGCTAATTTTGCTAGATGTAGGTTGGGGAGCTGTGTGAGAAGAATAGTTTATTTGAACATTGTTAATTGTTGATGATGTTCATATGGGTTGGGTTTATTAATTTTAATCCAAAATGCTCACTACTACTTTCATCTTTATATTTATTTATACATCTCATTCTAATAGAAGGTTGGGATAATTAAATACCCGGGCAATCATCTAGTTTATATAAAAGATTGAAGTTTTTCCTTAAGAATCGTATGAATAAAATATTCTTGGGGCTTCATAAATTAATATTATTATTCTAGCATATTCATTACCATAATAACATAGGAGGTACAGTATTTTGGCTGCAAATATGAATTCCTCATTTTGATAATTTCTTGTAACATTTATTATTCTTATTTAATTATTTTTACAATTTAGCTTAGAGCTAATTACATATACATACAATTATTTACCTATCACTTTTTTTTATCTCTAAAAATAATTTTTTTAAAATACATTTAAACTATTTGTATTCTTTACATCTACAGGCAACTCATTATACACTATTAATCGTCTATCACACATTGAATTTTTTTGTACTTCTTAGATTCAGATGCTCAATTAAAAAAAAATTTCTCCCCCTGGTGTTATGATTATGGACATCTAATTTTCTGATCATAAAAATATTTAAATACTCATACAACTGCCCCTTACCTATTCTAGAAATAAAAATTAAGACATCATACAAAACTTGGTCCCTAATATTTAAAAATTCTAATTTATTTAAAACATCCTGAATCTTTCAATATTTATTTTCATTCAAGATAGCTCTTAATCCTCTGTTCCATATTACTTCTAATTTATTTATAACATTACTACTTATACCAAATAATAATGAATTACAATAACATATATGAGGAACTACTATTGACATAAATACTGTTTTTTCAGCTTTAAGGGACAAAATATTTCTTAACCTACAGACTACTATTTTTTTGCCAATTTCTTTTCAATATACTCCTGTATGTTTATTAAATTTAGCCTGTTAGGTTCTTTGATGATCCAAGATCTAAATGCCTCAATTTGAATACACTTTTTAAACAAATAGTTACGGTCAAAACCTTGTCAAACCAAATGGCTTAATACTTTATTAATCAATGAATCTTATGAAATTACTCATATCACATTCATTAAATGTGTTACAACAGTGTAAGTAGTGATTTTGTTTTTTCAGGGCATTTTGATTGGAGAAGATGTGCTTTGGGTATCTTGCCATGGCAGAAAGAAAAAGATGTGCTGGAGTTGAGTTTCTCCAAAAATACTGAATGGAAGGCTCAAAGTCAAACATTGAATGCTATGCCATGTTATGATTTGCAGCATAACTTCACTGGAAATATAGAGTGGAATAAACGTGTGAGAATAAGAATAAAAAGAGGAAAAATATCCAAAAGAAAAACCCGTTTTGTAAAATCTATAAATAATGCTGTCAAAATTATAATGAATAAATAGTGATCTTGGAGAAAATTAATGAAAATTTAAATTACTACTTTAAAGTCATGATACTGTATAATCACTTTATATAAACAGATTATTAAATGCACATGTGCATTAGTAATTTACTAATTCCTGACAAACATTGTTTTTTACCATAGGAACACAAATTTAAATTTTCTCATTTTTCTCCTTGAATTCAATGGAGCACAGGAAATTCATCCCAATATTTAGATTTATGTAATGTAGGCTGCAAATCCTATTAAATGTTTTATCTTAAACCTCTGTTCATATTTCAATGTAAATTTTGTTCCAGTTAAGAATGATCTGAAGTAATGAAAATTAAATTTCTACACAATAAATCACAATTTATGGTTAAAATGTAATACATCTGTTTTGAAATATAATAATAATTTAAATAGCCAAATGATAGAACAAAAATTAAGTGATGATATAAGTATCACACTACATGCCAAAAAAATACAAGAGCGAAACAACTGAACAATACAGTTGACAAACTCATAAGCTCTTGTTTTTTTGGCACCTGAAGAAAGAAACGAGGTTTTCAGAAATGTCGTGTGGTATTTTCATCATCACTTAATTTTGTCTGTCATTTGGCTATTTATCTTATTAGTAAATCATAATTTACTCTTTCCACCCCATGACAATTTCTTCTTCAAGAATTGTCATGTATCTCTAGATTTGTGTTTTGACTAGCATTTATTTCAAAATAGACACTATTAGGGGACGTGTCTGGATGTCCTACTGTCAACAGTTGAAAGGCAATTCCTGGAGATGGCAGCAGTATGAGAATTAGTATTATTGTGATAGAAAATTGTATTTGGGCAAGCGTTCACAAACCACAAGGCAACTAGTCGAAGGACCTTGTCAAATGTACCATTTTGCTGTCATGGTGGCCCTGACAAGATCAAGAGAGATATGCTTTTAAATGAAATTACACCCACCGGGACATATGACATTGATAGAACAAATTGTGAGATTTTGTGCCAACAATGGTGCCTCCAGTGTGGGATGCATTGCACCAAGACAAAAGTGATAATTTGTCACTAAAAATAACCCTGTGTTCTGCATGGCCCCCCTACTGCTCTTTCAGAACATCATTGCAGTCTTAGATTACCTTGCTGTTACATCTGGGGTGATACTCGTAATGGCCTATATGTTTGCTATACAATGGCACACATCTGCCTGCTTATTGTACTGGCTCTAACAGGATGCTGGTATGCAGTGTTCACTGAATGTATGCAGCTGTACCGAATGGGTCAGCATGTGCCAGACATCATCATCCTTTCATCCCTGTTTGCTGTCTGCTGCAGTCTGCATGTCACGTGTCCTATCAATCCATAGTCACTAATACTGTGTGACAATAATATCAGTATGGTGCACAATCTTACAAAATGAACCTCCACTTTCATGTAGGGCTTTGATGCAACCCTACATGTTCAAATTGATGTATCTGGCATCACAAAGGCTTATACTTTCTGCACTAGACACCCATGCTTTTGGACAAACTTCTAGACATCTGACAACTGTATTTTGGTAGAAACAAAATAATCAGGTGCTTATAACAACACCAAATTCAATATGAACAAATTCCTATAGAAATGGAATGTCATGAATAATTCTAGGTCTACAAATGCATGTGGTTGTTGCTTTAATCTCATAAAATTTTTAACCCTACAACTATTTTGATTTAATCTGAGGCAGTGACATTCAGAAGGTAAACTTCATCTATATTTACTGTCTAACATCTGTTCTTTACCATTAGAATCCTGAGCCCATATATTTGGGATGCAGTATTCACTGCACAACAATGCAAGACCAAATATATTTGTTAAATCACCTAATTTAGTAACGAGAAATCCTTCTTTGTTATAACGACACCAATCATCATTAGATAGAATTTTGTCATAGCTTGTGGTGGGCTATTGTAAAATTTAGGATATAATAGTTAATTCAAATACTGAAATCTTTGATTGAGAGCCATCTGCAAATAAATTGGACCTACTACCAGGAGAGGTAGATTGAGTTAAATTAATAAGTTATGTTACATAAAAACAAAGAATTTACTGTTCAAAAATGTGGATTAATTTACATATTACATGCCCACATTAACAAGGATTGTATTTGGCAGTGTACTCCAGGGATACAGCTGCCTCTCCGAAGCTCAACTATGGTTTTTCTTGTTGCAAACCAGTGTGTTACCCGAAACATTGATTCACGGCTTACCAGCACACTGGTCCTCGGTTACATTGGCTGATGAAACATACTGCCAAGACAGAATATAGACACCAGACTCATGAGATAGACCACTGAAAACAGACTACTCTCTCAAGATGTGTCTTTCTTGGATTCCAAAAATTACTGTCATGATAGACACACAATCCATGGTTCTTAAAAATTTAGGGCCATACTCTCCCTGGCATGCATACCTATTTCCTGATCTTCCCTGGTCAAGATTTTTACAACCTTGTTTGTGGGCCCATATTTTTTCCTAATCCAGCCTGTAATTGTATGCTGCAGACTTTGTGGCACTGACAAGCCATGCTCCATTGTCTCCAGTCAAAATGTAAAATGAATTTTCTAAAATATTCACTTTTAAATAAACGTGCTAAAAACTACACCATAAAATTACTACCATTCAATCATATACATTTTGATTGCTCTCTTGGATTTTCAGTTATTACTAACTTTTTATATTCTGTAATAGATGCCATGACGATATGTATTTTCTATTCTGTATTTATTTCATGCCACTATATCATTGTTGAGTACACATTTTTCTAAAAATGTTGGTCTTGCATTTCTTGTAGACCTTATTTTTCCTTCTAGTTAGCATAATGTCTAGAAGCCTTTGTTTACTGATTTAGAACTTTATTACTAAATCATGGTGAGCAATTGTGAATATGAATTCTTTGATTTGAAAAATAAATCATTTCTGATGGAAACCAGGAATGTCCGCCAGTTCCACTTGGAAGGAAAATACTTCAAGACAGTAACAATGGCAGTCCATAATATATTGAATTGTAATTTATGGTGATATATAAATCTATGCCCTTCAGATGTTCTTTGGTGAAATAGTTTCTACATTTTCAAAGTAAGCAAGATTAAAGATGCCTTGTGTACTTTTGGCAATTTTTCAAAGTAACTAGTAAAGTGTGTCAAGGAAATTCATCAGAATATGCAACGTTCTTTGCTTCTTCCACCCCCTCATAAATTGTTCTACTATAGACAATGAAATACCTGACAAGTTCTTTACTAATTAATGTGCAACATGTAATTAAATGTATCAGTTTAAAGTTAAAAATAATAGAACTAGTTTAAGCTATTCACTTCAATGATGACTCTCCTTCATTACAACTTTGATTCATTTAGGGAAAGAATTTGTTTATGGAAACTAACACATAAAATTACAGGAATCAAAATTAAAAGCAAATGGCTCTTGAAGCTCTTTTGGTGAAAGTGCATAAAACTGACCTGGTTTGAAAGGAGCGGAATAAGTACTTGGGCGTGATATGAGCGTTGAGTGGCAGGTGGTGGATTTTGGGATCTGCTGGTTACAAAAAGGAAGGATAGCATCGCCTACCTCTCACTGCAGAATCTTGATATTACATTTTGTTTCACCATGCAACATTTAAACATGGGAAAACAATACAATATACATCAATAATTATTTACTGTTTCATATTTTGTATAAAGGAAAGGAAGAAACATTTGTTTGTCTTTTTATACAAAAAATATTCTAAACTAATTAATGTAATTTAGTTTTGATACACTTATTTAAAATGACATTTTATTTGGTGGGTGGACCAATTAGAATTTAGGGAAATAACATGGTTTTACAAAACATTGCAAGATGCTAAAAGGGTGAGGTAATGTTTTTGTGAGGGAATTACAGATTTGTTTCAGGCAGGTGGCACAGAAACTTCATATGACAGTAAAATAAAATTCTCGGTCAGACAAAATGAGATTTGCCTATAGTAAATTTATTTCTCACATTGAGAAAACTAAGGAAATCAAAATATATTTTTCAAAAAAATTTTTTTTTAAATGAGTCACAACTATCATCAGCTTGGAATTATCAAATTAAAACTCGAATGGAACAGTCATAGTTATTGAAAATCAGATTGTATTTTGTTGTGGCGTGATAGTTTTATAATTGGCATATATATATAAATATTTATTTTAAGGTAATTAGATAGAAAGGGTTGAGAGCTTGGCAAGTTGGAATTGAAATTTGACCAGGATCCACCGTGCCGGATGTGTAATCTGTTATGTCTGGACTTTGGCACATGGGTGTTGACGCTCTGAGGCTACCTGGAGTGTCACACTGTGGGAAACATCTCTCCAAAAATCACAGAAATTAAATTACCTCGTGACTGTCTGAACCCATCACATTTCTTGGTTCAGGAAAGATCGATCTAAAAGTGGTCGAGAACAACAATATTTCACACAAAGCGAAGGGACTGTAAAGAGAGTGTAGACAGGACTCCTCGACGCCAGGGACAGACGTACAGCCCGAAACGTGCATAATCCACAGGACTCTGAGAGAACAAGGGTGCCACATGACCATGGCTAGAAATTCAAGCATGGTAACTGCAAAGTGGCTCAATCCTTGACGCTCCTGGAGGGAATTACCGTAATCCATGGTTAAGCTTGGGATTAAGGGATCCAATTGTTTTTCCCGGGTAACTGAACACTCATAATTTGTATTTTTTTTATTATTATTTTGTCCAGTTTCAGTTAAATAATTAATCAATTCTGGAAACAATCCATTTACTTTATCATTCAGAAAATGTCACAGAAAAACGTTCTTTGTGTTACAATTTATTTTTGGCAATCACAGCTCTTATCAAGGGGTCTCTCTTTTGCTGTTATTTGTTGTTGAAAACACAGCCTTTTCGTCTAGTGAGTGGCTAATTTATGGAGCAAGTAGTCAAATATTCAGATAATCAAAAAACTTAAGGTGCGTTTACACGTGAGAGCAACTCGCAGCCGGAACTCTCGGAGCCCTTTACACGGGAGAGTGAAATTCACTCTCCGAGAGCAACTCGCAGTGTCAACTCTCGAGAGTCCGCTTCAGACCGTTTACACGCACGCAGTCAGTTCTGCGAGGGATTTTAAGTCCGGGGGCCCCTGGCTATTCTTTATCTACCTTTCCGTGCCCCCCCCCCCACTTTCAAATCCCTTCCTATGCTATTAAAGGGAGTTGCCACAATGTCGATTATCCTCATGTAACTTGTTACTCTAAAAAAAACACAAAAGAGAAGTACCAGCAGCGTTTTTAGTTTTTTTATATCTTCAGTTCCACTTTCGCACTTTTTATTTTTAATTTTTTAAGCTCCTGAGAACCCTGTAATCAAGATGAAAATATGATTATTATAAAGGATTGCTAATGTATGTAGGTACTGATTGAACCCAAAAATATTTTCTTGGTCACCTAAATCCAGTGTTTCTGTGAGCAGCGGGAGACTTTTACAGTGCGAGGTGCGATGACGTTGGACAGCGGATACAATGTTATCTGTGACCGATATTTAATAAAATTGTATATTATCTTTTCATGTGAAAATTATTTATTACCTTTGTTCTGAGAATATCTCTGTTTTATCGTTAAAAGAAAATGTGTTTTGTAAAGAAGTTGGGACTTATAAAGTTGTTTGAAAAGAATACTGCAGATCTACACAAATTATTATTCACCTTAGTAATTACCCTAGCTTAAAAGAGAGACCCGAGAGCGCTGAGAAAACGTTTACACTGGCGAGAATGAAGCAACAATGCAACTCTCGGAGAGCTCCCCCTCTACTTTTGGCGAGAACTCTCATTTACACTTGCGAGTTTTACTCTCGAGAGTCAAAAACTCGCACGTGTAAACGCACCTTTACCCTACATAAAATCTTTTACTCGTATTTATGGGGTGAACGCCATACTTCCTTTTGACTTTCCATAAATAATTTGTTTTCATTTGATAGAAGCTTGGCTACTTTACACAACACCATAACAGATACTGCAGTAAGTTCCTCCTCTCCAACTCTGTATCGTACCCGGCACCACTAACTACTCTGCTTCTATTTCACTCACAACTTCTTTTGTCCCCGAGGCCTAACTATATGAACAAAAATGGTATGTCGTCTAGCATTGATTAGACTTTTAGTCAGAAACAGTTAACAAAAGTTAAAGAAAATTGCAACATAAGTAGTTATGATGTTACAACGTAATTGAAATAGTTATTGGTTTTAATGGGTTTCATACAAAAAATTATTTTAAAATCATTTAGTATTTAATTTTTGTTCTAGAAATACTAGAGCTTTTATTTGGAATCAATGTTGATATGAATGTTAATAAAACTGTAATCAATCAAATGCACAGATTTTTGGAGCTATGAAAATTTGGAAGTACAGCTCAATCTTTCATGAGAATTAAAATTTACAATACTGTTCACAATTGTATTTCCTACCTTTAATTCACTTTATTTTTACTGAATAAAATAATTATTCCACAAATATTTCTTAATCATATAACTAGTGATTATTGTTTTATATATTTTGTTTACCTGACTTTTTTCGTAATTTTATATCTTGTGTATTAGTGAAAGGACAGAAGTGTAGACATTATATTTTATAGTGTGTAAATAAGGAATAAATGCGTTTGCTGTGCGTGATGTAGTAAAAACGAAGCAATACACCACCAAGTTGTTCGAATGGGGACGGGCTACGTACCTAACGTGTTTTGCGACGACGCGTGTAAACTCCGTGTGTGTCGTCAGGATGAGATATCACAATTTTTGGCACCAATCAGCGATGCAAAAGCCCGTTATTTTTAAAATCCGAGAGTGAAATGAAGAATAGAGTATGAGGGGGTCGAGTGTAGAACAACGCGGAACCGACGTCCACCGTGTCCCAAACTCTGGATGCATTCTGACGGAATTTTAACTACTTCAGGGACGCAGTTATCTACGGGCTCGGGGTTCATAACTCAAGGCGACCCGATCTGGACTTCAACACGTAAGGTTCGGTGTTTGAGCAGCGCGCGGCAACTGTCTGACTGGTGTCCGTCAACGTCCTTAGGCTGAGGCCTGGTCTCCGACATCCCCATACTTCTTTTAACGACCAGTCAAATAACTCAACCAATTACGACCACGCTACGAAATTTGAAACAGTGCGTGTGGTAAGAAGTGACTTTCATTCCATGATATTACGAGTAATAAATTTTCAATTAACTATTACGAGTGAACTTAAAGAATTTTAAACTAATTTAATTTTTTAACAGAAAGACAATTCTGAATTGCATTTTGACGTGATTGAGATTTTCTATTTCAATCATTTTTGGACTTTGAGTAATTTCACAATTTAATTAATTTTGAGAATTAGTAATTTCTGCTAATTTCATGATAAATAAATTTTTTAATAATCAATTTTTTTGGTAACTTGTATTTAAGAATTTGTTTCAAAGAAACCTTTCAGAATCAAAGACTTAATATATATTTTTTAACACAATTGAACAATTAATTGATTCTGATTAGCTTTAAGATTAGATTAAGTGTTTGGTTCCCTTGAGGAACATTAATGAGTTCAATAGAAAACAAATTATTTTAATTTACTTTTTTTTATTAATAATTTTAATTTAATTATTTCCAAGTTTTTGAAATTTGCTTTTGAATTAATTAGGGTTTGAATTTGAATTCAATTTTAAAAATCAAATTGAAATTGAAATGGTGAACACTCCTTCCTGAAAAAGGAGGCTGAGAGCCTCCGAAAGTTTGAAGAACAACCTTCATTTCCTTATAATGACACCACACTTCACTTTCATGTAAGCCACAACCTCTTCTCCTTTCCTTTCCATACCAATATTGCAACTATATATATATATATATATATATATATATATATATATATATATATATATATAGACAAACGCACACACACTGTTACTATTTCTTCCCAGCCTGTCTACACAAGATGTTGATTTATGGTAAGTCAGCTGCTCTCGACCTTCTTTTCTATCAAAATGAGTTAATTAATTTGACTGTCACATTATCCTTATCTCACCTAATGGATCATATGATGGTAAGGGATTTAATGTTAAAATGTTTCTGACTAAATCATTTTATAACTCATCACAAATTACATTTAACCTATTATTTACAATATCTGGGAGACTTTTTTAGGATTACTAATTTTAAATAAGTAAAACAATGTCATCAGCCACCATGATTTGATTGGCATCAGACAATTTATCAAATGCTGCATTTATTTCAATTTCACTGTATGGGGTACTCTGCTCACTGTTGGCAAACTCTGTTACTCGTGACATTGCCAATGAGTGTACACGAGCTTCACGAAAAACTTTGGCCAGGCTCGTTTTGAATGATTTGAACCTAAAACAGATCAATTAAAACTAATTTAAACATAATATTAGAATAAACTATTGTCAAAGATTAAGTACTTTGATTTTATGTTCCACGTCACTTGACTTGATCTAAGGTAATATTAAAAATTCATAAATGAATATATAGATTAACAACTTAAGAAAACTCCTCTGCCTCACATTACTTTTGTACGTAAAAAACATTAGAAGCTATTACAAACAATATTTTCAAAGCACATTTGATGCACAATAAGCTGATTGTAGTTGAACACAGTTATGTGTTAAAAAGAATATTTAACTTTAAAAAAAATTAAAATACTTCATTTACCGTTCCTCAGTAATTGATGATGCTTCAGATGATGGTTCAGCTTGGGTTTCGGTAGTTTTAGATTTGCTTTGAATGCGTTGTTGTGATCCATTCTCTACTTCCTCTTCAGCATCCCCATCTATTTCAGACTCACTATCATATTCATACATATCATAGCCTTCATCTCCAGGTTTTGGTTTTTGTGTCTGCAATGTAGCATGTATAAATTAAACAAATATTGTGGAAGCAGGCATAAAATACAAACGTTATAAATAATGACTTCAACTAAAGACTCAAGTCCATTATATAAAAGAAATTATAAAAATGAAGACCATGAATAGTGATACAAATCCTCACCACATTACATAATATTACAAATATCTGAAAAAAAAATTAATTAAAATGTTTCCCCCTGCCCATAACATAACCTTACAAATTTCTAATAATTTCTTTTTGCTAAACACCAACACTGAATGCATATATCATTCTAATTAAATAAGAATACTAGCTGTTTGCTCACAATTGTCTATGTATTTCTATAACTAAATCTTATTTCAGTCAGGTAACTAAGTTACTATAATATTTCTCTCTCTCTGATTTTAGAATATTTAGTAATTAATACCTTTTCACCATATTGCATACCAATGGCAGCAAATGTGACTTAACCGGCATCAGGAGTGTCTCATGAGTGAGATAATATTTCCTTTACAACTTCCCCCAATACTGATGGGGACTGATATTTTAACTCAATAATTCTGGTCTATTATCAATAAATTTAGCAGTACCAAAAACTATAAACTTTTCACCCAACTTTTTCAGATGTTGTGACCTAGTAATAACATGCAACACATCTTAATACTGATAAAAATTATTTGTGTACCAATCCAACATGACTATCCATTTCAAATAGGTTTACTGAAATCTTCCAAGTCTTTGAAATATAAACTTATAATACTGCAAAGGACAGAAAAAGCCTATCAGCTAATTCAATTGAAATGTTTTTTATTTTCTCCACATATGGGTATTGCATAATTATACAATACCTTTGTTCCATCAGTCCTACGTCTCTTCTTCTTGTGTTTATCATCATTTTCATCTTCTGCAGCTGCTTGATCACCATCAGGACGACGTCTTTTTTTTTCTTTTTCAAGTACCTGCAATAGAAAGATAAATAATACATACAAATATATTTAAACACAATAAGCATAATTGTTATTTATGACACTTTGCTTACCTTTTTAAAGTAAGCAAACTGCACTAATTCAATAGCTGCATGTGCATCTACAATATCCACAGTCCTAGAAAGTCGAGCCTTTGCATGTGCTGTTGCAAGACGGATTAAAGTTTCAAAAGTTCTTGCTGTTATGGGCTGAGTCTAAAACCAGCACAATATATATATATATATATAAAGATATTGAATAGTGACAAAAGATAGAAAAAAAATTAAAGTTCCTTACATTGTGTGTGTGTGTATATATATATATATATATATAAAATTGCGATAATTGGAATGGACAGGAAAGAGAGATAGTTCTTCAAATTTTCACAGGCTCTCAGCCTCCTGCTTCAAGAAGGAGCGTTACACCATTCCGTCTGGCGGCCAGCTGTGGACTTCCTGAAAGCCTCCAAAAATTTGAAGAACTTCCGTCTGTGTCATGTGGCTACACTGTGCTTCAATTTCAGGTAAGCAACAAACTATATCTCTTTCCTTTCCATACCAATATCACAATTATTTTTGACAATGTCATATCCTTACTAATATTATATACTGTGGTTATAACAAAAACTATTGCTTAGAAACTTACCTTACTTTTCTTCTTTTACTAATATTATATAAACATCTAAATAAATTACATATATATATATATTGGTATGGAAAGGATAGAGAGATAGGTTGTGGCTTACCTGAAAGTGAAGTGCGGTGTCGCCATGAGGAACTGAAGGTTGTTCTTCAAATTTTCGGAGGCTCTCAGCCTCCTTCTTCAGGAAGGAGATGGTGTAACACTCCTTCCTGAAGAAGGAGGCTGAGAGCCTCCAAAAATTTGAAGAACAACCTTCAGTTCCTCATGGCGACACCGCACTTCACTTTCAGGTAAGCCACAACCTATCTCTCTATCCTTTCCATACCAATATTTTTGACAATGTCACACTATTACAATATATATATATCTCTTTCCTTTCCATACCAATATCACAATTATTTTGTGCAGTCCGCAGCCGGCCGGTGCACGGAATGGTGTAACACTCCTTCCTGAAGAAGGAGGCTGAGAGCCTCCGAAAATTTGAAGAACAACCTTCAGTTCCTCATGGCGACACCGCACTTCACTTTCAGGTAAGCCACAACCTATCTCTCTATCCTTTCCATACCAATATTTTTGACAATGTCACATTCTCACTATTACAATATATATATATATATATATATATATATATAATATAGAAAAACTAAGTTCAACTTTTTGTTTTATGTAAAAATTTTCAATTAAGCTCATCTTGAAATAAAATTATTTCTTACCCGTGCTACATCAGTTTCCATGCTGTCCTGAGAACGGAGTTTTGAGTATTCTTCACAAATAGCATCACTTGCCTCCTGAGTTAAAGTTGGTTTCATCAGTTTAGCTATATGAATATACTTACGCATGAATTTAACACTAATGATTTTGTCCCTGCAAACAAACAGCTTGTTTAAATGTCATTTTCTAAATCACAAGGAATGTAAAAAAAGAAGTCACTCACAAACATTAACAGGACAAAATACTCTGTTAAATCTAAACCCACAGTCTCTGTACACTATATCCACCAGGGCTTTAGAGCAACTACTTTTTGAGTTGCCTCGCTCCGGCAACAAAGTATGTGCTCTGGTTCGGTTCAATGCTACGGTTAAAATATTTTTACAGGAATTACCTTAATTTTTTCTTCATGAATAAGTACATATAGAAAACTTGTTTATTTACAACTAATATATTTATTATTAACCAAATTAACAGTCAATCTAAAATTTTAAAAACAAATAGTTTAAAAAATAAAATACAATTTAACTTTACTTAAAAAGAATTTTCAATAAAATACAGTATATTTTTCAGTGACTTTAAATTAATCTAAATCTGTAAAATAGTCCCTCAACACTTGTTTGAAAAGTTGGCATGTATGAAGTGACTCTGCATGCTTTTATGATGTGCTACAAGTAATGATCAATGGCTACAAATGCATTCACCTTTAAACTTATCACATCCTCTATTGCTTTTCAGTCTTCCTCAATATGTTTGTCTATTTAGTTGTCATATTTATTATGTACAGTGGAAATTCAATGACAGTTGTCACTAATCCAATGTTTTTTTCAAAATAACTGTCTTCTGAATCTATTTATATTATAGTAAAGGTTGGCTGTGACTGTTCAACAATTGCTGACTCTTCAGACAAATCAATTTTTTTTTTTGAGTCGCCATTGAATCTATGAAAGATTTTCCCTCACTTTTAATTTTTCTGCTGCACTTAATAAGATTCCATACCAAGAATCAACATACATTCAAACAAGTGTTTTATTTCCATCATGAAGGGCAGAATTTCTAACACAATATATCCTCCAAATTCTTCCATACACGTTTCAAGTCTAAACTATTCATAAAATTCCCCGGAGTAAGATCGGCAGCATGAAGGGCAATTGTCAAAATATTTGTTTTTTTGTTTTGTTTTTTTAAAAAGTAGCTCTTATATCTTATATTTCATTCTATTCTGCTTTGCCAAAATTCAAGATCTTGTGTCCAGGCAGCAGCTCAGTGATCTGAGTAGTCTTTGAAAAAAGAAAAAGACAATCAAGTATGTAGAACCTCATCTTTTTACTTTGTAATTTTACCACAACCTGTGTAATTTCCCCTAATATATTTTAATTATTTGTTTATGCTTTATCCATTACAAATGTCCAATTGAAGATCCAAATACACCTCATTAGTTGAATTTTTGTATTATCACTAGTACAATATTAGGGAAGGATCTTTAACCCGTATATGCAACATATTTACATTCATTTCTTAGATACCTTCAGTTTATTAACTTCTTAATCGTGGGAAATATTATATGATGCCTAATTTATTTACAGCACATGTCACGTTCACTGCATTATCAAATTTCAAATTTGTTTAATGTTTCTTTATTTTGATTTTTCACTGTTAAAGAGTTATGGCTTGCTTTAGAAAGCAATGTTTTTTATTTCAGCTTTGTTATTTCAGGTGAATGTAGTGAGCCGTGTCATACTCTTGCAAACTATCTCAATAAGTCCCTTGTGGAAAGTATTACTATCCGTAATCATTGTAATTATAGATGATGGAACATATAAAAAAAATATCAGAGCAGTACAAATTTCTGCGCACTGCCCCTGCTCCATCTCCGCTCTAAAGCCCTGATATCCACAAAATGTATTTCACATCAATTAAAAATTACCAATCATATTTATTTTGTTTAACTAAATTATTTCTGTGAAGGAAGCAAAGTTATGAAAATAAATATAACTGAATTGAGAAAGCAAACAGAGAAAAATAACATTTTTAATGTAAAATTGAAATATGAGGATTTATTTTTTTAAGAAGTATATTTCACTTTTAATGTATTTAATTAAAAGCTATTAACAAGATTATTTAAAAAATGTTAAGAGAGTTATATTTGGATCCATACATATGATTGAGATATGCAAATATTCTCAGACTGAAAAGTATATATTAATAAGGATATGACATTGTCAAAAATAATGGCAATAATTGCCGAGAGCCTCTGAAAATTTGAAGAAAAAACTTCAGCTCCATAAGGCGACACCGCACTTCACTTTCAGGTAAGCCACAACCTCTCTCTTTCCTTTCCATACCAATATTGCAATTATATATTGTAATGCCTGTTAAGTGAGGCATTGTTTGTGATTGATAGTCTGGATTGTTGGAGGGGCATTATGTAACGTGTTTATTTAGGTCTAAGTTTTTCTTCGTCTTGGAAGTGCTGGTTGTGTGGTCTTGAGAATTCGAAACCGTGCACGTGCGTGTGGGGGTGGAAAAGACAAATAGTTCCACCCAAATAATTGCGGGTCCTACCTCAATTGTTGGCTTTGACATGACAGAGTAGTTCGCCATTTGTTGACTATGGAACTGCAGCTGCGTAATATAAATCTTGTGATAATATAAGAATCTGTCAACTGCCATTTGCGACGAAGTTTTCGAACAATGGAAAAAGTAAAAGACTGGGAGGATATAAGGGAGGAGATAAGCTTTTGAGAAGGGTAGTTGTTCAGCGCTCACTGATGCTGGAGGATGTGATTAAGAGAGACATTGTTTAAGCAGAGTCGTGGTACAGTGGCTGAGCTGACGGTGGCAGTAAAGTCGGTGGTCAGAAAGGACAGAAAAAGTCGTCATCGAAATATTGCTGTGTAAAGTTGTCAGGTAGAGCTTGCAGAGTAAAAGAGTCTTCGCAGAAATACAGCAGAGTAAAGTTGTCAAGATATAGCAGAGTGAGTCTTCGCAGAAATACAGCAGAGTAAAGTCGTCAAGATATAGCAGAGTGAGTCTTCGCAGAAATACAGCAGAGAAGTTGTTGAGATATAGCAGAGTGAGTCTTCACAGAAATATAGCTGAGTAAAGTTGTCGAGATATAACAAACTTTCTTTTTCAAACCAACAGTACTTAGCAGAATCTGTAAACTTAATAGAAGCTGTGAAACCCCCCACCACTGTGTTCAAAAGGTAACAGTATCCTGGGCAGCCGTAAGTAGCAAGAGAACAGTAAATTTTTTCGTAAACCGAATTAAAAGATAATGTCAGATATCGTTCTTTTAGTGTTGATAAAATAAACTGTTTAAATTTAAAATCCATCTTGTAGTATAAGTTTGTCGATAATTAATTTCATCTATGTCTAGACGAATAAATATTTCTTTTTAAATTAAATCTAAATTTTGTGTTCTTTGATTATGTTCAAATGTTCTGCCGTTATCAAATATAGTTGAGACCCTGAGTTTTTTTTATTAAATTGTATAATTTGAACTAATCTTTTGTTAAATAAAATTGTTTGTAAAAGTAAAATAATCTTTTTATTTAAACATTCACTTTTTTTATTATTACATAAATGGCTACAACAATGTGGGTTAATTAATAAGTAATTGATTGATCATTATAAAATGGTACCACAACATGGGGCAAATTAATAAGTAATTTGTTTGATCATTACAACATATATATATATATATATATTGTAATAGTGAGAATGTGACATTGTCAAAAATATTGGTATGGAAAGGATAGAGAGATAGGTTGTGGCTTACCTGAAAGTGAAGTACGGTGTCGCCATGAGGAACTGAAGGTTGTTCTTCAAATTTTCGGAGGCTCTCAGCCTCCTTCTTCAGGAAGGAGTGTTACACCATTCCGTGCACCGGCCGGCTGCGGACTGTGATTGGTATGGAAAGGATAGAGAGATAGGTTGTGGCTTACCTGAAAGTGAAGTACGGTGTCGCCATGAGGAACTGAAGGTTGTTCTTCAAATTTTCGGAGGCTCTCAGCCGCAGTCCGCAGCCGGCCGGTGCACGGAATGGTGTAACACTCCTTCCTGAAGAAGGAGGCTGAGAGCCTCCGAAAATTTGAAGAACAACCTTCAGTTCCTCATGGCGACACCGTACTTCACTTTCAGGTAAGCCACAACCTATCTCTCTATCCTTTCCATACCAATATATATATATATATATGTGTGTGTGTGTGTGTGTTCTCACAGTAATACACATTACATTGTATGTATTGTTTATTCTTACTAGCAAACCTTCCAAATTTACTTACTTGCGTGATCGGGTATTACCATGTAGCAAAGTGTCATACTTTTCATACACAGGAGTATTAACTGCCTCTTCTTCTTCCATGTCTGGATTATTAGTTGCCAGGACATCAGCTGAGGATCCCATAGGTAAAACAGCTCCATCTTGCTCTCCTGGATTTCTGAATCAAACAAAAATCTTTTGTGCAGAATATTCAGACTTAAAATTCAGTTATTTCACATAATAAGCAAAACTTATGAAATGAAAAGTTTATCTTTATTTTCCTAAAGAAATTAATATCTTTATTGTTAAATTTTATAAGACTAATTTTACCAAAGAAACAAATTTAATTTATAATAATGGATTAATACAATTCACAGCAAACCCTATATTATATGAGATAAAAATATTGACAAACAGTAGAATAGGAATTTTTTTTAGATATAACTACAAGTCATATGACATGAATTTAATATTATAATGATTACGGTTAATACTTCACAATATTATTAAGGTCAATCTGCTTATAGTACATCAAACATAGAAATATATATGTTAAAGATCTACAATAAATACAAAAAAAATCCAAATGGTCTGATAAATAGTGTCAGAGGAAGCTGTAAAACATTGTAACAACAATAATTTCCATTGATTAGTAATATGTTTATAAATTCTGCAGTATTTAACATGTGACACACAAATACCTGTATCTGTGCATCCTAACAACATGATCTGATATCATATTATCATGTTCTGCATCTACAAGATCCAGCATTACAAACAGAAGGTCAAATCGAGACAAAAGAGAATCTTGAAGTCCAATGTTTTCCATAGGAGTTTTATATTGATCATACTGTAAAAAAATTATACATTATAAAAATTCACAAATTTTGCAGTTTATTGCCAGTATTAACAGTTGTACAAAATTTACATACCCGACCATATACAGGATTAGCTGCAGCCAGTACAGAACATCTGGCATTTAATTGAGCATGTATACCAGCTTTAGCAATTGTGACACGTCCCTGTTCCATTACTTCATGAATGGCTGTTCTGTCAATATCAGACATTTTATCAAACTCATCAATGCAAACAACTCCTCGATCTGCTAATACCATAGCACCAGCTTCCAATCTGTTATAATGCAAAACTGTAAATCGTTACATTATAATGCCTAAGGTCAAAATCAGGAATTGAAAAATGTATAAAGACAAATTTATGTACGTAGTTCTTCAAGAATGAATACTGCACTTAACTACAATTGTAAACTTCTCTACTTTTCAGTTTTCAAGACTTATGTACTGAAACTCAGCACTTAAATTACCTTAATCTCACCATTAATCACCAAAAACACATTCGCAATTCACAAAATTACATTTATCATCATAAAATGTTACAAAGACAATTAAGGATCATAAAAAAGTAAATAGACTATGTGATTTCATGTCTTGTTGTAATATGCCTCCAATTTTTTAATCATGAAAACAAGAACATGCAGCATATTTTGATTTAAGCAAATATATATAGAAATATTTGGGACAAACGAAGGGTGTGCTTAACATTGTTTACTGCATATTTATCTTCCATAACTGCAGATTCAGTGTGGCAGGATGGGAATTATAGAAGCAACAGAAAATGGTGATGAAACCAATAAAATCAATCATGGTGAAACTAGACTTTTTCATAAAAAATCTAACTAAATGGCCCAGGAAATATGAATACAAGTAAACAAAAAATAAGAATTTAAAGGAAAGGAATAGATTGATGTTAGGAAGAAACATTGTGTTCAAATAAAAAAAATCCTAATTTACTGTTGAAGTGTATAAGATTAGTATGCACAAGCTTCTGTTTTATAAATGATAAACGTTATTCAAGCAGTTGTACATCAACTGCTTTACACCTTTGGTCCTGACACACATCCTACATGTAATGCAACAAAAAGGTATTCGAACATAACTACTTACAATTCAACATGATTATGTATTCTTAATATTAGTTTGTTACAATGAATAAAATATTCTTAGGCTTCTAACAGAGGGAAAAGATGCATGAGCAACGTTCAATGACGTTGACTGTCATCATCTCCTAGCAAAAATTATTTGTTACAATTTAAAATTTTTCAAAATCATCAGAAAAGGGTGAGTAGAAAGCTGCACATTAGTAGTATGTTTTGTCAATTGTCTTCAACACAGTTCTTCTTTCCTTAATCTCTCTTCTGATAATGATAATTTATTTTCTGTATGTTTTAAGAAAAATGATAAACAATATAATATATATTTATTCCTAAAATTAATCTGTTTACATGAAGAGAAATGAAAATATTAACACTGTTCAACTTCACATGCTACGTACAACCACGACAATGAATTGTAAAATATATTGTCACCTTCGTTCTCCTGTTTCATGATCCGTAGTGACAGCAGCGGTTAATCCTACTCCTGATGATCCACGACCAGTAGTAGGTATAGCTCTTGGTGCAGTACACAGTACATATCTCAATAGCTGTGACTTAGCCACACTTGGATCTCCAATGAGAAGAACATTAATATCACTGCAGTATCAAAAAAAATGTATCATACAGATAATTAATTACTGGAGAAGATTGTCATCAAGAAAATTTATCTACTATTATGAGATGAGGAAAGAAAGTAAACCTACTTGGAAACTTATAAGGACCATTAAATAAGAAAGAATGTTGATATAAATTGTTTAACAAACTAACATAATTTATTGGTATAACAAAATTTTCATATTACCCTCTAAGCCTTGTTCCATTGGCCAAAACTCTCTCTACACCTCCAAGCAACATGCATAATATTGCTTTTTTTATATACTCATGCCCATGAATGGATGGTGCAAGTGATTTGCTAAGTAATTCAAATATATCACCAACATTTTTTGACTTTACCAACTTTTTGCATTTGGCGACATCTTCACGAGATACATTCAATAAACTTTCTCTACTTAGGTGAGATATATTATTGGCAATTAATACAGTTCTGAAAATGTAATTCCATAAATAATCAATATAAAAAGTAAAAAAAAAGCACAAGCCTTAACAGATTTATCTATGAATAAGTTACTAGTTTCAAGGAAATTGTAATTATTTAAACAAAATTTTTGCTAGTTTCTTCTGTTTTGGAACACACAGCAAACTACTCATCATTAAAATGCCAATAGTCATTTTAGAACTTTGTGCATTAAGCAATTAAATACACATTATTTTGACATTTCAATGTTGTCAAATGACTCACTTTTTAAGTTATATCTTTATTATCATTGTGTGGACAAACATTACAAAATAAAGGAGTCTCTAGCAGCAATGTTCTATGTAGTTCATAAAAAATTTTGAGTTTCAAAATAATTGTAAATCAAGTTCTATTTTTATAAGCAGCAAAATAAACTAGAACAAAGGCATCCTTCAAATATTTATGAAACAATATTCCATACTTATTAGTATGTGCTAATTGTGAGGTTTTATTAAATAAATTAAACAGTAATCTGAGAAGAAACTGAAATTGTAATTATAACACATACTTTTCAAAACAGAATAAAACAGTAAATGTTTCCAGAGACAGTTTAAAGGTATTCTATTTTACATGTTGTGGAGAAAAGTAACTTATAAAGATGCACTGAAGGTGTGTGAGTGATTCAAGAAGAGGAAATAATAAGGTTGTTCAAATATATTTTAAACCTTTTTCTACAACACAGATAAAGAATATCCTAAAAATGTCTCTGCACACTTCACCATAAACAAATTTTAAAACCAGAATAAATATAATATATATTAAAGAGCACATTTCCTACCAGGAAGCTATCGAGATAAATTTAGTTTTTTAAAAAATTATTGAATTAAAATCTGAAACATCATAGTACCTGAATGTGCAGTTTGAGAACCCCCCCTTTTTACTAGGTAGACATCGATAATTGCCAACAATTTGAACCCTATCACCTGGCTTACATACGTCAACAAGGTCATTGTCACAAATAACATCCACAGATCTAGGAAGTTGACCTGAAAAAATGTGAATTTCAATTAAACTGGAAATAATGATGTAAAGCATTAAAAGTCTGTCCATAATTATTGTTTAATATTGTAAATTTAAATTTATGCCAATATTTAATTTCCTGTTTGAAAATTAGTTACCAGCTGGGGCTTTCTCAGGCATTTCTTGAATAGTCAAGGTCTGGTGGTCTTTGTACACTGATAGTCCATACTCCGTTTCTAAAGGGTTTCCATCATCATCCTTAAACAGATAATTTTTAATTTAATATTCAACAATTTTAGCTTTTAGCATAATTTTAATACTTCATTTAAATTAACTGTTACCTTAGTGGGGTAGACTGCACTCGATGGAAATGCATCAAAAGATGTAAGATCTGTGTAACGTCTTTCTAGTGTCTTTTTTGTAGTAGCACAATAATGGACACTACGTACAACTTTTGGTCTCACTAGAGAACCTAAAACATAATATTGAGAGTATATGATACCATTAATTTGGTGAACATACAGTAAGACATTTTGTAACTTCCAATATTCATTAGTTTACGGAGAAAATTAATTTCTCACTTAAAATCTAAATAAACTTGTCTAATTTGACTTTTTCACAACTTTAAGATTGCTGGCTAAACTTAATTCAATAGTCTTGTCTGTGTCAGAAATGCTTATTTGTCAGTAATAAACTCACAAAGGTGCTGCATGTATTTCATATAGCTATATAGTTTAAATTTTTTTTCTGTATTTACGCAATGACAAGTCTTGAAGACTCCTGAGGAAGAGGTCTTAGGCCTTCGGGACATGAACATTACTAACTAGCCTGGCAATCTCAACTATTGATTTAAAGTAGTTCTTCAAATTTTTGGAGGCTCTCAGCCTTCTTCTTCAGTAATTAATTAATGTTCAAAATGACAAAGAAATTTGTGTTGATTTAAGTCATTTTCCAGTCTAATTTAAGATTGAGATAAATAAATAACATGAAAGTACTGCATGTGCAAAAAATTCAAGAATAATGTAAATATTTGAATAATTATGCATACTTACATTTTGTAGCAATCCCTTCCACACATACTAAATTGCCAAGAAACTTACTTAGAAGAGTTCTGGGTGTTACATGTTTATTACCAAAACTTCCTTCAAAAGCAACAAAGAACTCTTCAGTTTCTTTAGCATAAACTGGATCAATACTACCAATATACTCCTTCAGAGCTAACTGAAAAGCTCGCTGCTCTTCAAATGGGTTGTTTAACAAACTATAAAAATAATTAATTGCAAAACCAACTAATTCCAATAACAAAAATAATTTAACAACTATGAAAATTAAACATGCACAGATCAGAAATAATAATTAGTTATAAATTACTTAAAAACATCACAATTAAAGAAATGGGAACTAACCAAGAGAACAATTATACTAATTTCATTAGTAGGGACCATTTGTTGTGCCTGTAATGTGTGCAAGGTATTGACTATATCCTCTATTAAGGAAAGATGGCAAAAATTGTATAAATGTTTCAAGGTTTCAGCATAAGAACATGATACAAGTTGTTTTTCGAGCTGATTTCAGGAAGTTTCAATTTTTGAAAGGTTGAGAGACTAGTTTTATCATGGGAAAACCTGTACCAAATACAGGAAGTAGATTAGAATTCTGTGCAGAGCAGACTACTCAGTTTGTCTAAAAAATAAACTAGACAGATACAGTATATAGCCAATTATGTATTGTCAAGGGAAATCTAAATTGCTATCATAAAGGATCCAAAGACATCTCCAAACTTTGCCAGTATAGATCCTTGACCTCTAAATTCACCACACATACACAACAGTCAAAAAGAGTAAAATAAACCTGTCAATAATGAATAAGAAAGATAGCCAATTCAGACAAAAAAGTGATATTCTATTGTCTGAAATGGTTATCTTTCTTATTCATTATTTTCAATCAGACAATTTTTTTCATTTTAAATATGTCAATAATTGAACATACTATTAATCTATGTATGCATTTCAAATGCAGCTGTCACTGCTCTGCATATGGCAGACTGTTCAAAAGAAATATCTTTAGACAGTCCACACAGTCCAAAGTCATCATTTCAAATACAGACTGTGACATCTCACATGCTGAAAGTTTAATTGCACATATTTCCCAAATTAAAAATCATCAGTGAATCATTCCTACAAAATGGGTCTTAGAATTCAGTAAATTATCCAGAAACCACACGAATTTTTTATTGAAGGATATTCTGTACAGTAAATCGTAGCCCATTGTAATAAAATGTTTTCATAATTAGTTGTTTTTTTATGCAAACAAGTCAATACAAAAAAAAAATTGATGGGAATGGAGGTCATTGTTGGATTATGAACACTAGATAACAAAATTTCACATCACCTTGCAGCTCTTGTTGGATTCTTTCGACGTAAATCGTTAATGTTGACAACCAAGCGTTTCTGATTTTCTGCAACCATGTCTTTAACAAATTTGGAGTACTTCCCTTGATCTTCCTGAAAAGTATTATTATCAAATACTTTTTAATATTTATAAATAATTAACACAATAAATAGTTAAATGTTAAAAACACAATAAATAGTTAAATGTAAAAAATACTATAAAATGTCGCTATGAAATGGAAATTAAATACATGAAATTTTAAGGCCATAAAATATTAAATATATTAACACCTTTAATTAAATCCGTATACATAAAGATTATCATACCTCATCATCGAGGAAATCTAAATACTCTCTTTGATAACCTCTAACTCTTTGATCAACATCAATTTCTTCCATTTTATTTCGTATTTGCAAAATTGACACTAAATGCACTTGATACCCTACACCTATACAAAGAAATTTTGCGCGGGAAAGCTTTACGTTGGTGTTTCCAAAGATACTATACACGAGCAAGCAACGATGTTTACAGAAAAGTGCAACGGAAGTTAATTTTGTTTGTTAATTTGTCTACTACTTTACCGTTTAGATCATTTTTAATTAATACGGACGTTTTTGTATATAAAATCATGTGTAGAAGACAGAAACATTTTCTTAGGGTTTTCTTTACTGATCATTTTCCTTTATTGCCCTGAATGCAATTGACCAAGTGGTAATATCGAATTTACTTAAAATTACATCAGATTATGATATTCAAAAGAAACGAAATTAGCGTAAAAGTTATTTTTTCGATGCATTCAGAAAATTCATCTCTTGAATAAATCTATGCATATAAAAATTGACAGACCCGCTATTGTAATTGAAATATAATATTTTTTTTGGAGGAGAACGAATATACTCTCATTTAATATCAAAATAACAGAATTTTAACTGCATCAAAACTATTTTTTTCTGCCATTGCTTTGGCATATAAATATAGACAAACAGCTATGGAATAAAAAAAGAAGAGAGACAATTTGAATAAATATGTAAATACTGTGAAATTAGTAATTCATAATGGTTATATCTTTTCTTTGACTGAGTAAGAAATGCCAATCTCATACGTAATAATTTGAAGGGATTCGTATTCAAAGAATCATAGAAAGCTTTTTGAAGCCTCAAACGTTAAGTTTAATTGAGGATTTGAATTGTAAATCTCCCCCGTGTTAACTTTTAATTATTTCATACTATTAAAAGTATTGTTATGCGTATGAACTCACTGCTAACATTAGAGGATCAGTATCAGAATATTCCATAATCAAGAAGATTATAAAATTTTCTGAACATCACACCAAAGTACCCTAAGTTTGTAAGATTGTCTTGATTTAATACTTTATTATTATCTTAATATAAACAGTTTGCCTGTAAAAAATTGAATTAATTGTCATTCAATTTAAAAAACTAATTTTGTCTTGTAATATCTTAGATTACATCTCTGTAAGTTGGCGCGATAATTACGAGTAAATTGTATGTTGGCGGCATTGGGTCTTCGATTTGTACTGAAGCTGTTGTATTTTTGAATTATACGTTTTTATGCCGCATGATGAAATTTTAATAAATAAATCATTTTCAATAGAGAGTCTTTTCTTGTGTATGGAACATTGTCAAAATGGGAGTGCCAGTGGACGGCATCTGGTCTGTGTGTTTAAATCTGTGAAAGGTGAATATGTCACCAGGAAACTTCGCATCTCAACTTAGAGGAATGAAAAATTCTCACTTTAATTCCGAGCCATCAACAAACACGGAGGATTCCGGTGATGATGCGGTGAGACTTGTTTATTCGAAATTTATTCCGCAGATGACCAATTAGCCGGTTTCGTCTTAGCATTTTACATTACATCTAAATTAATTTGCATATGAACTCATTTCATTACACCAAATACAATTTGTGACATGTAGTTACTCATATCTATATATCTGAATTTGAATTGGAGTTTAAAAACATAATTATTTACTCATTAATGTTATACAGTGTCAGTATATAAATGTTTTATTGCAGGATGAGACATCTAGTGTAGGTAGTACTTCAACTACCGATAACACTTCGCGTAGCGAAACTCCAACAAATAGAGGAAGAAAGGGTCGAAGAGGCAGAAAAAAGGCGCAGAAGGTCAATACAATGAAATTACAGTACAAATTTTCGTAAGTAGTCACTTGTGTATTGTGAGAAATTAACCCACCATAATACAATTTCAGACTTTTCCTCACATTATCAAATTTGTCAGATGTCAGTTCATTTATCTGTCATCATTGTTTTATGAAAGTTGTTAATATTACAATCATATCATTTTTGTGCTGTTACATTTTTTGCTATTCCATATATATATCTAAAAACTTTTAATACATTCATTTCAGATTTTAAATATTCTATGTTATAAATTATAAGAATTGATAAAGATGGGTTAGAAGTCAAAACTCTGAATTCAATCATTAATCATGTGCATATAGTTGCTTATTAATTTTATTTTGCTTCGATTCAATTGTACAATCGCATGGAAAAATTCTCTTTGTGAACACTTTGCAAAACTTGCTTTGTTTTTCCATCTGAATTGTATTTATGAACGATAACATTCTGTAATGTTTCTAATATTCATTGGTTTAATGTGTTTGACAACCTTTTTCACAAAATAGTAATATAATGAGCAAATATTTTTAATACGTATTATTTTTTAAGTTTAATCAAGTCATACATATTGTGTATTTTAGATTTTGTAGAATCTGCCAATGATATGTTTCAATTTATTTAAAGATTTTTAATCTAGCAGTTTTATGAGGACTTCCCTGTACATAATATACATAAAAGTTACACTACAAGGAGAAGTATTAACTATTTCAGAGTCGGAACAAATTTTAAAAAACTGATAATGACCCTCTCATAAAAGGCACATCATTTTTCAATAAATTGCCCAAAAATATTAAACAAATTAAAGGGGAAAATGTTTTTTTTTTAAAAAAAAGAAGGGATATTTGGATGAGAAAGAAATATACAATTTTAGTGCATTATAATTGTATGATTAGTTTTTAATTAACTTTTTTCTCTCTTTAGATTTATGTAAAATAAGCTCAACTATCTAAGGCCCATTAAGAAAAATATTCTATAGGAACCTTGTTCGTTTTAGTGCTTAATCCCTGTAAACATAATTTGTCAATAATGGTGTGTGTTTAAATATATTGGTATGTAAAAGAAAGAGGAATAGCTTGCGGCATACCTGAAAGTGAAGTACAGTGTAGCCATAGGGAACCGAAGGTAGTTCTCAAATTTTCGGATGCTCTCAGGCTCCTTCTTCAGGAAGGAGTGTTACACTATTCCGTGCACCAGGTGTCTTTCTCACTATTACAATATATATATATATATATATATATATATATATATATATATATATATATATATATATCTTCTGATTATTTAAGACAAATAATAAATAAAGAACAGCCATTTGTAGCCAGATAAAGATATTTACTGAAAATTACACTATGTTTCATCACTAATTTATGACGTCCTCGGGTATGATGTCACTACAAAACCAAACAAATTTTATAATTGAAATAAATTTCAATGTTTCTTAAATTAACTCACTTCCATGATATCCTGCACATTACAAAATCTCACGTTTATAACATTTTCGTAACACTTCCCATGCCAATTGTTAAATCTATGAATAAATGCATGGGCTTTGTTCAACTGTTTACCTCAAAACAATTTAATTTATCTAGAACATTCAACTTCTATTCCACTATCTTATACACTATGAATCATATTATTACTCTTCTGTGCTTATTTCTATTAGTCTTCTATTTCAAATACTATTAGTCCCACATCTTCCAGTCTATTATTCCTGATTGTACATCACTCTGACAAGTTTTGTGAATTTTTTTAGTTTCTATAGCTCAAAACACTACTGATACATATTATATCATTTCCAGTTTGTTACTATTAAAGTCTAATAAAAAATAGATAATATTACATTATTGTATTGTATCTAAGTAAAAAATATTCTAAATAATAATTTCAATTCTTTGCTCTTATAAAATGTTGATTTACAGTGAAATGATGTATGAACATTCATTGTTTCTTTAATCTTTTCAGCGCTGGCAAATGATAACAATTGTGAAATCATGCTTTTGCTGCAGATTTAATTTATTTTATGAATTAAAAATAGATGCTCTCAAAATTAATTACATGTATTTTTAAAATTATTAATTCTGATATTTTTCCCTTTTTGGGCTTATGTAAGTATGTGTGTTACAGAACAAGTGTTAAAGAAGACCATGGTCAGCCATTATTTGGTGCTCAATTCAATCACCACTTAAAAGAGGGACAACCTCTTATATTTGCTGCAGTGGGAAGTAATAGAGTATCAATCTATGAATGTCCAGAAGGAAGTGGGATCAAGCTACTACAGTGTTATGCTGATCCTGATGTATCCTCAGTATAGAAATAGTTTTCTGATATTTAACAGTAAATAATTAATGAAATTTAAAAGCATAGTGTGTGGGTTATAGAGTAAATATGGTGCCAAAAAAAATTGTGCTGCTATCCTGCACTCACGCACACACACACATACATATATATATATATATATATATATATATATTACACTTAAGGAATATATATATATTGTAATGATTATTAAAAGAACAATTAATTAATATGATTTAGCCACCCTTTGGTGAAACCAAAATATAGAAAAATAGAACGAAAACAATTTAAAATGAAATTATATTAAAGTTAGCCCACGTTGAAAAACTTTAATTTTACATGAAAGGATAATAATAAAATTTGATTCAATTACACAAACTCATTAATTTATTATATTACAATAATTCAAAATTATAAAATAATTACTCTTCGACCTTTTACATTTATTTCATACAAACAAATAAATTTTCTCTTGATCCCAGGATCCTTTCTAGGCCTTTAAATAAAGAATATTTTACTGCCTTTTCAGAACACTCAAATTACAAATTTTTCCCCAAAAAACACTAAATCTGACGTTATCTTTAATCTAACGTTTACAAAATTATTTAAATGATTTATAACTCACTCTCAATTAAAAATAATAATAAAACAGGCCATTCTTACACTGAATTTACACTTCACTTTTGATTTGCAATATTAGTGGCACTTTGTAGACTAACTTTACCATCAATTACTCCAATTTAGCTGTGATACCGAAATTCCTACTCGTAGAACTTCAGGATTGTTTGTCAAAACTTGTAACACTTGTGGAAATCTTTTCTGAGTCACCAACTGCGTGAATATCGTCCAACTTTACTTTTTCAAAAATGTCTAGTTTTCTTAGGTTACGACCAAATTCTGTCTTTTTGTTTTGTTGACTACTATTTAACTTTCCTTTTTCAATATTTTAAATTGTCTTTCTAACATGACCACTCTATGTAGTTTTTAACCGCTGATTGTCATATTTACCAACTCTGCGCGCCATGTCTAAACAGTACCTTCCCCATTTCATTATAGTCAATTCTTGTCTCTTTGTGATACTTTGCCAATAACAATTCCAGTTCAACAGTTTATAATTATTACAATATATATATATATATATATATATATATATATATATATATATATATATATAAAACACTTGTGGAAAATGTGACAAGGTTAAATTTAAAAAAAAGATTTAGATAGGAAAGAGAGATAGTGAAGTCGACGTACCTGAAATCAATAGTTGGTCCAGTCAGGTTGAGGAGTGAAGTTATTACAATTTTTTTTATTTGACCTCGTAACATTTTCCTTAAGTTATATATAAATATATATACACACACACACACATACACGAATAAGGACAGTTGGTGGCTTACCTGATATTGAAGCTTGGCATACACACTCAGGACACGAGGGCATTCTTCAAATTTTCAGAGGCTCTTGTGTCGCTTCTTTAGGAAAGAGAGTTACACTCCATATCTGGCTGGTGCAGATAATGTGTATAAATATGTATTTGACTTGAGTTTGAATTTGTCAATTTATGCCCGGCCAGCACACAGTTCAGGCCTTTCTTCTTCAATTCACTTAAAAATTTGTACTATTCTGTCACCTCTGCTCAACTGGACCAATTGTTGACTTAAGGTAAGTCAACTTCACTGTCTGTACTTCCTATCTCATTGTGTTACTTAATTTGACCTCATCACATTTTCCTTAGGTGTTATTTATAAATAAAATTAATAAAAAGTTCTATGTGTCCTAAATACAAATTTCGTCCAAACTTCATATACTTTACTTCCTATTTTAATTATATTTTTTGTTTGAGGAATTTATGGGTTACCAGGTTATACTTAACTCATCACATCAATTATAAACCGATATTAAAGTACTTGACTTGTATATTAGCTTGATGAAAATTACTACACATGTGCCTGGTCGTATGATGAAGACTCTGGAAAACCCCTACTAGCTGTAGCAGGGTCAAGGGGTATTATTCGTATCTTCAGCCCAGCTACTATGGCTTGTATACGACATTATATAGGTATGAATTTTGCCACATAAAACTCCATTTAAAAGTGTGCATTTGTTTCCATTTGACTTAGCTTATAACTAACTAATATAAAACTTGCAAAGTATTATGTAACATAAGTTGATTGTTAGTATATTGCAATTAATCATCAAGCTTGTTTTTTGTTCCAGCCTTCACCCTAATTAATTATATACATCCATAGTTTCATATTAAATTTGTTCTGTCCACGCCAGAAATTATGTTCCCAGTCTGAAACCTTTCAGGAAATTGACCAAATAAGCCATCTGAACAATATAACTGAATTGAAATCTGTGTGTTCTTAGCTTCATTTGTTCACAGAGAATTACATTATTAGATTCCAAAAAAAAAAATCAAAAATTAACTAGTCATTTCAGAAAAATAGATTTTTATTATTAATTTTTAAACGCAATGCTGAAAAATTATAAATACTTTAATTGATAATATTAAAAATGAAGGGATTTATTCAATTTAGAAATTAATGTTTATTAAATTGTTTCGAAAAGTGCAAAGGAATAGTAATTGAAAATGATTTTATTTACAAAGATCTCTTGGCATCACTATTGGTACTTAGGTGGGTTTAGTATGTCACTCGACTTCTACTATCAACTTCCATTTTGGCCATGGAAGTTGGAGGTGTCTAAATTTTATCTGTTAAATTGTTGTATTCAAATTTGCAACATATTTTAATTGCTTATTTAATAATATACATCTGAAGAGGTCCCTTCACAAAGCTATGAAACATTATGTATAATAGTTACTTGTAAATTTTAATGTTACTTATTTAATTCTGACTCAGTCAATTTCCACTAATTATATTTCTTTAGATTTACTGAAATTGAAAATGTTACCATTTTACATTCCAAGACATAATGTGGAACATAATCCCTTACTATAACTTGCATGGTCTTTTATCTGCTATATGAAATTCTTTTATAGGTCATGGCCATGCAATCAACGAGTTGAAATTTCATCCACGAGATCCAAATCTCCTGCTTTCTGTGTCCAAAGATCATGCTTTAAGACTGTGGAATGTCAAGACTGATGTTTGTATTGCAATATTTGGAGGTGTTGAAGGTCACAGAGATGAAGTCCTAAGTGCTGTGAGCTACTTTTCCTAATTTTTAAAATTTATTTGTATTTCTTCCTCAAAGTGGACAATACATTCAAATATTGTTGATTGAAGTCGACTATATTTTATGTATTTTTTCTGCAAGTTATTACTTAGTTCAGTAATGTAAAGGGAAAAAGAGCACAAATTCTTTACTACTGGATTAAACCCAGGGTGTACAGGTTATATCATAATTAATATTTTTATTACTCGGACATTGTAATTGCAATGTCATTCAACCCCATATGCATGGACAAAGTCTGTCTATAAATGTGTATAAATTGATTATTATTCATAATTTTCTACTTAAGAATCGTATAAATTGTGCATTGGTAAATAATGTGTCTGACTTATAGACCAAAATTTTTATTGTATTTTATTTGCCAATGTTTATATATTTCCTGTATTCATTTGTCTTTTCAGGATTTTGATTTGCATGGAGATAGAATAATGTCATGTGGGATGGATCATTCTTTGAAACTTTGGCGCCTTGATAAGGATAGTATGCGAGAGTCAATCCGAAACTCGTATCTGTTTAATGCTGCTCGAAGTGTCAGACCATTTGATTCACTAAAAGAACATTTTCCAGACTTCTCTACAAGAGATATTCACAGAAACTATGTTGATTGTGTCAGGTGGCTGGGGGATTTTGTTCTTTCCAAGGTAAATATGATTTACATTTAATCAGTCTGCATGCTAGTTCCAATGTTAGTGCTAATTAAATTTATCATTTTTTTCTAGGTGTCCTAATTTTTATTATATTTTAGATCATTATTACAAATTAAAATCACTAATAACTACACAAAAAATTGAAGAAACTTCATACTCTTTTTCAAGTTTCCCTTGTTTTACTTTTTGTTACATAAGTTAACATTTATATTAACGGGTTTTTTTTACCCTTTAAGTTCCGTTTTTTTCAGACCAACATTATTTTTGGAAAACTGTATTTGCATAAACACAATATGTTCTTAATTGAAATATGAAGCGTTACAGGAATGAATGAAGCTATATTTTGAGTATCCTTATTACTAATTATGATGTACTTTCTGCATAGCTTTCACTACCAAATTTTAAAAAGGCAAATCTTTCGGCTAGTCTAAGCAATCTGTTTTTTTAATGATCAATTAATACTCGTGATTATAATTTTAGATGATTGTAGAGTGTTGAAATAATTTACTTCATTTAAGATCTGAGAGGTTTTGTGTAATAAATTGAGTGAAATTAGTAAATTTAAGCTGAACTGTCCAAATCATGTTTTCAAATAAGTAGGATTATATTCAATCTGGTAAATGAAGTATATCTAGTATGTATTATTTTAACAGAAAATTAGTGTGATTAAATGCTGTATCTGCACTATTCTGACATGAATTAATTAATTATTTTATTTATCCAGTCCTGTGAAAATTGCATTGTTTGCTGGAAACCAGGGCGTTTGGAAGACAAGGAATTGAAGACTAATGACACCAATGTAACAATCATCCATAGGTTTGAGTATCGTGAATGTGAGATTTGGTTTGTCAGATTTGCCATGGATTTTTGGCAAAAGGTTTGTTAAGAAAATATTATTTTAATCCACGCATCAATAAAAAAAAATCTTATCATTGCCCATTCAATTGATGAAGCAATCTAAATTTGATGCTTAATTGATTCAAAATAAGGTTATATACGTGTATCTACATTTCACTCAGTCTGCAAAGTACTTTTTCTTAAGAAAAATCAACTTATATTAAAGAAAAATTGAAGCAAAGATGTGGTTTAGATTTATAATCATTTTATTGAAGACTTTCAATGTTGAATATAGTTTTTCAAGAACAATGTGCAATGCACATAATTAACATTAAGATCCCCCCCTCCTCTGAATTGTACATATTTCTTTATCATTCATTTCATATCTGATTGAAGTGGCTGTACTCAACAAACTGAAAAATTTGAGGGAACTGCAACTACCCATTTTAGTTCATTTGACTCCCATGTAATGTATCATATACATATAGTTATTTATTTATTTCAGATTCTTGCACTTGGAAATCAAGTAGGCCGTACATTTGTGTGGGACCTAGATGTTACTGACCCAAGTCAGTCTAGATGCACAGCTTTAACTCATCCTCGGTGTGCATCAGCTATCCGTCAAACTAGTTTGAGCCGTGATGGGTCTGTGCTTCTCTGTGTGTGTGATGATGGTACTATTTGGAGATGGGATAAAGTGCCTGTCTAACAATAAAGACTTAAAAGGAATAAAACCATTCCATTATTGTAATTAGTCATTATGTCCAATTATAAGTAAACTTTGAAACAAAACCTCCAGACAATTTTTTTTTATGTATCTTAAAGCATATATAGAATTGTAAAAACAATTTGTAATGGAATCTTTATGTTTATAAAGTGTATGTACAAATGTTATTGAATAAGAAAACTTGAATTTTCATTGATTTCATAATGAATTATTTCAGCAGTAATAAGTTTGTAACTAGGATTTTGTGGGTGCCAGGAGGCATGCTATTAGTTTAGTGATTATTAAAAGTTCAGGTATCATAATTCCAGGTTAGTGAAATTGGCTTGAATTTAAAAGCCTATTCTACTTATATGACTACTTTTAAAAACATTTGTGATTCTTCTTAATTCACCACTTAACTAAAATGTTTCTTACGAGTATGTCATTTTTGGCGGCATCTATTTCACTACATAAAAAGAACTGGAAGTACATAATTTATTGTAACAATTATGTAATTATGTTTTAAAACAAAATGTGTTACATTTTAAAATTATGTTAATAAAGTTTGTCCTAGTTACTCATTGTTTCCAATGAAATGTTTTATTAAGTGATAAATGTTCATTTTCCTTCAATGCTTTGCTTCTTTTCCTTTGGCTTGGCAGGAATTTTTTCAGGAACATACACATCAAAAGTTTTGAAATAATGCAATATGTTTCCTGAAACAAAATTGTTAAAGTATAATCCAGATATAAAGTTAATGACAAGTTTTATTTAAATCTGGATGTACTTACTAACAATATCTTCATTAACTTTGTATTCTTTTGCTAAATCTGCAGTTTTATATAATTCAGGGTTTTGTTGATGATCAGATATAAATTTTAAAGCCTGTTGCAAGCTGTAGTATCCCTCACGGATGACAGATGGTTCCTCAACCCCATATTCTGAAGGTTCAAATGAGGTACGTCTTTGAGGTAATTTATGTTCTTTTATTTGTTCTGGATTGATTTTCTATTCAGAATAAAACAAATTAAACAATGGATCACAGAATAGCTAGAAACAGGTAAATATATTTTAGGGCAAATTACAGTATGGGAAAAGTTGTTTACAAGTTTTTTTGGTGTTTAATCTAAAACTTCTATACATAGTGAAACTTATATAATGTTGACACTCATTTCAGTTTTATTCTCTATTTGTTTAATTAAATGTTACCGGGGAGGGGGGGAGGAGAAAATGTATCAACCCCTCTCTAGTTTTACTTCAAATATTTAATTATGAATGTAAATAGTTCAAATCTTCTATTCATGTAAATTGACCACCATTAAAAAAATCTCAAAAAATATTTCAATCAATAGATTACTTACTTGGAAACTAATTTTCTCACCTTTGTTTTGGATGTTACAAACACTTGTCTTAACCTGTCATCAAGGGCTGCACTTTTTGAAGCGTCAGTCTGAAAGTCAGTATTATCTGAAACACATTTGGAAATATGAATGTACAGTTTTTATGAAAACTTCCTTCTTATTAATTTCGGACGAACCAGTAATTAATTTATCGGCTACAAGCGCCGTGCTCGGGTGTCTTGGAGCAACCGGTCTTTTGTCCTTAGAAATTTCTTTGTGGGCTCTTTCTTCTACATTAATGCGCCTCATTAGGCGTGTGAACTTGGATGCAACGTGACCCATTAGAAAGTACAAAATTATACCTAAGAAGTCAATCTACTAATAAGTTATAATAAAACACAGTCAGTATTGATGGTTAACACTTGCAGTTTGCAATTCATATACTTAATACAGTAGCAGACGACAGAATGAGATATCTGTGACCAGAGTATATCATATTTAATATCTTTGATTAATTGCGAGACGGGATCAAACATTCAATTCCTTGTAAGTTATGTACGTATAATTAAAGATCTGTCAACAAAACAAAACTATAGAATATTATTTATGTAATTTAGTTAATTCAAATTGTAAAAAAGCAACAATAATATTTGGTACACAGACACCCTAACTTTTGTGAGGTACTTATATTATCACTTTTTTGTGTTTCTGATTCATTATTAACCCTAACTTTTCCCTACACTTTCCATAAGACTCTAATAATACTAAATAGTAATAGTAGTAGAATTAGCAATAAGAAAGATAGCCAAATACAGACAAAATAAGTGATAATATAAATACCACGCAACGTTTCTGGGATCCTTGTACCTTTCTTTAGGTGCTAAGAAGAGACTAGAGCGACACAAATGCACTCGTCAGAAAGGTACAAGGATCCTAGAAACGTTGTGTGATATTTATGTTATCACTTATTTTGTCTGTATTTGGCTACCTTTCTTATTATTAATTTTCAATCAGACGTATTTTTTTTCATTTCGTAGTAGAATTAGTATGTCGAGAATTTCCTGAATACTTTGAAAGCATTTATATTAGAGCTACGCTCCTTCAATCAACAAAATCAAATTGTCATTACAATAATTCGAGAAATGTGAACCTGACTTTGGAACACAATGGTGAATTTCACCTACTGCATGTCAATAATGACGATGGAGAATGTAATTGTTATTTTATCATATTCAGTAAATCTTAAAACGTATAGAAAATCCAGGAGTTAAGGCAGTGGAAAAATACATAATAAAAACCATTGATGCAAGCGTTATTCCTTTACATTAGTCGGGTAAGACTAATGTCATTGCAAACTCTCACTTCTTTCAGGTTTTCTAAAATATTATAAATTGTCATGTATAAAAGAATAACACAATTATTAAAGAAACGGTAACGTAATGTAGAGAAAACAATGTGGGCGACCAGCGCCGGAAAGAAGAGTTTCTGCATATTTTGGAGCATTTAGGATAAAACGCCTAAAAAAGAGAAACCCACGCTGCGCTTCTGTAAAGATACAATAGATTTAGACACCTTCTCAGTATAGATTTAGAGAGAAACTATCAACAATTTAAACAATGTATAACTTCTTAAATCAGGCCCAGAGGGCCCAAAAGGAAAACGTGTGAGGAGAATTTTTTACATAAAGACAACATTTTAGCCTTAAAACTATTGAATCAGAGTATTAGCATTGGATTGGATCAAATCAGGTATGAAAGGTAATAAAATTAGGGCATGTAATTTCCTCCTAAAAGTTGACGTTCACCGATCATCTACGAGTACTTTAAAATATGTTTTACCACAACGATTCTTGGGCCCTTGTTATTTATGTTATACATTAACGTTCTGCCTCATCGGCTATGTAATGCAAACACTATCGTTTGTTGACGATACCAACTTATTTATTAATTGCGAAAAAATATAACAGGATATATTTTAATACACAAATTTTGAAGCTATTAAATAATTTTTAATTTAGCTTTCCCCCACAGTTGGGAAGCAATTTATGTAATGTGCCATTTGATAAGTATTAAATAAACGAATTAATGCAATATGCGATTTTGAAGTTATTAACAATTTTAATAGAATTCGGGTTCTTAATATTTAATGACAGGTCTAAAAGGATAAAACAGGAATTAGTTCATACAAGAATTTATAAAATACAAAATTTAGGGCGCTTTTCCGGAACAAGTATGATATGTAATCTGTTTCGGTTTATTAAAATATTTCGAATTTATTGCAAGGAAACAAAAATTAATAAAAGATTAAAAATTGAATTGACCAAATATTGTAGTTTATAAAATTTTCCCCAATTTAAGATTACACAAAATGAAATTTGACGGCACGAAAACAATGCATTATTTACAATGTATTAATTTTAAATAAACACTCAACAAACCAGTTCTCGATTAATCCAAATTTTTATGACAAACAAATATTTTAAAAAAACATTTTTGATTTTAAAACAGGACACAATGTGCATAAAATTGAAATACTGTCACATACTTTAACAATTAATTCTTTTGGAGGTCCATACAATAGAATAATCTATATACGTATCCCAAGATTTTTCTCGTAGACAACAGTCAATGTTATATCAACCAGTATTTTACCAGAGTCCAATATGTTTTGACCGTACACACCAGTCAAGATTACAGTGATCACAATTATTAACGGCCCGTGAACACCAGTAATTATCAGATGTTTAAAAAGCAGAAACCAATATTAATGCCAGACTTAACTACTGTCTGCCTCTTCCCAACTTCACCACCGAAATCTTATGCCTTTCCTAACCAAAAACTACTCTTCTTCTCTTTTTAGCCACCCTTCGACCTTACCTCCGCCCAACTGCAATCTTCTCTTTCGAAATCCGACGATGAACTCTCTAAACACACATTCACCAGCGAAATATACATAGTTCCAAGTTTAAGAATGCCGGTCAAATCTGACCTTTCTTCCAGGTCTATTTCTACTGACGAGTTCTCACAACGTTCACAATCATGTTCTGATTAACTCACTTCTTACTGCTGAAATACCCTCCCACTCGGTCTCAGCGATGAGACTTTCAAAGGTTTAGGATCAATGAGTGTTCACATTTGACTGATAGATGCATCCACATATTGTATTGCTAACGTTTTTCTTGCTAATATCTGTGGTGTTAGCTCTTACGTAAGAACTCAGAAAATGTGTTTTTAAAGAATATGTAGGGACATGGTGGTGTATATTAATGTTTGGTTAAAACGAAATCTCATAAAACATGCCTTTCAATGAGCTCCTCCATTATTTCGTCGCATCCGAGCAATCTACTTTTTAGTTACTCCAGAGTCCCGTAATAATATTAAGACAATGTTTAAAAATAACAAACTGTGTCTGCGACCTTATAAACCCAACTTTCCTACAACACACGCTAATTGTTAAAGCATTCTTCCAACCACATGATATTTTATCTTACGAAACAAATGTTATAGTTATCCACTTTTGAAAAATAATACTATTACCAACATTGGTGTATGTTGCAAGTTATATAAGTGGTTTTCTACGCTCCACAATGTTCTGAATAAAGTTTATTAATACGGTAAGGCTATTTCTTCTGCTCATCGACTTTTTGTTGTTAGTTTCTGAATTTTTTAATAATTTCTTTATAATTAAATTAGTAAAATGTTTTATTTCAATACGAACCACCTTATTCGCCGCCATTTTTTGAACTTTTCCCAAAACTCGTTCAAGTCTTGAATATAAACTTAAATCAAATATTGAAAATGTATGAACGTTCAACTGAATTCCAAAAATTGAAAAGTGTGTACGAGACCTTACATACAGAAGACGGCATAGAATGCGTACTTGCATTTCTTGTGTGCTAATAGTAAACTGGGCAATATAGGAACAAAGAATGTAATTAAACCACCCCAGAGCCTATCATATTAATTAATGCGGTGAATTGTAATAATGATTGTTACATAAAATGATATTGAGAATGTCGGGCCGTTCAAACGTAAATATAGTTATTTGAACTGAGAGACAGGATGTGTTGTATTGAGGGTATATATTTAAATGTAGTAAACCAATGAATTGTTGAGGTGCCGCCACATTAGTGAGACAGGAAATGCGGGAGAGTTAAGAGTCCGCACGGCGTGGTCAGACTCGAATATACTTCAATTATGTATAAACAATACTTTATTTTATTCGTGCAGGTTTTGTATGAATTCGTGACATGACATTAACGAGCCAAATTCAACAACGAAACAGATATATATTATTATAAATGTGCTTTAACATTACTTTAAGTGGTAGAACAAGATTTGGAAGAAGTAAAAAATGTTTTGAACAAATATTAGCAATAACAAATATTTGAGTGGCCATATATATATATAATTTTGCAGTATAATTTGCAGTCAATGCTAAATTATTCACTTTTATTGATACGTAAACGTGTAAAATTGATATATTGTATTTGTTAATGTTTTTTCTAAGCAAATAAAATAATATGACAAAATCGGAATTATATATATTGTAATGCCTTGAAGGAAAGGCATTGTTTCAGATTAATGGTCTTGGCCGTCGGAGGAAGTTGTAATGTTGTGTACTTAGGATTGGTATTGAGAATTCAGAGCAAGGCACATGCGGGTGGCCTGTCGGAAGATAAATCTGTTAAGGCAGGCATTGTTTCTGATTAATGGCCTGGACAGGTCAAAGAACAGTTTGTAATGTTGTTTACTTAGGATTGAGGGTGCAGTTTGGGCGGTCTGGAGAATTTAGAACAGCGCACGTGCGTGCGGAGGTGAGAAGACAAGTTCGAAGTAATTGAGGGTGCAAAGACAAATTAGACCTGTCTCGATGGTCGTCTTTGGGACAAGACAGAGTAGCGAGCTATTTGCTAACTAAGGAACTGCAACTGCATAATGTAAATCTCGGGATAATGGAGGAAACTGTCATCGGGCAGTTGCGACGTAGTTTTGGAACAAAGAAAAATGGAAGAGACTGGGATATATAAGCGAGAGCGGCTTTTGAAAAAGTTAGTTGAGTTTTGGAGTTAGTTAGAGTTAGAGAGCCGTACTGCAATCATCGAGAAGTGAGTTAGGGTGGGAGAGGCGTTCGGCGAGCACCGAGAATGGAGAAAATTTGCAGCCTGCGAGAGAAATAGAAAAATATTCAACGATAAACATTTTTGTATAAAGTCTAATCTGTTGTAATATCAAAATTAGACCACTGTCTTCGATGGTAGGAGACCAGGACACTGCATCCAGCGTCGAGTAGGTTTCACCACGAGCAAGTGGGATGTCCCTCACGAACGGAGAACCAGCCTTCGTCAAACCAACAGTGTGTGTTAGAGTCAGTGTTTAAAACGTCCAGTATATAAAGTGTGTGTGTACGAACGAGCCAAGTTTTCCTGAGTAATCGTAAGTTGCAATTTCATGGTATTAATATGTGTAAACGGAATTAAAAGATACAGTCAGATATCGTTCTTTTCTTTTGTGTTAATAAAATAAACTCTTTAAATTTAGAATCAATCTTGTAGAGTAAGTTCGTCGATCATTAATTTCGTCTATGTATAGACGATTAAATATTTCTTTTTAATTTAAAGAAAAATGTTGGGTTCTTTGATTAAGTTAAATGTTCTGTCCGTTATCAAACCCAGTAAAGACCTTTGAGAGAATGAGATTTTCTTTATAATTTTAAATTGATAAATTTGGATAAATAAATTGTTTGTTGTTTATAATTTTAATCTTTCATTTATTGAGCACCTTATTTGTTTATTACAATATATATATATATATATATTTAGGGCAACAGGCTACATGAGGGTAATCCACGTTGGGCAACTCCCCTTTAATAGAATAGGAAGGGATTTGAAAGGGAGGATGCGGAAGGGTAGAATAAAATAATATGACAAAATCGGAATTATAATTTTAGTCAGTATTATAAAAAATAGATTTTTTCAATAAAACTGCGAGCTAGAATAAAATAAATATTTTTTTTCAGTAAATTTGCATTAGAAGAAACCGAATATTGAATAATTTTCCTCGTAGGATGCAGTCTGCGTTATTAACAATTATTATAACATAGCCTTGGTTAACCAAGGCCTCGGTCGAGGAAAGTATGCAGAAGCCACTCCCAATTCAATTGCTAAATAATTTTCTGGAAGGAACAAGTTTATAAAGTTCAGTATTTACTTGAAAAACGACATTATTTGGATCATGTAAGACAAAAAACCTTGAAGTTTAATATGCACTTAACCTCTAAAACTGGCGAATTCATTTCGTTCCAAGATTCTCCTTCATGTTGCATTCCAATCCCAACACCTCGTTTTTATAGTGGACCGACGTTAGCGTTGGAAAGTCGTTCTCATGTCCACAAATCTAAAATGATATCCTGTTTAATTATAAATCTCCTAATATTTCAAAATAAAGCCATAATTATGAATATCCCAATAAAGGTATACGCTATTAGTATTAATATTTAGTAAGAATTTCAATTTGACTTCCAAGGCTTGTCATCTAGTTTCTGCGGAATGTGGCACTTCAAGATGGCGGCAGATAGCTTGCCAACATACAGTTTCTGCATTCTTTGTTTTATTATATTGTATTGTGAGTTGTAACAAGTGTCTACTTAATATATCCGCTCAAAGTATCAATTGCCGTTCCGCTTTATTGGCAGTAAAAGTTTGAAATATTCATAATTTTTATTGTTGCGAATACTCCAGACTTGATCGTGAGTCAAAACATTATTGTAAAAATCGTTTCATTACAAAAGATATTAACGCTGACTTCTTCATAGAAAACGATAAAATTATAGCTTTCACGTTTTTGTGTTTGTAAGTTAAAAGTGTCTTTCACTGAAAATACCATTTTCTTGATTTGCAATGTGAATTATTATTATTGAATGCTTTAATTTGTCACTCAGTTTATGATAATTAAACTTAGCTGCCAAAATTAAGACAAAATTTTAAGTAATGACTAGTTATAAACTTATTAAAATGTAAAATATATTTATTGCTGAGTCAATTTATTTTAAATTGATTCATAGATGAGTTAACATTATTAAGCATAATTGTTCAATTTGCATCACAATATTAAAATTTAATTTTTTACTATATGTTATTATTTGGTTATTAGTTACTTTGTGCTCGTTTGAAGTTAATTTATATTGAGGTCAATTATGGTTTATTATTGTTTTTTTTACATACATTAGCAAATTACATTATTTATTCTTACTTACTTTTTTCAGGTGCAGTTTAGGTGACAAAAGTATGATTTATCAAATCAGTTCTGTGAAAAATTTGTCATTACATGTGATTTTAATATGCTGGAAGAGCTTTTACATTACATAAGTGTGTCAAAAGTAGTATTCATGAACTTGTTTGAAAATAATGTTAGTGAGTGAATAAATGTTAATGTTGTGAAGTGTATGTAGTGGAGCTAGTGGTAAAATTGTTGTGTAATATAAGTGTTGTTGTGGATGCAGAAAATGCATCAGTGGCCCGCGGGCACGTGACTGTTGCCTGCCCGCTGGGCCTATTATGGGCCATCAGTCCGTAGTCACTATGAACTCTGCCAGCTCAGGCAAGTCTGCCACCCGCTCCTCGGGCTACCATCAGAAAGCTCTTGCTGAAATTCGCAATTCATTGCTTCCATTTGCCAATATCAGTGGTGAGACTGTGGGTTCTAGTGCAGCAAGTACAATATCAACTCTTTCCACAACAAGTGGTGTCAGTTCAGCTTCAGGATTAAGTGGTTTGAGTGCTGCGTCTGGTAATAATTGTGTTGAAAAAGACCTCTCTGTGTTGCGACAGACTTTAGCTCAGTTAATCACAATGGGATATACTGAGGTAAGTTCTTTTGTTATATACTGATTGTTCTATTATGTTCATTTGCTTATTATTGGTATAAATAAGTATTTTTATCAATTGTGTTACACATGATACCTACTATAAGTGATTGGTAGGACAGAAATTTGTCAAAACTGGAATTTTTCAAATTTTGCAGTTGGTGACAAAATGTTCACCTTTGTTCTAACTGATAGTGGTTCTTTGAGGTTATTAATTCAAATGTTTTATAATTTTGTTTTACAAGTTTTTTTGAACTTTAATATACATATAAGTATGATCTTGTTTCTGGGCAAATTATGTCAGTTAACTACATATTTCAGCCTAAAAACATTTTCTTAATTTATTGAGCTTATCAGTTTCTCATTTAGAACTATTTATTATACGTCTTTGTGATACAATTGCCCAACAATTTTTTTTATCATAGTACCTTTGAAACTTATTCATGTTCAAACTTCATTATAACAGCAATTTTACTCTAAAATTTAGTTCGGGTGATTTTGTATTGCTTCATTTCATTCTTTTAATAATCACTTGTGAGTTTTAATTGAATTTTTCAAATATATAAGGGATTTTTTCCATCTTCTACTTCAAATTAATAGAGAATTTCTGAATTGGATGTGTAGAAATGAATGACTTGCCATAATTAAGTTTTCCCAAATTTATCTCATCAGAGTTCAGTTGAAAAGTTATTTTATTTCTCATTAAAAATCTGTTGACAGTTCTCCATGTCAAACTTAGTTATACAATTAATAAAGAACATAATGGAATAGGACCACTGTCAGATTGACAACTTTATGTGGCATAATCTGAATTTGGAAACAAGGTGGCTAGTATTTTGCTTCCTCACTCATATCCTCCATTTTCTTAGGACATTTTTGGAAACTGGGTATAGAAGCTACATCACTATATAATGAAACTTCATGATTTGTGGGAAATGGAAAATCTTAATTATGTTGATTACAAGGGTATTTTCATTGTACTTGTTTTTTTTTAGTACTTCACTTAATCCAAATCATACTAAAATAGTTCATCTAAGCATATAAACAATGACATTAGAAAATGTAATTTCAAATATGTTTATCACATTATAAAATTAAAAATTCAATATTACTGGTTGTTTATTTTATAAGCTTTAAGAGAAAAATTTAGTGAACCTGCATAAAGTAAAAGTAACTCTATTTACTTTGAGGAATAAGGATGACAACTTAGTTGTCCAGAGACCAAAATGTATTTTAAAAAATACAAAAAAAAATCTTTGTCTTATTGATAATGGGTGCAAATGAATGTTTAATTCATTAAAAACAATTTTACATTATGAATAATAATACAAAGTAGTTTTTAATACTATATTACATTACATGAATCTTTTTAAGTTTCACATTCTAATAAAACATTTATTGTTTTACAACTCTTTTGCCTATAGTTTTTATCTATTAAATTGAGAGTAAAAATTTTGTATTTTAGTAAATGAAACCATGATTTTGCAAATTTGTTCCACAACAAACAGAAAACACATTAAATTTAGTTACACATATTTACTGTTAAATTTTGTCCTAGAACTTGTAGTGGCTTGTAAGCTTTTAACCTAAATTGAAATGTTTTCAAATGTTATGCTTCTTGCTTGCATAGTAAACTTTTAACTTATGCAATAAGCCTATTGGGTCTATCATATTAATCTCTTACCACATTCAGTTATGCAGAGAAGTAATTTAAAGTTTCATTACTTTCTCCATTCCTTTAACATTTAGTGAAAGAAACACACATTTATTGTTTTTTCTACTTTTTTTTACAAATATTTAACTGTTACAAATACTGTAACACTAGATGTTCATAAGAGTACTCACATTAACATTATCAGGTCTTTCATGGATGATTGCTTTTAATGTATGAAACCACGTATTTAATTTTGATTATATATATTTATTTATTTTATATGGATACAAAAGAGAAGGTAAACTGTGTTATCTCACTGTTGTATCCATATCAATTATTTGACTATCTCACATCCTTATCTTCTTTTCTCTCCCTTTCCATATATATATATATAAAGGAATATGTTATGCGGAATTATAAATGCAGAAAATGATGGAGTATACATTTTGACGTAAATTACAATTTCATTGTGAAGGGTGTGTGGTGTTACTGGCGCTACTAAAATTTTCAGAGGCTCTCGTCATTTAATATAAATTCTTGTGGTGCAAAAGTAATTCCAGTTCAATACCAGTCAACAGAACTTCTTTACAATCAGATATAAAGTTTTTCATAGAACTTCTTTTTATGTATATACATACATACATACACACACTACATACAGAGCAAAATGAATTTAGTAGCATAGTAGTGTCATCAAAACTCATCCAAGCCATGAAAGGATATATTGAATACAGATGAAAATATGTATTACATCTTTATTTATTTCTTTTTAAATGTGGCTGAAATAAAGGAATATGTTATGCGGAATTATAAATGCAGAAAATGATGGAGTATACATTTTGACGTAAATTACAATTTCATTGTGAAGGGTGTGTGGTGTTACTGGCGCTACTAAAAAGTCTGTAGCTTTATGTTCTACTAACCTAGAAACAGAACAATGAAGGAGAAATGAATTAATTTAAGAACCTGCATATGTACAACATAATGAATTGAGATTGTGTTCACTGTAGTGTTTTGTTACTTTTGTGTCATATATATGGGTCTGTGTGTGTGTGTGTGTATATATATGATATAAGGATATGACATTGTCAAAAATAATTGCAATATTGGTATGGAAAGGAAAGAGAGAGAGGTTGTGGCTTAAGTGAAAGTGAAGTGCGGTGTCGCCATAAGGAACTGAAGGCTGTTCTTCAAATATTCAGAGGCTCTCAGGTTTGAAATTTTGAAGAACAACCTTTAGTTCCCTATAGTTACACACACTTCACTTTCATGTAAGCCACAGCCTAGCTCTGTGGTAGCCACTCGGGACGGAAGAATATCCTTCAAATTTTCAGCCTTCAAAATTTGAAGAACATTCTTCTGTCCTCAGTGGAGTCGATTTCAGGTAAGTCAACAACCGCTCTCTTTCCTTTATATAACAATGATATCAATTATTTTGACAATGTCACATCCTTATTCGTGTGTGTGTATGTATGTATATAAGTCCTTAAAATTTGTAATAATTCCTGAATGGATGCTCCAGATTCTTCACTCCCTCTGCTCTATCGATTCCACCCTCTACACCTAATAAGACAGGCTATATTCGTTAGAACTATTGAAAGGTACGGTAGCTCAGTGATAGAGCATTTGATGTACGAAACAAAAGTGCCTGAGTTCAATTCCTGGACATGCCGAATATTTTCAGTCTTTCCTTCTCTTTCCTTTCTTCTCTACTCCTTGAACAAATGCTTCCTTTAAGCATATTACTTGCCTAAAGCATGTGCTTTGTTCAGCGTGTATTCCCAACCTTTGTTCTATATTTCTATCTTTCCTCATTATCCAATTATCAAATGTGACTTCGTCATGTAATAATTGAAAATATGTATGTATGTGTGTGTATATATATAATTATACACACACACACACATATATGATGAACTTTAGCTCAGATTTAAATACCACCATGACAGACGGGGAGTATGAATATTTTAGAGGCAATTTAATTTTGATTTTGTTATTTTCTTGTATATATATTAAATGAAAATATTCCTTCCATATATATGCTAATTCTTAACTGTTGTGCACAAGTATTAATGATCGTCATACCATTCTTTTTCATATTTTTATTAATGATATTACTAAGCAATTCTCTTAATAGTAGTCTCAACTTCAAAATACTAAAAGTATTTCTTTAATAATATATGCACTTTCTGATGAATGTTTCCTTTACTTATCTAAGAAACTGAGTTGATAAGTTTAATCCTAAACTGCTTTTAATATGCTAGTGTGCCACAATCACATAAAAACAGTTTAATAATTGTGATATGTATATTTGCATAACATGATTATGATTTTTTTGACTGTTCACCACATTGTTGGTTTACTGTTAAAGGACATGACTACAATTTTTTTGACATCAGTTTTGGATGGTTTATTTTAAATGTTTGTTATTTGTTTTATAAGTCTGTTTATTTTGTTATTGTACATAAGTGTTCTCCTCAGTATATTTTGTAAGCAGTTCCTTTCAGAAACATTCTTATTCTACACTCATTTTTTGAGGTCAGAAATTTTCAAGGTTTTGTGTTTGGTAGGAACATATAATCCTACTTTGTTCAGCCTCTTATTGTTTTTTAAAGCTAATGACTTCAATGAACAAATATTTTCTTAGTTTATCCATGTGTAATTAGGCCATGACCTTTCAAATGAAGTAAAATCACCTTTCTTGTATAGGATGATTACAGAAAAGTATATTTGATAATTCTAAACCAACTACTACAATGTTAACTTTAGGCTGTGTGCCTATCTACATATATTCTGAATCTGATTAATTTTAAATTTGTTTTACAATTGACTTTCCATTTGAAATCACAGCTCTTGCATTTTATGTCACCTGATGAGGGCAACTTGGAGTGTATAAATTTTGTGTTATATTAATATTATCACTAAATTTTATCTGTTATTTAACTAATAATTTATATAATATGTGACTTTCCCTTTATTTTATTACATTTTTTCAAATCCTCTTTGTCCTGAATTGAAATAATTTTATCTCAGCTTTTCAACTTCATGAACTTGTGTACAATGTGGCACCCAGAATGTTCACCATAAATGAAGAACATTTATGACGTGTGACAGAATCAACTATGGTTATAAGTTTATATACCATGTAATTAATATGAAGAAAAGTAACCAAATACGGACAAAAGACGTGATAATATAAATACCACAACGTTTCGGGAACCCTCGTTCCTTTCTTCAGGTGCAGAATTTTTGACAAATTACTCGTGCAGTTGTGTTTTTCTAGGCTATTACATTTTTTTTCTTAATCTGAAGAAACAAACAAGGCTTCCAGAAACGTATGGTATTTATGTTATCACTTCTTTTGCCTGTATTTGGCTATCTTTCTTATTATTAATTTTCAATCAGACATAAATATATTATTTTACTATGTAATTATTTGGAGTTGTTTGCTTTATATGATATAATAATATTTTCAAGATAAAAAATGTTATGGACGAATCTTTGGACTTACTTAATTACACATTTTGGAGATGTTGATTTATTGACAGAAATGCACAATTGAAGCACACTTTTCATTTGTGTCTGATGTTAATTTCTTTTGGAAATCAGTAATAGCTATTTCTTTATATTCCACATTTTTCCTATGTTGGGCTGTGAATTGCCTGAGTTGAATTTTTTAACTCATGTACCTTATATTTAACAGTCTTTTTTTGTATAGTATTTGCAATTATTTTCTTTTCAAATTGATAATACTGTGAGGGTTGTTGTCAGCAGTTTTGCACTTTTTTATGCATTAAATGTGGATTATGAAACTTCATATAATTGGAAATTTGAATCAAAACAACTAAAGAATGTTATAGTTCATTGTTATTGAATTGTACATTTGTTAAAAATTTGTTATTCCTTACAAAGCTACATGAGCTATATGATAATAGTGTCTTTAGAACATCCTACAAATTCATTAAAGTGAAAAACAAACATGAATGTAAATATAGGTTAGAATTTATTTTTATATTTATTTTTAAAAAAGTATCCTATGCTTGTGACTTAACACTTACAGCAAATGTGATGAGGTCAAATTAAATGACACATTAGGATAAGAAAGAGAGACAGTGATGCCGACTTACGTGAAATCAGTATAGGTGGAACTTCAAATTTTTGAGGACCTGAGCCCCCTTTGTCAGAAAAAAAGATCTGAACTGCTCAGATCTTCAAAAATTTGAAGTTCCACTTATGCCAGACTTGCCCAGCTACTGATTTCAACTAAGTTGACATCGCTCTCTCTCTTTCCTATCCTAATGTGTACATATATATTAAATATTATTTAATTGTGTAGTTAATATAAATGGTCAAATTTCCACCAATTTGAATTGTATCTAATTTTGCCTATTTTATTTGATCACACATGAAGTGATGCTCATTTATTTTTTGTACTTTCCTTTAAGTTTGTAGTATTTAATCTGGAAAGTGCTTGGCGATTGGTTTAACATAGTGAGTTTTCCATTACTTTACAGATTGTCCTCCATGCAACATAATGATTTTTCTGACATATTCAAATATTTTGGGCGTCATAATTCTCGAATATTTTTTAAAAACATCTTCAAAGTCTAAATTGTCATTCAAGAGCAATCTGGCGCAAAGCACATGAGCCCTTTATGTTGTAAGTTAGATTTGTTCAACTGCAGTTTGTAGTAACTTTTTAACTGTTAACAAAACAAATTGCAATAATGTTGATAGAGATTATTTTTATTTTCATTTATTGGACATTGTTATAGTTCTGTTTTCATAGTCCATTAACATAATTAACATTTTTAAATATGAAATCTATGCTAATGGAATGAGGAAAAAATAGAGTTGAAATGATAGCAACAAAACAAACATTTGATTATGATTTTCTTGCATTGTAATTTAAGTATTTCATCTTTATATGTTCATTTTTGTGTGACACAAGATCATATTGATAAAATTGTGATCTTTGATGAACCTATCATATTCAATATGTTGGATTAAATTCACTTAGATATTTCAAATATTTAAAACGAATTAGGTTACTTCATAGTTTCAAAATAATTAATATTAAATCAAGGTGGTTTAATTTGTGGTCAGTTGAATTTTATATGTTGCTATGTAATGCAACTTTTGTTGATTTCAATTATGTTTTGATATGTAATTGTGATTGTGTAATGATGCATTTTGTGGAATCTGAGACACTGCCTTCATATTTTTGTATATATTATGTGATCAGAAATAGTTGTTATAATTACACTTAGGAAAATGGGATAAAAGAATGTAAATGTACCTAGTATGATATGGAAAATGAAATTTTATAAGCAGAACTTAAGAATATGATTCAAGGAGTGACTGCATATTGGACTAATTTATTTTTAATAATCAAGATGCATATTATGAATGAAATATTAATTAGTGTATTGCAGAGGAGCATAAAATTGCAGAAAATTTTCCCTTAAATGCAATTTTTTAATCTATCTTTATGTAACAGGAATAACAATAACTATCTATTTTTGTAATTAGTTAAATGTTAAGTGATATCAGAAAGATCAACAAAATCACCATACATATGAAAAAGTGTGTTTCTTTGCAATTATGCCCATGTTTCATTATATACATGTACAAAATGGACTGCCTTTCTTATCACTATTGTTTATTAAAGCTTAACAAAATTCAAATTGTATTTTAGCTGGAATAGAATCTGGAATATATATTTGTTTGGTTTATCATAAAATTAAAGGGTTTCAATTCTTAAGAGTTTGTCACTGTATCTTAAAAATTGAGAAGTGTTATTTGTGGCCTGTGTCCTCATTCATGTAATGTCCACCTCACTCTCCACATTATGTAACATAAATTCTAATTGTAATGAAATTCAGTTAATTGCTAATGAACAGTGAACCTGTTCATTTTATAAATTTATGTACACAGACTATTAAGCATCTTTTATGCACAGTTTAAAATGTATTGAAAGTGCCTGTAAATGTAATGTAACAACCAGTTTAACTGATGTTAGGTGCATGATTTCTGTGTATGTTGCATTGAAAAAAAATTAACACTGCAACCAAATGGTACACAAGAAACTGATTGGATTCGTCTCTTAGAGATTTGGGATTTGATATTTGATGGTTTTAATTTAAATTTTCCCATTTTTTTCTCAAATTATTGAAGTAAATTGTATATGATTCTAAAAATTCTTGAAGGATCTTGTGATTGATCATGTGTAAGTTACTGCATAAATTAATTCTTAAAATTATATTCAGTCAGATTGGAATGATAATTAAATTTTATGCAAACTGATTTTTAGTTTCTTAGTAAAATAGCACCAAGAGTTTAAGATATAATCCAATCAATACAATAAGTTACATTTATATTAATTCTAAATAATATTAAACAATTGTATTGTGGGTTCTTTAATAGGAACGCATTAACAGTATGAAGTATTGTGTTTGTATATATGAACTTATAGAAATTATGTTAAGTCTTTATCATAAAAGAAGGTTTCATATTAGCCTATTTATTGAAGAGTTTAATTTGTGAATGTTATAGAATCAAAATTAATTATTTCGTGAATAGAATAATCTGAATACTTCATTGTAAATAATTTATTTTATTTTTGTGTATTTGATAGTTTGATTTATTAATTACTATGAAATGTCAGTAATGATCAAGGGATCATAAGTACTTTAAGCCTAAAGAAATAGTATAAGATTATTGACAAATTAATTTAAATAAGTAATTATTTTTTGTATTGAAATTAATCGGTATGTATTCCATACAAATAATAGGTGTATTTGTTTGTGTAAGATATTACAATAATAATTTTGCTGGTGCGTGAAATTCATTAATTATAATTTGTGTGTGTGTGATTTATTCAGATTTCGACTACCGTACTATTTCGAACAAAATCTCATACGCGATCGCAGATCTTGAGTGGATGATAATGATAACGCATGTCCAATTCGTAATAATAGTAAACATAGTTGCTCCGAAATCTAATCGAAATGTTGATTGAGATGGTTTTATGATATTGATTTAAATTCATTGTAATATCACAATTGTAGACGAAACTTGTTGTATTATGTTCATCAGAGTGGTAGCTGTGAAGCAAATGTTAAGTTGTATAGTTCGGGATGCGACGTCCTTGAACGGACCAATCGCCTCAACGCTCTGCGCTCGTGGGAGAATATGTTTTGCATGGGATTGTCAGCTTACCACATCTGCTATGGCTTAACGGGAGACTTAAAGGAGTAATTACAACTATCCATTGAAGTAATTAATAAATGTAATTAGGAACAATACACTTTGGATCCTTATATTTTCTCTCGTCTTCTGTATACATGGAATGTAAAGGTGCTAATTTTCTGCTCTAGTACATCCATTTTCGTGCATTTTAAATATGAAAACAGTATTCCAATTCATTTTAAATCCATTAAATTGCTAGTTTGTAATTTACTGTCAATTAGTTTTATAGGCGGAATGGGAGTTCAGTAATTACTTTCAAATAACTACTACTTCCCCACCTTTTCCACCACATGGCACAGGACTCGTAAAAGGAAAACGTTTTAATTTATATACCCTTCGCTAAATCTAGGCCAGCGATTCCCAACCTTTTTTCTACTTTGACCATCTCGATAACTTGTCAATACACCCCTAAATATTTATATTATAATCCATAAGTACAAAAATTAATGTAATGGTTGTGCTTGCTGCTTTCCCATAATACTTTTTATATTGGGTGTAAAATTAGTTAGTAATAATATTAAATTCCCGCGTTCTGTAATATTTAATAGATTTCTAGTTTTCCTTAATAAATTGTAAACGTGACAAAATTCTGACTCAACCAAGTAAGAACTGGGAAAAGCTAAAAATAATCGCTCGGTAATATGGGTTAATTTGACGTATTTTTTTGCGAAAATTTTTGCAATCCCAAAATTTTGCATAACTTGTTTTAAAACGATTTCATCTTCCTACGGTGAAATTCACCACGTGTAGAAAAGCGACATGACATTCGACTTTAAATGCATGGATTAAACCATCCTATGCGAATATATATATATTATATTTATACATATTAAAACGGATAATAATTACATTCCTTGAAAGTTAAATAAAATTTTAAAACATAAAAAATTATAATTGATCCCCAATAAATCCCCGGCATACTATATACTCTTTAAACTTGCATCCATCCCCAAGTGGTCCACCTGGACTCCGTTGGGTATCCCTCCCTGATCTAGGCGGTTGGCAACTTCCGAGACGACTTGCGTGTTCAGCTTCTGAATGGAAGGAGTTAGAGTTAACATATCTTGTTGTTATACTTCCTATCAGAATATTTATGGTTTCCATCATCTAAAATTTATTTTGCATAATCTGAGGATGTAACGAATAGATACCTCGATTGACAGTGTCTTTCTATTGGAATGTTATCTCATCCACAGAAAGGGAAGGAAGCTATTCATTCATTTTACATGTTGAAATAGTTCTGTTTGGAAAGAAAATAATGCATGTCCGTCAGGTTTTTCCCGTCTCGGTTCACCGGTCGCGTTCGCGAATATTTTGACAGCAAAGTAACGGGGGCTATTTGTCAGCCGACTACGCCGCTGACTGAGTGGTCATCTTCTATTAGTGTCGTGTTAGTTGACGTGATGGGTTATGCAAGTGTTATCTGGCCCACAGGAATGCCCCCTCCCCCCAATAATAGCTGTGGTGTATCGTTTGTAATGAAGACTAACCACATTAAAAGTATAGTCTCTATTTACCGAACACCAGCTTTTCTTCCTGCACGCTCCTTCAAGCAGACAAGACTCAAAATGTAAAATACTTTCTTTGAATGAGCTTTATACATTTTGAAAACGTCTCGAACTGCTCATCAGCCTGACCGAAAATAGGCAAGTGCTGGGTGTTTTCAACGGTCGCAGATTGTCCTAGAAGTCCCACGTATCTAAGTTGTGGCATGTTTACGTTCTCACTAAAGTTCGTGACACATTTTGCGCAATCGATGATCATTTATTTACCCTCGAAATAATGGAACCGTATTTATTATTCAAGATTAGGCAGCCTGTCAAATCTTTTCTCCAATTTTCTTATAAATCGCAATTTTTGTTCGAAGTGACAGATTTGAATAAATTACTAATTGATTCGAAGCTTGCATTGATTTTAGTATTCATTATATTTGTATAGTTTAAAAATAATAGTTCTACTGTTTAATTGAAAAATTAATTAAATTAGTTTTCAATCATGCATCATAAATCTCCAACGTACATCGTCACCATCCCGTCCAAAATAAGTAAAATATATTAATAATTCGATTTTTCCGAAACTTAGAAGTTAAGTTTTAGGTGATTTATTGTAAATTTGATTTGAGAGGAAATACTATACGTAAATACATAAAATTACAATTGTAAATAATTAGCAGTTAACATAAAAATACTAAAATTCTGGAACACAAATTTTCTTGTCCAACAAAAGTAAAATATACTAATACCAAAAATAATAATTATTTAACTATACTAAGGGTATAATGTGTCTACATTTCTAATAAAAAAATTCAATAGGTACTAGTAAATAATTAATTATTTGAGAATTAACTAAAATAAAATATAGAATTACACATCACACAAGAATAAACACAAAACTTGACACACGCACACTAGGAGGAAACACAAACAGAGACAATTCACTTCACAGAACAGAGCGACGAGGAATCTGAAAACTCCAAGTCGTACAAATAAACAAAAGAGCAGAAAAGACCAACAGAAACTAAGCAAGTTATGAAATAATTAGTTATTATTAGCAACACATTGAACACTTTTACAGTATTTTTAAAAAAAATTCTAGGGGAACAATCAAGAAACTCCTGTACTGAGTAAAACGCTCCTTACAGTATAATTTTTACATTGAATCTCAAAACTCTTGTAGTTATTATTGTTCTTAACATCTGAAGGAAGACTATTGTATAAAACTATCCCTTAACGGTGAATACTTCTCTGGTATAGAGCAAGGCGATGCAGAGCTATTTCTAGTCTCATAATCGTGAGTCTCGCCAATCGTTTGAAATGTTTAACTTTAAAATTTTTTAACTAGAAGTTTGCCGATCCCTACTTCTTTTGCAGACTACAATTACAGGAAATCATTCTCAAATCCGTTGAAGATTCTCTTTGCCCCTGATATGATTTTCCGTTACTATTGGCCACTTGTAATCGATATGAATTGTACGCTGGCAGTTGCTGCGGCGGGATACGAAGCGGCTATTTCGGGCAGGGCCCCACTCTGCCAGGAATACTGGTGGCATGCACAGCTGCTGTGCGAAATCCGATCCCTTGCACTCTGCAGCCGTGGAATGCATGTCATTCAAGGGAAACGTTAGAAATTTCTCTCCATCGGCTGTGTAGCCAAACCAGAACGTAACGTTCCTCAAAATTACTTCAAATAAATAACTGCAGACATCAAAATAGAAGACTGGTTCGAACCTGAAATATAAACAAAAATCATTATATTTTTATATTTCTTAGAAAACATTCTTGTAAGTTTCAGTACCTTAAAAACATTCGTTATTGTTGTTTGATGAGGATTCAATATAATAATTTTTTTCTGACAAGAATGTTTTCTGTTTCGTGAGAATGTGTAACAAGTGAACACAAAAGTTTATTTATTAATTTTTTTATTGTCGTAACAGTGTAACCAACGTGGTGGCTACTCCACTTTAGTAGCATAGGATGGGATTTGAAAAAAAATTTTTTACGCAACCAGAAGTAACTGGGAAAGCTGTCAATAAACGAAATTCGTAACATTTTCCCTGACAACAGGTGGTGTACGCAATTAGTGGCAATTAAGAATTTTCAAAATTAAAATCTTTTACAACATTTTTAGGGTTTGCTTAAATTATTGATTTTTTCCCCCCTAATTTAAGTCTCTTAAAAAAGTAATTCGTTTAAAAGGAAATTATTTTTCTATTCAAATTCCCTCTGAATTGCTGAGTGTAGTAAAAGTGAATCTATCTGTGTTTTATGTTAAACCAATTCGCAGTTGAGCTCAAGTGAGCAGATTGAAACAGCCTTTGAAACTTGCCGAAGAAAATTGTTAACTTAATGTTTTACCCTATAAATATTCAATTTGCAATGGATCAAGTGAAACAACGAGCTCAACCATATTACTTACCAGAAAAGGTCACTTTCAAGTCATATTTCTTAAAATCTGCCCAATTATGATTGTTCCATAAACGCTTTACAAATTGCTGAACAACCGTAATCATATTTATGAACTAATGTATTGGACTCTCTGGGATGGTTTTGCGAATTATTGATGGCTGATTTGAATCCGTTCTCTGAAAGCCCAATCATCATTCGTTCTCTTCTGCACCAACCTCTTCATATTTCATATCCTTCATTTTATTTATTTACCCTCCTCCTGAAAAGTTTCTAGTCATTGCTTTCTCATTCTGCACTTTTTATTTATTTCAATACATACATTCTGTATATTTACCTGTCTTTCGGTCCTTGAAACTAAGTCACTTGAGTATTATACACTCATAACATTTTATAAACATCTTTAAACAGCCCTTTTTAATGTCGGAAATTAATTTTATTATTGAAGAAACGTTATTAGTCTGTATTTTCTGCTTTCCTTTTTTAAAAACTTATTTTATCTTATCTTTAAAGATTTTTAAATTTTATATTGGGTCGGTGCATAAGTCCGTGCCTTTTTATATAAGTATAAAAATACACTACATTACAATTCTGATACAGATCTCATAAATCACTCAGTGGTGTAATCATCTTTTTCAATGACTTTCTGCCAGCGTTCAGGTAGGAGTTCTGTTCCTCTCCTGTAGAACTGGTGTCGTTTAGAGTTGACGAAATCTGTAAGCCAGTTGCTAAGAGATGCTTCATCATGAAACACTTGCTCCTGTATGTTGTTAGAGAGTCCGGAAAAGATGATATTCTGAATGGGCCTAAGACTAGTGAATATGGAGGGTGAGGAAGTGGTTCCCAATCGCATCTGTGGTGACTGTGGCCGTATGCGGGCGTGCATTATCATAGAGTAACAACTAGGGTTTACCAGGTGTTTCGTCTTAGCTGTTCAGTTTCATATTTTGGTCGCAGATCATGCTGAAAAATGCCAGTTTGGTTACACCCAACACAATTTTTTGAGGGCGTTCACCGTCCTTCGCACGGGGGTGTTGCTTTCTTCGATGCTCTTCTTTAAGTTCTCATGCAAGAACCATTTCTCGCCACCTGTAACAATGTTCCCAAGGAATGGTTTGTGCATATGGCAAGCCAAACGGTAACGGGCCATAGCAACATATGGTTATTCGCTGATTTTTGTTCGTGTCGCTGAAGACTTGTGGCTCCAGTGTACCTATTTTTTGGACCTTTCCCAACGAATGCAAATGGAGCGCAATGGCTGTGTGATCGCATTCCATAATTTGTGCCAATTCCCTAGTTGTTTGACGAGGATAATTATGAACCAACTGATTTAGGTGGTTTTCATGGAACGTAAAGGTCTTCCAGAACGAGGTTCATCACACTAGTAGAATTTTCCTTCTCTGAAACGCGAAAACCATTTCCGAGCCGTTCTCTCATAAAATGCTTCCCTCTGGTACACACCACAAATTATTCTCGCGACTTTGGCAGCACTAGACCGTCGATTAAAATGTCTTCATTTTCTCTACTTGATACTCCATACTTGAAAATGACCAAAACGGGCTGTTAACATTCGCAACAATCAAACTCCATACAGCAGAAAACCAATTGAACAACGAAAAACAAAGGATTCACAGTGAAGTGGTGTCAATCCAATGAAGACCGACACGGACTAATATTACTGATATATGATTGTACATATAATTACACAGGTAACATTTTCATCATGTTAATTCATGTCAAATGTGAGATTCTTGTCGAATTTTCAAAATTAAATGTTGCAGAAAACTATTACTTACTTTTCTTATTATAAAGGCGACTGATACAAAACATTTGGAATAGAATACTAAAACATATTTTATCCTTTAATGGTTTGTGCATTTCTCATAATATCTTTTATAGATGTCGCTTTCTTTGTTACCACAGCGTGTTACAAATCTTCGCATCCGCTCTTCTTGTATTTCGGATCGTATTGCGGTTTTTTTGTTATTATTTCAATAAAACTTATAGCCCGGAGACTTTAAAGTTTTGATAAAGACAAATATATTATTATAGTATTTACAATTTTCAAATATTTAACTTGCAAACTTGGGGTCTTGAAGATGACAATTGTCACTCCAAGTTATAGACGAGATAAGCCGAGGAGTTTGTTTATAATGTTTTAATGCACGTTTGACGGTATTTTGCTTTGGAAAGATCTGTGTATCGGGGATTTATTAGGATATGGGAGGAACGGATATTAAGGGAGTATTGAGTGATTTTGGGGAGGGTGATGTCAATGGGGAGTTTACGTTTGAGTCTGCCATTATGTGGATGGGTTTCTGTAAAAAAGCTCAGTAGTTGGATTTGGGCGGTTGATGGAGCTGTTAATTAGTGACTTAGTGGATTTATGAATTATGGTAGAAATTAGGGGAATTTCAAGGACTTTGTTGCGAAGGAACACGGGGGAATTTGAAATTAATCGGGGAATTTAGTTTTGACGTTTTTTTAATTTTTTTTATTGTTTTTTCTATGCGTTATTAAATATCAGTCGTGATTAATTGCATTCCTTCGTCTTCTCAAGCATTTAATGCCACTTGATGCTAGAACATCTGTACTAAGTTCAAAATACAGAATATTTTACTTCATTTCATATTGACGAAGGTTTTTTTCCTTAGGTACGCAAATGCACAAAGTTAAAAGTATTTATTCTGGTCTTTCTTCTTGTAAATCGAAATCGAACCATTTCAGACTTTCGATTCTTCAGTTTATTATTCTCAATCTTTCGCTATCACCTGATAAAAATATGTTAAGTTTCACCACATAAAATATATTACTTTTCCTTGTTACTAATGTTTTATTCCTGTAAATCCTATTCTATTTATGTAAAAATGTTGATAGTGCTGTCTGAACAATGTGTAGTCGAACATTCTTCTCTAACTCGCCCAGACTAGTATTGAAAGACCAATGTGTTTTTTATATAAAGGACAAATATTTAGTTTAGATCTCATTCCCGGATTTGACGCAGGAAATTCAGGAAACTGTAGTCGTATAGATTCGATACACCTTAAATTTACCAATGTTCGATAACTAGTAACCTTCAATTTCAGTAGCCATTATAGGCTATTATATTGAAATATAATCGATTCATTGACCCTGTCGTCCTCAGGAATGCTCGTATTTATCAGAGATTCTTTAAATTTAGTCATTCGTTTCCATGTTTGTGTTTTGTGAGCAGAAACTCAAGGCTTACAATAAGCAGAGCAAATTTGTGACAGGAGGCTCATACGGAAAGTTTTGGAGCCTACTCACTCGAATGGCAGTTGTGTCGCTCTAGGCACTTCTTAGCACCTGACGAAAGGAACAAGGTTCCCAGAAACGTTGTGTGGTATTTATATTACCTTTTTTTTTTGTCTGAAATGGCTATCTTTCTTATTCCAAAAATTACACTAATTCAATATGTGAGTTTTTAATTTGAATATTTGCGCAAAATAAACATCAACGTGACAAAAGCCCAAGAACCAAGTGTCAAGCTGAGAAGTTCCGCGGCTACGTAGCCCAATACTCCTGTGTTCCACATTCCCCCGCAGTGAAAGCTAATCACCTGCTGCACTTCCTCATTCCCACTGTCCTCCGCCACAGTACCGTCGACTTTGTTCCACGAAAACTCAACAATCAATATCGATTAATTTCAACCTATTCTGCGATGCTCTGAATCGTACATTCGCCAGTCAAACAAACGGAGAAGCATCGTATAATTTGTTATACGTTAATCCACCCACATATGGATTATTTAGAAATGTATGTTCGTATTATGTAGATCGATAACAATCGACCATCTCGGTACATTCAGAAAATCTGCTGATGGAGTATTATATCTTCTATCTTTCTAATAAATAAAATTATGAATAAGAAAGATAGCTAATACAGAAAAAAAAGGGTAATATAAATACCACACAACGTTTCTCGGATCCTTGTTCCTTTCGTCAGGTGCTAAGAAGAGTCTAGAGAAACACAACTGCACTGGTCAGTTGATAACACTCTAAAGCTTCTGCTATCTTTCTTATTCATTATTTTCAATAAGACGTAATTTTTTTCATTTTTATAAATAAAATTGTCTATTTATGTATGTATGTATGTTTGTGTGTGTGTTCCGCATACAAATCTACACCAGTGGAGCAAATATCACCAAATTTCATACACGTGTTCTTTGCGACCAGGAAACAAACACTGTAGGGGTGAGACACGTCTACCACCCCCAGGAACTGGGGTAGAAATTTTGAAACATGTACAAATGGCGGATAGTTGCGTCGGGGTCAGAGAAATTTATAGTATTTCTACATATGTTCGTTGTGTATAATTTCAACCCCTGTGGGCTTGGGTGAGAGTGGAGTGTCATTACATAAAAATAACGCAAAAACAACCGACATTGGTGTGGAGTTATGAATGACACCTAGTTTAATTATGACATTCAATTTTCTATTTAACACCCAGGGGTGGGGTTGAAAATTTTCAAACATGCATACACGGTCGATATTTGAATAATTATTTTTCAGGGTTAATTACAGTGATAGTATTTCTCCCAATGTTGTTTATGCATAATTTCAAGCCCTTTCAGAATAGGAGAGGAGGACCCTTAAGGATGGGGATGGAGGAGCGTTACAAAAAAAATAACCATAAAAACTAGATTCGAGTTAAATAAGGGGTTACGGACATATGACAATCCGGACACCCAGCTAGTATTTACAAATAAAATACCGGATGAAGCCAAACAACAACGGAATAATTTGCAAACACAATTATACAAATATATTTTTAGAGTGTGCATTAAAATAACTGTAAAAATTCAAAGCCATAGTGACGATTACATGATAGTTCCCTGATACCGTAATTCGTTACCCTAATTCATAAATATGTGGAAGAATAGGAAAGTAATTTAGTTTTGATGACCGGTATCACACTTGATCTACGCCACGATGGTAATTGGCCTCGGAACCGAGTTGAATTCTGTAATAATATCCTGCGTGCTGGCCACACAAAGAACTCATTTGGTACACCTCGGACGAATGGGACGATGACCGGGAACTTGCGTCACGCGTCTCCGACTTTCTCTCTCTGGGAATGCAGGGGTTCATTACGCGACAAATGATCGATATTTACATTTTATGTGCGCTCGAAACGTTTGGCGGTTAATTTATGTGTCAAATGTCGTATAAACAATTTAATTACATCAAATAAAAAAAAATTCAGCGTTAATAATTTGTGATCTGTTGTATCGTAAAGGGAAAATAAATTATAAAATATTTAATGTGAAAATTTCGTATTTATGAGTTCTCTCTTTAAAGTCCCGATCGGTTCGCCCTTGGTGTATTGCCGTACTTAAAATCGGTATATAAAACCTAAACTGAAATTAATATCTGTCCCATTGCCGTCACTTATCCCATCGCGCCCACAACACAACCATAAAGGTTTTATTTCACTTTTAATTCAAGGTTGTTAAAATTGAAACGTTATACATATTTTGCCTAAAATTCTTGCAACATACATATTCTTGAAAACTTAATAATTGCATGCTTATTTGCCTGATTTAACAGTTTGGCTTGGTAAAACTTCTTTGATTAAAACGTAACCTCCTAGTTTATAAATTTGTCGTATATGCTGAATATTTGTCTATAGAACAATTTTCCGCGTTTTATTTTATTCTCTGAGTACAGTTCTATGTGAAATAAAAATTTGCTCATTTATGCTATTTCACTTTAAGTATCAACAAATACAAAAGTAATAACAAATTGGTTAATGTAAGCAGTAAGTAAATGTAACAAGACTGACGTGTGACTTTTTTTTTTTTCGTAGATCGGGGTGACTTTAACATTACTTTTATACCAATTTCGTTGTATGTTGTTTTGATTTTTATCTACTTTAACCTTATGAGTTTTTGTTTCAATGGAATTTCCGAAACATTTCCTGGTAGTCTTATCTTACTGTGACAATTTGAGTCGCTCGTGCAGTAGAACTCGAGCCTTCCAACACTTAACCGGTTCTGAAGCAGAAGTTTGCGCTGGTTTCCTTCACAACATTCGAAGTCGCCGAACCCCGTGGGAGTTGACGTTCAAAACAAACCTCCGGCACAGTCGGGTACCTTTATTTAATAAATATCCTTTCCTTGAGTGCGTTTTTCGTCTGACGTACAATCAAATTGTTCGAGGCGCGTGGCTTCCACCAATGAAATACTGCGGTTTTCAATAATTCATTCCGTTCGCTTCGAGTATAGTTCACGGCTTTGCTGTTCAAAAAGAGCTATTTAAATGGCGCAAGCCGTGACAGACCTTGGAAGGACGGCTATGTACGCTCAAGGCCTCGTGGCCCAAATGTCTGTACCGCGAATGTTGCGTGCGTCTGCGTCATGTGCGCGGAATGCGCCCGCTGCGTTGCCAAGTCCTCGCTTAGGTCGATACCCTATAAACTACAACAACCGAAACAAAACACCAGAACAATGAATAGCCTTTACATCATTTATCCAAATAGAATATATTATAACAAAAATACAGTTGTGAACTGGAATATGTTATATATTAATTAGAGAGGAGCAAATAGATATTTCTCTGAATTTCACTGTGTTTAGACGCTAGACTATTATTGCAGATTGTATAGATTTTTGTTATTAATTTCCTCCTAAATCGTTTCCAAACATGGCCTCAAGGATACTGCTCCGACACCTTTTTATTGACGAATTGTATTCCAAAATTTAATGGTTACTTTTTGGTATTCAAAATCGCATTTTCTATTACCCGGATTGAGCAGTTACTTGGTCCCGGTACAGGTATTTCCTTTTATGTCATTAGGTCTCTGCTTAAATTTTAATTCGTTTGTATCTTACCGATATGAATATATGAAACTCTGGTGAAAATATTTATTTTGCGAAGAACATGCTTTACTTAATGAGTAATTGTGGAAATTGCAAATTGTACTTCCAACATCAAATACTTTAGCAACTCCCATACACCTTAACCACCTGGTCCTAAAACAAAATTGTCTCATCTAATTGATTCAATTCAACGGATTTACTGATGTTAGCTTTGTCCAATTAATTTGTCAAGTTCAGTAGAATCGTCGATAAGAAATTATTTAAAAATTAATAACTTACTTTTACTTATCAGTATATTAAGTCATTAATATACAACATAAATGTATTCATTGGTAATTCAAATGTTCACATACTTATCACACGAAATAAAATAGCCAAATTAATTTATTGTATTGTTATTTTAATTCATCAATAATATTTAAAAAAATAGATATAATATTGTAAAGTAACGATCACTGTAAATTTACTGCAATATTATGACAATAAATGTAAATAACAAGTGATAATATTAATTAATTTAATGTATGTGTTAATAGTGAAAGTAAATTAGATGTAGTTAATTGTTAATTAACTATAACAATTCATATACTTTTTATTAATCTTAAGATTTATGTAAAGTACTAGACGTGGCTAAAGTAAACACATTTTAACAATATGAAAATGAATGGAAGTAGTGAGGAAGTGGTATTACACATCATTGAAGATGTGTGTAGCTTAAGTTCATATACTTATATCTTGAATTCTGTATAATGCTAAAGAATATGATTGAATACTAATACCTCTTACCAACTATTTCAACAATAAATTCTATGGATTGGTTAATTCCTTTGATATATGCTAATTGTGAGACCATATAATTCTTTGCTCCATATATTTCTTTATTTTACCATTTTGTTCTTGTCTCTGTCTATGATCCCATGCCAACAACATTTTCATAGCAGTTCTGATGTACTATTTTGACTCAATTTTGGTTATTAAATGTAACACACGAAGCCTATTTCAATCATAAAATTAAAAATAAGGTTTAAAAACTTAAGACCTTTTTACAGGAATAAATTATAATAATAGAACAAAAAATTATGTCTCATGAGAACTGCCAGAATTTCATCACATTATGATTAGAAGTATTAGTATTATTTGATTACAACATTAAATTAAAATTTGTTTCCAAACAGGATGCATCTTTGCGGGCTTTGAAGTCATCAGGAGGTCGATTTGATGCTGCAGTAGACATTCTTGTAAAACAGCAACAGTCTGAACCCATCAATGGATTGGCCAAAGTACCCAGTTCAGGTTTGATAATTAATATTCTTTTTCCCTTGGTAGCTGACAAAGACATGTTAATAATAATTTAACTGATAGAAAACAAATTCTGCAATATATTAGTTCTGTATTGACAACAATACAATAGTTTATTTAATTTCTGTTATCACATTATTTTATTTTATTTTGTTTCACAGGTCTCTCTGTACTGGGTACAAAATTAATGAGAAAACCCAGCTTGGAACGTGAACTGAGCTTGCACAGAGGTAGCCCTGCGCTGGACAGTGGAGCTGGAAGTTCTCGTTCGGACAGCCCTCGCCTCACTGAGCTACATCCTCAAATCAGCCGACAGTACTCGCCTAGTAGTTTCACGGAACCACCTCCACCTCCTCCACCCCGCTGCAGTTCAACTCCACCACCCCCACCTCCACCTCATGTACAACATCTTCTTAAACGGATGTCACCAGCTCCTGTTGTACCTGCAAGGCCACCACCAGCAGGATCTGGACAGGCACAGCCTACAAGAGGTACAAGTCCTGTGGGAAGCAGTGCATCATCACCAAGGCAGCCTATGGTTGTCCAAAATGGTCCTCAGGCGCAACAACAGTTATCACAGCAGATGCAGGCTCTCAGTCTTTATTCTAGCACTAGTAGCTCACCATCAGCAGAACCTCCACCACCTTATCCTCTGGTCTCTCCGTCTCCAACAGTCCCTCCGCCGCCACCCTCATATTCAGTTTCTATACAAAGTCGGCAAAGCCCCACTCAATCACAGCAAGATTATCGTAAAAGCCCTTCTTCGGGAATTTACTCAGGTCCTACCTCTGCAGGTTCACCCAGTCCTATAACTGTGTCTGTTGCAAGTCCTACACCTGCTACTTCTGTAGCGAGGCCTACACCCCTGCTGGCTTGGGGAGCAAGGCAGGCTAAGACTCAACCTCCTATAATCATGCAGTCAGTTAAGAGCACTCAAGTTCAAAAACCTGTGCTTCAAACTGCTATTGCTCCAACTGCACCACAACCTTTGCCCACTGTGTCTACTCCTCAACCTGTTAATCAGCCTCCACCTCCTTCTTATGCATCATCCATACAGCAGAAGCAGCAGGCTCAGGGATCTCCTTTTACTTTAGCTTCCCAGAAGCAACCACCTCCTCCTGTGCCTGCTCAGTCATCCACAGCCTCAGTTACTACTACAAGTGCAGTAAGTGTTCCTACTACAGACCCTCCAAGCTATGCTAGTACCATGCAGGCTCTGGCTGCACAAAGAGGAATAGTAACTCCTGCAGTTCATCTGCATCATCCCCTACCTCCTCCACCTTATGGACCAACCGGTGACGATGTGCTACCCCAGTCAGGTGCCCAAGTAGTTACAGTTGAGAGTGCAGTAGCACCGAGACCATCTCCAGTTGTACAAGTGGCTCCATCAGTTCATCTTCATCCACCACTTCAGCGAAAATTTTCCCCGGTGATCACTGTAGATGTGGCTTCACGTTCTGAAAGCCCTAATTCTACATCGTCTACAGATAATAGGACTGTTTCGCAGAGTGCTACTAACACTTACCCATTGTCAACTTCAGAGAACACTATTGGAGTGCCACAACAAACCCCTCCTTTACCACCAACAGCGTCGTCATCTGTTGCAAGTAAAAGTAAAAACAATCAGGCTCCAACTCAAAATGGAGAACGAAGACCAAGTCACCCAGGTCCAGTGCCTTCTTCTTACAAAATTAATCATCAGTCTCCTATTCCTGAGCGCAAACATATGACGAAGGAAAAAGAAGAAGAACGAAGAGACTGTAAAGTTCGCCATTATTCACCTCAAGCATTCAAGTTTTTTATGGAGCAGCATATAGAAAATGTTCTGAAAGCTGTTAAACAAAGACAATATCGACGTTTACAATTAGAAACAGAAATGTCTAAAATAGGGTTGAGTGCTGAAGCTCAGTGTCAGATGCGTAAAATGCTATCTCAGAAAGAATCAAATTATATCAGGTTAAAGCGAGCTAAAATGGACAAATCAATGTTTACAAAGATTAAGCCAATTGGAGTGGGAGCTTTTGGGGAAGTAGCTTTAGTGAGAAAAATTGATACGAATCACCTATATGCCATGAAGACTTTGCGTAAAGCTGATGTGCTGAAAAGAAATCAAGTTGCTCATGTAAAAGCTGAAAGGGATATATTAGCTGAAGCAGATAATGAGTGGGTAGTTAAACTATATTATTCTTTTCAAGACAAGGACAATTTATATTTTGTCATGGATTACATCCCAGGTGGAGATCTTATGTCACTCCTCATAAAACTAGGCATTTTTGATGAACCATTGGCAAGGTAAGTCAAGTTTAAAAAAAATTAATGTTTAAATGAATTCATTATAATACTAGAATTGGACATCAATCATCCAATTTATGTACTGTGATAATTAATTGATAGTTGTATAATTAATTAATATACTGTAATAATCATTGTTAATTCATTTAATCACATTACTCCTTACATTCTGGCTTTAATTGATATTCAATTATCGACATTTTATATGCTTGGATGAACTTTAATTTTTTCCTGAATAGGTTCTACATTGCTGAGTTAACATGTGCCGTAGAAAGTGTACATAAAATGGGGTTTATCCACCGAGATATTAAACCTGACAATATACTCATAGATCGTGATGGGCACATTAAACTAACTGATTTTGGTCTGTGCACTGGTTTCCGTTGGACTCACAACTCGAAATACTATCAAAGAAATGGTATGTCTAATATATTCTTCATCTTTTTAGAATATAATGATTTTTAGTTTCTTTCATATTCAAGTGTGTTTATGAGTGAATTAAAAATATATTCCAACTTAACCTTAAAATATTATACTTGTACGCGGCTGTGTAGTAACACAAACTTTGCACTAACATAATGCGGGTATAATATTTTAGAGGATGTCGAATCATTTTTCGTTATTAATGTATTATATATTATACTAGCAGGGTGCAGGGCATTGCTAGGGCATATAGTTATATTAAAAATGATTATTAATAAAGGCCAATAACATAAATTTAAAATGAAATAAATTTAAGTTAATTTAATTTTATAGCTTGTTTCTGTGGAGAAGAAATAATAGTATAAATTGTTTGAAGATTACACATAATGTATTAAAATATTATTAATATTACTTAGTAAATCCATGTCAATTTTGATTTTTTACCACGTTATAAGCTTTGAATATCCACTAACACCTTTGTACAAATATATCTTTAATTTTTAAACTCTTTATTGTTAAACTGATGAGAGTCCACACGTAGACAGAAACATGCTGTAAAATAAAATTAACTTTAATTTATTTCCTTTTTAATTGTCTGTTATTCGTCTTTATTAATAATAATATTAAACCATACAGACATAAATAGTTATTATAATTTTATTTATATTACCTCAGAAGTATTTAAGTGTGTTACTCAATATTTGGTAACATGTATAAAAACTTTGATAGAAATTGCTCTACACATTTAAGATTGTACAAGGAATTTAGTTTCATGATCCCCACACCAAGGGCTTGACTACAACTTATCCTTTATTCTTAATGTGAGAATTAAACTTTGTGACTTCTGTAACCCGGATTTGACACTGTTCTCAGTTGTTTTTGTATTATTATTATTATGTAATGGATTTTCACCACCTCCTTCCTATAACAAATTCTTAATATTAACTCAAATTATCCATGTATATGTTCATGTGAATTATAGCAGGGACTGATACTTAAAAAAAACTATTTTCACATTTATTTAATTACAGATACTCAAAACAATCCACACCCCAAAGTCATCAACTAAAAAACCAACAACATACTCATCACCCAAAGATAATTATTTCCCGACTTCTTTTTATTATTATTAAATTTTTACAAATGTAATAAGTTTATTACACTCCCCTAGCCTTACACCTAGGGGCTGCACTACATCTTAACTTGAATATCAGAATTAAACTCGGAATAGACACCATTCTTACTGTTGGTCCAGTTTGGCTGAGGAATTAAAATATTTCAAATTTTTTAGGACCTGAGCCCTTTGTCAGGAAAGAAGATCTGAACTGTATACTGGTTGGGCACAAATTCAAAATGTACCTCAGCCAGACGGACCAATTATTGATTTCTGGTGTCGACTTCGCTGTCCCTCTTTTCCATCTAAATGTGTTATTTTATTTGACCTCTTCATATTTTTTCCTTATATATATATATATATATATAAAAAAGCTGAAGTGGTCTCTTGGGGATTACTTCTCACAATATTTTGTTTTTTAAAGCTTAGTATTTGGAGTCAGGTGGTTTGTGACATTCAATTTACTCGCTTATTGCTAAGTTAAATGCTATGACATTATAAATACAATATTTGCATCTTAATTCCTTAACAGAATTATGATAATTTAGTTTTGGAAATATTGTCTAATTTCTGAATCTTAAATTCTACACAGTAGTTTTAATGAATTATCTAAATTAAGGCTTTATTCCAAATTCAGAAATATTAAACCACAGTTTTTATTTATTAAATTTGTTTCTTATTAAATACATTTTGACTCAGATAATATTTATTTAGTACATTTCTCTGTCTAGGGGAACATGGGCGACAAGATTCAATGGATCCCACAGATGAATGGAATAACGAATGCCGTTGTCTTCAGCTAAAGACATTGGAGCGTCGTAGGAAACGTGAACAACATCAACGGTGTTTAGCTCATTCACTGGTTGGCACTCCCAATTATATTGCCCCTGAAGTGCTACTGCGCACAGGATATACACAGTTGTGTGACTGGTGGAGTGTTGGAGTAATTCTTTATGAGATGCTTGTTGGATCACCTCCTTTCTTAGCTAATACTCCTGCTGAAACTCAGCTTAAGGTATTTTTTATTACTTGTTTGTAACTATTTTTCCCTACTCATCTTTTATGGATTTACTATGATGCACTGAAGTGGGGAAAATGGGGAGGGGAACAATTGAATAGAATGGGTTAAAATACGGTTAATATTTATTTTCAGCCGATTTGGGGACAAGGCACAAAGTCAGCTTTCTGTGTTTATAGGTCAAAACTTGGTGGTTTATTGCTGACTTGGTAAAATTAAATCATTAAACAAACTTAAATATTTATATCCAAAACTGTGAAGATCACAAACAACAGTTTTCATCTGAACAATTTTTTTTGCAAAAATGATTTGTCTTTTGACAATTTTGCCATAAATTTCTGGCAAGTCGTTTGTATATATGGAAACTCTTTCTGCAACTGGTTGTTGAATTAACACTTTCAAAGATATTTGAATTTTAAAACACGTTTTATATTTTCATTGCAATACTCTAATACAACAAAGCAGTAGGTAATTTTGTACTATTGTACCGTGTTCCAAGATATATATATATATTGTAATAAACACCTTGATAGGTTAATTAAATGTATCAATTAACACAAAAAAATTAATTAAAATATGAATAATAGTTAGCCACACATTGAAGATGCCAAATATGTAATAATTAAAAAGGTGTTATTAACTCATAGGGATAATTAACAAAATTATTTTCCTTTTAAAAATTTATTGTTGATAATTACACATTATAAGCCCTGCTTTACATACCAAATTCTGTCAATTTAACAAACAAAAATCTCGATTTTATTTTAATAATACGTGGCGTTCTATGAAAATATAGCTTTATAATTTTACAATTAATTATGTTAAATTTCTCATTATCTCAGGGTCACCACTGGGTTTAATAGGAAGAACAAATATAATGAAGTAAAATATTAACAATCCAAACTCATTGAAGTTAACAGAATACAATATTAAATACAAAAGTAAAAGAAAACGAATGAAAAGAAAAACGCGAACGAAATCTGACTATACCCTTTAATTATTGTTTACAGTCATTAATAATTGTTTGTACTCATGACAGGGTTACTGGTACCAGTTTTGATTCTTCTTGCTTGAAGTCAACACCCACTAAACAGGCCGTTATACACTGATTCTACTTATTAGATTTTTGAACACACGGTAGTTGCTCTGGATCTCTGCTATACTGGAACCTGGACCATCTCACCCTCAGTCAGTTGCCGGACGTATCTCCTCAGAGTCTCCCTATGTGAAATTAGTTCAGTTTGTGAAGCAAAACTTCTGCTTCCAAACTGCAATTTTACAAGTCTCTCCGTCAAACTGTTTACATCTGTTTTATGTAAACTATTATATCACCGTTGGACTTCCTAGATAGCCCTATTCATAATTCTGGATCCACAGACTTTTACTGTTCCTAATTCTCTATGTGGACTGAACTGCTATGTCCCAGTTCTCGATGCATACACCACGCATACTAGACGAAGACTCAGTTCTCTAGGCGCGCAGTCTCCAGTTTCCCATTGTTAACCAAGAAAGACCTGCTGCGATTGTTGTCTTTAAGCCCCGTTCCTTGAACAATTACATTATATTGAAAACAATTAATAGCCTGTTTAATTGGTATTACAATGTGTGTGTGTGTTTATATATATATATATATACACACATAAACTTTGATAGTGAGGAGGGATGGAAATAAATAGGAGAAAAGGAGGATTATGCTTTATGTGAATTCATATGCTCACGCGTAGAATCTATGGAAAAGCATATGTTCAAAGGAGGGAGAAGGATGTGTACTTAGCAGAATACGTGGGTTCAAATCCTGCATGGGTCAAATATTTTCAGTCTCCTTCTTCTTCCATCGTTCTCCCTGCTTTGAACATATTCTTTTCTATGTGCGTGATTCTACGCCTGAGTATATGAATTCACATAAAGTGTAATCCTCCTATTTATTTCCCCCCTCACTATCCAAGTTTGAATATGATTTTGTCACCAAATTAGTTCTAATTCCTTAATGTATTCTCCTAATATTGTGTGTGTCTATATATATATATCTGTGTGTGTCTTCTAAATATTCAATTTTCTTCCGTTACTCCGTGTTTTAATTGGAATTAAGTTTTTATACCTATAGAAGGGGCCACGCCGATTACGATTTCGTTGTTGGCAGATCAATAACTTCAGCAGTTTATGAGATATAGTTGTTTTTCTGTTTTTTTTTCCAAATATTGCTCATATTCTTCCAAATCTTCGTAATTTCGAGAGAATTAGATATCTATCCCCATACAAGCAGCCACGCAGAACACAATTCTGTTGACTGCAGATCAACAACTGTGTGTGTGTGTGTGTGTGTGTGTGGGGGGGGGGGGTGTTGGGGCTAAAAATAGTAAATTCAATTTCGTTCAATCATATGATCCACTTAATCCACTATATTGAAAAGAAAAAATAATTGATAATTGAAAGAAAACTGTAAATATTTCATCAACAAATTTGAGTTCTAAATATTTTTCCTGAAACAGTTCTGCAGTTGGTAAGTAAACTGTTTTTTAATTTAATTGAATGTCTTGCAAAGTGTTGGTAACTGAGCTTGAGATGTAATTTTTTTCTATTTTTCTTATATGGTTGTATAAAAATTGCATCCTTTCAGGTTTATTTTTTGAACATTTTCTTGAATTAATAAATTATTTTTAACGCAGCAAATAATGCAACACATCTGTGTTATTCTTACACAGCTCCCCACAAACAAGTTTTTCTGAGAGTACTTTAATTATTATCAACTGCCAAAAAAATATAATATTATAATTATTTCTTCAGATTCATAGTTTCATTTTCAAAACATAGTAGTTTATTGCAAAGTCAACTCAAAGGGTGTGTTGGTTTTTCATTTTTAAAATAAACTGACTAGTGGTTTTCCCTGTATATCCGTATTATATATTATAAAATGTATTTTGCTTTATTGAAAACTCAGTGTGCATCTTGTCTAAATTTTAGGTTATCAACTGGGAGAAAACTCTGATGATCCCGAGTGTTGCTAATTTATCACCAGAGGCAATGGATCTTATTTTGAAGTTGTGCACATCAGCAGAACGTAGATTAGGAAAAAATGCAGATGAAGTCAAAGAACATCCATTTTTTAGTAACATTGATTTTGAGAAAGGACTTCGGAGACAGGTTGCCCCTCATATACCTAAAATTCAATACCCAACAGATACGTCTAATTTTGATCCTGTTGATCCAGAGAGACTTAGAAATTCTGGTTCATCAGGATCAGATAAGTCTGATGAACTGTTAGACAATGGTAAACCATTTCATGGTTTTTTTGAATTTACTTTTAGAAGGTTTTTTGATGATGGTGGGGGACCTTCTTATCCAACCCACAAAATCAGTTTGGATGACAATGACAGTCAAGGTCCTGTCTATGTATGACACAAGAAAACAAGAACTTAATTGATATTGGAAAATAATCAATATACTGCAACAGCAATGCTAACCTGTGATATGTGGGGTTTATCTCTTTCAAGAGAATGTATGAGTGTGTGTGTGAATAAGAGCTCGTTTCATGTAACGAGTCTTAAGGTTTTTTATGTTAGTATGTGTGACAATACATCGACAGAGTATAAGAAAATGTAAAACCTTTTCTAGAAACATGCCATGTAAATTGGTTTGAGTGTTTAATTGTTGTAAAATTTATAGAATAGGAATTCTACATTTGACAAACATTTTGGTGACATTAATTTTTATAAAGCATTTGCCCATTTTATCATAAATATAAGAATTTTTGGTGCTCTGTTATTGAAATATTAGCCACAAACTATGTTTTCATGGTTTCTTAAACCATTCATGATTTATTACTTAAATTTGTATGGTTACATACTATAGAATTGATTCTTCCCACCTAACCAGTTAATATTGGTTACTGTGTCAATAATATCAGTTTAACACCATATAAAACCATATTCAGTATTGTAAAACAATTTCATTTATTTAATTTAAATCTGTGCCTTATTCTTGTAGGCATTGTTACTTTTGTTCAATGCTGTGCCTTAATAGTTATTTGTAGTTGAAATGTTGATATAAGTATACAAATTTATATGTTGTTGATATATTATAAAATTCTAAAATGACTTAGTCTTATATTGTTAGAAAACTATCTTCACCCCCACCATTTAATATTGTACAGAAGTAATTGTAAAAATATTGTGAAATTTGTTGTATATGTATATAAGTCTGGATGTTTACATAGTTATGTTTCGATTATTTATCACACAATAAATACATATAAATCTAAATCTGTACTTTTAATGTCTCAAAGTGAGCAGTTGTACAATTTTTATAATGAATTGTTTCCTTACAAAATACTGTTTGTAAAAGTTCACAAAAATTTATTCAGTAAATTAACTGAAAGTTGAAGTATTTTTATAAATTTTATATAGCAATAATGTACGTGACTCAAACAGATAAATTTTTCATTAGATTATGCACATTTAAGTTTATGCAATCATTTTTGACACATTATAAAAAGTACTTCTGTTATTTTCTCCTTAGGTTGTACAGTTTTTTACTAAATATTTCTGTTTTTCATATCTAAAAAGTTAAATACCAGGTTATACATGTAATATGTTCCATATAATTTATTTCATAGAATTAAAATTGTGCTGATTCACATTTTACTGCAAAATGGCATATATAAATAAAGCAAGTAAAGATAATGTGACATTGTCTACTTTAAAGCACATAAGGGTAATGTGACAAGGCCAAATTAATTAATTCATTTGGATAGGAAAGAAGGACAGGGTTGCTGACTAACCAAATACAACAATTGGTCCAGTAAGGCTGGGTAGAAATAATGTATCAAATTTTCAAGTTCCTGAACCCCCTTATTCAGGAAAATGTGACGAGAACCAATTAAAAAACATTTAGATAGGAAAGAGAGAGAGTGGTGGTGATATACTTGAAATCAATAGTCGGTCCAGTCAGGCTAAGGATTCTAAAAATTCTCCAATTTTCACCAGCCTGAACTCCCTTTGTCGGCCAGTGCACAATTCAGACTTTCTCTCCTGACATAGGGGTCTTAGCCCTAGAAAATTTGTAATCCTCTCTTATCAGCCAGCCTGGACCAACTATTAATTTCTGGTAAGTTGACTGTCTCTCTTTCCTATCTAAATATGATATACAAAGCCATGGGTTTGGCTAAACTAATATTACATTCTTTAACAGCTGTTTGGAGGTTGGCCTTCCTCCAAACCGGGTTAACTGTCAACTCTCCTGTTTCTGGCTGTGAGCTGTGTATTTGTCAAAAGTTACATTTACATGCATTCCACCATTCACTCCTAACCAAATTAATCCGTGACAAATACATACTTTTAGAATGTGCAAACTCCAGAAACATTTTCCAAATTCTTAATGAAATTCTGTCCCATTTCCCGTCTTTAGACAACAACATCGCCACCATTCTCCTTCACACAAATAATTTTGGGTGCATCTGCTCAAATTTTGTAACCTAGTTTTCAATGCTGTGAGGGTTTGCATGAAAATTCCTACCCAAACCTGGTTTACCCCAAACAACCCCTCTTCCTTTAATCTTGTCCTAACCCTGCCTGGCCGATATCTTCAACCTACCTAAACCCACCTCAACACTGGCTCCACACTCCCATCCAACTAGAAAAAAACTGAACATCCTGTCAATAGTGTCATCGACCATCTAGATAGGGTCTCACTTTCACTCCCACATTGGACCCTTTAGGACTTACACGTGACACCCTGAAATACTGTGATACAATTTCATCCCTCTATATATATATATATATATATATATATATATATATATATATAAATACACACATACATACATACATACATAAAATCATCTAAGGAAGATGTTACTTAGCCAAATTAATTAACTCACCTGAGTGGGAGAGAGTGTCAGCGAGCATCTGACCTATCTTAAATTGATAATTGGCATTGCCAGGCTACACAGTAATGAACATGTCAATTTTCCGAGGGCCTAGATATAGGCCCTGGAAAATTCAGCTTCTGAATTACAATATAACCTGGCAACTCCAACTATTGATTTAAGGTAGGTCAGCTACTTTATATCCCTCTTTCCTGCAGATGAGTATAAAGCAGGAAAGAGAGAATTGATATAAGGTGGTGGGAGGCTAGCACCTCTGAAAATTTGAAGAACTTTCTCCTGTCCTAAATGGTGACACTGTGCTTATATATCTGAGTAAGTATGTGATATTGTCAAAATAATTATGAGCATTGGTATGGAAAGGAGAGGGAGAGATAGTTGGTGGTTTAAATGAAATTGAAGCTCAGTGTAGCCACTCGGACAGAAGAATGTTCAGAGGCTCCCAGCACACTTCTTGCAGTAATAGTGTCTCATTCTGTGCACCAGTCAGCTATGGACTGTGATTTCCAAACACCCACAACTATTCTGGACCAAAACAAGATAATCATCCAACCCTCACAACTACTGACTTCCCTAGACTACAAAATACCAATTCCACCTAACCTACACTGGAGTCCAATCTAACCCTGACTTAACCCCCCTCCCCCCCCCCCCCCCCAATATTCCCCACCACCTCATGGCTTGCTTTCCAGACGTCCACCCCTGCTATCCCCTCACCCATCCACCTATTCTGGGCTGCAAGAAAGTTAGAGGCCTATTTTCTGGGCAACAGCTAACCACTTGGCAGTCACTACTCCATAGTCTGCAGCCAACCAGTGCACGGAATGTGACACTTCTTCCTGAAAATAAGGTCTGAGAGCCTCCTAAATATTAAGAACTTCCTTCTGTCCCAAGTGGCTATACCAAGCCTCAATTTCAGGTGTGTCACAAACTCTCTCTCTCTCTCTCTCTCTCTCTCTCTCTCTCTCTATATATATATATATATATATATATATATATATATATATATATATACATATATATACCAATATTGCAAATATATATATATATATTTGCAATATTGGTATGGAAAGGACAGAGAGATAGGTTGTGGCTTACCTGAAAGTTAAGTGTGGTGTCGCCATAAGGAACTGAAGGTTGTTCTTCAAATTTTCGGAGACTCTCAGCCTCCTTCTGTCCTTTCCATACCAATATATTGCAATTATTTTTGACAATGTCACATCCTTACTATTATAATTTATATATATATACCTGGTTCAGTTGTGCTGAGGAGTGAAGACATTACAAATTTTCGAGGGGGCTCAGGCCCTCGCTAATTTGTAAAACCTTCACAGCTCAACTAGAAATGGACCTACTGTTGATTTCGCTGTCCCTCTTTGCTATCTAAATGTGTTATTTAATTTGACCTCGTCACAATTTTATGTGTTTTATATATATAATAGACAATTGGTGTAGCCAGGCTGGGAAGATATAACTTGTCAAATTTTTGAGGGCCGGAGTCCCCCTTCTTCAGGACAGGAGGACTTATCATTGTGACAGCTGGCCACCAAGTGCAAAAATTTGACATATATATTCAAAAATGTAAAATTAGATGCACCTGCTGATAGATTATATCAATCAGTCCCTCTCTTCTCAGAAAACAGTTTTGATGTGCCAATTAAATATGTACTGAAATATATATATATATATATATATATATATATATATATATATATATATATGAAATTGTATGCTATTTTGATACTATTACCATAATTTTTATACTTGTTCTTGCAATTGTTTAAATAAGGGGTTACATCAAGTGCCTTTAATATAAAGAATTATTGGGAAATTTTGGTCTTATATAATTTTGCATCACAAGATCAATGGTGATAATTAATATATAGGATTTACTCAGAAAATAGCTTTTGCTAAAGAATAAGTTAAAGAAACTAGCACAATTATTGCAAATATAATTTTAACTAAGATTTGTATGGAAAAGTACTCTATACTGTGAAATTCTTACAAAATAATGCATGTATTATATTGTAATATATTTTTTAGCAAACATTGCCACCTATTTAAAACCTTCCTTTCATTGGTAAGCAGAAGTACTTGGTCAACTGGTTAACTTTTTATGCATTCTATCATATAAACCAACATTTATGAAAACTTGGCTAAAAGAATAAGTGTCTTTAGATATGGTATAGAATTTATTTACATTTTCAAGTATTTCAGTTCAGATTTTAAATGAATTTGATTAAATGAAAGTTAGTGTGCTATATATATCCCTGGAATATTTAAATATACAATTATAACAATAGTTATTGTCCTCACATTTTAAAAAAATATTTGTGATAATATATGTATCATTACTAGAGTTTGGCATGTAACATTTATTATTTTTTTTAAAAAAGATATCTATGTATTTTGTGCATTATGTATATCTTTAATGTAAAATAGTAATGTGGGTAAGTCATATATGTGAATCAGTCATTAGGAACTAAATCTAAGTAGAAGTTTATGAGAAAATTCGCACATCACAATTAATTAATTATTTAGTTATAATATTATCATTGACTCTTTGAATTAAGTGACTTAGCCTATTCTAAGATATAAAATTCACCTTAAACCAAAGTTCAAGTAAAATTCTATTTAAATTTTCATATATCAGAAATTATTTTGGTATATTTTGCAGACTGTGATTTAGTTTGTATAGATACTGTAATATAAATGCAGTAAGTAAATATTTTATCATAGCTTCAGAACTTATCACCATCACATTTTGTGATTTCTTAGTGAATAAATTGTTGGTTCTGAAGTATTATATGCACTCTGAACACTAACAATGTTCATAAGACAAATACAATGGTGCATATTTATGTCTACAAAAATTTGTAAGATGTTGAACGTATTCTACTGCTTTACTAATTGATAGGATTTAATTTAATAAAAAGCTATTATGAAAAATGCAATATAGGTTAATTAGTTTCTTAATAAAGTATATGACAAAAATTTTGGATAGTTATTTTTTGATAGATGGTTGGAAATAAATTTATATTTAATTATGATGCTGAGGGCTAGTCTTATATAACAGAATGACACATGGGTACTCAAAATTTGGTATGTGCCTGCATGAACCATTTTTAGCCAATATTTCTGACTGTAGTAATTGATTTAAAAAAAACTTGATTGGTGCATTGTGTGTGTATATATATATATATATATATATATATATATATATATATATATATATATATATAAATGCAATATTGGTATGGAAAGGAAAAAGAGAGAGGTTGTGACTTACCTGAATGTAAAGTGCGGTGTCACCATAAGGAACTGAAGGTGGTTGTTCAAATTTTCGGAGCCTCTGAAAAATTGAAGAACAACCTTCAGTTTCTTATGGTGACACTGCACTTCACTTTCAGGTAAGCCACAACCTATCTCTCTTTCCTTTCCATACTAATATTGACAATGTCATATCCTTACTAATATTATATATATATATATATATATATATATATATATATATATATATATATTGAATATTCAACTCTACTGTAATACAGAATACAATTTCAGTTAGTATCATTTTAATTTTAGAGTCAGTAGCACCTCATGTTTTCATTACAGGCAATTTGTTCTTTCAATTTTTTTCCCTTGTGAATAGGATCATTGCTGACAGTAATTATTTATAAGAATTTAAAAGTAAAGTGACTCAATATTTTAAATTATAATGACGTATGTGAATTTACATTAGGCAAAATCTATAATTATTAAAACATTGGTGGATATTAAAATTAATAAAGCTAATCTCAAAAATTATTTTTGGAGGAATGGAAGGGATATCTAGTTTTAATTTGTTATATCACTTATAATTGCTGCTTTATTACAGAATGAGACAAGTTTTAATACAGTTTGTCTACAGTCTGTATTTATATTTTACAACAACAATGTCATGTCATCATACAGTGTGGTTAAATGATTTTATTATTTGGATAGGAAAGAGAGACAGCATTGCCGACCTACCTGAAATCAGTTGGTGTAGAAGGTTTGGGTTCAATTTCTGGTCTGGCTGAATATTTTCAGTCTTTCCTTCCCTCTCTATGCATTGAATACATGATTTGGTTTATGCTATGGATATACTTTCCTTAAATAGTATATTCCCACCATTCTCCTATATTTCGCCTTCAGGCGCCCTCCCATTCTCCACAATATCGTTGTCCACCTTAAAACTCCCCTACTTAAGCCTGGTTGCCAACCTTGTAGGAGGAACAGGTGCCATGTTTGCCCTATCCTCCAACCCACTACAATCCTCCACAAATAACCACCTATAAAATCAAAGAAAACATTACATGCATCTCCTTGCACCTCATCTATCAAATTAATTGCAAACTTTGTCCAGCTTTCTATATCAGCCAAACCAAACGACCCCTCCCTGAACACATTGTTAACCACCACAGCACTGTCAAACTATCCAAAACCCAATTTCCTACATCTGCTCTTGCCCAAAGTCACAACTCCCTCAATTTCAACCAATACTATACATTGAACCTCCTTAAAAAAAAACTCATCAGATGCTGAATTCCATATTTGGGAACTCTCCTTCCAGGACATCTTACAGTCTAGGCAAAGTCCTGGACTAAATATCCTCTAATTTCATTATAGTGGTCATTGTGGCAGTGGTTGTGATGTGTTAAAATTTTGTTTCAGAATAATATAATGGTTATAATTATAACTATTATATTATATGTTCTACCCTTTCCCTATTATCATTCTTTTCCTTTTTAACTTATTATTTCATTTTTAACTTATTATTTCCTTTTTAACTTATTATTTCCTTTAATTCTAATGTGTTTCTTTGTATGTGTGTGTGTATGTATTTTTCCATTTTTGTGACTTTTCCTTGAGAGAGACTGTGTTGATTGTTGCTGTCCAATGGACGGTGTTCTTTAATTTGAATTCGTCACTTCGTGACTGGCCGGCATGCAGTTCAGATCTTTCTTCCTGACGAAGGGTGCTCAGGCCCTTAAAAACTTGAAATTCCACCAATGCCAGACTGGACCAGCTATTGATTTCAGGTAAGTTGGCATCACTGTGTCTCTTTCCTATCTAAATGTGTTATATATTATATATAAATGTTAAGTATTTCAATTAAACACAAACAAAGAAAGAGAGCAGGAAAACAGCTAGGCTGAATTCTTTTTCAAACTAATCACTGTGTCAAATATATCACTTAATTAATTTTAATCAGTTCTAAGATTGAGGTTTCTTTTATAATTCAGAGGATTTGATTGACAAGTTCATCTGAAATGGCCCCAAAGTTTATAAAGTATCATAATAATTTAAAATATTTGAGCATGTGTTCCCTTTAATTCATGTGACTACTATGTTAATGTATAATGATATATATTTTCATAAATCAATGGCATGTCATCATATGCTGTGGCTGGCTGGTTCAGTCCTGCTGTCCTAAGGAAGGGGGCTCAGCCCCTTGAAAATTTGATATGTTATTGCTTCCAATGCCAGCTCACAATGTAAGGTAAGCCAGCTGCTCTCTATCACTCTTTCCGATCCAATCCAATTAGGAAAAGGTGTGACAAGGTCAAATAAAATAACACATTTAAATAGCAAAGAGAGAGAGAATGTAGTTGACTTACGATAAATCAAAAGTTAGTCCATTTGGGCTGAAGAATCTAAATATTCTCATATTAATGAGGGCCTGAGCACCCTCTATCAGGAGAAAAGTTCTTAATTACTTTCCGGCCAACAAAATGAACTCAGGCCCTTGAAAATTTAAGAATTTTTAGATTCCTCAGTCAGACTGGACCAACTATTGATTTCTGATAAGTTGACTTCACTGTCTCTCTTTCCTATCTAAATGTGATATACATATACCGGTCGGCCGGTACATGGAATGGTGTAACACTCCTTCCTGAAGGAGGAGGCTGAGAGCCTCCAAAAATTTGAAGAACAACTTTCAGTTCTTTATGGCAACACCACACTTCACTTTCAATTTTAATTATTTTTGACAATGTCATATATATATATATATAGAGAGAGAGAGAGAGAGTGAGAGACACATATAGAACCCTGGTTAACCGAACTAAAGAGAGTGAAACCATTGTGGATAACAATTTTTTCGGTTTGTTAATGAGCATCTCGTGCTACAATATTTTATATTATAATTACAGTACGTAGTTTTTAAAGGTTTTGAAGCTCAAACAAATTTGAAAATCTCTTTGCAGGCTATACACGGGTGTTCTTTGTTAAAGTTAAAATTACATTTGTAGCATTTGAATTGTTGAATCTGTTTCTGCAGATAAAATTCAATTGTCTAATGCTGTACCTGCTTTTAAACTTATCTATACACTCAAAGCTTGAACATATTTTTCCTTCTTCATCTAACAATTCGGCAAACATTTTAGCATTTCTTGAAGTATCGAGCCAGTCATTGCATACCTTTTTCTCAATATTGGGTGAACCAAAGATGAAGAACTTCACCTACTTTTTCGAAGTTTAATGATTACCAGAGGGGTTTTAATTAACCTGGGTTTTAGTTGCCCTGTGTTCAGATAACTTGTATTGTATCTACGTACATATAAGTAAGTAAGGAAATATGACATAGTCAAATTAATTAAATCATTTGTATATGAAAGACTGTCGGAGAGCAGCTGACTTCCTTAAATCAACAGTTGGTGCAGGCAGCTTGGAATAAATACTATTTCAAATTTTTGAGGACCTGAGCCTCCTTCATGAGGCTGACCACCTTGACATTCAGACCTACTGTCTTAAATATGTGGGTTCAGGTCATTGAAAATTTGAGATAGTATTTCTCCCCAGCTTGACTGGACCATTTGTTGATTTAAGTTAATTCAGCTGCTGAATGCCAACGTCATGTGATGTATATTCATATAAAGTGATTGGTATGGAAAGGAAAGAGAAAGGGGCGGCTTAGCTCAGCATTCCCATATATATATATATATATATATATATATATATATATATATATATATATATATATATACATATACATACAACATTTAAGGAAAATGTGACAAGGTCAAATTAAATAGCACATTTGGATAGGAAAGAGAGAGAGTGATGCCGACTTACCTGAAGTCAACAGTTGGTCCAGTGGGGCTAAGGAGTAAAGATATTACAAATTTTTAAGGGCCTGAGCCCCCTTCGTTTGGAGAGAAGGTCTGAACTGCAGGCTGGCTGGGCATGAATTCAATATATACATATTGAATTCGTGCCTGGTCGGCACACAGTTCAGATCTTCCTTTCTGATGAAGGGGGCTCAGTTCCTCAAAAATTTGAACTTCCACATATGCCAGATTGGATTAACTATTGATTTCAGGTAAATTGGCATCGCCGTATATTTGTATACATAGATACATTAAGGCCAACTTTCTCTATTGCCCAATCTTATAAAGTGTTCAGAATTTTCAAGCTATCATATTAAATATATTTTAAAATTTGTCTAGCAACAATGCAATATAGTGTTTTGTATAAATAGCATTAAAGATTAAATCCACTAAAGATTTTGTATAAGTGTATTGATATATTTAAGTTCTTCTTTAGAAATTACATCCACTCAATTAGACTGCAGACCAAAGAGAGTTGATGAGAGGCCATCAGGCAAGTCTGATCTGCTATCAACGGGTGATTTTATTTTATATAATTATTATATATTATAATTATTAATTGCAAACTTTGTCCAGCTTTCTATATCAGCCAAACCAAACGACATTGTTAACCACCACAGCACTATCAAACTAATAAAATAATATGTGGGGTCCCCCCTCATATCTGTATGCATACCATTGCCGTAATTTGGATTGACCAAGTACTTCTCATTATACTAAGTACTTCTTGTATTTCTATCTGAGACCCTTTCTGCTGCCAACAGCTTATTTCTTTCATTTTAGAGAAATGTCTGTCACTGAGGTTTACATTTAATTCTAAATCTGCTTTTACTGTACATTTTATCCATTTTCCAACTCTGTTATAATGCCAAAAATGTGGACTTAATTTTGAAAGTAATCTGTAAATAAAATTCAAATGTTTAATATACCTTGAAATTATAAATAGTTTGCCAAACATGCCTATTCTTGATACCACATAAATGTTTTAAAATGTTAATAGGTAACATTGCCTTGCTCTTTTTTGTAATAACACTAAACAATTAACTTTGTTACAGTTTTATGTAATGTGATTACTATTTATGTAAATAATTTGTTGGAGAGAACTGATAATATATGTGGAAGAAAAATAAAACATAGTTTTTTAAAATTAATTTTTTATAAAAAAAAATTCTGTTTTTGTGTGATGATAACATGACCTTTCTAAACTTTGTGATATTGGTATGGCTATGGCTACACCATACTTCACTTTCAGGTAAGCCACAAGCTATCTCGCTTTCCTTTCCATACCAATATTACAATTATTTTTGACAATGTCATCCTTACTAATATATATATATATATATATATATAAATTAAAACACTTGGTATGGAAAGGAAAGAGAGAAATGTGATGGCCTACGTGAAATCATTCAGAAAAGGTTCATACAGAAGAGTTCTTCAAATTTCGGTGGCTTTGTTGGCTGGAGTGTCACTCCACAGCCAGCCAGTGCGGGAATGTGTCGTCATTCTCCAGAAGAATATGGCAACACTTACGAAAATTTGAAGTACTTCTTCCTGCCCTGAACCATGCTGAGCTTCAATTTCAATTCAGTCACCACTCTTTCCTTTCCATACCAATTATTTTTATTATTCTGACAATGTACTTCTGAAAATGTGATGAGATCAAATTAAATGACATATTTATATAGGAAAGAGAGACAGTGAAGCCATGAATTCGTGCCCGACCTTTTCATCTGATGAAGGGGGCTCAGGCCCTCCAAAATTTGAGAATCTTTAGATTTCTCAGCCCAACTGGATCAAGTGTTGTTTTCTGGTAAGTCAACTTTGCTGTCTCTCTTTCCTATCTAAATGTGTGTATATATATATATATATATATATATATATATATATATATATATATATATACACACACACACACACACACACACATACATACATACTGTAATCGCCTACCCGCTCCCTCGGATCCTTATAATGGATGATTGCCGGCCCGGGCGCCACTGCTTGTGCAGAAAAGATTTATTTTTAGTTATACAAACGACAATCGTCTCATTAATTAACATTCTCGATCCACACCGGGAAGCCGATAAACGATTTGTCAGGACTCGTGAGTACTTGTGTCGAGCATGAGACTCTCAATAACTGTATTTCAGGGGTCCTGGCTGATCAATTACGTAAGGAAGGATTCACTTAATGAAAACAAATATAAACATTAAATTCAATTTAATGTACAAAATGAAGTTAATACAAATACTCGGCCGCGACTCCGCAATCGCTAAATGTTCCCTTTTAACACACTTTCATTCATAAACTTAAATCTAACAAGTCTCCGTAAATTTACTATTTTGGCCAAATTTATCAAACTTAATGTGCCCTTTAAGAACAGAGCCGGTCATTGGACCCACAAATCATAATTCGTACTACTTTCACACGATGTAGGGAAAGGGAGGGAAGTTTGCTTACTACGCTGCGACGCGTTGTTTTCCGATGTTAAGGTTCAGGTGCCTAGCCGGTCGGCTGACCAAATCCTCGCCGCCAATCTCGCACGCAGAGAAGCGGCTAAAACAAATAGACGCGTCCGCCTACACTTGCTCCGCAATTCACCGTTTCTCTCCTCAGCAAAATCTTCTACGCGCCCGTCCCTTACAGTTCACCAAAACTGACCACGTCTGCTCTCTTGCCTTCCAGGACGCGACTTTTTTCCACCACACTACTCCGGTCAAAGTCGCCGGCTTTGTTTGCCGACGAGCCGAATGTTGGGTAACAACTCTTCCGTTTCGTGGCCAACAGCTTCTCCTTCGCCATCCAGGACCCGACTTTCCAAAAACCGCCACAGCTTTCCAGCCACGGTCACCTTTATCCGAGCTCATTCACCCCTATGGTCAGAAAATGACCTGACAAGGCGTCCCTCGCAAACCCAGTTCATGTCGCCGTAAAGTTAGTCCCAATGACCGGCCGTGTGAAAATTTTTATCTCCAACATGCACACACCAAGACAACTAGTATTAATGTTTAAAATCACTTATTACAATACACACATTTCTCAAATCTAACTCGTAGAATAACGCACATTTTTCTCAGACAATACACCCTAAATCTTTCTCACTATCCAATTATCAAATGTGACCGTCACTTAATAATTAATATCCGTAACATATATATATATATATATATGAGATATGAGGCCAAATTAAATAACCCTTTTGGATAGTATAGAAAGAGAGTGATACCGATTTACCTGAAATAAATAGTTGGTCCAGTCTGGCATAGGTGGATGGGGTAGCCAAATGGGCAACAAAGGAATTGTGGGGTCAGGAAGGTGCGTGTCAACTGAGAAGGATCAAAACGAATGAAAGGCACAAGTGGGATTTAGGAGCAACCATAAAGGGAATATAAGTAAGAGTAAGGATATTTTTTAGACGATGTTTTGTGCAGGACTTTGCCTGGACTTAGGGCCATATTGGAAGGACAGTTCCTAGAGGTGGAATTAAACTTCTGACAAATCTGAAGAAATTTATTTAAGACGGGTCAGTGTGAAGCATTGATTAAAATTGTTGGTGTTCTGAGTATGAGCAGGTATGGAGAATAGTTTTTTTTAGACAGGACTGAAATGGATTGGGGATGAGAGATTTTAGTTTGGCCTATCTAGAATGCAGGTCAGTTTTTGCAATTTTTTTGTTAATTAATATGTGAAGAGTGGCTGGTAATGTTTTCTTTGATTTTGTTGGTGTCTTTTTTTAGAAAAATTTTGGGAGATTGCAGTAGACTGAACACATGGCACTTGAACCAACTGCAAGGATGGCAGTCCAGTTCGATGGGGTGTACAAATGTGATTGAGTATATTGTGGTTTTGGAGGGTACATAAATATAATCTTCAGGCAGGTGAGGAGAAATCATTTTGTTGGACTGTTGTCCAATATAGGTGAGGTGATGAGTGGATTTTATATTGTGTAGTCCAGGAAGTAGGTTGTGATGAGAGGTGGACTATGTTTTTATTTTGATCAACAGTTTGTTTAAATAGTTACAGTTTTTTTGTAGGTATGCAGATTATTATCTATGTATGAAGTCATTGGTAATTTGGTTAATGCATGTGTCAGATGGAACAAATGCCTTAAGGGCTAGGCTTATGAGGAGAAGAGTTTGGTAAAGTGGTAGTATTGTAATGATTTGCATGTCATTAGATTATTGCCATTGTTTATGTTAAAACTGAACAACTTAGTATTGGTGTGAGTAGTTTTATATGAAGTTTATTGGATTCTTGGAGTTCAGATTTGGACCTGCTCGTATAAGGTGTAAATCCTGGGAAGGATAATATCTCAAAAAATTTTAGATCAATGTTCTCTGTTTACATGTCACCGTGCTAGAAAGGAAAAAATTATTAAAATTTCAGATGCATTGGAAACTTTTTTTAGGAGAGATGCATACTGACTGTGTGCCAGCCAACTGCACATTGTTTTCATTAATATTTTCACAGAATCTTCTTAATTTAAATTGAATGAATAAATGATTGAAGAAAATGGATAAGAGGTTAAAAATAAAAGTTTAAAAAATTAAAATTATCATTTGAGAAATTTCCAATCACTTACAAAAATGTTGATATAGTTCTAAAAGATATATAAACTTGATAAATAAAAAATAATGGGCAAATATTAGAAACCTGTATAAATTTAATTTGAGAAAAATAAATGTAGGTCAGGTTTACTTTTGATAAATTTAGCAATCACAACTTAAATTTGAGAATACACTGCAGCAATTAAGTCATTAATGGATTGAAACAAATTTATCATCTAAATGTTATGACCACAATTTATTGGATTATATAATTTTATTTTACTGAATTATGGTATCTGAATGCAGATTATACTTTTTGCTGCCTCATCTGAATTTAGCTGCATTTCACTTACGTTGTTTGGTTATATTCAGTGAAATATATATGACAGAAAATATTAAGTGTTAGTATTTATTGTCCATTCTAGAAGTTGCATATATTCCAGGTTTATTAAAACTTCTCTGTTCTTTATACTGCATGTAATTGATAAACTAATTATGCTGGTATATTTTAAGTCATTAAAATCTAATTATTTCTGCTAGTCAAAAATTGATTCAGGCTTTTTTTGTAAGGACTTACTAAATTAACAGTTCATGAAACACACTGCACTGGCATTCTCTTACAAGCAATACAAATTAATCAAAATTCAACCATTTGTTAAGATATTTGTAACATTTATAATGAAATACAAACTGTATCTAAGTATATCAGAAAAGTTGAATATAAAAACTTAAATGTAGAATTCCCTCTACAAACAAATGAGATGTAATTATAATATAAATTAGAAATGATGCTAGTACAAATAAAGTATATGGAAGAAATGGAGCATGTTGTAGTTATGTATTGTGATATGTATGAATTTTTAGTTAGTATCTCAGAATTGAGTGGAGAGTTGATGATCTATTGGGAAGAGACTAGTTTGGCTTTAGGTGAATCATAGTCACCAGTAAAGCAATTTTAGCTATCACCTAATAATAGGAGACGGAATTAAAGAAACCGTGGACTTTTTTGTGACACTCGTGAACCAGGAACAGCTGCTCATAATGCAAATTGGAATCGAATGTTCTATATTTGAAAGGAAGTTCATTAAAGTAAAGTAATATAAAATATAAACAAACATAAAATTGCATTTTTTCAAGATGAAAACGAGGAAAGTGTGCAAGGCAATGACTCAGGTTATTGTCTCTTTTTTTGAACATATTTTGTTAAAGCAATTAAAAGAAAAATATGGAAATGGTAATAAATTCAAGGATGAATGAATATCAGTGATAAATTTTATAATGATTTCAGAGAAGAAGGGAATTTTGAAAAGTATGTTAATAGAGATGGAGAGCAGATATTTGGTCTACACTATTTCTTTCCTCATCATTATTTGATTATCACACTAATAGTTTTGGGATATATGAAATTGATAACGTGTCATAACCGTATTTCTGAGGATGGGAAACAGAGACTGTGTTATGTGGTTTCCGTCTTTAATGCTCTGGTACATCACCAGTCTCCCTCTTTCCTATACAATGTATTTAAACATTTTGAATTTTTTATGCTTGAATGATTCCTTTGCTTGTTATTGATTCTTATAAATTTAAATATGTTATTAAGTACAAATTACTTAAAATAGTATAACTTGTTGGTATATTTATATTTTTTGTTTAAACCTGAGATCTTTTACTTTGCAAGATTAGTTAAATGAATGTATTTCCATCTCATTATGTACAAAACTGATGTGGGACTATGATAAAAGATGTGCACGTTATGATTGTTTTAATATTTTATTTACAGAGTTAATTTATTCAAATCTGTTGTTATTCAACTATATGAGAACAATAGTTTTGTTATTTGAAGTTATAGATAAGGTTGGCATTATCATCATGACTGACAAGTTTCTCTCCAAATAATTATATACAGATATGTAGATAACTTTACAATGATGCTAATACAATATTATTTTCAAATAAAATAAAATACATATACCACTTGTTTCCTCGAGTTGTTGCCTATTATATTCTAGTTGTGGCGACGATGATTTTCCTTTTACACCTAACATATATATGTCAGACCATTGAACAATAGAATATACCTATCTTTTCTTCCCCTTTTTCTTCTTTTTTTGAGCATCTGGCCAAGGAAATCCTCGGCTTTTCAGAACATCTTGAACATTGTGGCAAGTGAAGTATGCATTTTCCATGGCATGCTCATTAAAAATGTCAATATTACAACGCGCTCTCGAACGACCTTCCGACTTTTTCGTTGTTTTACCTGCTTGTTTCTTGGATTTCTTGTTTTGAGATTTTCCATTTTCAGATTTCTTGGATCCGCTCTTTTTCTTCTTGCCACCCATTATAAAACAAGGATAGAGATTGTTAGAGAGCCACTTGTTGTTGCCATGGATACGATTGGCTAGTCATTGATTTCTTAATGACCGCCGTTAATCTATAATATCACTTTGGACATGAATGTATTAATATGACAGTATATCGCAGTAGTGTCAAAGTATGTTATTTACCCAGATTTGCAATCGGATACAAGAGCTTTTTAGTTTTATATTTGTGACGGTAAATTCTGTGGTAATTTCCGTACAAATGCTTCATTTTCCAGAAACATTTTTGTATTTCCAGGTTGCATTAATTTCATTTCTAGCAGCTTATCTCTAAAAGTAATTTTGGCTTCACTGAAAATCTTTCTTTGTTACGTCTGGGTGATTCAACGTAGTTACATTATTGAGGAAAGAATTAATTATTAAAATAACATATTTTATTGGGACATATTCATATTCATTTGTTTTATTTGACACAATTCTACGTTTAATCCAAAAATCAACTATTTGTTCTATGATTGAAATAAAACTATAAAGGAATTTTTCGAACGTGGGATAAAATTATATAACCAAGAATATTTGGAGAGAAATAGCGTGTCTTGTCTAAATGTGACGCGCAGTGGTCCACTGCCCTGGATTGAAGTGGGAAAACCTGGAGCTTAATTTAACATTAACCTTTGTTACGCAACTTGGCAGTGTAAAAACTATTTTGAAAACATTGGGGGAAGAAATCATACCGTTTTCAGTTTAGGATGTGTTGTACGTCAAAAAACTTATCTTTAAGAATCATGGTGTTATGTATATCCTGTATATCCCGTTTCTAAGAATAAAATTAAAATTTTTAGAATGATAGTGGTGTTGCTCCAATAGAGAGTTTCAATATCAGGACTCAATATCTCCACTAATCAGGATCAGTCCCCATTTTTTTTCTTCAAAATATTGTCTATTTTCTTCTAACCAAACTGCATTGGGTGTGAAATTGTAGTGTATCTGAATTTTGTATTTGCTAACATTCGTCAGATAATATCAATTGAAGTTGAAATATATATATATATATATATATATATATATATATATATATATATGAGGGTTGTTCGATAAGTCTGGTAAATTTTTATGTAAGAGCGGGAAGTTTTTCACTTTCGCGCCATTGTAGGTAATCATGATCCTTTCAAAGCTATTCCTAAAAGTTTTTAACATGCCAGTCGTAGTTTATTGTTGGCAGCCTTCTGTAGTGTGTAGTCAGGCGGAGGCAACGGAAAAATAAAAACGAATTTCGTGGTGTCATTAAACACTTTAAATTGAAAGGTTGGACAGCTGCACAAATCATAACCGAATTGAATTAAGTTCATGCGGACTCTATACCAGCATTGAAGATTATTTACTTCTGGATTAATGAGTTTAAACGAGGTCGCAGCAGCACAGAAGATGAAACTCGCTCCGGCCGCCCAAATGAGGTCACCACTCAGGAAAACATCGAAAACGTTCACAATATCGTAATGGAATATCGCAGACTAAACGACGCGGCATCTCAACTGAATGAGTGCATTTCATCCTCCATGAAAAAGCTTTTAAGTGCGATGGGTGCCGCGGTTGTCGACATTGGACACAAAACGTATTCGGAAAAAAATTTCAACGCAGAATCTAGCAATGTTTAGGCGTAACCCACAAGACTTTTTGCACAGATTCGTAACCGTCGATGAAACTTGGACCCATCACTACACTCCAGAGACCAAAAACCAAACCAATGGACAAAAGCTGGTGAAAGTGCGCCTGAAAAAGCGAAGACCGTTATCAGCTGAAAAGCTGATGACCACTGTCTTTTGGGATTCTCAGGGTATAATAGATTTATTTGAAAAGATGACAATCACAACTAAGCTCTATTATGCTGCTCTGTTGGATCGTTTGAAACGGGTGCTGATTGAGAAACGACCAAGATTGGTGCGCAAGAAAGTGCTGTTTTATCAGGACAATGCGCCAGCGCACACAGCAGCAGTCACAATTAGCGACAGTGTACGAGTTGCGATTCGAATTGGTTCCTCATCCACCTTATTCACCAGACCACCGAGTGACTTCTTCCTGTTCCCGGACTTGAAACTTTGGCTTGGTGGGAAGAAATTTTCAACAAGTGAAAAGTGATCGAGGCCGTGACGGCGTATTTTGCAGATTTTGACAAAACCTATTTTTATGATGGGCTGAAAAAATTGGAAACTCACTGGGCGAAGTGTATAACCAAGGAAGGAGACTATGTTGAAAAATAAATTAAGTTTTCTGAAAAAAATAATTTTTGTTACATTTTTACCAGACATATCAACAACCCTCCATTTCACCTCAAATCGACCAACATTTTTACTGTTTTCTCAGAAATGGAAATACCCGATGATAAATTTCTAAACTTTTCGCCGTTTATAGTGTGTATTGTATAGGAAAACTTTAAATTAAGCAATCCGGAGCATGGAGCATGATCCCAGAACTTTCCAATAACCTGAAATCACTAACAAGCTCTATTTACGTGTGCAAAAGCACACAGCAGTTAGAAATTCTCAATCAACTGCAATTTGGTCGCGTACACTACTCAAGTTTTGTATTGAGATTGTTCTGAAGATCGTATTTTATGTCTACGGCTGTTTCGTCACACCGTTTTCTTTACGAGAGTGAATGCGACTTAAAGTTAACCATGTGCGAGCATTGGCTCTGGTAAATAGATGACGACTTTCTCTATGAATTGTCCTTGTGACCTGCTGCCATTGCAAAGGTCGGACGCAAACGAAATCGTCTAAACTTTAGCTTCTTATGGCAAATTTGTGTCATATGGTTGATTCAACTCATACGTCTCTAAAACATATTTGAACTTAAACCTATTACGGCGATATATACGGCGTGATATTCAAATTCATAGCACTGTAACCTTTGATTTTAGTAATAGACACTTCAATTATTAACGTTAATTTTATTCATCCGCAGCAGTGACTAACAATTGTTTTTATTTTCGCCCTGAAAAAAAAATTCGTTGCATGTTCATTTATTTGTACGTCATAATAAAAGAAAATACTGTGCACATGTTTGAGGAACTAGATAAAATAAATTAATAAAAATATTATTTCTTATATATATATATATATATATATCAATCTATCTCACTATCTATCAATCTCACTGACCACGAAAATGTATATATATATATATATATATATATATATATATACACTAATTATATCAAGATACATACGTTCGTAAATAAAGTTTCTGTTTATTTGATTTTCCCAAGCTGCACAGTTTGTTGTAGCGAGGTTTCCATGACAACCTACATCAACAAATCCGCTAACCAATAAGAAAAGCTTCGATAAACATGCACGAGGAGGCATTTGGATGAATTATTTGTTCGTGAAGTGTTACATCTACTTAGCAAACTCTTACATCCTGTAAATGCAGCTTTTTGTAATAATTTTTTTTTTCTAAGGACATTCGATGAAAAAAAAGTCTCCAAGGAGGACTAATTCCTTTTGTAATGTATTGAGGGTCTACAGCATTAGTCAGGAAGGAAGGCGGTTTTCTTATATTGAGGGAGGGGAGCCAAGTCGGACGTTGACATTATGCGCGCGGAATAAAATACACAAAAGACAATGATCTAACGAGGTCAAGCTTTAGGCGCTTGCTGAAGAAGATTGGCTACTCACGGGGAGGGAGTAACACCTCCGCTAAACTACACTAAACAGGGACATCATCATACATTCCGTTATGTATAGTTTAATTGTATTAAGGTAAAACTTTATCGTTGTAGTAATCTTATTGAAAACCAACGTATTCTTGATGTACATCCACAAATTATGTGACGCAGATAAAACAAATAATTAAACTTAACATTTGTTGATTTTATTTTTTTAGCTATATAAATATATATATGTATATATAAATGAATGTATCTTTGTTTATCTGTCCCTTATGCGTTCCTATACAATTCATCGATTTCGATTAAACTTTGGTGAGTTGTGCACACGACCGCGAAGCGTTGGGCAACTCCCCAGATGTGAACAGGGGTGGAATGTTTAAAGCATGCGAAAACGGTCTATATTTGTGTCGAATAGTTCTTTTTCGCAGTCGTGAGATTGATAGTGTTTTTCCAGATGTTATTTGTTTAATTTCAACCCGTATTAGCATGGGTGGGGTCAAACTTAGGGTTTGATAAGAGGGGCGTTACATAAAAGTAACTCGAAAAAAACCGAGATTGGTGTAGAATCCGGGCTTCCGAAGTCGCTGATTAAATTGTAGTTCAGCCCCTATGTGATGGGTAGTTGAAGTATTGGGCTGAGAGGCGTTACATAATTAACAATGAAAACAACCATGGTGTCTAATTGGGGTTATGGAAGTCACTGAGTTTAATTCTGACATTCAACATGCAGCTTAAGCTGTAGATCAACTCCTAGGTGTGAGGGTGAAAGGGATTGAAACAAAGTTCCGCGTACAACCTTAACCGCGTGGAGCAATTTCGACCAAACGTTGTCCGCATGTCACTTACGAGGTACAAACAACATCGGGAGAAACACTATCAATCTCACTGACCACGAAAAATAATTATTCGACGCAAATAAGGATTCCCAGCACATATAAGAGTCATGGGGCGCAAGTATTTTACACTCGTAAGGTACTGAGACTATTTCTCACTGTCTTAACAAGAGATGTGTGTCGAGTTAAATACTTTTCCGGAAATAAATAACCGGGAAAATGTGCGCACCCAGCTAGTGTAAGGTTAAATTAAAAACTAGGAAAAGGTACGAACCAAAATCTGGAGGAAAGGAAAAATATAAATGGTCTAATATTGTTGATATTTCGGGTGTGGTTTGATTTACAAGGAGCCTGGTTACCCTGCTGATTCGTGGCGGTCTCTTGGGTTTCGTCACTGGAGCTATCATAACCTCAACATCCACAGATGATGAACGCGAAAAGCAATGGAGAACGTATAAAGATCTTTGGGATACTTTAAAAGGTATTTACGAAATTGACGCACAAAATGCGGGAACAGGATTACGTAAGAGAGCATCTAAACAACTTTATGAATCTAGTAGACATGGGTATTTTTTGTGCATTCTGATGCTCTATATCCCGTCATCCTCTTACGGAAAGTAGTTCCAACAGGTACCTGTGACGAAACAAATCGACATAAAATTAGCATGGTGGTGCCGTCGCTGAATTAGAACACAGACCGTTCAAATCAGGAATTAAGAAGTCACCTCCAACGTCTGCAAACTTGCTCGAAGTTTCGAGGATACACTTATTGGAATTATCATCACAAAGACTTCGTTAGTCTGTCAACACCTGGCCACATACAAGGCTTGCACTGCGACGATTTTCAGGATAGAATATGAAATATTTCCGTACTAAACTTATTTTAATGTCTATTATCGGTCGTAATGATGGAAGACCCCTCTTTAAAACAGTGAAGAGAACACATTTGATTCGGTTGTGGAGAGTTTGGCGTGTGAAAGTGAGCAGGCTGTGGCCATATAAGACCAAGTCCATATGAGGCCGTCCCACTTCTCCCGCTGAATCACAGCCCGTCCCCGTCCCCGTGCTACAACACGCAATTAACAATATTTATTTTTACATTTTACTTTACAGGGAAAAGAGGGGAGGACGCAATTACTGTCTTGTGGCAAACACAAAAATAACAATAACGATCTCGTTAGTAAAAAAATAGCAGTGAATAATTTTTGTATTGTGGTTAAAAGATTATCGAGGATGGACGAAGGCAAGAAGGCACAGGATAAGGAAGCATTTTTCAACAAAAGAAACCTATTAGTCTGCAACATCGGAAAATGGAAGAAAGCGTCTCAAGCTATGTGTGTGTCATACAGGAGAGTATGAATATTAGAAGACCTTAAAAGAAACGAAATTTTAGACAGTATCGGCGACGAAAGAAACAGAGCACACTAGTGAGAAGATGGCGTATCGCCTACAATACGTATTCAGGCATCGTTCTCTCAGTCATGTAATGCACAGAGAAGAGCAAGAATACAAGGTGAAGGCAGGGATTTGTCAAGAGTCTGCGAGGGCTATTCTCTCGCAGGCAGAACCTTGTAGAAGAGACAGGAAGGGGCTACCTTTGGGAATGCCTTTTCCTCTCTCCGTTTTTGAATTAAGGTTCCCACAAGTCGAGGCACCTCGGCCTGTTTTGAGAGGTGTATGTTCTGGGGTCACAGACCTTAGGCATACGGTAAGAGTTGTTCGTTGTTCCCATTGGAACAGTCGGCCTGCTGCCTCCTAAACTGGTCGAGGTACGGAGAAGGGAATGCTGCGACCCCACAGCAAACTCTTCTCCCGCTATCGGAAGGGCGTGGGACAAGTACCCAATGCCCGACCTACTTGATGCAGGTTTTTCTAGGGTTTTCCCTGCATTACTTTTAGGCGAATGCCGGGTGGGATCCTTAAACTATAGCCCGGGGGACATAGTTAAACCTTCGCTACCTTTCTCTACTCTTCCGCATCACCCGTTTCAAATCCCTTCCTATGCTATTAAAGGGGAGTTGCCACCATGTAGCCTGTTACCCTAAAAAATATATAAAAAAATATAAAAAGCAGGGATTTGTCAAGGAAGCCTGCGAGAGAATTCTCTCGCAGATGAACCTTCCCAGAGAGCTCTGGAGCAGGCTACCTTTGGGGATGCCTTCACAACTCTCTGGTTTTTTGAAGGTTCCCACATGTCGACGCACCTCTGATAGGTGTATGTTCCGGGGTCGCAGACCTTGGGCATGCGGTAAGAGTTGTTCGCTATTCCTATTAAAACAGTCGGCCAGCTGCCTCCTAAACTGGTCAAGGCACGGCGAGAGGAAAGCTGCGACCCCACAGCAAACCCCTCTTCCGTAATTGGAAGGGAGTGGGACAAGTACCAAATGCCCGACATTCCTGATGCAGGTTTTTCTAGAGTTTTCCCTGCATCACTTTTAGGCGAATTGCCGGATAGGATCCTTAAACCATAGCCCGGCGGCCCTAGTTAACCCTCGGCTACCTTCCTCTACATTTCCGCATCCCCCCTTTCACTCCTTTTCCTATGCTATAAGAGGGGAGCTACCACTATGTGGATTACCCTATACATAGCCTGTCTACACCTTAAATAAAAAGCAGGGATTTGGTACGGTTCGCTATTAAGTAAAACTAAGGGAAAAAATATTACAATGTTTGAGTAAAGCAGTTGTAAAAGTTAAATATTCTACCGATGAATTGATTGTTTACACAAGGATCAGAAGGTTCGTACGTATGTTGTCTTCATTGCAGCCCTTTACCAATGTTGAAACATGAAAAAGAACTCATAAAATAATTTTTTTTAAAAAAAAATGCATATAAAAGACCAAATGTTCAAATTTACGTATATATATATATATATATATATATATATATCGATTATGAACAATATGGCCAAAGGACAGACCTCAGAAGAATAAAACTAAGTACAACGTTTGTAGACCTTCTCAAGCACATAAACAAGAAAGTTCTGTGTGCTGGTATATACACTGTCCAACGATGATAGTGGGTAGCAAAAGATCGTAGACGTTGCTCAAAGAGTCATTATCACTTTGAATGTTAAGAGCATTCCGATTGTGGATTTTGATGAGAACCATTTGCGAAATTAGTCTTTGATAATAATTGGGTTCAACGTCAAGTGCAAGCTGCAGTGATTGTAATTATGTTTACATTGGCCAGACCAAACGGGCTCTAACTACTTGGCGAATTATAAGTTACCTCTTGACAAGTATTCTGTGACTACCAAACATATATATGTAAAACAACACAAGATAAACTGGAGAAAAATGAAGATCCTTGACGTTGAACCCATTACGCAAATAATTCTCATCAAAATCCACAAACGGAATGTTCTAAATATCCAAAGTAACACTGAGTCTTTGAGCAACGTTTACTATCTTTTGCTGCCCACCTGACTCCTTCTGTAATCGTTGGACAGTTTATATTGGAGCACACAGAAGTTTCCCGGTTTCTTGTTCATGTACTTGAGAAGGTCCACAAACGTTGTACTTGTTTTTATTCTTGTCAGGTCTGTTTTTTGGCCATATTGTTCATAATCGTAAAATTCTAAAATACAAAACATTATTAATGTGTTCAGTATATAACAGAAAGTTAGAGATTGGCAGTTTGTTATTTAAAACTTTTTAAAACACGTTTGGAATAATTCGTAGTATTCCATAATGTTGCCGATTGAAGATGCGGTGAGCTTGCTTAGATTGAAAATATAGATCATTTCCATAACACTTTACATCAGTGTCTGGTCTGAAGGAAATGTAGCGCGATGGCTGCCGCGTTTCTTAACCGTGTACAAGGGTCGAATGAGCATTTATCGGCAGTCTGGATCTTTTTAAACGAAATTCAACTCGGTTCATTCGACGCTTCATTACCGTTGGTTCATTATTACACCCTTGAATAGAAGCAACAGGCCAAACAGTGAGTGGAAGAGCTCACATGGAGGCAAAAAGTCGTGGCCATTGCGTTTTAGAATGTTCATAGCGTGCTTCTCATAGTCAACATCGAAAGAGGAAAAACAATTAGCGGTGCAGTTTTGTTGGAGCAATTTAAGGAAGTCTTTAAGACCAAATGCCACCATTTGGCAAAGAAGAAACAGATTTCTTTTACCACGCCTTTAGAAATGGTTTGCTGGACGGAGATTTCCTCCGAATACAGAAATCACAGTGCATACAAGCGCCCTCCTTGAGAAGCTTGCCAAAATAGTTTAATACTGAAAATATAAAGAAGCTGAACAAAATATGAATTTTTATATAATGCTGTTCAATAAATTTTTTCAACACAATATTTTCTTTTATTTTTAGATTTATAATACTTCAAATCCTAAATTATTCCAATGATAAAATCCTAAATTAAGGCCGATGCGTTGTAATTTTTTTATCAATTTCTTTATTAATGCTTCCTGACTTACAACCAATTTATTTATTTATTGTAAATTGTAAATCATATAATTATAATTATTGATATAAAAAATTAATTAACCTCAACATAGGACTTCCGCCTCACCGCAAACTGGCAATTTTCTTTACTCGTCAACGCTTTTTTTTCCAAATAATAATAAAATGCCATTCCAATTTGGTTAAAGCTTTGGATGTACTATGTAAAGATCTAAAGTGTTAGAGTTGTACGTAAACAGTCGTCACTAAGCGAGAAAAGTCTGTCGTTACATTCATGCATAAATAGTAAATGAGTTAAATGAATTTTCAAGGAAAAGAAAAAAGAATCTAATTACTTTTGAACATCACTTTTTTATACAAAGGCCTGATTAAAATTTATTTTCAATAACAGCTGCAAAGAAGTGTGAAATTTTTTGCTATAAATACATTTATTATTCAAAGCTACTACCAACTATTACGCATTCTGAATGAAATTTTAATATTTTGCGCTGGTTGATTTCAGCTGGACATGTCAGTTTATAAACAGTAACATGGAATCCTAAACTATTGAAAATGTTTGAATAATTATTTCTTTATTACTAATCATATAACTTCTCATTTAAATAATTAATCTCTTCGGGTTCGGAATAGCCTTGAAAAGAGGATTTTCAGAAACTTTTCGACCTATCAAAGAAATGGCGCTAGTTGGCACAAATTGCGGTCCGTAGTTCAAGTATTATCTGCTATATGGCATACTATAAAGTTTCTTTAATGTAAGAGAAGTAAACGTGAAAGATGGTTAAATGGAAATTTGAGTACACCACACTTCGTCGTTTATGGTTTAACTCCGGCGAATATAAAATAGGAATATTATCCTTGTCTACTGTAAAGAAGCGGGTTTCGGAATTCATACGCGGTCGAACCTCGATTTTAGACTACGAACGTTTAAGACGCTCAGCTGCCCTTACGACCGGGTAATAAATCGCAGTAATCCATTGTGCAGAATTAAAAGGTCCTAAATTGAAGATGGTTTGAGCTTGAAGAGATTACAAATATGCCAGTAGATCGTGTCCCTAAACATTTTACATTAACACTAGGCATAAAAGAGCTGTCAGCACGATGGTTGACGCGTTTGTTAACCGTTGGTCAGAAAATCACTCGTATGAACATTTCTCAGCAGTGTTTGTATATTTTTAAATGCAATTAAACAGAGCTCTTTTGCAGAGATTTATTAACGCTGATGATACGGATTTTTTTTTTACTATTGGTTTAAATAAGGTGGAAATGGAATGTACACGTGTATTGATTTAAAAGGGAAAAATAAAATTTAGATTTGTAATAAATTTCGTTTGTATCTCAGCCCGACCACTTTCGGAAACACGCCCATATTTGTCAAGTCGATAATGGTTTTTGGGAGGTGAAGGCGAATCGTCGACGATGGACAAAAAAAAATTAACTACTGAAACGAGTCTCATAATACACAGGAGTGCGACGGAACAAAATGGTAAAGGAAAGGTTTTTTTCATGAGAATGACAGATTTCTCGATCAGGAACACGAACACGGCTGGTTTCTGCTCGTACGCTTTGGCTTCACTGGACCAGGGAAAATTTTTCTTAGATACATAAATAAACCTTCCACATTACATTAACCCTATAAATTCAGGTTTATACGCAGACGACACGAACTTAGTAATATCGGATACAAACGTCAACAGTCAACTGATTGGTAGAAGGTCGAATCTATCTCTGGAAAATAAAATAATTATATTGTAATAATCAAACGGTAGGCGTTAATTAAATTAAAGGAATGATTAAATAAAATTATTAATATTTAAAGTTTTATTTTTTTATTAAAAATGCACATTTTTAACCCTTCTTTGTACGCCGGTCTTTGATCAAAATTTACAAAACTTTACTTCAATTATTTACAATTTATTTTGTTCTCGTGAATACACGTCAATATTTACAATCCAATATGTTGAAAATCTCTTAATCTCAGGGTCATCACTGGGTTTGATAATTAGGACACGATAAATGTATAATCTGACTACTAACAATTCAAAATATAAAAAATTAACCTAAAAAAAATATGAAATATAAGTGTAATGAAAGCTGAACTAAATGAACGCTGAACGAAATCTGATTACCCTTTTAATTATTGTTTCCAAATTTATCAAAATTATGTTACTTACGGACCGTCGGTCTGGTACCAGAACTATCAGTTTTACCTCGTTTGACAATTTTACACACTTTAATTATTTCATATCAGGCCTTGGTTTTCACTGATTCTACACTTTACTTTAAAATTTGGCAAGATTGGCTGTATTCCGTTGACTGCTCCGCTCCACAATTATTTTACCAATGTTCTCCTGGAACAATTTCTCCACGAAGATTTTGGAAAGTTCTATTCTGAAAAAACTGCTATTAGTTTCCAATATTTACGCTGCAATACTTGCGTGTATGTTTTACTTTGTATTAATTCACAACTTGAACTTGTAATACGTTATCGACGTCAAGTTTCTGCTCAAGTTTTATTATTTGTTCTGCTCCTAGCAATGTTTTTCCGCCAACTGCTCAAGTTTTGTTACTTGCTCCGTACTTTACGATGTTTCGGCACCAACTAAACTATCCAGTGCCTCCCTGGTTTTAGCGCGAATTTCCAACACGGCTTTTCATCAAAGCAACAGAGCTCAGCGCTATTGTCACTTTTGGTCGCTCAAATACCGCTAACAATTTAAATTATTTTAAAAAAAATAATGGGTTAATTAATTGGCATTACAATATATAAAGCCATTATCGTGGCGGTGGGGTTTGTGTGTTCTAATGACCTCAAGAGCAATGCCGGCGGTAGTAGAAATACTGGCAAGGACAGGTCTTTAGGGAGAACCTCCAGGTTGGGGGTTAAGCGTGGGACTAACAACCCTGCCTTGTAAAACAAACAATTGTCACGAAATCTACAGAAGGAATAGCCGGACGGATGACTGTACGACGAAATGGCAAACGTTGTAAGGCTTAAGACTTGGATTATGGAATGCACTTTCCTTCTATAGACCGGGGCTCTAAAAATGCTATTAGACCAGTTAGATAAGTACGACCAGAAGGATCAAGTAAAGTGGGACGACCTAAATCAAGGCGGGAAGATGGAGTGATCCAGAATATCAGGATGTTGAAAGTGAAGAATTGGCGGACCATAGTCTTGAATATGAAGGAATGGCAGGAACTTCTGAAGAAGGCTAAGGTCCAGGCTGTATTGTCAATTATGATGATGATCATCATCATCATCATAAACCCATTTGAACCTTCGGCATTGAATTATGGGGATGGACGAGCAAATGCAATACGGTCAAGATTCAAAAATCGCAGTCGAGAATCCTCAGTGCTCCTTTGTATGCTAATAACCTAACTCTACATTATCATCTACTAATGCCATACATCAAAGATATAATTCAAGAGAGAGCAATAAAATACCGTGAAATACTAGAAAAACATACGAACCCACTTATACACAGAATCAACAGAAGAAATGATGGCCAATTGACCTGAAAGCGTGGTAACCGGGGACAAATCATTGGAGAGGACAGTAATAAATTCAATTATTTAAATGAATTCTAAGTTAGCAAAAATAGCCCATTGAATGCGATTATGATTGCTATTAAATAAAATAAGTTGACGGAAATTTGTGATGGAATGAATGCATCAAGGCTCAGTTCTGTCTCTTACTCCCTCCGATTATTAATGGAACGAGTGGACAACTTGACACGAAAACCCATTTATTAAGCATATTATCATTCGAACACGGGCTATGGAGTTACGAATTGGGAACTACAAAACGTTAGATACGAATATTATTTGGGAAATATTGTAGTTAAAGTTGTAAGCCTATTGGAATACTAACACGACCTAGTGCCACACATTAAAAAGAATTTAAAGTTCGTAAAACGTAATGTAAATTTAATTGTTACCTACGGTGAACTTCTAGAAACTGTATGATCCTCAGAACTGACGTCATCGTATTTCACCTTATGAAATAAGTATGCACTATTCAGTAATAAAACTGTTTGCACTTGTGGTGAGCTTACGGTTAAATTAACTATTTGTTGGGCGCCACCTGCAAGAATTGTTCTTGCAGGAAAGGGAAATGCGATATTTAGTTATTAAAAAAAACAATAATTCATTTTCTCAGAATTTATACAAAATGAAAAGTTCTCCAGCCTGCCAGGGATGCATGTAGCCCCCTCCCTTTCTCAAGATTAACCGTGGTTTTTCTCGTGGCAAACCGACGCGATACCCGGAAGAATGGAACGCGACTTACCAGGTCTGCAGCTCGGACAGGGTCGACTCCCGTTGGCGGCTATCTGTCTCATCAGCATTCGCAGAAGACCGGAGACCCACGTGCAGAACCAAAATCTTTCAGGATAGACTTTCTCTGTCCACTCTCACCGACCGTCCAAATTCATCTCTTTGACCGCTCTCGCCGACAGTCCAAATTCATCTCTGTGTCCACTCTCATCAACGGTCCACATTCATCTCCTCTGACCTCTCTCAGCGACGGTCCGAATTCATCTCCTCGTCCACTCTCATCAACGGTCCACATTCATCTCCTCCCTCTCCAAAATCCCTCTCTCCTGGTTGGTTCTTGTGCACACGTGACCCTCTTCCATCTATTTCAGGGCCATACCCTCCCGGTCATCTACCCTTCCTTGGCCGACCCTGACCTTGCTTGCGGGACTTGTGGATTTTCCAATCCACCCCGCCATTGTCTTGTGTCTGCTGCTCGACCCCGGCAAGCCACATTCCCATGCTTCCAGGCAGTAATTAACAGTTATAAAAAAATATTTTGTACAAATCAATAACGAAAAGCGCACCATATAATATTCCCCCTTTGAAATTGGATGAATGGAGGATCCATTCGAACGATTTCAAAATAATTCGCTTGAAGTTCGCGCATGCTCCCTCGCATCTGGCAAAATACAATCCTGTGATACAATTAAATTTTTTTTTCTATGTGATACTTAATTAGCAGATAGTCCAATTTCTTATAATTCTAAGTAGTTTCCATGACAGTATGTAATCTTAAACAGTACAGCATTACATTCACAAACAAATTAATTAGATATTATATTCAGATTTGAAACAAAATTACAACTAACTCAACAACGAAATGATGAATCATATACAAATCTAAGAGTAACTTACAGCTAACTTATTAACGAAAGGTAGGAATATATACATCTGTAACACTAACTTATAACTAACTAAAACCGAAGAGAATAATTAAATAAAATCTATAGCTAACTTACAACTAACCATAGCAAAATGATATGCATTTACTTATCGATATCTTTTCTCCTAACCTGATATTAGATCTTTTATATTATTTTACATCTACACATATTACTGTTCGTATCCTACACATACTACTTTTAATTATATGCGCACCGGTCCGTAATGCCTAACCCTTAATTTTAACAATTGAGCGCATCCTAAATATAAGTACTTAATTTTAATTAACCTCCATAATCGTTCTTTAACTACTATGAATGTCATTTTCAATATTTAATCCACCCTTTTTTTTTTCTTAAATTAAACTTAAAATCACTCCTGTGAGCGTCTTTTGATAACACGACACATCACCTTTTTTTTTAGCGTCTGTTGTAATTATAACCTTGTCACTTCTCGTCCCCCTTTTATTGTGTCTGTGGTCATCGGACACTTGCATTATATGTACAAACACCTCACATTAGCTTCTGCTGTACCACTTCGCGCCGTTGCAACCGCATCGCGTAGTCGTGGTTGTCCGCCCGTTCCACTTGTGCGCATCTGGTCGTTGGTCCGCCACGTCTTCCTTTTACATAAGGTGCGAAAATAAGAAGAAAGAAGAACATAGATGAAAGACACCCTCAGTCCTCGAAACCTAATAACCATTGTTGGGGTCGAAAAATCAAGGGTTGGCCAAGAAAGCCTTAGTGACAGTTTTACAGGTGGTTTTGACCAAGCAAGGCCGAATTGAAGAAAAGTAGAACGTGGTAACAGATACCACGTACAGCTCGGGTTCCTGGGTCCGCAAAGCCCAACATGCATTAGTCACATGCCCTGGGATTATCCTGCCGGCCGCTGACGATGCTTTGATGGTTGGATCCTTCTGGCGACCCTAGCCTGTAACAATGTCTGGAGGCAAAGGATTATCCGCCGACAGTGCCTCTTCCGGGTTCCTGTCCGAGGCTCCAGCTACTGGTACACTCATTAGTCAACCAAACAAGCAAACAATCTTTGACCTGGCCCTATCCCTAAGTATACTTAATCTACTACAAAACTACAATTAATTACCATATTTTCCGCCACCCTTCTGTACCTGCTACACTTATCTGTTACTACCACTTACTTAACCTAAATCTGGCGTCTATATATATTACGTTTACATGCTCTTAATTCAGCCTATTAAGCATGTCATTGCTCCGATGAAGAAGCATCAAGAATGAACTTCCGCCGGGATCAAACGTGTAACTTCCCTCCATTTTCTGCATAAATGAAGTTAATTTAAAACGGTCCGGCGTTCGTCTTTGGGAAAAATATGAATTTAACCCGTTTAATAATTCACGACCGTTCTGACGTCTTCGCCCCCGAAATAATTTCAGCGTAATTTCTAATCGCTGGGTTAAGCCTTCCCGGCGAACTACCAATTCACTGGCTTCCGAAATCCTAATATACAACTGTTTCCACAAGTCTACTTCAATATCAACAATATTCGCCGCAATTGTGCATTCGTTCATCTCTTCCCTAATTGCCTCTGCTTCACTGACTAGCCGATTAATCACCTGCCCAGTTTCTTCGCGCCTAATTTCTACATCTGCCCCGACAACAACTTCGTCTAATCTGTGTGCAAGACTTTGGCGCTCCTTATTAGCCAAATCGGCTACATCGGTTTTTTGTTCGGCGACCTGTTCTACGTTTATGCCTAAGCCTGTTTCAACTAATTTTTCAAAATCCTCTGTCCTTTCCTGCCCTTCATGACTTATACGCGCACATTTTTCATTAATTGTATCGCTTTGACTTTGTAACTGGTTCCATTGAACTCGATTTCTTTCCTGAATCTCACTGTTGATCTCCCTAAACTTCTTCTCAGTTGCTTCTTGACAGCTTTTAATCTTGGCCTGCAAACTAGCCTCACTATTTTGAATCTGTTCCTGTAAATTAGCCTCACTATTTTGAATCTGTTCCTGTAAATTAGCCTGACTATTTTGAATCTGTTCCTGTAAATTAGCCTGACTATTTTGAATCTGTTCCTGACTATTTTGAATGGCTTGCATCAATTGTGCCATCATAGATTCGAATAAAAACTGGTTTTCTTTTGTACCATTGGTTCCAGGAAAACCACTGCTTGCCTGGCTCCCTAAATTCTCGGAACTACCCTCCGTCTGCTCATCCGTGCTTAATTCCCTTTGTACCGTATCCATTCCGCTCCTAAGCTTCATGAACAACCAGACGAAATAATCAGACGAACTCCGTTTCTATTTTACACGAACAATTTCTCTAACACACTAACATAAACGATAAAGAAAACAGCTCAAAATTCACACAACTTAACATTAAACATATAGACCTCAGGCTCCAATCCACATTAGATAACAAAAGAAATCCCAAAATTTATCGAATTAACGCTTATCCTATGAAAAAAAAACTCCTGCTCTACTCAACGCTAGAAATTAAAATATATGGTCCGCGTCTAAACACCTGCATCTCCAGCCTGGAACGTATTGCCCGAAAACTAAATTCCCGCAAAATACATATTACAAAATTATTCCCCCAAAATACACGTTAAAATAATCAAGTCCTGAATTTCTGCTTGAATGGCTGACTAGCAAGTGTATATAATCCGCTAATCCTGTCCCCGTAGTATCGCTCCAGTTTGCCACTTCTTCGTGCCCCAAACGTTGGACGACATTTTATATGTGGTGAGCTTACGGTTAAATTAACTATTTGTTGGGCGCCACCTGCAAGAATTGTTCTTGCAGGAAAGGGAAATGCGATATTTAGTTATTAAAAAAAACAATAATTCATTTTCTCAGAATTTATACAAAATGAAAAGTTCTCCAGCCTGCCAGGGATGCATGTAGCCCCCCTCCCTTTCTCAAGATTAACCGTGGTTTTTCTCGTGGCAAACCGACGCGATACCCGGAAGAATGGAACGCGACTTACCAGGTCTGCAGCTCGGACAGGGTCGACTCCCGTTGGCGGCTATCTGTCTCATCAGCATTCGCAGAAGACCGGAGACCCACGTGCAGAACCAAAATCTTTCAGGATAGACTTTCTCTGTCCACTCTCACCGACCGTCCAAATTCATCTCTTTGACCGCTCTCGCCGACAGTCCAAATTCATCTCTGTGTCCACTCTCATCAACGGTCCACATTCATCTCCTCTGACCTCTCTCAGCGACGGTCCGAATTCATCTCCTCGTCCACTCTCATCAACGGTCCACATTCATCTCCTCCCTCTCCAAAATCCCTCTCTCCTGGTTGGTTCTTGTGCACACGTGACCCTCTTCCATCTATTTCAGGGCCATACCCTCCCGGTCATCTACCCTTCCTTGGCCGACCCTGACCTTGCTTGCGGGACTTGTGGATTTTCCAATCCACCCCGCCATTGTCTTGTGTCTGCTGCTCGACCCCGGCAAGCCACATTCCCATGCTTCCAGGCAGTAATTAACAGTTATAAAAAAATATTTTGTACAAATCAATAACGAAAAGCGCACCATACACTTCTTTCAAAGATTAAGAACATCAGTAGCTACAAGCTATTTGTAAAAAATTGAAAAATTCTCCTTACTATTCGGTCAATGAATTCGTAAATCGGCCTGAAAGTACTGGGTTTGAAATTGATATAATAGTTGCTGTCTCTTTGTATGCCCATATGATACTGCTCAATTTTTTTTTTGTTCATAATAGTTGACACCGGACGAAATATCCAATATGGAGACTTTACTGCTGAGACTAGTTGCCAGCAAAACCCTTCTGGAGTTATTTGTGGAAAGTTAAAAACAATTTCCCACTCATTGGGTGGTGAAACGAATATATTATCTTTGGATATAAGTAGTAAATGACAAAAAAAAATTACTAAAGGTTCAGCTATAAGCACTTATCCCTCTTTTTCTCCAGATCAAAAGTATATGGTTTTCATCAAAACTTCTGTCATTTTTTTGTATTTTTCTTTATGTGTAGTTTATAATAGTTTTGTTCAGCTTTCTTTTCCCATTTATGTATTGTAATGATCAACAAGTTAGGGTTAACTAAAATAAAAGATTATCGAAAATTAACAAATAAAATAATTTATTATTTATTCACTTGTGGCTTCCAAAATTAAAACAATTACAATCAAGTTAAGATCTCTTCTCTCAGGGTCATCACTGGGTTTGATAATTAATAGATAAGTGATTTAAACTGATTAACAATTCAAACATAAAAATTCACCTAAAATAATATGATGATAAATGAAATGAAAGAAAGCTAAATGTAAAGTAATTGAACTTGAACGAAATCTGACTATTACGTTTCTAATTATCGTTTACAAAATTTTATATCAAAGTTTTGGTTACTCACGTAATGTCCGACGGGTACCAGCTCTTTCTTTTGTAGCTTCAATATTACACTAAACATGCAAATTTTTTACACTGATTCTGACATCCTTGGAGATTTTACACACGCGGTCGAAGTGCAAGTCCTCAGTTGTCAGATACCTCCGGTTGTTGTCTCTTCTTCCTGGTCAGGTAGCCAATACCGGATTCATCAATGCGAAGATTGTTCAATTTGTGAAGCAAAGTCCTGCTTCCATACAGGAACGTGTGATTTGTAGTTAATGTTGGCAGACTTTACTTAGCATATGGAGAGTCCAGCCTTTAACTACTTTCTCCTCGTCGCAGATTTTAGTGGTTGTCTATCCTTTCTCGACCCCGTCTCCGTACAGACTGAATTCCTTTCGCGCGCGCAGTCACCATTTCGGCTTTTCAACGAAGGAAAGGAACTCGCCGCTCATTGTCGCTTTGGTAGCTCCTGCCGCTACAATTCAAATTTATTAAAACCAATTCAAATTATACCTAATCAATTTAGTGGCCTAATTAATTATTGCTACAGTATATTATGTATTTAATGGTGATTTTGACTTGTCCAATTTCCTCAATAGAGGACTAACGGAGTTAAAAAAAATCTAAATATTCAAACAAAAATTATTAATACTGTGATCAATCTGTTGTATTATGAAACAAAAATTATTTCCATTGTCATCTTAAATTTCAAGAATACAGCTGTGCCAATAACTCATTTCGAAAACCATACGTTAGTAATTAGTTAATCTAAATTTTCTCATAATAAATTGTAACACTATAAATTATGTTCCTGCATAAAAGTATTAAAAATTGTATGTAAGACTTTGTTTTTCTTTTAGGTAATTTTCTGTAATTGTACATCTGAAGAGGTACCAATCAAGGACGAAACGTTGTGTCTCTATTTTTTGTTTTTTTTTGGTGTAGACAGGCTATGTATAGGGTAATACACATAGTGGCAACTCCCCTCTTATAGCATAGGAAAGGGATTTGAAAGGGGGGGTGCGGACGGGTGGAGGAAAATAGCCAAGGGTTAACTAGGGCCCCCGGGCTATAGTTTAAGGATCCTACCCGGCATTCGCCTAAAAGTAATGCAGGACAAACCCTATAAAAACCTGCATCAGGTAGGTCGGGCATTTGGTACTTGTCCCACGCCCTTCCGATGGCGGGAGAGGGGTTTGCTGTGGGGTCGCAGCTTACCCCTCGCCATGCCTTGGCCAGTTTAGGAGGCAGCTGGCCGACTATTCCAATAGGAATAGCGGACAACTCTTACCGTATGCCCAAGGTCTGCGAACCCGGAACATACACCTCTCAAAACAGACCGAGGTGCCTCTGCATGTGGGAACCTTAGTTCAAAAAAAACCCAGAGAGTTGTGAATTTTAAGTATCGTGTTTTAAATAGCATAATAAATTTTTCTGACTGCTGTTTTTAATGTTTTTACAAATAAGTCAGTTTATTATAATTGTTATTATGGTTAATTGTACATTCCGACGCCTTCTGGCAAAGAGAACTTTATCTAATCGGTGATTCGTTTTCCGCGCTTTCTTAGTAAAATTTATGCAATTCGAAGCGTGTAATAATTCGCTAGGTTCCGGCCGGAAATCGCAGAGTTTGTTTGATGTTATCAGAAAGTTGTTAAAAGATAAGGGAGTGAAAGAATCGCGAGTGTACGTGAAAACCCGTTTGGTTTCAGCGGTGCGCGGGAGGTGGCATATTAATAGAGGGCTACGGCTGGTGCGGCTGCTGAGGCGCTCCTCGTCAGTCTCCCCGTGGCAGCGCAGCGAGCAGCAGCAGCATGGCAGCCGTAGGCATCGACCTGGGAACCACCTACTCGTGCGTGGGCGTGTGGCAGCACGGAAAGGTCGAGATCATCGCCAATGACCAGGGCAACAGGACCACGCCCAGCTACGTCGCCTTCACGGACACGGAGCGCCTCATCGGCGACGCCGCCAAGAGCCAGGTGCTTAATATAAGTCCACAATATTAAATCAGCAATCAGTACAGGTCTCCAATCACATTTTTATTTATTAATACAACGTATATACACATTCATTTTTGTGGATATGAAAATCACGCCGTAACAGTTGTAAGAATTTCTAAATTAAAAAATAAAAAAGTGTAATCTTTAAAAGCGAAATTGAATTAAAGTGTATCCAGTGACGACAGAATCGTAGCCTACCGTTATATCAATACTTCATATTGTTTTTATGACATTATACCTCGTGTACGCAGCATTGTTAAACCACAATGGGAGACTGTAAAAGGTAATTTATACTTTCCACAACGATTCGTTTCAGCATCGAAACTTTATTAAAACTATTCACTTCACAGGATTAGTAATTTTATATTCCTTCTATATTTTTTAAACTAAGTTCTTCTTTCCTAGGGAAGGAGGGGGGAATTAATGATGATAACGAGGCCTGCGGGAGGCGCTCTGTTACAGATCAGCTCTTGGAGGTGGAACCTTCCAGGGGAGTTCGAGGAGGTTGCCTTCTTCTGTCTCTGCTTTTGAAAGAAGGTTCCCTTAAGCCGAGACACCTAGGTCAATTTTGAAAGTTGTATGACGTTGGCCATACGGCAAGATTTGTCTGTTGTTCAGATTCAGCCGGCTGCCTCCTAAAGTGGCCAAGGCCTTGGAGAAGGGAATAGTGTGTCCCCACACCAGTCATCGTGGGTCAAGTACCGAGAGCCCGACCTAACTGACACAGATTTCTCTAGGGTTGTCGGTGCATCACATTTAGACAAAATTCCATGTAGTATAACTCGGGGACCCTATTGCTTGGTTACCTTGCTCTCCCTTCAGCATCGTCCCCTTTATATCCCCTCCTATGATATTAAAAGGGAGAGGCTACAACGTCTATAAACGTCGTGTAGCCTAATACTAAAATTAGATTAATTGCTTCATAGTCTAATATATAGGCTGCATAATGGAGTCACTTTGTATATTCATATACTTGTATATTTTTAAGAGAAATATAATAAGGGTTTGTTCATAAACCATCAAATACTACTAAATAAATTCAATACCAATAAGAAAAGCGGTTGACTAGGAGGAATTTTCCCGCGTCGCGTGAACTTTATTTAAAATATTTTTAAGCGTTGACTATTGAGATAGGAGAGAATTTTTCTGGAAGAGAAATAATTATTTTCCCTCTCTATTATGTTATATTAGTTGCTTTCATTTATAAGAATTAAAATAAGATTAATTATTTGATAATGTTAAGAAGTTTAAATAATAAAAGGGGGCGTGGCTATTAATTGAAGCCATGTTGTTTCTTCTGATTTGTTGGGACAGCCACAAACATTAAAATTAATTGTAAATATGGAGCATATAAAATGCTTTTAAAACTTTAATGATTAGAATCAAATGCACAATTAATTAATTAGTAAGAAATTTTATTATTTTAGAATCTAGACAGTTTGGTTTAAGTTAAATAATACGTTGCACCAATACTCAACGGCAGTTTTTTAAACCTTTTAATTATCAGTAATAAGATTTAAGTTCCCTTAACGAAATCTGACGACATACGGTAAATATTTGTAAGAAAAATTGAGTTATTCGAAGAGAAAAGTCTAGACATTTCTTTCTCAAACTAAATTTGGGGCATAATGTATTGCCAATTAATTAGGCCGTTAATTGGTTTTAATAAAATTTAATTGTAGTGGAAGAGCTTCCAAAGCGACAATGGAGTCGAGCTTTGTTGCTTTGTTGAAAGCCGAAATGGGAAATGCGCGCTAAAACTCGGTATGCACTAGGATGGCAGTTGGTGCCGAAACATTGCAGTACGGAACAAATAATAAAACGTGAGCAGAGACTAGACGTCGTTAATGTATTACCAGTTTAAGTTGTGAATTAATACAAAGCAAAACATTCACGGAAGTATTGCATCGTAAATATTGGAAAGTAAGAGCAGAACTTTCCAAAATCTTCGTGGAGAAATTGTTCCAGGAGAACATTAGTAAATTATTGTAGAGCGGAGCTGTCAACGAAATACAGCCAATCTTGCCAAATTTTAAAGTGAAGTGTAGAATCAGTGAAAACCAAGCAATGCCTGATATTAAAAATTAAAGTGTGTAAAAGTGTCCGAACAAGGTAAATTGATTGTTCTGGTACCAGACCGACGGTCCGTAAGTAACAAAAATTTGATAAATTTGTAAACTATAATTAAAAGGATAGAGTCAGATTTCGTTCAGCTTTCTTTCCACTTATATTACACATTGTTTTAGATTAATTTTTTTTATATTTTGAATTATTAATAGTCAGATTATACATTGATTGTGCCCTAATTATCAAACCCAGTAGTGACCCTTAGATTAAGAAATTTTCAACATACTGGATTATAATATCATTCTTTCCTATAATTTAATTAACGACTATCATTTGTATATTACAATATATATATATTGTAATGCCAATTAATTAGGCCATTAATTGTTTTTAAATAATGTTAGCGGATAAAAATTGAATTTTAGCGGTATGAACTATTAAAGACAACAATGGCGGCGACTTCTTTTCCTTTGTCGAAATGGGAATGCGCGCGCGTAAGGAACGGCAGTCCGTACGGAGCCTGGGTCGAGAGAGCATCAAACAAAAAGTCTAAATTATGCATACGAAAGGAATTCAGTCTGGAATCGGCAATGAGATGAGAAGGAGGCTAAAATCTAAGTACGAGAGATATAATACAGTTCAGGTCTCTTAGAGCATCAAAGAGTAAAGTCTGCAATTATAAATTGCAAATGAAGCAAGAAAATAGTTGTACGGAAAGATTTTCATAACAATTTGCAAACGGGGAAGCAAAAGGTTGCTTCAAATTGATGGAACAATTTTCGCATTGAGGGACTGACAACCACTAGCAGACCAGAGAGGGCGGCTCATCCGAGGTTCCAGATAGCTGAGGACGAGAAATTCTAGCGTGTGTATTAAAATTGCAATGAAGTAGTCAATGTAACTAAAAATGGCCTTTTAGTGTGATAGTAATCAAGATACAAGAGAGAGATCTGGTACCAGACAGACGGTCCGTAAGTAACAAAACTTTGATAAATTTGTAAACTATAATTAAAAGGATAGAGTCTGATTTCGTTCAGAGTTCATTTCGTTCAGTTTTCTTTCCACTTATTTTCATATTGTTTTAGGTTAATTTTTTATATTTTGAATTGTTAATAGTCAGATTATACATTGATTGTGTTCTAATTATCAAACCCAGAAGTGACCCTGAGATTAAGAGATTTTCAACATATTGGATTGTAAATATTGATGTGTATTCGCTAGAACAAGATAAATTGAAAATAATTAAATTAAAGTTTTGTAAATTTTGATCAAAGACCGGCGTACAAAGATAGGGCTAATAATGTGCATTTTTAAGAAATAAAAAAACTTTAAATATTAATAATTTTATTATTCATTTCTTTTAATTAACCCTAAATATGTTGTTCATTACATAAATGGCTACCACAACGTGGGGCAAACTAACCGTCATCCAGTTATTTATTACATAAATGACGCCGCCAACGTGGAGCAAATTAATCGACCTTTTCAATTGTTCATTACATAAATGGCTTACAAAACGTGGGGCAAATTAATCGTCATCAATTTGATCATTACAATATATATATATATAAATGAGCTTAATTATAATATGCAATCTCCCTTTTAAGTTGTACTTTTACCCCTGTGAGTGGGTGTGGAATTACGAAACAATGTGTGTATGTAGCGCATACAAATCTACACTCGTGCATGAAATCCTTTCTAACTGGAATCAAACACTGTGGGGGTAAGACACAACTACTACCGTTAGAGACGGAGGTGGAAATTTTCAAACCTGTTAAGACGCCCGATGTTCTTGTCAAAAGAAAATTATTTCGCGGTCAATGAGATTGATATTGTTTCTCCAGATATTTTTATGTATTATTACAACCCGGCGCTTGAGAGGATCGCCTTTATACAATAGCGCAAAAACAACCGAGATTGGCGTCAAATCCGGGGTTATGGACGTAGCCATGTTTATTTATGACAACTCGGGAAACGTCGGGCATCCAGCTTGTAAATTTATATAGTAAAGACTTACTACTTGTATTTTATTTTATCTGTACACCGGGAGCTACGGTATTGAAAAATAATTACTTATTTAATTCTGACTATATATTTAGTTATATGATTGGGTAAAATTAAATAGTAGAATGGTTAACAATTTATATTATAAGTAACAAGAAATCATTACTTTTTCCTGCTCTAATTACAAAATGATTAAAAAAATATCCAACATTTATAACAATATAAATAAATAAACAAACTGCCTTGAGACTGAAAATTTTTTATTGTTAAAAATTAAATATACCGACGTTTTGTCCTTTTTTACGATTCTTCAGGTTTAATAATGAATGCAAAAATCATGTAAAAAAAATTGAGGCAAGACTTGCTGCATCGAGAGATTTGATTAAAACCTTCAGGGCGCCTTCTTGAGTATTGTTAGTTCTCTTAGAGTAAGATCGCTGATGGCTTTTTCACTACCTGAATTGCGTACAATGACCAAGCCTGTCCATACGCTTGAATATAAATTGGTCAAATATTTTACGTAACATGAAATAACAAAAAATAAATAAAAAACAATTAATTAAATTCGTCTGTGTACTATATATATTTGTGTGTGTATGTCTCTGGAATGTCATGACCCAAAATTAATATATTTTAATTAAAGGAATATGGATGGAAAAATGTCGAGGGTAAATGAAACGAAATCTTTCGTCTGTAACTTTATTTAAGGAGAGGACAGAGAACTTTCTCCGTTAAAAATAATCATTTAGATTCAATCTATGGTCGTCCTGTAACTTTCTGATTGAGGTGTAAATAATAATTTATTTTTCTATGAACACTTCTCCTTTTTTTTTTCTTAAGGATTCTTTGAACGGTAGCGCTTAACTGAGACGATGTTCGATGAGGTGACGCAGTGCCTAGTCACCGATCTAAGATTATACTCCAAGGATGAGACTGACCGCTTTAATAAGCCTTATTTTTTTTCTGAGTCTTATCTGTCCTTAAATGGGCGGAGGTTCCTTCGCCGCTGTACACATTTCTAACATATGACGGAATGGCGAATACCGTAACATCTTTCATCCTTCCTCAATTAGATAAAACTGTTTTCCCAGTAAACGACGGTTAGCAGATTCTCGTTAAATAACGCCTCGTTATGATAAAAGAATAATTTCAGAAATGTTATTTATAAAAATAATTCAAACACTCAATGTTAAACTTGGCACCGAAAAACTCTACAAATTTTATGAGCTCTTATTTGAAGTTCTTTGTTATTTCAGAATAAATCCTTGGGTTTTGATATTTGCTTAACTTGTCACTAGCTGGGTGCTCGGCGGTGCATGGGAATTTATTTATATTTCAACTCGAAAAAGTATTTAATTCTAAATTAATCTATTAGTCAAGAAGTGATTTAACCTACCCATGCAGAGGGAATGCTATTTTCATAATAACCGGTATGTTGACACACTGCACCTTAATCGAGTCAACACATCATGAGACAGTCAGAAATTCCTACGATAGTCCAATATACTCCCTGTACACTGAAATCATCCTAAATAGTCCCATAATAGAAGTATATAATACTCTAGAAACCATAACCATAACCATAACGGTACCTTAAAAAATGGGAAAAAAATTCAACGTCCTTTAAAATTTCTTTTAAATCTTCTGGTATCCTACTACAAAAATACCCCAGTTCCCCAATAAATAAGAAAAACTCCGGGCCCCTTAAAAAGGTAAAAAGAAAATACCCTCGTCATCATCAGAGATTCGAAAATATTCCCGGTTTCATAATAGCGTCAAAAACACCCATCGTGTTATAGATTTTCCCAGTGCAATAATCAAAATTTATTTTGAGCCGCAAATATCGGCCGTTTCAGCGTGTTTGAAAATTTTCCGCCCCCTGGTAGTCGTGTCTTACCCCGACAGTGTTTGTTTCCGGGTTAAAAGGAACGACTGTTCAAAATTTGGTCGCAATTGCTCCATGAGTTTACATTTGAATGTTTAACAAATCTATTCGTCACTTTTATTTATTATAAGATTCTATGTTGAAATAGTGTTAGATATCGGCAGAAACGTTCAGATATTAAATTATTTTATCTGGAAACTGTGGTGAAATTTATTTTTATCAACTGGATCAGACTAAATTTGTGTGTGTTATTTAAGTTTGATCTTTTAAAAATTTTGAGTTATTTTTCTATGTTAATTGTTACTGGTGATTTGAATCTTTAAACATTTACCAAACTTTTGTGTAGGTTAATAATTGAACTCACATTCTCGGGTGTGGTCTTCCTACCTGGCAATTCAGCATGTAGACTCAATCCTTCAACGCAATTATTCGGTATGTGCGGTATACAGTAATATTTACAAGAGTGTGTCGTTATATAATTTTGAACCGTCGTAAGGACGTGGGACAAGTGCCAAATGTTCAACCTAAGTGATGCAGGTTTTCTCGGGTTTATCCTGCATCACATTTAGGCTATTGGCGGGTAGGATCCTTAAACTACAGCCCGCGGGCCCTAGTTCTGCCTTGCTCGGTGCCGTATTTTGACCGCACGTGCCATGAGAAGATAATCTCATCCCCCCCCCCCCCCAATTCCACAAACCTGACCGCTGAGAGAGCAGGTATACAGTTTCGGAAAGGCAACTTATTCGGTAAAGAATCAGTCTTGGTTTTAACATTAAGTTAAATGTATAACAGTTCTGAAACTTATGTGGATTTATCATTTCTATTTGTATCAATAATGTGAAAAGTGTTCCAATTGGTAGTGATTCGTTTAATACATATGCTTAGAAATTATCAATTAAGATACAGTTATATTTATCTGACGTCCTTAAACAACTGAAGACATCAACCTGCTTAGTTATAAATTTATTATTCATTTAAACATTATAATAGAAAAACCTTCTCAAAGTCTCATCCCTAATTTATTAGAACCTCTTCAGGTGTTGTAAAGTTAAATGATCTAATTTCAAAATCCGTGTTTCTAAAAACTCTAACAAAGCAAGATAATGTATAATACAATTAATTAAAAATTTATTGAACATTACTTACAATTAAATGTAATTTAGTGGACATAAATGTCTTAGATGCGATTTTCCCACACATTGCAGGCGAAAATTCTGTTAGGGTCACAGCTGTTGAGAGCATTGTTAAATTTAAAGAAGCAATGGAAATAAAAGTGTTTTAAATACAATAAATGGATTAGAAAAATAGGGAACCATAAATTCTATTGAAATTATTAGTATCATTTGTTTACGTTAATGGCAGAGTCATTGGAACGAAAATGCAACATTTCGTTCATCAATCTGGAATAATATTTTCATTCTTCATCGACCATTTTACATAATGCTAATCGAAATTGTGCTACGTGAACTAACTATGTTCTTATATATATATATATATTGTAATGATCAACAAATTAGGGTTAATGAAAAGAATTAATATATTATCAAACGAAAGGTTAATTAAAAGAAAATATTATCAAAAATTAACAAATAAAATAATTTGTTATTTTATTCACTTGTGGCTTCCAAAATTAAAACAAATACAATCAAATTAAGATCTCTTCTCTCAGGGTCACAACTGGCTTTGATAATTAACAGAAAAATGATTTATAAACTGATTAACAATTCAAACATAAAAATTCACCTAAAATAATGTGACGATGAATGAAATGAAAGAAAGCTAAATGTAAAGAAACTGAACGAAATCTGACTATTACCTTTCTAATTATCGTTTACAGGTTTATACAGGTTTTGTTACTCAAGTATTGTCAATCTGGTACCAGCTTTTTCTTTTGGATCTTTAACACTACACTAAAAATGTAAAGTTTTACACTGATTCTAACTTCCTTGCAGATTTTACACACACGCAGTCGAAGTGCACGTCCTCAGCTATCAGGAACCTCGGTTGTTGTCTCCCCTTTCTGGTCAGCTAGCCGTTACCGGATCCGTCAACACGAAGATTGTTCAATTTGTGAAGCAAACTCCTGCTTCCATACAGGAACTCGTGATTTGTAGTTTATGTTTGCAGACTTTACTTATCATATGCAGAGTCCAGACGTTAACTACTTTCTTCTCGTCGCAGATTTTAGGCTTTTTGTTTCTCCTTGCTCGACCCAGGCTCTGTGCAGAACCTTACTGTTTTTATTTCTCTATGTGGACCGAACTGCCACGTATCTCGGCGAAGACTTTTTACTGTTCCACCTCTCATCTCCGACCACAGACTGCGTACTGACTTTCTTTTGCGCGCGCAGTCACCATTTCGGCTTTCAACAAAGCAACAGAGCTCGGCGCCATTGTCGCTTTGGAAGCTCCTGCCGCTACAATTACATTTTTTTCGCTACAATTCAAATTATATCTAATCAATTTAATGGCCTAATTAATTATTGCTATATATATATTTCATGTGTGCATTTTTAGATTTTTATCTTGTCCGCAACGGAGACTTTGCTCCTCAAACTCCGAGAAAAATGGTATTTTTAACACGTATAATTTATAAAGGGTAAGTCGGTTACCATTGATAGTTTATATATAATAACAACTCTGTTATGTCTATTACAAAAAAAAATATTGAAGCTCACAAATGGTTTCTTCTTGGAGAAATTAGCCTACGAAAACGGAATTTTCTTCATTTGAAATCGATAAGTTTGTGTTACACAGAGTACATAAAAATATCGGTTGGTACGTATATATAGGTTTTATTTATAGGTTACAGTGTGCTGAACACGACTCAGTTTATTTGAAAATCCAGTGCTGGTTAATTGGGAAATTCGTACATACCTGAAAACGCAGAAAACAGCATGTCATCTACAAAAACATTGGCCGCAATGTTTAAACCAGACACAATAAAAAATTAAACAAAATTAGTTTTGAACTAACATAACATAAGGGAATGCACCAAGAAGTGTAAAAATTTCCTGAGATTGCGCGGCATTTCCTTTTTTTCTGCACCACCTGGTATGGATTGACCCAGCTATTTAAAGTATCTCTGTGTCATTTTTTAATTTATTGGAGGAGTATTGACATATTTCCGCGATTGCGGTCGATCGTTTGAGCGCTCCTGGTTTAGCCCATCAGTCCTAAGCAGGAAGTAAGTACCTTTATTTTAAATATTAATTTATTTACAGTCGCATCCACAGCTCAGGTTATTAGCGACTTTTTCGGAGACCTGGTTTCGAACCTGGGACCTCTGTCTACACCACAGGAGGTCGGCAAGTAATTTCAGTGTAGGTGTCGAGCAAATCCCTATTAACACATCCATCATCCCCTGCCGAAGTATAATCAGCCGCTAGCATGCAAATCCCTTGTCGTAGCCTGCAATTTGACCACACGTGAGAAAATTAATTTAAGAAGACGCATATGAGACTGATTTTGCAGCGACCGAAAATGAGCCAACAGAATTACAGACGTAAGATAAAGGCATAAAATCCATCTGATTTTTCAGTTCTCGTCTTATTTCTGCACTTGTAATTGTCCGCAACGAAGGTAGTTTTATAACCATATGTATGAATGGCAATGTATAATAATTACCCCGAGTCTTAAGAAATTACGTTTGCCTTGAGAGCGTCTGGGAGAGAGAGAAATCTCTTCTCAAATAAAAAATCCAAATTAATTTAAATTCAGACTCGCAACATATAACATTTCCTCAATTGAACATTTTTTTTTATTATCAATTATCAATTATCAATTAAGAAAAAATATTAATAATTTTGGTTTGAAACAAATTCTGTTAAAATCATTTTAAAAAATTAACTATTTTCACAGATACATTTTGAAGTATGTTCGAATAAATTTGCACTATTGTTCTACAGTTATTACAAAAAATGTATACATTTTCCGCTTCTCTACAAGAATTTACACGCGAGACCGAAACGTAAAAGAAAAATACTAAAGGGGCAGCAGTCATGTTAACCAGATATTTGAATTTAAATTAGGGTATAATATTAAGATCAAACAGCGAAATGACAGACAAAATGAAGTGATGATCGTTTGTGAGTTTGTCAACTGTATTGTGCGGTTGTGTCACTCTTCGCTCTTGTGTTTATTTAACACTTGACGAACGGTACAAAGTTTCTAGAAACGTTATGTGGTATTTATATCATCACTTCATTTTGTCTATTTTTATCTTTCAAAACAGAAGGATTATATTTTATCTCATTATTTTCCAGACAGCAAGATTTTTATCTGGAGAAAATAACAACCTCTAAATATCGGACACAGAGGCGACGAAATTCCGTGCCCTTTTACCGTGAATTATTAATGTGTAAATTTATTCTCGCAAAGAGAGATATAATGCCATTCTCACCACGATTCAGTGCGTTGCGTAATTGTCACCATCCGTTTTTGATTACATGACGGTAGTAGGATGGTTTCGGGCGCTTTCATGCGGGGGTGGAGACTGAAATAGACGCTCCATAGTTCGCCTCGCAGAAAGTCGCGGCTTTCCTCTTCTCAATTATGCTACAGCAGCGTACAGTGGCACACTTGAAAAATATGGGAAATAAAAATGTCAGCAACTATCGTTAATTTCCTCCGTGTATCTAAAGGGTTATAAATATATTGGTCTGGAACTTAAAGAATTAATTGTTTTTCGCAACTCTAGACGCCCAGCTCCCTTTATGAGATAAACTTTCACTCTGTATTTGGAAATGTAAAGCTAGTGTATCGTCTTCCTCTTTGGCCTGCTTGACAACCAGAGCGATCAGATCTTTAGGTTGTAAGCGATATACGATAATTTTCATGTACGATACTCAACGCTCATGCCTATAAGAAACATGGTGGAACGACAAAATTGATACATACCTGTACTTTTGCTACATCAATCTTAAGATACGTGTATTAAGAGACACGTCCTGTTTGTCTCTTCTTTCAGTGCAGTACGATATTGCTAAGGGTGATGATGGCAAATTCAAATAGTGAGGACATTGGCTTTAAGATTTCTTTTATCCAGGAACTAGAATCACGTCAGTGCTTGCGGAATTATTTATTGAAATAAACAGCTCTGTTATAACTACAGCTCAACTGTGTTTCACATTAATTAAATTATATGGATGCACCCACTGTTTTCTTCCCTTTCCGATGCTTTTCAAATACCAATAGCTCGCAATGAACTCTTCTTCACTCGACGACGAACTCATGATTATTGACTATATTCCTGTTGCTAGATTTTAATACACATGTCTTATCGCTTGAGGTTGAACCTCACTAATTTTACGATAAAATTCCAGAGAGAATTTCATCCAACATTTACACCGGGAAAACCTACGTGTATCCAATGTTTATGCTATAAAATCTGACCGGTCTTATGATATCCCACACATTTCGGCTGTTCGGCCGGAAATTATGTGAATGTCAGTCATTTAGAACGATCTTACTTTTTTCTCCCTTTAAGATAACAGACAGGATTGGAATACGTAATATTGATATTATCCAATTGTCAGGGAACATTTTTAAAATATTAACAGATACTTATCTGAACACTGTTCCCTCACGCTAGTTGCACTATTTTGGCTTACTGTGGCCTAGCGATGAAAATTTTACGATTAATGAAGTCATACAATTGCTATACTAAACTCATGCCAAAATAACGCAAAAGTATTCGGACTCAAGTCCCCAGTTCTGAATGCTATTCTTTCTTCCTTGCAAAAGATGATAGATACTCTTTGAAACGCTGAACTCTTTCTTCCTCTATATTCTGCAACATTTTAATACGCTCTGGAAAAGACTAGTTTCACCCTAAGTAGATAATCGTCACTCCCATCCTAAGCGTCATAAATTAACGGTCCGGCGGTATACAGCCAGCAAAATGGTTGTATTTTTGGCCAATCTCAACGTATTTCTAAAACCAGATGCGTTGGAAACATAATTAAATTCTAGAAATCCTTTACTTTATGACAAATTAGCTTACTGGCGACCATTATGGAGAAATCAGCACTAGAAATATGACAATGTGCATTCTTTTCAAATATGAAGTAAAATGTATATTTGACGTACGATTTCTACCACTTTGTTCGATCGAATTTCGTACTCTAATAAACCATTCCATGCAGAATTTTATGCTCTTCATTTTTTTTTCACTTTTTAAAATTTTTTTTTAGGGCAACAGGCTACATGAGGGTAATTCACGTTGGGCAACTCCCCTTTAATAGCATAGGAAGGGATTGGAAAAGGGGAATGCGGAAGGGTAGAGGAAGGTAGCCAAGGGTTAACTAGGGCCCCCGGGCTATATTTTAAGGATCCTACCCGGCATTCGCCTAAAGAAATGCAGGGAAAAACCTGCATCAGGTAGGTCGGGCATTGGGTACTTGTCCCACGCCCTTCCGATAGCGGGAGAGGAGTTTGCTGTGGGGACGCAGCATTCCCTTCTCCGTGCCTCGACCAGTTTAGGAGGCAGCTGGCCGATTATTCCAATGGGAATAGCGGACAACTCTTACCGTATGCCCAAGGTCTGTGACCCCGGAACATACACCTCTCAGAACAGGCCGAGGTGCCTCGGCTCGTGGGAACCTTAGTTCAAAAACGGAGAGGTAAAGGCATTCCCAAAGGTAGCCCCTTCGTATCTCTCCTACAAGGTTCTGCCTGCGAGAGAACATCCTCTCGCAGGCTTTATCTCTCTATTCTTCATTTTCTTACTGCACATTATTTTCAATAGAATACGTCATGCTATGACTATTAGCGAAAAACTGAAAATGCGTGCAAAATTTCGTGGTTTTTAGGTCCCAGGACGTTTTCCCGGAGGCCTTTCAAATTAGAAAATTTGGGTTTTCACCAATGGCGACAACATATACAAGTTGGAAAAAAATAAAATACCTGACCAATAGCTCACGGAGGCTTTTATTTTTAAAAAAGCTACTGATCCTTTGTGATTTCTGTCATGTCTAAAGCTTCATTGACACATAGTCTCATTCCTTTAGCGGCCTCCTCTGATCTCCTAAATGTTTCCTTTAGTTCGATTTGGGAAAATTGGGAAAATAATGGCGCCGGTCACAAAAATCCAGTACCTTTCCAGTGAATTGGCGGTTTGGCACTCATTCACCTCCTCAGATAGAACTCGACACAGAACAAGAAATTAAATGAAAGCCATAATTAATATTCTACGTGAAATGCGATGTCCGGCACTGTAAAAATTTCCAGTTTTCATTCAGGTAATTTAGGGAGTGTCTTTCGATTACATCATGGAACTCCTCAGCAAAGATTCTAAAGGAGCTCAAATATTTTTATGTGAAATAAGGATAATTCAACGCGTAATTACAACTGTTTTATTTTCACCTGTCGAAGTTCTTGCTGCATGTAAAAATTCCTACGACCACAAACTGAAACCTAGATACTCGCAAGTCTTAAACTCAGCAGTATGTTTCATGGAATGTATTGTAAAGAAATTATTTTTGTTGGGCTGGGTTTTTACGTTAAATCAAAAAATATTTGATTATTAAAGAATTTTTATATAAGTTTATTAAAGTTAAGCATGAAAAACTCTTATCTCAGGCACCTGTGTATTACGTAGAAGAGATTAGCTGCCCGTTATCAAATACGTACTGCTATTTCTGTGTTCTGTTCGTCTGCTGTAGCTCTCGTAACCAACGTACTGACGCCTCCGAATCTCGCAGCTGGCAGAACGGGTTAACTGCAGCAACGACCTAGTCAGGACCACTGCATGGCGTCGACTCAGGGGTTGACCACTGGCTAAGGCGTCGTCCTCCGGGATTTTATTGCGACGTACTCCTGCTGCCCACTTGTGTACTGGAAGACGTGGCACGTAATTCTCGCTCTTCACAGCTTTTGTGCTTCGTGACCTTTTTGCATTATGTAACTGCACCATGAGCGGAGCTCATCACCAACAACTGTCCCTCAGTAGCGCATCGACCAGACTGATTCATTTTATTACGAGCGGTGCAGGTCCGTTAAATTCAAACGTGCGCCATATTGCCAATCTCTGCCGTCGTACTTTGAGAAGCTTCCCATATCTTGCTCATAAACACACTTCACCTCATTTAGTTTCCATATTCAAGTTCCCTCCATTATAGTCTCCCATTCTTTTTACTTTTTTCATTATTAGAAAACTTGGTCGAAAATGTCATTGTTTCACTGATTCTTCCATTGTTACAAGAGTTATAACACGAAGCTGCAGTTCTGTAGTCAAAAATGGCCAACAATTCAATCGAGACAGGACACGAAAATTATTTGGATGGAAATATTTATCTCCTCTACACCCACGCACACAGAAAACAACTCCTGGCATCCGTCCGCCAATGTACGATTTCGAATTCTCCAAACTACAGCAGACAATACTTCCGAAGGCAAAGCAAAATAAAACCAAAATACACGCGTTACAGTATGTATTCTTTGATTAGTTTTAACAATCTTGTAATAACTTATTCTTCATTTGCCATAATATTGCTATAAAATGTTCCACTGTTTTATCGCACATCTTTGTGTGTAGGTGCTCTATTAACATTCTTATTCCTGCTCATTTCATCACAAATGTCCAAGTTAATGTGGTGAGGATGACTGAGAACGAGTCCTCACCCGCCCACACACACACACACACAAACGTCGAGTGAAACTTTATTTTTGTAGCTTACAATTTTGTACGGAATAGTTGGCACTGTGAGAATGAATTCGTATAGAATATGCAATATGAAAAGGAACGGGTCTTATTTTAGAGGCGGAGTGATTCACACGTGCGTCCACTGTTCAGGAACTGACGCTTCCCACTCACGCATATAAATTATTTTTTTTCCATGGCGCGTATTTCTGTCGGGCTTATGGGGGACATGTGCGACCGTGCCTGTTGGATTTAGTCCAGTAAACAACGAAACCGCTCCGTGGCAGGCCAAAGAACTGCGGCACCCGGAAACCGCTTATGAAGTCACACTAAAATCACACTCACAAATGGTTCACACCTCATCTTGGACGTCGTAGGTGCCTCAATTATCAATTAACGGTATAAACACTTCGGTATATACATGTTTCATGATCTCAATCAAAAAACCTAGCCGCGATCAAAGATTAGGACGAGAAAAAATACTCTCAAAGGATTTTGGAGTGTCACTACATTTAAATTACAATTTCAACAAACCGGAGATAAAATAATTAAATGAAATGAGTAGATATTTAAATAAAGTTAAAGTGGAAAAGACATAAACAGTAGGCACAATTAAATTCAAGATAGAATAATTTATAAATAAATTATGTATTAATTTCTGATTTGAAATATTGTTTGTTACACTATGCATAACAAAGAATTCTGTTATCCTTCGAACATATAAAACCTGATGAAAGAAAAAATGGTGCTGAAACGTCGTTGATTTGAATGAAATATTTTTCGAATGTCTGTAAAAGTGCTAGTTTTTTCCTTATTAATGAAAGAACAGACGTCAGGTAAAATATTTTTTATAAGAAGAATGTTGAGAAATAAGAAATAGAAAGGATCATGATAGAAAAATCTCGTCCGAACTAGGAAACGAATCCAGGACTACCGCACAGTGCGCGGTGCTCTTCCCGCCTGAGCTATCCTACCTGACACCTGGTCAGCTTCCAGCTTTCTCCATAGTCCTGAACAGATTCAGTGACAATTTACTGAATCACATTCTTCGTAGCCTAAATATAGGACTTCAATGAATAATGGACATTAAATGGAAGCAGCCAATTTGTCAGAAAAAAATTAGTATAAATCAACAAAAGCAAGAAATCTTACAATACGACTATTTGTCTAAATTTTTGGACTACCTTAGGTGATAGTGCTCTGTTATAAACTAGGGAAAAATGGTAACATTACTTGTCTCCTTAGATAGTTAACTAGTTAGTTAATATCTATTTTCAGATATCTTTTCACTTTTCTTCTTTTCAGGCCAGTTCAGTAATAATTCTTTCTTTAACTTTTTCAAAATTAGCCTTTTGTTAATTTAGTTTTATATACAGGTATTTATAGTTGAAATAATGTCCCTAAACCTTGTTTATATTTTAAAATAATTATATTAATTTACTCTATTTTCCTTTACTGAAACTTCCTTTATTTAATTTGTAATTAAATTGTAATTTCATCCACCAACACCGGGAAATCTGCGCATTTATATATCAAATACATACATATAGTTTTGAGTGTACGCGTATATATTCAAAACTATAATACTTGAAGAATTACCAAACTTGGGGACGAAACGTATTGTAATGATTTCCTGTTTTCATTTTGCTTAATACTCATTTTTTCTGATAAATTTGATTGTTTTCTCTTAATTTATTACATGATAATTGTCAGATTACATAAAATATTAATGAATGGTAATTGTGTGGTTAATTTTATTGTATGTATAGAGATGTAACTGGGTCATTCCATGTCAAGTGATCAAATCGCCTTTTGGGTACCACCTTGGATTTGGATGAAATTTGGTGATAGTGTTGAATAAAGCTTCAAGTGATGTCTAAGATTCAGTAGTAGTATAGAGTTTTTTTTATATATTTAGGGCAACAGGCTACATGAGGGTAATCCACGTTGGGCAACTCCCCTTTAATAGCATAGGAAGGGATTTGATAGGCGGGATGCGGAAGGGTAGAGGAAGGTAGCCAAGGGGTTAACTAGGGCCCCCAGGCTATAGTTTAAGGATCCAACCCGGCATTCGCCTAAAGAAATGCAGGGAAAACCCTAGAAAACCTGCATCAGGTAGGTCGGGCATTGGGTGCTTGTCCCACGCCCTTCCGATAGGGGAGGAGTTTGCTGTGGGGACGCAGCATTTCCTTCTCCGTGCCTCGACCAGCTGGCCGACTATTCCAATGGGAATATTGGACAACTCTTACCGTATGCCCAAGGTCTGTGACCCCGAAACATACACCTCTCAGAACAGGCCGAGGCGCCTTGGTTGTGGGAACCTTAGTTCAAAAACGGAGAGAAGTATAGAGGGGGCGCCAGGGCATCCTGAAAAAAAGTCACCTGGGCAATTCAACCGAGCGCATGAACAGATTGTGAAGTTTGAAGTACTACTGTTGTGGAACTGTAGCAGCTAGCTTCCTGAAAAATGCCAACCAGAGACAACTTTTTATGCTTATAACTTTGAAACAAGACGTTCTACAAACTTATGCTTTGGTAAGATAACTAAACCCATTACTGATTTTAAGCTGCCAAATTATCAGCTATTAAGCTCACTTAGTTATCAAGATATACGCTATTAAATATGAGGTTCAAATTTTAAGAATTTTCGAACCGAAATAGCAAAAAACCATTTGCTACAATCAAGTTCTTTTCGTTACCATTACAAAGAGCAGACTTTTTTCTTTCAGAGTGATCTAATTTCATTTTAGAGACTCATAATTTAAGGTCCAGCATAAAGGTCACTGATGCACGTTCTAACAAATTGGCAAGTTTCAAGTACCATTGTTGTAGAACTGTAGCAGCTAGCTTCCTGAAAAATGGCAACCAGGGACAACTATGTAGGTTGCAGTTCCAAAGTTTAAAAAGTTTTAGTTTTATTGCTGTTAGCTCACAAAGTTGCTCAAAAAAACCGTCACGTCAATTGAGACAGATTTTTCGTGCTTATAACTTTGAAACAAGACGTTATACAAACTTATGCTTTGGTAAGATAACTAAACCCATTACTGATTTTAAGCTCCCAAATCATCAGCTTTGAAGCTCACTTTATTCTCAAGATATATTGTAGTAATTAGTAATTAATTCATTATTATAATTATAAAGTTGGATTGTAGAGGACTTATTATATAAAGCGGACACCGCAACGAGGCGGCGACACAAAGAAATAATGTATTGTTGGAGTTGAGAAAGCGGTACGCGCTCAAAATCTACGAGACGAACAGTCAGTCAGCGGCAAGACGCGAAAGGAAAAAGTCTACGTCGAGAACTGGGACACATAGAGAAATAGAAACAGTAAAAGTTTGCGGATCCAGAATTATGAATAGGGCTATCTAGGAAGTCCAACGGTTTTTTTGTTTTTTTTAGGGCAACAGGCTACATGATGGTAATCCACTCAGGGCAACTCCCCTTTAATAGCATAGGAAGGAATTTGAAAGGGGGGATGTGGAAGGGTAGAGGAAGGTAGCCAAGGGTTACTAGGGCCCCCGGGCTATGGTTTAAGGATCCTACCCGGCATTCGCCTAAAGAAATGCAGGGAAAACCCTAGAAAAACCTGCATCGGGTAGGTCGGGCATTGGGTACTTGTCCCACGCCCTTCCGATAGCGGGAGAGGAGTTTGCTGTGGGGACGCAGCATTCCCTTCTCCGTGCCTCGACCAGTTTAGGAGGCAGCTGGCCGACTATTCCAATGGGAATAGCGAACAACTCTTACCGTATGCCCAAGGTCTGAGACCCCGGAACATACACCTCTCAAAACATGCCGAGGTGCCTCGGCTTGTGGGAACCTTAGTTCAAAAACGGAGAGGAAAAGGCATCCCCAAAGGTAGCCCCTTCGTATCTCTCCTACGGCGAGCTAATAGTTTACATAAAACGCAAGTAACCATTTTTGACTGAGAGACTTATAAAATCGCAGTTTTGAAGCAGAAGTTTTGCTTCACAAACTGAACAAATTTTCGCATAGAGAGACTTTGAGGAGACCTACGTCCGGAAACTGGCTGAGGGTGAGATGATCGAGGTTCCAGGATAGCAGAGATCCAGAGCAACTACCGTGTGTTCAAATTCTAATGAGTAGAATCAGTGACATCCCCAAATCGTGTGCACGTAAAAACCTAAAATGAAACCTGGGCGGCCGTAAGTAGAAAACTCTAAAATTGATTGTAAACCACTTTTAAAAGATATGTCAGATCGTTCTTTAATTATTCACTTCGTTAATTATTTACTTCTTTAATTGTTTAGTTCTTTAATTCAAATTCAATCTTCAGTCTTATTTTCGTCCGCAACAAAATTCGTCGAGGTTCAGACGAATTAATTTACCTAAAAAGCAAAATGTAATTGATTGTATAAAATTCACCCATTTATCAAACCCAGATAAAGACCCTGAGATCCCAAATAATTTTTGTGTATATAAAATCGTTAATAAATTTGTGTAATTGTTTCACTTAACTTCTTTTTAATTATTTAGACGCCTATTTTATTACAATATGTTAGTTAATATGAGATTCAAATTTTATGTGTCAAATTTTGTGAATTTTCAGAACGAAATAGCATAAAACCGTTTCCACCAATCAAGTTCTTTTTGTTACCATTGGAAAGAGCAGACTGTTTTCTTTTAGTCATCTAATTTCATTCTTGAGACTCATCATTTAAGGCCTCCAGCATAAAGGTCACTGATGCACGTTCTAACAAATTGGCAAGTTCCAAGTACTATTGTTGTGGAACTAGCAGCTAGCTTCCTGCAAAATGGCAACTACAGACAAATTTTTATGCTCTACATGAAGGTTGCAGTTCCAAGGTTCAAAAAGTTTTATTTTTATTGCTGTTATCTCACAAAGTTGCTCAAATAATCTGTCACATCAATTTGGAGCATATTTTTCATTGCTTACAACTTTGCAACGAAACCTTCCGGAAACTGATGCTTTTGGTGAAATAACCAAACCCATTGCTTCTTTTAAGCTGCCAAAGTATCAACTATTAAGCTCACTTTGTTGTCAAGATATACGCTATTAAATATCAGTTTCAAATTTTACGCGTCAAATTTTGTTCATTTTCACACGCAAATAGCAAGAAACCTTTTGCCCCAATCAAGTTCTTTTTGTTACCATTGAAAAGAGCAGACTGTTTTCTTTTAGTCATCTAATTTCATTCTTGAGACTCGTCATTTAAGGTCACAAAAATTACTTTGAAACCTGCTCTCATTTCAATAACACGATGTACTGCACGAATGTGATGAAAGCAAATCATTTGTACTGGTCCATTCAAACTATTGGTATTAATGATGCCTTATTTCACCAAGCTGTTTTTATTTATGTTTTTTGCAATATGTGAATCTTATCTAATAAAATTAATGCTATTAGAAGTTTATATATGCATTGCAAAATCAAAACTACTTGTGTCGGTCCATGGTGACTGAGTCACTACCAATTTCATGTTTTAAATGAGTGTGTATGTATACATCACTTCATTCAAGTCCTAGATTGGAGCACCATCACCTAGGAGCCAGGTAAGGCAATCTCATTGTTGATTAGACTGGCTTTTGTTGGAGTTTTCAAAGTAATTTTTCGAACAGCCGTTTACATTACATTATTGTTGGACAGTGGCGGCTCGCGAGTTTTTAAAGTTGTGTTAAATCACCACAAGAAACCAATTTTTTTTAGGATAACTATAAAAAAATATATACTACATTAACGATAGTGCTACCAATATTCTGCCCGGCACGTAATATGCTACATTTCTAATTCTGTCTACATAATTTCTGTAACATTCCACCGCTGTGACCATGTAACATCCCAGCACTGCCACCATGTCACATTCCAGCACTGCCATCATGTAACATTCCAGCAGTTGGAAATGGGAAGTCCAGATAGATCGTTCACCAACCGAGCTATACCTTCGTTAGCTCACCTGGCTACCGATCTAGAGGATAAAGGAAGAATTAAGAACAGGAAATAGGAAAGTCGGTAACGTGAGGGTTCGGGTTCAACTAATTGAACCTAGGCGTAGTGGTTGGTGTTTCGCTGCACTTCAGTCAAATAAGAGTTGATGAAGAATAAAGAGATTTAATAGTTAGAAATAAAATAAAGTAAGACAAACTGGCGGATAGCACCAGGAGCCACCGACCCGTCTGGAGGTTGGATCACGACTCTCGTTCCCAAGAAGCTCTGAACAATTCGAAGACTCCTTTCCCCCTCCCTGATGATTTTTAAGTCTCCAATGAGAGCTCTTGCAGAGTGGAAGATTTCTGCTGCCGTGTGCATGTCTGCATAAGGCACTTAAAATGCTGACTTCATTAGACGCAGCGTTTTCACAGCTGCCTAGGCGGAAGGGGTGAAGATTTATGTTGTTGTGCGTATCGTTACTCACTATATCTAAAGTGATGTCTTTAACTGCATCAGCGTTCTTGCAGCTGCGCCCTCTTAGATCCGCTATGCTGAAGAGACGTTATGATAAGAGGGCACGTGTAGACTATTATATTACATTTCCAATAATCTTCAAATTTTAAACGCGGAATAATTTAGCATTTCTAACCTAAAAGCATTTTTCTCAGTGAATATTTTAAATAAAGTTCATTTTCGGATCAAGCCACTGAGTATTTTTTTGTATTCAGGGTCGTGCGGTAGATTTTCGCACTACGATATCTCTTAAATTTTCAAAGATTGGCGATTGCCAATTATTACATGGAACACTTTGAAGATAAGGCTCTGGATAGTGCTCCATTACGTCCGAAACATTTTTTTTTAGATATGTTGATGACACTTTTGTCGTATGGCAGCATGGAGCGGAGAAACTGCAGATGTTTCTTGAACACCTCAACAGTCTGCATTCTAACATCAAATTTACAATGGAGGTGGAGAAGAATGGGTGCCTCCCCTTCCTAGATGTTCTAATCCGGAGGAAACAAGATGGTGGACTTGGCCATTCCGTTTATCGGAAAGCCACACATACAGATCGGTATTTGCATGCCAGCAGCTTCCACCATCCGTCACAGAAGAGTGGAGTTCTCTCAACCTTGGTCCATAGGGCCAGGGTGGTATCAGACAAAGACAATCTAGCTGGTGAATTAGAACATCTTAAAACCGTTTTCCGCCAGAACGGATACAATCCCGGCCAGATAAAGAGGGCACTTGCGCTCCGAAGGGAGAAAACAGCAGAGGAAAAGGAAATTGCAGTCAACCATGCTTACATTCCTTTCGCCGGTAACATCAGCAACCGTATAGGACGCCTACTGGCCAAGCATAACATTGAGACGTTCTTCTATCCACAAAAGAAAATTAAAGAAATGCTTGGCTCGGTTAAAGACAGTATAGGACTTCGTACACCTGGGGTCTACAGCATACCGTGCGAATGTGGCAAGAAGTACATCGGCCAAACTATTCGCACGGTAATGGACAGATGCACAGAACATCAAAGACATCTCAAACGAAAACAGCCAAATAAGTCAGCGGTTGCAGAACATGCCATAGAATCCGGCCATGGCATAAAGTTCAATGAAACCAAAATCTTGGATCGTGTCAATGGTTTCTGGAGCAGCATAATCAAAGAGGCCATACATATTAGGACACAAGACAACCTGCTAAACCGGGACACCGGGTTTCAATTGAGCAAGACTTGGGACCCAGCTATAACATTGATAAGACGAGGGGTCCGGAGCTCTATAGTGGCTGGGGTTGCTGCGGGTAATGTACCTCGGCGAGTGGCCGGCCTTTTGACTGATGCTGACATGGCGGAGGTGGACTGTTGACTGAGCGCTGATTGGCTCTCACAGCGTGATGATTCAGTGGAGGATATAAAAAATATGCAATGGAATATGCTGCGTCCCCACAGCAAACTCCTCTCCCGCTATCGGAAGGGCGTGGGACAAGTACCCAATGCCCGACCTACCCGATGCAGGTTTTTCTAGGGTTTTCCCTGCATTTCTTTAGGCGAATACCGAGTAGGATCCTTAATATATAGCCCGGGGGCCCTAGTAACCCTTGGCTACCTTCCTCTACCCTTCTGCATCCCCCCTTTCAAATCCCTTCCTATGCTATTAAAGGGGAGTTGCCCAATGTGGATCACCCTCATGTAGCCTGTAGCCCTAAAAAAAAAAGTTCCGACACTTCGGCTAGAAGATGACGACAGATCTTTTAGTCGTCGAAACGTTGCGTTCTACTATAATTATGCAAAACCCGGTTGAACTCCGAGAACAATATATTGTTCTCTTAAATTTTGTTTTCTTTAAAATTACCTTAGATTCTCAATGTTTTAATTTTACCGAAAAGATCGATTATTATTTTTGTTTTGAAAATATAAATATTATAAAGTAAGATTTATAATTAGTGAATAGTTCGAATTTATTTCGTTGGTTGTCGCCTGATGCGGCCGTGCTCTGTGTCATAACATTGGGGGGGGGGGGGCGTTCTTCTGTTTGCTTTTGCTGTCGGCACCGTACCACACAAGCAAGGCTAGCAGTTTGTTGAACTTTACGGGTTGCGCCGCAGGGGGTAAAAAAGTAGTAAAGTGCGCATGCGCATTTGTTACTTAAACGCCTAATCCGGTGCTGTAATTGGAATTGCGAGCACCGACTGCTTTTGGAGCGATGCGCCGCAAGGCGGGGAATTTAAAGTCTTCGATATCGAAGCACAGTTTCCCAACTTAAAACACGGTTATTATGAAGGTTCTTAAAATTAACGAAAATTATTTTTCCTGAATTGTGCTGTAGCACTTACACACAAGCCGTCACTCTTGTTGGATATTGTCGAATAATTGCCAGCCGGGTAATTTCAAGTATATTCCTTGTAAAACAGAAGTGTTAATAACAATTCATCATCCATACTTTGATGTGAAGTGGAAGCAGGAACACTTTATTGGATTCCTAGTCATTTTTTTTACCTTTCGTGTACTTGGAAAAACATTAAATCGTAAAACTGCAGCTTATGTTAGGTTTTTTTTGGAAATAATTTATAAACATTTTATTTTCACTCTCACTCTTGTCAATCAATTCTGAATTCAACATACTGTAACAATTAAAAGGTGCTTAACAAATGAAAAGATTTACTTTACAAACAAAACAAATTTTATTTAACAAAATTTTTTAAACAATCATTCAAAATACAAAATATAATTGGGATCTCAGGGTCTTGAACTGGGTTTGATAATGGCAGAATTTAAACAATCAAAGAACACAAAATTTACATTCACTTTATAAGGAAATCGATGCGTATAAACATAGACGAAATTTATTAATGAAGAAATTTATACTAAAAGATTGAGTTTAAACAATTTCCTTTTATCAAGAATTAAAGAACGATCTGACGTTTATCTTTTAAAACGGTTTACAATAATTTTAAGGTTTTCTTTCTACTTACGGCAGCCAAGATTCACATTAAATTTTCGTAGCACAATGGTGGGCTTTTCACAGATTCTAATTATTCACAGACTCTAAATATTCACAGATTCTAATTAACATAGTTTGTCGGTTGGTTTAAAATGAATTGGTTGATTCTCGATGATTTACTGCAACCTGGATTTGTAGATCTCGTGAGTCGTGTTGAAAAAGCAACTCACTAGTTTTGTCTGTTGACTGAAGATTGCTTTCCTTTTAGCAATTCGATGTAATAGCGTACTTATTACTGGAACACATTCTCTCGTTCCTTAAATTAGACCTTTTAGTCCTCGCTGCTGACTGACAAAATTGTTCAAACTTTCGTGAATTAGACCTTTAATTCACGCCTCTTGCTTCTAACTCCCAACTGTAAAACTTCAGTAAATTAGACTTTGCTGATCTTTACACCTCGCCGTTTACTGCCCAACTGTTAAACTTTTTGATCTGTTCTCCTCTCCGCTCATTTCTCTACTGTCTGCTCGTCTCGTAATTTTTGAGTGCGTAGCTCATCTCCCCACCATTCAACAATACTCTCCTTTCATTGTCGATCTGTTCTGGCGCCGGTTACCGCTATCAATAATGTGTCCGCTACAATTTAACTTTACAATTAAAACAATGCCTTAATTTCCAATTATTACAATACCTAAAAATTGATAAATGCCTAAAGTTAATATATTGTAGTAATTGGTAATTAAGGCATTGTTCTAATTGAAAAGTTGAATTGTAGAGGACTCATTATTGGTGGATATAGCGGACGCCGCAACAAACCGGCAATGCAAAGAAAGTATTGTTGATCGGTCGAGAAGGTTTTACGCGCTCAAAATTCACGAGACGAACGAACAGTCGGGCAGCAGACAGCAAATAGAACAGACGAAACGAACGAACAGTCAGGCAATGAACGGCGAGGCATAAAGACCAGCAAAGTCTGTTTTACAAAAGTAGTACAGTCAGGCAATGAACGGCGAGGTGTAAAGACCACAAAATTCTAATACACGAAAAGTTGAACAATTTAGTCAGTCAGCAGCGAGAATGAAAAAGGTCTAATTTAAAGAACGAGAAAGTGTTCCAGTAATATGTACGCTGTTATATCAAATTGCAGAGACTAAATCAATTTTCAGTCAACAGACAAAACCAGTGAGTGGCATTTTAAACATGACTCACGAGATCTACGAATCCAGTTTGCAGTAAATCATCGAGAATCGACAAATTTATTTTTAAACCAACTAACAAACTACGCTAATTAGAGTCTGTGAACATTTAGAGTCTGTGAGTACTTAGAATCAGTGATATCCCCAAAATTGTGCACGAAAAGTTAAAATGAGACCTGGGCTGCCGTAAGTAGAAAGAAAACTTTAAAATCATTGTAAACCACGTTTAAAAGACAAACGTCTAATCGTTCTTTAACTATCGATAAAATGAGATCTTTAATTATTCAGATCATTCTTTATTTCTTGATAAAAATTGAAATTGTTTAAATTCAATCTTTAGTATTATTTCTTCAGCAACAAATTTCGTCTATGTTCAGACGCATTGATTCCCATATAAAGTAAATGTAATTTTTGTGATTTTGATTATATAAATTCTGCCATTATCAAACCCAGTTCAAGACCCTGAGATCCCAAATATTTTGTAATTTGAATACTTGTTTTAAAATTGTTAATAAATTTTGTTTGTTGTATAAAGTTAATAGTTTTTCATTTTAAAAGCGCATAGTTTAAAAATTATTACAATATATTGTAAATTTACAATATGTATCATAAATTAAATCAGCAATATCGTACGACTCTTTTTCCAGAAATAATTGCCAACATATATTTTATTATACAGAGATAGATATTTAACAGAAGTTTCTTGCGAGGAAGATCCTTTTTTGTCAGTTATTTTTTATGCTTCGTATATATTTTAAAATTACCAACACAATTCTACATTAATTAAAACTATTTGTTACTGTAACAATTTAATTGACACTGATACCGGCTAATTGTTTGGTGGACTTATTTCCCGATTCGATATCTGCTGATGTTATTCCAAATGTCACGATGTATTGGACTGATATTCACTGTCAGTTTTATCCCCGAATGCAAGTCAGGTCATTCATTACGTGAGTAACAAATAATTTAATTTATGTGTTCTCTTCTTCAATAAATACCCTCGTACAAAATAGACTTGATATTTTAGTTATACACTGAATAACATCGAGAAATGTTGCTATTGTACTTTGATGACCATCCTTAATAAGTGGTAATATAATTCCTTGTAGGTGCGATCTGAAAGATCATTGCATAAGACAGTCATTGTTGTGATTAAGACAAATAATTCCACTAGTGATTGCTTTATTTTCCAGGTGGCGATGAACCCAAAAAACACGGTGTTCGATGCCAAACGTCTGATTGGCCGGCGCTTCGACGATCAGAAAATTCAGGAAGATATTAAACATTGGCCATTTACTGTTGTTTGCGATGGAGACAAGCCCAAGATTCAGGTAATATCGTATTATATAATCGTTGTATTATATATTATATAATTGCCTAATAATAATTTTAAGCGCCATGTCAGACAAATACGATTAGTTACGAAGGGTGACGTGATTTTACGCTCAAACGCTGGTTTCCGAAACGTATATGTGAACTGACTGAAGCGAATGACCAAAATAGATGTGATAAAGTGGGGTGAAGCATATGAGAAGGAGCTAAACATTCACTCATCATAGGTGACTTGAGAAATTAAGTATAATGCAAGATCTTATCAGAAATACGTTTGACACCCGCAGATTTGTTCTTTGCTTTGTAAAGTTTAGTTACAACTAGTAAAATTTTGTTTTTTTAAAATAATTTTTACAATTTTTAATCAAAGGACGTTACAGTTTTGATAAATTGAAATACAGTACTTTTTACATTGTTAATAATTCACATGGAGACTTGCGATCTTGAAAATGTCCAGTAACATTCCAAATGGAACAGAGCGGATTGGATGTAAATTTAATTTTCTTTTAAGGTTTTATAAATTTTATGTGATGCCTGTAGGTTGTTGTGCGAATTTATCCTTTGCGTAAGGATGTGTGTAATGGGATAAAATGCGGTAGGGTAACACAAAGTATGCTTGTGTGAGTGAGGTGCCAGCTATTAAAGAGGTTTGATATGGTTATGGAATGCCAGAATAGTTTTGGGGAATGATAAAGTCTATAGGGTATTTTAGTTTGAACCTGCTGTTTCGCGGATGTGACTAAACGGAATACTGCGCATTTCTCATTCCAAGCAGAAATCGTGAGCTACAGCCGCGAGTGCCACAGAAATGACCACCAGCTGGTTGCATCAGCGGGAGCGATTGTGTCGCAAGGCGGGAAGTTTGAAGTCTTCCAAATCGGAGCAGGAATTCAGATTGTTGAAACACATGAATGTTCTTAAAATTAAGAAAAATAAATTCTAAATTAATTTATATGCTGTAACACATGAAAACATATGCAGTCGATACTGCTTCCTAGATCCCATCAGTCCTACGATACCGTCTCTCATAACTAAATTTATGCTCAAATTTAATTTTTGGTAATAGTTGTGGCCAAATAATCTACGGAAGAAACAATCTCTTCGGTGACGAGAAAAATCGATATTAACCCCTGAATTTGTTCCACTTTGATAGCGATTTGACAACCCAGGGCTGCGTTATTCAGGGTCGGCATACAGTTACAAAGAGAACAAATACAAATGACAAATACAAAGAATCGTGTATTCTATATAAACTTGAAATTGCGGTGTTAAACGCGAAGACGTGTGAAATGACGCTCAGTTGTCGCAGTGCTCTCTAGCTCTTGGTGGTGGAAAATCTTGGAATGCTTGTATAACGGGTTCCTATACCTAATTTGCTCCTGTATCTTACAAATATGAGAATGTCCGAATGAATATATTTAAACCCAATTTACACTTCCATTGTGAAGTATATTCAGGTATTCAACGATTCTGTTCAAAATCTTCAATGTCGTGGATCCAGATAACGAAAGTTTCATCCACGTATCTGTCAAAATATTTAGGTTTCTTCTTCGCGGTTTCCACAGCTCTGTTCTCAAAATGTTCTTTGTTGGCTACAAACGGAGAAAAACAGTCCACGCCATAAACTTATACGCTGAACTCGCCCTCGTATTGTAGGTACGAGGTGGTCAATATGTTCCTGAAAAGACCGTGCAATAATTCAAGAGTATCGGTAATCGTAACTCTACTGACGAAGGACGACACATCAAAACTGAATAGTAATTCATAGGACCCACTTCAAACTCCTTTAGAATACGAAAAAATTCAGTTGAATTCTTGACATTGTGTTAACATTTTCTCATCGAAGTATTAAGTACGTCGGTAAAAAACTTAGCAAGGTTTTAGGCGGCTGAACCAATTCTAGGCCTAAAAGGAATTCCACCTTTATGGATATCCGGCTTTCCCAGGGAAAATGAGAATTATTTATCAAGTCTGGGTTCACTAATCTCAAAATGAATGTTGGCTATTACTTTCCAGGTGGAGTACAAGGGCGAGGTGAAGAAGTTTGCCCCGGAGGAGGTGAGCTCGATGGTACTGACGAAGATGCGGGAGATAGCGTCCATGTATCTGGGGCGCGAGGTTCGTGACGCCGTGATCACAGTGCCCGCGTACTTCAACGACTCCCAGCGCCAAGCCACAAAGGACGCAGGCGCCATCGCCGGCCTCAACGTTCTGCGTATCATCAACGAGCCTACCGCCGCGGCCCTCGCCTACGGGCTCGATAAGAACCTCGCGGGGGAGAAGAACGTTCTCATTTTCGACTTGGGCGGCGGGACCTTCGATGTGTCCATCCTGTCCATAGACGAGGGATCACTATTCCAGGTCAAATCGACGGCCGGGGATACGCACCTGGGCGGCGAGGACTTCGACAACCGACTGGTGACACATTTTGCCGACGAGTTCTCGCGCAAATACCGCAAGGATCTGCGCGGGAACGTGCGCGCTTTGCGCCGCCTGCGCACGGCGTGTGAACGCGCCAAGAGGACGCTCTCCTCCAGCACGGAGGCCAGCCTCGAGATCGACGCTCTGCACGAGGGCGTCGATTTCTACTCCAAGATCACACGGGCGCGCTTCGAGGAGCTGTGCATGGACATGTTTCGCTCCACGCTGGCGCCCGTAGAGAGGGCGCTGACCGACGCCAAGATGGACAAAGCCAGCGTTCACGACGTCGTCCTCGTCGGCGGATCGACGCGCATTCCCAAGATACAGAAGATGCTTCAGGTGAGGTCGCGTAAAATGCTACAAATTGAGGATCATGCTGCCCCGTTGGTTAAAAAATATATATATATGCTTCTGTCGTGTCTGCCCGGCTCTCAGTCTGCGTCAGGAGATAGTTGGTCTGACTGCAACTGAAGTTTGATAGTGGTCTCGGGCAGGAACACCACATTAATTTAAGGATGTGTGTCTAAGCCCTCTTGGAAACCCTTGTGAGGATTCGATATTTGTAAAAAGTTAGCTTAACCTTGATACAAATAGAACATATATTTACTACGAGGAAAACTACAAAGAATAACAATCTTGAAAAGAGTGAGCAGGATCTGTGTGCAGCTCGACTCAGTTTTGTATCACCCTCCCTCCAGAACCACTACTTCTGGTGGTTATTGACGTGGTGGTGGGAATGAGTTAGCCCCAATCAAAGAAGAATTCTCCTTCGTAACCTGGTGGAGGTGCCACACACAGCCTCCTCTGTCGATCACCTTGCTCAGGTAATTCGAATTGTTGAGGCCAGCGTCTGCCTCAGGGCTTGGTTCCAATCACGCCACTGAACTTTAGAGTTTATTTACCTAGGTTTCTCAATAAAATCGTTTCAGAATACCACAAACAAAAGTAAATAACATTATTTTATAGTATAGTGTCAATTACAGTACACTTCGAATGGTAAAGGACAAATCTTTGTTGATATTCAAAAATTCAGAAGTGACTCCACACAGGCAGGTAGGTATGGACCTGCTCGACTCAGCCCAGCCATATAAAGAAAGATACATTTCTCATATTATCCTAGCAAATGATGAATAAATGTTTACACAGTGTTGTAAAAGAAAGGTAGAATTGAAAAAATTGTCATAAAACAACAATGTCGTGCCATAGGCCTATCCGAATTTGAAATTAATCTCTTTCTTCTGTCAGCTACCATACTATAAAATTACTGACTTGGGAATTTCTTTCAGGACTTCTTTTGTGGGAAACCTCTGAATTTGTCCATCAACCCTGACGAAGCAGTCGCATACGGAGCTGCCGTGCAGGCTGCCATTCTGAGTGGGGATACGAGTTCCCAGATCCAGGACGTGCTGTTGGTGGATGTGGCACCGCTATCCTTGGGTATTGAGACTGCTGGAGGTGTTATGACAAAGATTGTGGAGCGCAATGCCAGGATCCCTTGCAAACAGAAGCAAACATTCACAACTTACTCTGACAACCAAAATGCTGTCACCATTCAGGTTGAATTTCTATTTTGATACAACTTATTTAATATTTAGTTTTTCATGAACAGCAGACACTTTACCTCAGTAATGGTTTCAAATCCACACTACGATATACACAATATTTTAAATACATTTTATCAGAAAATGGAGATGTCAGGAAATTTGTGCAATAGTTCAGTCTTATACTGGTATACATATGAGTAATGCTGACCAGTATCAAATTAAGTTATTAAAAAGAATGAGATCTATGAATTGAGGCACATGATTTGAATTTTGTTTTTATTTCCATATAATAAGAATATAATTAATTGATTCTTGTCATTACATTTAAATCACAATAAAAATACCTGTGGAATTTTATAACAATGATGTAGGCATTATTGAATAGTACTCTACACATTGCTGAGAAGTTAATTCCTGGATATGTACCACAAAATCATTAGTACAGAAACTAATCAAATTAAAATAATAAAAATTCATTAACAAAATACATATAGCTAGATATGGTTGCACACCAAGTTTTCTGACACTTTTTGAAGATAATCTGTGTATTTCAATTGATACATGAGCACAATCAGGGAAGCCATCACATGAACCTTAGAAAGGCATATAACCATTGCTTGCCTGAGTGAAGGGGAGCCAGACATTAAGTTAGAAAAAGAAATCTGTCATAATAAACTTGGAGATGATTTTTAGCTTCAAAAATATTTTAGTTTACAGAGAGAAGTAAATTGTAGAAGTTAAATTTATGAGTTTATACACATTATTGAATATGTTCACAAGGTTAAATTGAGTGAAGCAGATAACATAACTTTCAGAATGATGTAGTTTGGTAAATGTTCCAGGGGAAAGAAGACTGTTATCATGGTGAGACATAAATTTTCAAGTTTTACACATGAATAGCAATAGTTCTGAACATTTTCAATTTAACCAGTAAAAACTGTAAGGTGTAGAGTTTGTTTATTCATATGAATTGTAGGCTATCCTGGTGTAACTACTAGTTTGAGTAAACAATGAATTTACATTATAAAAAATTCTTAACTTACAAATTCTCTTCTTGGAGTAATAAAGACCTTACAAATGTCCTTGAGCTTTCTGATATTCTGCTTTAACCATCATTATTATGAATTTATGCATACTTTTAAAAGTTTTAATTCATATTTGTAAAAGACAGTGTCGTCCAAGTTCAGGATTAAACTGCGCATAAATGTTTATTATTATAATGCTACAGTGAAATAAGTTTTCCATATATTTATAATTTCAGTTAACAAAGATCTTCACTTTTAATTACTAGCTGTTCAGAAATTAAATACTGCATATAAACTTTTACAAATCCAATGATGGAACAAGTGTGATAATATAACTTAGCATTTCCAATAAGAATCACAGTTCTCAGATCTACTGCAAATAATTAGTTTTTAATTAACATCATACTAATAAACTAATATATATATATATATATATATATATATATATATATATATATATGATTATTTAAACATCTAGTTCCATTTGATTTCTTTCAATTGAATTCAATATATCCTCGGTTCCATCAAATTGAGTTGACTACAACTTTAAATACATCTCAAGTATAATAATTATGTTAATGCATTCTTACATAAATTATGTTTTAAATCATCTTTTATTATTTACATTTAAGTATTTTGTAATATTAACCTAAATTCTCACCCTTTAAATCAAATGTCATTTTTGCTCAAAATTTTAAAAGCAGAAGTGAGTTTTATGTATTATTGAGGACTGCCAACTCAGCATATTAGAATCAAAGCCTGTAATATATTAAACTTTCTGCTCTTTAAAGGTTTTTGAAGGTGAGAGAGCAATGACAAAAGACAACAATCTTCTGGGAACCTTCAATCTCACAGGAATTCCACCAGCTCCGAGAGGAGTCCCAAAGATTGAAGTTACATTTGACCTTGATGCTAATGGAATCCTGAATGTAGCAGCTACTGAGAGCGGATCAGGTCGAAGTGAACGAATTACTATTCAGAATGACAAAGGACGACTCTCCAGGGCAGAAATAGATCGTATGCTAGCAGAGGCAGAGAAATACAAGGCAGAAGATGATAAACAGAGGGACAGAGTGGCAGCTCGGAACAAACTTGAAGCTTATGCACTGTCTTTAAAACAGGCTGTTGAGGTAAGTTAATTTCCAACCATGTAATTTTTCATAAATTACTAAATCAAAAATATATTAAATTAAACAATTGTCATCATTTTGATAAACAAAAAATTATAGATTAGTACTTTGTCCACAGTAGTAAACTTTATTGAACCATATATCAAAAAACAGCTACTTGTTCACTATACCATTTTAGGTTGTAATGGTATATTTACAAATAACTCAAATCTCCTATATGGAATCCATATAAATGTAATTATTCTATGCTATTACAGATATTTAACATCACATGATTTAATTTTCTAATATTATACCATTGACTGATATATTATTTAAATTTTCTATCAATTTCAGTATAATTTATTCTTCCTCCAAGTTCAATTTATGGATCCCTTCAAATGTTTGTCCCACATATATTTTCTGTGTTTCTTTTTCCGAGTAATTACCATTACAACTGAAACTATTTGACAAACAGAAAATTAAAATTATACTGTCAATTGCTTTTTTAAAGTCAATTATAATACCATTCCTCAAATAAAGTAATACTAAATGGGGTTTCTTTGTTAAGGATGCTGGCACAAAACTGAGCGACTCTGATAAGGCTACAATCCGAGACCAAAGTGTCTCTGTTCTACAGTGGCTTGATACAAATTCCTTGGCAGATAAGGAGGAGTATGATGATAAATATAAAGAACTTTCAAAGGTATGCAGTCCTCTAATGTCGAAACTTCATGGTGCTCAAGGCCAAGCTCAGGGTGCTGGTGGAAAAGGTCCAACTGTTGAAGAAGTGGATTGATACAATTCAGATAATTTATATTCATACCACTGTGATGGTTTGTATCATAAAATTGGGATTTTGTGCACATTTACCTAATTTTTACATTTCATGATGTATGAACAATTTCTTGAACATATTTCAATTGGAAATTATCAATGAAAGAATGAAATATGTTGTTTAGCTGTGATTGAATATTTCTATTTTTATATTGTGAAACTTAGGTAAATGTTTTTGAAAAAGAATTTATTTATTTAAGACTTAAATGAATATTTTGAATCTATAATATGATTGATTATAACTGCTTGCTCAGATTTGTTGTCATATTTTAATGTGTTCAAAAATAATTACAATTCTTATTGAGTCTAACAAATGGGTACTTATATGGTAATACATATCCTCTATTTGCTTAAATATGTGGGTGAAATAAAAAGTTGTATATAGGATATTATTGTCTAAAGAACTTTAATTATTAGTAAATTTTGACTTCAACTAATCAATTTGAGTACTAACAGAACTTTCAGATCTTTATTATTATAAACAAGACAATCTCTAACAATCTATTCCTGTTATGCTTATTAAAATTATATATATATATATATATATATATATTTAATATTAGCAAGGATATGACATTGTCAAAAATAATTGCAATATTGGCATAGAAAGGAAAGAGAGATAGCTTGTGGCTTACCTGAAAGTGAAGTACGTTGTAGTCAGAGGTTCTCAGCCTCCTCCTTCAGCCACAAGCTTTTTCTTTTTTTCCTTTCCATACTAATATCACAATTACATATATATATATATATATATATATATATATATATATATATATATATATATATATATATATGCTATTTTTCTTGTGCACAGTTGTGGATATGTAATGTCTTAAAAGCCAAAGACTTTTTATAAAACAATCCTCAACTAATTCATATTTAATATTTATAATTTTCAATATTGTGTGTTCTTGAAGTAAAAATAAAAAATTAATAAATACTATGCATTCAATAAAAAGAATTAAATTTATTATATGATGTTATCATACAGGTTAGAGTATTACAGTCTCATAAAACACAAATTTTTGGTGTTGACTTGAGAAAGGCAGCTGCTAACTCAAGCAAATATATTTACCACTTCTATAACAGTTCAAGACATAAAGGTCAATGAAGATCAGAGGACAGTATAAAATTGAGTCGATGAATGCAAGAAATTTATCTACATATTTTGTTAATTAATTACATGGACACTGATCAGATGATATGTCTTAGTTCCTCCACACCAAATAACTCAGTTTTAAGCACCTTATATCACAATCTATTCTTGCACAAGAACAGAAGAATGCTTTCATTTGAGATGAATTGAAGTGGTGCCTATGTTCAGATCAAACACATCAGACGGAGAAAGCTCACATCTAACAAGGATTCAACTGATGTTGCTCAGAGTTAAAAACACCATATACTAAGTGGAAGTTCTGGGTTTGATTCCTGCTCTGGTCCAGACTTTTCATCCTGATTCTTTAATTAATATTCTTGTTTTCAATAATCATTGAATAACAATGAATTAAATATATTTGGCATTATGTTGTAACATGTAACTTATCCATTGACATTCATTCTATGATAAAAGAGAACACATGAAACCAATTTTTATAGACTTCTCTTTATAAAAAAATATTTATTTCAAGTCTTCTTTGAAATTATAAGCATTGGTTACTTTCATGTAAGTTTCAAAACAATAATTTCAGGATATTTGCTAACATGAATCATAATCATTGATACAAAATGGACAACTTTCCCACTTCTGCAAAATGAAAATTATATATCTGATAATTATTAATTTCTTATTTGATTTTTTATGTAATCAAATTTTTTTATCCAAAAAAAGATCAAATTGAATTAATAAGACTTACTGGATTATACCATACAATGGAAAATACATGTAAAATAAAGATCTTTTCAAAGTGTATATATATATATATATATATATATATATATATATATATATATGAGTAAGGATATGTCAATGTCAAAATAATTGAGATAATTGGTATGGAATGGAAAGAGTGATTTGTGGCTTACCAGAAATTGAAGCATGGTGTAGCCACAAGGGATCTAAGGATGTTCTTCAAATTTTCGGCGGCTATTTAGCAAACTGTCTCTCTTCTTTTAGCATACCAATTATATATATATTGTAATAGTAAGGATGTGACATTGTCAAAAATAATTGCTATATTGGTATGGAAAGGACAGAGAGATAGTGGTTGTGGCTTACCTTAAAGTGAAGTCCGGTGTCGCCATGAGGAATTGAAGGTTGTTCTTCAAATTTTCGGAGGCAGTTTGCAGTCGGCCAGTGCATGGAATGGTGTAACACTCCTTCCTGTAGAAGGAGGCTGAGAGCCTCTGAAAATTTTAAGAACAACCTTCAGTTCCTCATGGCGACATCACACTTCACTTTCAGGTAAGCCACAACCTATCTCTCTGTCCTTTCCATACCAATATTGCAATTATATATATATATATATATATATATATATATATATACATAGGAAAGGGAGAGACAATGGCTATCTGTAATTGTAGCTTCTTTCTCCTGAAGGAGGAAGCTTACACCTACGAAAACTTAAAGAACTTCCTCCTGTTCTGAATGCCAAGTTTCAATTGAAGGTAAACCACCACCTTCCTCTCTTTCCTTTCCATGCCAACTATCTAATATAATTTTTTTCAAAATCATGAGCACAACAGTGAAAGAAACCCTACTTCTGTTGGTAGTTTCTCAATTGAAATACAAACATCAACTCTTTATAATATCAATTGAAAGAACATTCCAATGGTGCTTATAAAATTAATCTAACATACAACATTTTACTTATAACTCACACAAATACTCCTTTTTAATTTTTAGTTAAAAGATACTTGATGAAGGATTGATTATTAAAATGTGATGTATTAGTGAATCAAGCAGGTAGACACATTTCAGCAAAAAAAATGGCTGCCATGCACATTTTACTTTTAGTTTCTGAACCTCTATTTCAAACCATATAAATTCCTATAAATTTCACGACTCCTGAAATCAAAAATAGTCATCCAATAAATATATACAGAGACGCAATTGCGAACTAATTGTATAGGTGTGTAAAAATCCATTTTACAACTTAACATACAAGCTTATAGAAATTTATTGAAACAAATTACAGAAATGGTTAAGGTTTTATTTTAAAGCAAAACACACCAAGCAGATTTTGTGAGATGATATAACTTGTGTTATCATATGGAAGAATAAATTTTAAAAAGTTTATAAAGTAATTTTTGATACACCATGTACATTTCATTTAACATTATAAGTGAGGGCATTTAAATCTTCTCGTAAATTACAATTAATTATTACTACAAACAAAGCTTTATTGACAATTGTAATTATTTTTCACTCAAAATAAATATCATGAAATGAGTTTACTTCTACAATAGTTCAAATGATTAAACATATTAAAAATAATTCTGACTTCAGTTGTTTATTTATAATTTATCTTAAATAGTAAGAATATATATTTTGTCTATATATTGAGTTTTAGGATAGTGGATAGTGAGGAAGGATAGAAATAAATTGGAGGATTACGCTTTATGTGAATGTATATGCTTCGGTGTAGAATCATGCACAAAGAAAAGCATGAAGAAGGAAGGAAGAAGAAGGATTACTGAGCAGATTATGCTGGTTCAAGTCCTGTTTAGGGCAAATATTGTTCAGTCTTTCCTTCTTCTATGCTTTGACCATATGCTTTTATTTGTGTGTGATTCTATGCCTGAGCATATTCATTCACAGAAAGCATATTTCTCCTATTTATTTATATCTTTCCTCACTATCCAAGATCCAATGTGACTTCATCACCAAATTAGTTGTATGTATAAAGGTATATATTGTAATAACCAGTAAAGAAGGACATGAATTCTGTTCTTATTTTTATCAGATTTGTTTACAAACTCAGACTGGGGATTCTTGAGTGGTTTGTAGAAGAAAAAAAGAAAAGATAATAATAAAATGATGGATAAGTGGCTTTTAGAGAAGGGAAGGATTAATAATTGGGGCATTTTGCGGCTCTTAGGGCTAAATGGTTGTGACCGACATCTTGACGACGGAACCCTGAAAGGCATGATAACAGATGTCTGGTGGATATGTAATTATATTAAAAGGAGACGTTTATTTTATTTGATTGAGTGGCTTTCGAAGCGGGAGAAAAGAAACATATGGTGTTTGTTTGGCGAACGTGGAAACGCAAAAAAAACTGAAAACAAGGGAATATTCTGGAGTAGGGATATAAATAAGAGGGCAGCAGTCAACCTTATCAACCCAGTAAAGACCCTGGGGTACCGAGTCTAATTTATTAAATGTATTCAAGTTAAATAAAATTGTTTTGATTTTATAAAATTTCATTAGATTTGTGTAATTGTAAATTTGTGTCTTAATAAATAATAATTGTTTGTTTAAATTGGTACCGTTATTTTTATGTATGTATTACACACATATATATACATATATAATGCTTAAACATGTACTTACCAATGATCAGAAACTGTATCTATAACAGTCTGAACTCCTGCTGGACAGTGTTTTTGATCTAGGAAATAAGCAGAAACCAGTAAAGATTTGCAAATGATAAACAGTAACTCCACAGCATAAAACTTTTGTGATTTAGACCACAAATGCTGGCACAACATCTGAAACAAAGTCATAAGATAATACATTTATTGTTCCTGATGAATCTGTGGTACATACATATATGTTTTAGATGTAGGACAAGTCAGTTTAAACTAATAATAAGCATAGAACAGATGCTTTACTAAGGGCATAATTCTATGCTGGAGCGTACTCCAATATTCCATACTGTCCCCTATTAATTCCTATATTTCCTCCCATTCATGATCATATATATATATATATATATATATATATATATATAATTGCAATATTGGTATGGAAGTGAAGTGAAGTGTGGTGTCGCCATAAGGACTGAAGGTTGTTCTTCAAATTTTCGGAGGCTCTCAACCCCTTCTTCAGGAAGGAGAGTTACACCATTCTGTGCACCGGCCAACTGCGGACTGTAGGAGTCTGAGAACCTTCAAAAATTTGAAGAACAACCTTCAGTTCCTTATGGCAAATCTGCACTTCACTTTCAGGTATGCAACAACCTATGTCTCTTTCCTTTCCATACCAATATTGCAACTATTTTTGACAATGTCATATCCTTACTAATATCACACACACACACACACACATGGTATGTTAAATCAAAATACTTGGAATACAGAAAAGTACCAAAATTATAATGTAATGTACTGTACACTTCAGTTCTTATTTGTTTATTTATTTTACTTCAGTTTTTTGCAAAAAAATTGAAAGTATAAACAATGTAAGTAAAAAAATAAATATCTATTAACGGAAGCATGTTACACTGTGTTCAGTAAATCATAATAGTGCTGTGGGTATGAATAAGAAAGATAGCCAAATCAGAGAAAAAGGGTAATATGAATGCTGAGTTTATGTTACTGTATACATATTTTTGACACTTTGTATGAGAACATGAATAGTAATACAGAGTAAGTGTAAATGTTTATTGTACTCATTTATTCCATAAGATGATTTGAGACATAAAAATATTAAAATACATTTTCTTAAGGTTCTTATATCATCACAATCAATTTATTGTCAATCTATTGTTTTATTTTAAAAGATACTTTTTTGGTCCCCTCTATTATAGTGGATTTCATACTTGTAATATGGTTGTAAGAGATCCAAGTTCAATAGTTAAATTGGGATTGAACCAGAAAGCTGCTCCAGCAAGAAGTCCTGAAGGAATGGCATATAGTTCAGAATCCTTACCTCGAATACGGCAAAGAACACAACTCAGAGACTGAAACAAAAATATTGATACTCTATACTAAAGATACAATTATGAAAAATAATAGTTATGGTAAAATAAATATTTCAACAAAGTCTATATTTCTTAAAATATTTTCCAGTTTTACATATCTTAAAAATGCAAATTCTTGAAAAAATGCTTTCACCACATTAGTCAGAATTTTTTTTGGAGGCGGTGTTAACAGACAAGAAAAAAATACCATATGGTTATTTAATGAGGAAGATAATATTGGAATTGCATGTTCTAACCAATAAGGTGATCATTCACAACCCTTTCTCTCTTATTTATACATAAATTTTTCTACTTTGTCACATTATCATTATAAACATATATGTTTGCATGTATAGTACGATCTTCTGAAATAGTCTCGGCCTCGTTCTTAGATGGCATCCTTACTACTATGATTTAGTTTCTCTCATGTCAGTAGACACAAGAAATACCATTCAAACCAGCAGTTACATCTAGGCAGTCATTTAAATCAGTTGTGGTATATGTGTTGTTTGAAATAAAAAAATGGAGTTTCATACAGGGAATAAATTTTATGTAAAAGAAGGTTTAACACGGACCGAGATTTATTCCAGATTGTAAATGTGTATGGTGACTCTTCTTCAACTTTCATTGTTAAGAAATGGGCAGCCAAGTTTAAACATGGCTGTGAAAGCATCCATGTAAAGCACATCTGAAAAGTACAACCACATTTGAATTCAATGAAATGATTTGGGAAGATTGATGTATGAAACTGTATGAAATTTTTATAATGCAGTGATATCAAAAGAAGGTGTCTGTTAAATTTTCCATGAGGAACTACACATGAAAAAGCTTGGTTTAAGATGAGAGTCGTACATGTTTTCTTAATAGTGTTTGACTTGAGTTATGAAAAACTATTGCTTTCTACATAGATATGTGCCAATGAATAAAACCTGGAATCACCATTACATTCAAAACAACAGTCGATGAAGTGTATAGAAGCTGGTTCTACAGTTCTGAAGGATCCAAAGAATGTGTAATTGTGGAAAAGTTCATGGCTTCAGCTTTTAGGAGCTATATTGATCAAACTATGCCAGAGGGAGCCTCCATACAATCTTGGTTGGCATTCCTGTGATGCTAGCAAATGTATGCCATATTCCATTTGTACGGTATGCATAAATCTCATTGCTGAATTTAAGAGAATATCAATGACATCTCTTCACATACAATTTACAAAATAAAACATATGCATTGAAAAAGAATTCTTCTGCAATACATTTTGTCAACTAACACAACATTATTAATACCTTCGTTTATTGTCAACCATTACTACACTCTAACTTTACTGACTATGAACATGATTTGTGGGAGACATGTCAAACAATCAAATAAGCCTGGAACTTCCCTTATTTTCCTTCCCTTTCTCTAATTTTAATCTCTTTCCCTTTCATATTTAATCTTTTTCCAATTTTTTTTGCTGAAAATGTCTTAGTTTGTTGACCTCAAGACAAAGATGTTTGGTATATATTGAAGTCATGAAGTCATTTAACAGTCACTTGTGTCAGAGCTTTAAATCAAAAATGATAAGTTAACATTGATCGGAACAATGTTATTCATGACTATAGTAAGATGATAAGACATTTGACAATCATTATTACAGGAACAAATCTGAGTTCATAAAAAAAACTTGTTCCAAAGACACATTGTATCTATTAACAATTTATTTAGGATGCTGAGTGATTGAATATTTTAAATGGAGCCATACCAGGATATATACCAGTATAAGAGTCCAGGGTACTGTCTTTGTTGAATTACATCCTCTTTCAACCTAACATATTAATTACACAGTGAGGTAGAAATTCATGTTTGGGTAATTGTGTCTGGCTGTTGAAGGTCTAAGTCATGACTTGTAGGATATTTACTTAATAAAAAGTCTGAGGTTTCTTAATCTTTTCATTAAATTGCAAGAATAGGGATGAAAGATTTGGTGAATATAAAAGTTAGAAAAATAACATTTGAAGAAAATTCAGAAATTTATCTGTCTTCACAGAAAGTCATGGGTGTGCTGACTGCAGGTTGGATAGTTCAATCATTATATATGACTTTCATTTTCTAGCAATTTAGATCTATTTCCCCCTTTTTATACTTGCAATTAACTCATGAAAACATTTAACATAATTAATTGGCATCAAATGAACAACTCATTATTTATGACAATCATATAAAATACAAGGAAAATGTTGCTCCTCTGAAATTGTAGCATCACTACTTAAAATGAAATTAATTTTTTTAAAAAAATAAGAAGATTTCATTACAATTAAACAAGAAAAGGAAACTAATATTCTAATTGACAAAGTATTCTCACCTTGTAAAGGGCCACATATCCACCCAAAGCAATTCCCAGTCCTAGACTTTTGAAGGAGGTAACATTCTGTCTCCATTTTTCATTCTTGCCCCAATTCCGAACAATATTGTTCACCAATTGAACCATAAGACCAACACCAAGATATTTGCCTGAAACCTGATACTAATTAGTGAAACAAAACTGTACACTCAATTGCTTTATTTTAATTGGCAAGTGGTAGTTAAGAGCACACAATAAAAAAACTTTAAGTTGTTCCAACAAATAAAAATTTCTCTTGAAGGCATAACAACACACACACCTAAAAATGAATATATGCCACTATGTTGCACAGAATAGTACAAGGAGGGGTCATTTGGTTTGATTGATATAGAAAGATGGACAGGTTTTCCATTGTTTTTTGGTGTTGATTGTTGCTTTCTGAACACATTGCTAACTATCCAAACTATCCAAAACCCAATTTCCAATAGCTGCTCATGCCCTAAGTCACAACTCCAACAATTTTGACCAATACTTAACACTTATGCTCTTTAAAGCCTTACCCCACCCCTCCCCATCTCCATGACTCAGAAGATGCTGAACTCTTTGGGAGCTCTCCTTGCAGTACATCTTACGATCTAGGCAAGGTTCTGGGCTCAACATCCTCTTATATTATTATAAGAGTCATTCTTGCAGTAGTTATAAGATCATGTTGAAATCTTGTCAGGAACTTGACCCGGTGGCCGAGATGGTTAAGGCATCTGTGTACTGATCAGAATACGTGGGTTCAAATCCTGCCTGGGTCAAATATTTCAGTCTTTCCTCCTTCTTCCATCCTTCTCTCTGCTTTGTACATATGCTTTTCTATGTGCGTAATTCTTTGCCTGAGCACATGAATTCACATAAGGCATAATCCTCCTATTTCTCCTATTTATTTCTATCCTTCCTCACTATCCAAGTTTGAATGTGACTTTGTCACCAAATTAGTTCCAATTCCTTAATGGATTCTCCAAATATTGTATATATATATATATATATATATATATATATATATATATATATATATATCCAATTGAGGTAAAGAGGAAGAAATACTGCTAACTTACGTTGAATCAACAGTAGGTGTAGTCAGGCTGGGAAGGAATAGTATTTTAATTTTTTGAGGACCTGAGCCCCCTTCTTCAGGACAGTAGGTCTGAACAAGTGAGCAGCCAGTTGGATCGACATCCTGACCTACTGTCTGTAGAATAAATTAGAAAAAAATGGAAATCTAGATCATACCCACAAACACATGTATATACATAAACATACACACATAACCCTGTAAAGTAAATGTTACACAGCATAGGAATGCATGTTTAGGATGTTGTGATCAGGATTTTACCTGGACTGTAGGATAAGTAGGAATAAGAGTTCTGAATGGTGGAGTTCAGCCTCTTGCAAATTGGGTTAATGGCTTTATGGATGATCAGTGTGAAGTGTTTATCAAATTTGTTGGTGTTTTGCTCTGGGTGTGAGCAGCTTTTGTGAATTGTATTTATGACACTGCAGAAATTTTTAGCAATGTTTTTGTTTGATTGATGTATAATGCATAGGTTATGCAATTTATCTGAAAAATCATGTGGGTGGAGCAGCAGTTATGTTTTTATTTATTATGAATGGTTCTGGAGGATTGCAGTAGATTGAATGATAAGGCAGATTTTGTACCTATTCCTATATAGGCAGGGCATTAGTATTAGATGAGTCCAAAGTATGTGTCATTTTGAACAAAGCCAGTGAAGAGTAGAAAGATGGTGTCTGTATCATTATTTATGTAATACACTAGAAAAATAAGTTCAGCCATGATTGAAATGCAAGATTTGCTTTATATTTGGTTGGAAGATTGAAATAAAAACATTTTTCAGGATTAATTCAATCATTTCAATTTTTGTGAATGGTTTCTGCAGTTTGGAAATATCTCAATGATCTATTAACAACACTAATTAAGAGAATTACCTACATCATGAAATTATTTCCCAAGGAAAATTCTATAAATATGACCATAGTTAATAGAAGTATGTAAAAATTAATTTCACTTTTCTGGATAATAATTTTATACTTTTTTCTTTTAGAGGTTTAGGCATTTCTTGATTATGTTTAGTTGCATTTTTGGAAAATGAGTAATGTAATTGAGTTAATTATTGAATATAAAAGATTTGTTTGTGAAATACTTTCAGAGCAAATATGTTGCAGCAATGAAACAAATATATCAAATTTTAATGTTAATTTACATTTATTAATAGTGATATTACTAATATCCCATTTTAATGTTAGTTTACATTTATTAATAGTGATATTAATATTTTATATGTTCTCACAATAATTCATTTGCAAATGAATTTATAGACTTGAATTTATGGGAATTGAATTACTCACTTGATAATTAATAATGGAGCAATTAGTATTGTATGTAACTGTCCTGACTATTAGAGAAAGGGTGTATCATCTCAATTTATCAACAGTGTTATGAGTGTTTAAGGTCTACTTGCATTGATTATATCCTGGTAGCAAGATCCTTTGTGAGGGCATGGATGTAATCTTTTTTCCTGCACCGTTTCATCATTTCTGCATACTGGGGGCTTAAAGATCCTGGAACAGAATTTTCATAATATATTTTTTTGGGGCTTATACATAATATAACCATATAAATTTATAGGTTTAGATCATGAATAGATTTGTGTACTACATTATAAATTCCCCTTATTGAAATTTCTAGACTATTTTAATAATTGGTTTTAACCAAAATTATAGGATTCTAAGATTTCTAGCAGTTACATCTGCTGAGTTGGTAAAACACAGATTTTAAGTGACATAACCATTATAGATGATACATGCTCTCACGTAACCCCGAGAAAATTAATAACTGAATTTACTATTGACAAAAAAATAGCCAACATTCAACACAACTAAATTAAAAAGTCAATTTTGTGGTGTGTGGACTTTTCTTGTATTCCAGTTATAAATACTGATTCTGTGACATCAGGAAGACACTAATGCCACCAGAAAATACATTGTTCCAAAGAAAGAAACTTAATAAGGAATATATAACAGACTAATTTTATTGTGTTCAATGCCCATTATGGCATTATTCTATACTTTTCATGAATATAATTTGTTTAACAATCAATTATAAATCACACATAAATATGGGTGAATTTGTTTGATGTAACAGACTACTTCAAATAGTACAATTAAGTTTGCTGCTTGAAGAATGCACTTTTTATATAAACAATATTTAATATAAAACTAGAATCTGTTAAGGCCCTTATTATGAGATACTTGCCAGTATATATTGGATTTTGGTAAACGTCGTCTCATTAGAAACATCGCCCACGAGCTGCTCAGCATGAAGAGTAACGTTACAACAAGTCGATGACCCAGGGCAGGGAACCGTGTTTGTAATCGCTTCACCTGCCATTCTAGTACCTGCAATTTAACCAATTCTTCATTAAACTAATTAATCAGCCTGTGTAGTGTTAGGCTCGCTGGCCAAGATGACTGCCAGACTGTCAGTTTGTGTGTCACATTTTTGGTAAAATCAAGAAGAAGAAAATCTAAGGTTATTTTAAAGAAAACAACATTTAAGAGGCAGTGCGAATATCTACCGTACGACACTGCTCAGTAGCTTGTTCCGAAAATTAACTTTATATAAAATATTTACAGAGGAAAAATACTTTCGGGTTAGAAATGGTAAATTATATTCCGCGTTAAAAAATTAGGCACTATTGGAAATTATGTAGCTATTATGTGCCGGGTCAGAATATTGGTAACACTATTACGCATGTAGTTTTATTATTTTACACCGATATCATCGTAAAAATGGTTGCTTGGGATAACTTCTAAAACTCACGAGCCGCCAATGTGCATATAAAGATCTTCTCATAACTGCCATATTAAGATATCATGGTGACTTACCCATGTCGCGAAATAGAACAGTTCCAATGGACGTCGATAAGGAACTTCGAAAGCAATCGCTGATCCGGCAATCATTGTTGGTAAAAACAGGGCAGTCGCTCTCGTGTAGCCTCCAATCAGATGCCTACAGACAGACAAAATTCGCGTGCGTGTAAGACAGAAGTCGCATAAATAAACACGAAATGATGTTACACAAAATCATAACTTAAACATACATTCTAATGAATACACGTATCAATTTCGGATTCATATCGACGGGTGCAATATGATTAAACTAATTTGAATCATTTAAGACGTAGTGCGATAAATACAAAATTCCGTTAGATTAGTGTTTCTGATATATTTTACTTTATTAACGATCATTGGCAAGGTTTGGAAGCTAACCGCATTTTTGGGTGCGTTCAGTCGCCCCAAGAAGTCGGTTTCAGCAAATCCGAACGAGGTCAAAATTACAGCCATAAAAATAGGGGTTTAGAACTAAATGTGGCAGACTACAAAATTTTGGCCGAAACATTGCGTTGGGGTTCTGATCACAATTTTTTTGCAATGATGTTTCTCAGTCTAGAGATGGACTATGAGGGAAGCGACATTCATTACTTGCAAAGTAATCCCATTAAACCTCCCAATTTTCATCAATAACATCAATGATATGAATGTGCTTCTCTCTCATCTGAAATCATCTCGTCCAAACGGTTTCTCCTACACTATGATTGATATAAAATTTAAACTAAAAATAAACACTATTGACGAATTCAGAAAAATCTTACATTACCCACAATCCAATAACGCCGAAATCCACACTTTTCAACCAAAAAGTGATTGCAACCTAAAAGTAGTTCTGAGGGAAATCCACTCAGATGCAGATCAGAACATAATCCTAGCAGAAGTAGAATACCTCGATTTTACCCCCACACAAATCCTACCTGTCCGTCATCCAATAACCAAAAAATATTTGCCTGTCTTCTTCTCGATCTCCTCCAGATCCCAAAGACAATAGCATCTACGAACTAACCACCCTTTGTCACTGTCAAATCAAAGTAGAAGCACCCCCCAAAAAAGAAAACATTTCGCAGTGCCTGAGATGCCAAAATTACGGTCATACCAATCACTACTATCATAACTCTCCTTGTTGCGTAAAATGAGACTCCTCTAACCCCCCCCCCCTCTCAAATGCCACCAACCAGCATCTACCCCACCCACTTGCGCCAATTGTCACGGCAACAACACACCAAAGGTTGTCCGCTTTATAAAACCACCCAGTCCATCTACTCCTAACCCAACATAAACAAAAACCCACATTTCCCCCCACCAGGTACATCGTTCCAAATATAAAAATACTTTGCGCTCATCCACACACTTCCTATGCCAACATACTCAAACGACACACCATAAACCTCAATCTCCCAACAACCACTCCCATCCACAACACTGACTCCCATTTCTCCGACCAAATTCCCAATTCAGTTTGTTCTAAAACAACACTCTTATTTTCATTATCTCAATACTTACCGAACTCCTCACCACCTTAATCCTCAAAATGTTCGACAACAAAAAATAAATACTCCAACCCCAAAGCCATTCACTCTCTGCACTTGGGACTCCCGCGGTGCTACCAACAAATATCATGAAATCAACGTATTCATAAACCACAATAACATCGACATTCTCCTCCTAACGGAAACCAAACTCATCCCCTCCCAATCTTTCTTCTTTCCAAACTACATCATATATAGAACACTATCAACATAGCCTCATTCTATTCTGCCCCCTCCAACATCCTCCGCCTTCAACATGGCCCAATCTCCTCACCTCCTACCGCTCCCAATTTATCTTAGGGGTGACTTCAATGCAAAACACCCCCCTTTTCGCTCCAAACTCCCCAACCGAAGAGGAAATGAACTGCTCAACTTCCTATACAACGAACACTACAGAATTATCCATTCCTCCCAACCAATATTCTACTCAGATAAAATGTGCGTTTACCTATGTAAAAATACCGCTTACTCCTTACTCTAAACCAAAGTACTGTACGAATTAAGCTCTGACCTTATAGAACAAGTAAATCTGTATGCCGCTCCAAGTCACAACCACTCTCCAAATACTAACAAATACTATTAACTGGAAACATCTATCTGTTACTATACCATTCTCCCTAAAAAAAAACACCACCTCAACAAATCTCTCTAGTACTTAACAATTCCTTCATCCCCCCAAAAAATCTACATAGGGCTCATCCTCGATTCCAAACTCTCCTGGCAAGCGCACATTAACCATCTCACGCAAAAAATTAAAAACAAATTCAAATCACCTTACTGAACAGAAATTCCAAATTATCCATAAACACCAAAAGATTCCTCTACGTCATTCAATCTATTTGGACCTACTCCTGCCCCATTTGGGGCTTCACTGTGAAAACCCACTCCCAGAAAATCAAAACACAACAAAATAAGATCCTTCGTACAATCAATAACTCCCCTGATTCCTTCGCAACTTTGGCATCCATCAATACATTAATATCCCCAGCATCGTTACCAAAATCAACAAAACAACCTCTTCCCTGATCAAAAAATCCATCGATCACCCCAATCCCATAATAGAACAATTCTACACCAATCCCCCCAGACCTCCTGCAGCCCGACACCTTAAACGCAAACTCCCCAAAGACAACATCCTCCCCTGTGAGCACTCAGGCACCTATTGACACCTACCTTTATCATATACTCCACAAGCACCTTCCATCGATAATATCTTCAATCCTGCCTCAACATTCCCTTACATATCAAACCAACTCAACATCCAACCAATACACATCCTAACTTCCATCCACCCCCTCGGAACATAAGGGCAGGAAAGTCAATGGACCTTCCACCTGTTCAAGTATACAGGTAATATTTTTATTTTTACTCGTTTTAATTACGACAAATGTAAAATCTTCGGATTAAAATTTTAAGAATAAATATAAATAAATAAATAAAATAATAAAAATGTTAAGAAACAAAATCTTCTGAGTTGAAGTTGCAGCTCATCCTTCCTGGCAGAAGGTTTACTCAAATTCCGTCGTACACGAAACGGTTTCTACAACAGCTATTGCCTCGTCATTCATTTGCATTATTTTTATAATGTGGCCTAAGAAGGTAATTACACATTGCAGTGATTGAACTTATATATATATATATATATATATATATATATGAATATTGAACATAAAATTCTTATTCAAACCTTAGACCAAAGCCTTGGTGAAATTGAATAGATGAAATACACAGATAGAAAATACTTGAGAGAACCTGGAATCGAAGCCGGGACTAATATAAATTACTCAGCTGCTCTAACCATTTGAACCAGTTCTATATCATTTCATTACTTCGTCAAATTGTTGACGAAATTCAGCAAATATTGTTTAGCCGAAACTGTAAAGCCTGCTTCCAGGAAAGAAACCGAAGGTTAATTATGGATCTTTGTTTTCGTTTGGTAACACTCATTTAACTGACTTGCTAGAAACCATCATTTGCGGTTACTTAGTTTTCTGTTAGCATCAATAATTTAATCTTTGGACTGTTTTAAATGATAGCGAATCGTGAACTATCAAACTGTCTTACCTGGAAAAACAGTGAATCATAAAAATTCCAGGAATAATAGATGTTCCAAAGGCTAGAGATCGGCAGAAATCCACGAGAATCTGCCTGACCTCAGTCTTGGAAATTCTCGGGCCATTCATTATTCCTTTCATCTGTAAATGACAATCTTCAAGATTACACATATTAAGAGTGGATTGTAACTATAAAGTTAGAGTTAAATCAAAATTCAATTACGACAAACATTAGAGAGTAATCGCAACAATGAACACATCTCAATAAACAAAATGAAATTATTTATTACTTCAACAACGGCACAGTAGATAAAAAAAACATTTAGAAGGGTGCAACACGTAAAGTTCGATGCTGTGTTGCCATAATTTAAGAATATTCCGAGATCATTGTTGTGAGTGAGGTGTAGGTTGAGGCTATTTTTCTTTTTTTACGTTGAGAAAGGAGCAGTTGATGCTTCAATATTGAGCAAGGATAATAAGATTAAATGGCAGTGTACACGGTGAATTGAAGTGGTGCTGTTGAAATTTTCATCCAAAAAAGGCATATTCCTGAAATAAACTGAATCACTAATCAATCAAGATGTGAAACTCGGTAACACAAAGTAATGTTCAACTGTTCCAATTTAAGGAAGGTATCGCATCACGCTCTAGACAAGGAACACAAGCTTACGCGGACCTCGGGTGGAAGCTGCACATTCGTTCACACAGAGGATCAAGCGATGGTTAGGGAGAATCGAATATGTTTCGTCCGACACGGGTACATTTTTAAAGAGTTGCTAAGCCAGGAATAATCTGAGACTAAGAGTGTAACTATAGAAAGTAAATATTTTCATTTTAGTTGATAATCCCCTTGTAATTCATTCTCAGTAAACATTTATTTACAAGGGTAGAGGACAGTACAATCTAGTGTAGTTTATAACTAGTTACTCGCATTGTTCCTAAATATATTTCGGTTGGTCTCCTGCATGTCTATCTCTCATTCTCTCAAGCCGGAGGTTTACACCAGCGCTGTCCAGCCTTTTGACTACTTGGGGAGCACTACCTCATACTACTTTTACTACTAATAATAATAACAAAATAGGTACCTTCATGGAAATACCGAAAAGAACATTTAGTGGATAAATTGTTAAATAGTAAAAATTGGCAAACTACAAATATATTGTAATATACACAATTAACAAGCCTTTAATTTGCCCCACTTTGTGGTAGCCATTTTGTAATAATCAATTAGAGGTCGTTAATTAAATAAAAGAATTAATTATTCACAAACAAAAGATTTATTTTGTAGCAAATAATTAAAAACAATTACAAATTTAAAATATTAAATCTCAGGGTCTTCACTGGGTTTGATAATGGACACATTATTAACAAACAAATCACAATTGAAAGAAAAGAAATTTACTTGACCATTAAACTAGAACGAAATTTAAAATGAAGACGAAATTAAGAAGTAAAGAGATTAGAACAAATTAACAATTTAAACGGAGAACGAAATCTGACTTCTATCTTTCAATTACGTTTACATAATTAATTGTTTTGTAAATTGTTACATCTGCCCAGCATTCCAGCATACCTTTCATTTTCGAAAACACTATTGATGGATTTTACACTGATTCTAAAAACACAGATTTTACACTGATTCTAAGCCAAAATTTTATATGTCAGGAACTCGGATGATCCTCCCCTTTTGTTGTCAGCTACCTGTTAAATGCTGTAGATTTGCCAGTCTTTACTGCATTGGACTCAAACTGAAATTTTACTATTTCTGGCCGGCTATGGACACAAAAACTGATTTACTTAGCAAGTTTCGACGTTATGCTTTCGTGAATGTTTTACTTGGACCTCATAAAAGTCTAGGCACCAGTTAGCTCTGTTAAATCCTAATTGCCGACTCTGTTGAATTCTCCTCCAGCTATCAGTTATACATTGACGATGTCTTTCCGCGAACTGCCTCTCTCAATATTTTCCTGCGAACTCTATCTCACAATATCTTCCTGCCAACTGAACTCTCGTCTCGCATTTTAGCGCGCAATACACCTTCCGACAAAGGAACAGAGCTGGGCTACATTGTCGCTATGTTCTGGACCGCCGCTACAAATGATTTCTCAAACAAATTTAGATTTTTATGTTCAAACAATTAATGTCCTAATTAATTGGCATTACAATATATATATATATATATATATATATATATATATATATGGAGGGTGCCAAGAAACGAGAGGTTTAGACACTACATGCGTCCTCCAACACACCCACAAAGGCTCTAGCGTCACTGAAATGGTTTTCGACGATTAAGATTAATTCGACGTAAACTTAATAATTATCTGATATATTTCAATTTCACAATAAATAATGTAAATTAAATAAAAAAAATTGATGCTGCATAAATAATTTTTGAGTAGAACTTGTAATCTATCTGCACTGTCTGTATTTATACAATATCAATTTACGGCCAATTTTAATAGAAGAATTTGGTAATGTATAAAAATTATTTACAAGACTCAAATCCATTGTACACTTGATGAAGTTCTAAATTAGAGGCGAAACGTTGTGTAATTGTATTTTTGTCAGTTCCTTTATCACATTTTTTTCTCTGACTTGTGGCCATTTATTGTACGTAGTCTCATTCTAAGAATGGACAGCTTCAAATTTCAAAACATTCCCCATAGCTGATAAATTAACATAAGGGATCAATATTATAATGCAATCTTCTATCAACGGTTAGATTACTGTATTCGCACAGATCGTGCACCACAATTATTTACTTGTTTCAGCTGGTTGCTTAGAACGGAATGACAATGCAATTTTTAAAAAAATTAAAGGGAACAGTCGGCAAGGTGTCATTTTCGTCCTGTCGCGATGATCTAAGCTTCCAGACGTTGCAACACTACGGAGTAGCAACACAGCAGAAATGGGGGAATAGCTTAAGTAGCTTCTTTATTCGTTCCTTTTAACGAAGTCTTGAGACCAGATGATGAGTTCCAACACAAAGTGACTGAGCACTTTATATATATATTGTAGCAATAGTTAATTAGGCCATTAATTGTTTGGACATAAAATTTGAATTGTTTAGCGAAAAGTTTGTATTCTAGCAAGAGCGATCCGAGCGACAATGAGTGGTGAGCTCTTTTCCTATTATTGACAGCGCGGATCGGCGTTTACGTGCGCTAAAGCATAGTTAGTTGGTCGTTGTGGTCTGGATTGTACAGAGGTCAGCTATCGTCGAGCATAGTATAATAAAGTTGGTGAATCATTGGAGAATAGAAGCGGCCGACGGTGAAAACGTTGCATAGAACGGTCTTTATAAAATTGAGCAGAGTAAAACATTCACCGAGATATTGAAACGTGAATATTGTAAAGTAATACCAGTTCCGTCAAAATAGAACTTTGTACAATCTTCGTGGAGGAATTGTTGCGGAATAACATTGGTAAATTAATGTGGAGCGGAGCAATACAGCCAATCTTGCCAAATTTTAAAGTGAAGTGTAAAATCAGTGAAAACCAAGGCCTGATATTAAATAACTAAAGAGTGTAAAAGTGTCCGAACGAGGTAAAATTGATTGTTCTGGTACCAGACCGACGGTCCGTAAGTAACATAATTTTGAATAATATTGTAAACGCAAATTAAAGGATAAAGACAGATTTCGTTCTCTTTTAAATTGTCAATCAGAGTCGATTTCTTTACTTTTTAATTTCTTTCATTCTATCGACATATTGTTTAGGTAAATTGTGAACTGTTTTGTTAATAAGATTTTAAATCATTTTTTTTGTGTTCATTATCAAACTCAGTAAAGCCTCATTTTTTATTATTACATATTTTAAATAAACAAGCCATACATGATGATGCTGTTGCATGTGACCCCAGCACCGAAATTGGAAGTTTGTTAAGCCATACGGGTAGTGCAGGAGGAGTGCAACGGAAACGGAATACTGCGCATGAGCATTACTATTTTCGACAAAGATTCTGTACTGAGCCGCGAGTAGCAGAGAGAGCGAGACGGAGTGCTCCGAAATGGGGACAGTTGAAAGCGTTTATAATAACACTATTATTTAAAAGTTTCTTATAATTAAGAAAAATGAATTCTTCCCAGATTTATTTATAAGTTGTAGCAAATTATCACATATGAACCAGACGACGCTATATATATATTTATATATATATTGTAATAATCAAACGGCTACTTTTTAATTTGTCCCACGTTGTGGTAGCCAAAATGTAATAAATCAAACGGGATGTCGAAATAAAAAAATTAATATTTATAACAACTAACAATTTATTTATCAAAAATTAGCAATTACAAAATTTAAAATTATAAAAATGATCTCATTCTCTCAAAGGTCTTTGCTGGGTTTGATAACGGACAGAACATTTAACTTAATCAAAGAACCCAACATTTATCTTTAAATTAAAAATAAATATTTAATCGTCTATACATAGACGAAATTAATGATTTCCAAACTTATGCTACCAGATTGATTTTAAATTTAAAGAGTTTATTTTATTAACACAAAAGAAAAGAACGATATCTGACTGTATCTTTTAATTCCGTTTACACATATTAATACCATGAATTTTCAACTTACGATTCCTCAGGAAAATTTGGCTCGTTCATACACACACACTTTATAGACTGGACGTTTAAAACACTGACTCTAACACACACTGTTGGCTTGATGAAAGCTGGTTCTCCGTTCGTGAAGGACATATCACTTGTTCGTGGTGAAAACTACTCGACGCTGGATGCAGTGTCCTGGTCTCCTACCATTGAAGGCAGTGGTCTAATTTTGATATTACAACAGATTAGACTTCAGCATACAAAAATGTTTATCGTTGAATATTTTTCTATTTCTCTCGCAGGCTGCAAAATTTCTCCATTCTCGGTGCTCGCAGCACCCCTCTCCCACTCTAACTCACTTCTCGATGATTGCAGTACGGCTTTCTAACTCTAACTCCAAACTCCAACTAACTCCAATCTCGGTGCTCGCCGTACGCCTCCCCAACTCTAATTCCAACTAACCTCTCAAAATCTTACCTTCCGCTTATATATCCCAGTCCCTTCCTTTTTCCTTTGTTCCAAAACTACGTCGCAACTGCTCGTTGACAGTTTCCTCCATTATCTCGAGATTTACATTATCCAGATGCAGTTCCTTAGTTAGCAAATATCTAGCCACTCTGTCTTGTCCCAAAGCCGACAATCGAGACAGGACCCTCAATTACTTCAGACTTGTCTTCTCACCCCCAATCGCACGTGCGCTGTTCTTAATTCTCCAGACCGCCCAAACTGCACCCTCAAGACCTAAGTAAACATGCTACCAAAATTGTCCTCCGGCAGTCCAGCCCATTAATCAGCAACAATGCCTGCCTTAACAGGTTTATTTTGCGACAGGCCACCCGCATGTGCCTTGCTCTGAATTCTCAATACCAATCCTAAGTACACAACATAAAAAAACTGTCCTCCGGCAGTCCAGACCATTAATCAGAAACAATGCCTGCCTTTCAAGGCATTACAATATATATATATATATATATATATATATATGTATGTATATGTATATATATGTATATATATATATATATATATATTGTAACATGATTTGGTTACATTGTTGGTTGCTAGCCATTGTCGACGTCTCTTGGCCGCCCGACAGCATTGTTAAGCTAAGGCTCCGGCTGAGACGGGGCATTGAAGACGCAGTTCCAAGCTAGACTCGACGAAGGATGGAGCGGAGCTCCGAGGGCTGAACATAAAAACCTTTAACAAACCACGCCCTGACGACAATTTATTTCTCATGTTCGACAAATAAAGTAATTAATTATAAAAAAAGTTGTTTTTGTGTTTTTCTCCTAAAAATAACCTGGCGCCCAAATTTAAATAAACGAAAAAAGCGAGGAGGGTAGCGGCGTTGCTACAATATATATATATATATATATATATATATATATATATATATTGTAATGCATTGAGGGAATGCATTGTTTCGGAACAGCGCACATGTGGGGGTGAGGAGGCAAGTGCAAAGTAATTACGGGTCCTGTCTCGATGTGACTAGACAGAGCGGCAAGATATTTGTTTCGGATTAATGGTGTTGGCCGGCACAGGAAGTGGCAATGTGTACTTAGTATTTGTAAAGCAGGGCAAAGGACACGCGCGGGTGGTCTGTTGCAAGATAAATCGGTTTAGGAAAGGCATTGTGTCTTGGCCGTCACAGGAAGCGGTGAATTGACTTAGGATCAAGGCGGTCAGAAAAATTTCGGACCAGCGCACATGTGGGGGTGAGGATGCAAGTGCAAAGTAATTATTGGGTCCTGTCTCGATGTGACAAGACAGAGCGGCTAGATATTTTACTAGCTGGGGAGCAGCAGCTGCAGAGTGTAAATCTCGGAGGAATGGAGAAACTGTCAATGCAAAGGCGACGTAGTCTTGGAACAAAGCAGAAGATAGAAGGGACGGTCATATATAAAGGGAAGATAAGAATTTGTTAGTCAGTCGAGGAGTTGAGTCAGTTGAGTGTGGAGGCGTACGGCGAGACGGAGTATGGAGAAAATTTGCGGCCTGCGAGAGAAATAGCAAAATTATTCAACTATAAACATTTTTATATGTAGAAGTTCAATCTGTAGTAATATCAAAATTTGACCACTGTCTTCGATGGTAGGAGACCAGGACACTGCATCAAGCGTCGAGTAGTTTCAACACGAGCAAGTGGGATGTTCTTCACCGAGTATGGAGAATCAGCTATCGTCGAACCAATAATATGTGTTAGAGTCAGTGTGTAAACGTCCAGTCTATAAAGTGTGTGTGTAATGAACGAGCCAAATGTTCCTGAGTAATCGTGATTTGAAATTTATGGTATTAATATGTTTAAACGGAATTAAAAGATACAGTCAGATATCGTTCTCTTCTTTTGTTAATAAAATAAACTCTTTTAAATTTAGAATCAATCTAGTAATTCTAAGTTCGTTGATAAGTTTCGTCGATGTCTAGACGTTTAAATATTTCTGTTTAATTTAAAGATAAATGTTGGATTCTTTGATTATTTAAGTGTTCTGTCCGTTATCAAACCCAGTAAAGACCCGTGAGAGAAAGAGATATATGTTTTTTATTAAATTGTATAATGTTTCAAGATTCTGATAAATAAAATTTGTTTGTTTGTTAAAATATAAATCTAATTTTTTTATTTTGAAGACCGGTTGGTTATTACATTTTGGCACCACAACATGGGGCGAATTAAGTAGAAGTCCTTTTTTTGTTTATTACAATATATATATATATATATATATATATGTACTAATTTCTAAATAATAGCCATGTCTTGATTTACTTTTTTAAAAAACGAACCTAAAATGCTCGAATACTATTTTTGTTTTGAAAATATATACTCATTTAAAAAACGATTTTTAATTACTGAATGGTTCAAATTAACTTGATTTCACTTATTATGTCTTCCTCTTACTCTCTGCACTATATCACGGCACGGACCTGTTTGTACGTGCTAAGTTGAAATGAGCACCGTGAGGACGCAATTGGTTGAGCTTTACGAGTGGTGCGGAGGGTGGGGAGGGAGTGAAATAGAATACTGCGCATGGGCATTTCACATTCCATTATTTACAACCGCCAAAATCCGCTGCTCCATAGCTCTACTGTAAAACAAGTCTTCCTCCGGTCACGATCACATAACCCCACTCCACCTCCAACACCTCCCAGAAAAATCAACCAGCCTTATCACCATAATATTAAACGCCATACACAGAACAACATACTATCCCGCAGCCTGGTAACACGCTCACATTATAATGATTAACAACCCCAACAAACCTAAATCCTCACCTAACAGCTACGACCTTATTAGTCTTCTCCCCTACTATTTGAAAAATTATTCCTTCCCCTTCTCAACTACACATATGCTTCCTTTCACTCAATATGGATTTAGACCCCAAGTATTCTTTTCCCCAGCAACTGCATTCCGTAACCATCTTCATAAATAATGCGTTCGACCATCAGAATTCCTACATCGCTGCCTCGCAGGACGCGGAAAAACTTTCGATAAAGTTTATCATCCGGCTAAAATTAAAAACACTCTTAACGACACTCTCTTCCAAATCTTCACTAATTATCTTACTAACTGCACATACTCAGTTAAACAACATCTTCTCCAAATTCTTTCCAATCAACTGAGCCGCCCCTCAAGGTAGCATCCTCGTTCCTTCCTATTCAGTCTATATATTTACGACATACCACAACACCCTTCCACAAAAACATGTTTGCAGATTTCACAGCCTTAATCCTACAAACTCCTTCCTTTATCTCGGGCTCTTGAACATTCCAAATAGTCCTAAATAACATCGACAGATGGGCCAAAACGTGGAGAGTCTATATAAACGCCTCCAAATCTTCCATTATTCCCTTTACCCTCAAAACTAAACAAACCCTTAATCTTTCCTTCTTATCAATTATACCAACGTCCCTATTCAACAAACCATTTTCTATCTCGGCCTAATCCTAGACGCAAATTTATCCTTGAAACCCGATATAAATCAGTTATCAACAAAAATAAACTTCAAATTCAAACTATATCCACTACTCAATTATATAATCACCAATACCACTCCAAAAGACCCCTCTATTTATCCATAATCCGCCCCGTATGGTGCCATATGGGGGAGCACCGTCCGTTTCAATTACAATAAAATATCCAACTCCCCCTAGTATCTCCGTAACTCAATAATCCATTAAGACTTCCTCTTTCCAGAAATATCCACAACATTTTACAACGCACTATCCCTCTTAATAAAAAAAACCTCACTTAACAATCCTAATCACACCATAGCAGACTATCTTCGCAAAATCGAAGGCTCAAACGAAAATATCCTATAGACTTTATCATTCCCGAAAACCATTCTGGAATTCCAAAACCATATCAACCCTCTTAATAGCTGGTACCTCACTCACACAAACATACTTTGTTACCCTACCGCATCTTACCCCATTACACCCACCCTTCCGAATCACAAACTTACTCAAAATATAAATTCGTATAACAGCTTTTATACATGAATCACTTCCAATTTATAAAATCTTAAAATAAAATAAAATTTACATCCAATTCGCTCTGTTCCTCTCGTCTATAACTTGGAAAGTCACTGGACACTTTCAAGATCGTAAGTTAATTATTTACAATGTATATCTATTTATCGAAACTGTAAAGTCCTTTGACAAAAAGTTGTAAAAATTAATTTAAAAATAGAGACAGTCAGCTGGCAGCATTAGCGGGAACGAGTGTGAGCAAGGAAGGCAATTCGAGAGAAATTCACAGTTAAACACACAATTATTGTAGGTACTTAAAATTAAGAAAAATTATTCTTACTCTTACTCCCCCTTCCCCTTTCCGTCACAAAAGGTTCATAATATAGCAGCAGCCTTCTCCTTCATAAATAGATCGACTTCGTAATAAGATACAACTTTTAAATGTTAAAATTAATGACGTCCTTGAAGAAACAGTTCATATTAAGAATAAAACCAATCGAATATATAAATACATATTGAGTCCTTTAAGTTATATAGTAATTTCAAGAATTAGCGAATTGTATCTGCAAAGGGCAAAATAACTCGAGTCTTTTCCGTCTACGGAAACTAGAATGTTTTGCACCTTGCTTATACTTCAACTTCCTGCCCAACTTCCATATTAAAATGGAGTCTGTACTGTTAAGAGGACTCTTTTCATAAACTATTCAAGTAAATTACGCACACAACTGATCAAGAATATATAGGACTATTATTTCAACTTACGTCAAATGTAATTACGGAGGGAATTTAATATATTGTAATGCCAATTAAACAGGCCATTAATTGTTTTTAATATAATTAAATTGTTGGCGGTACGAATGCGTAAAGGCGACAATGAAGGCGGGTTTGTCCTTTGTTCAGCAATGGAGACAGCGCGCGTTTAAACTCAGTATGCACTTGGAGAGCCAGTCTGCAATCGGCGATTGAAAGGTGAAGGAGTCAAAATTCTGCGTACCAGAGATGAAACTGTTAAAAGTCGACGGGGAGATAATATAGTTCAGTTCACCTAGAGCAACGAACAGTAAAGTTTGCAGATATAAAGTACGAATGGCGAGATCCTGTATTTCTACATGAAAGCAAGCAAATATTTTACGGAGAGATTTATTTAATAATTTGGACACAGTGAAGCAAATGGTTGCTTCACGCTGATTGAACAATTATCGCATAGAGGGGACCGACAACCACTAGCAGACCAAAGGGGGCGGCTCATCCGAGATTCCAGATAGCAGAGGACGAGTATTTTAATCGTGTGTATTAAAATTTTCAGTGAAGTGTAGAGTCTGTGTAAAAATGGCTTTTTAGTGTGGTAGTTTTCAAGCTACAAGAGAGATCTGGTACCAGAAAGACGGTCCGTGAGTAACAATACTTTTATACAAATTTTGTAAACGATAATTAAAAGAGTATAGTCAGATTTCGTTCAGCTTTCTTTTCACTTATTTTCATATTGTTTTAGGTTACTTTTATATTTGAATTGTTAATTGTCAGGTTATACATCGATTTTGTTCTAATTATCAAACCCAGTTATGGCCCTGAGATAAGAGATTCGACGAATTTGACTGTAATGATATAAGAACTGTATGTTCAAACATGCCACAAATTAATCAATGAAAATTAAAGTATTTGTTTGTTTTTTTAATGGATGAAATTCGGCATGAAAAATAGGTCTTATAAATTGTAAAATCTATCAATAATAATAAATTTCTTTTAAAGATTAGTAAATGTTGTTAATTGATTCATTTAATTTAAACCCGATCATCCAGTTGTTTATTACATTTATAGCTTCACCAACGTGGGGCAAATTAAAGCCTTCCAGTTGTTTATTACATTTATGGCTTCACCAACGTGGGCAAATTAATCGATTATCCAGTTGTTTATTACAATATAATGACTAATATTACTGTCATTTATTCACCCTGTTTGACCATTATATTTATTTATTTACGGAGGTAAATGTAGAGGTAGGGAAAGCCCCAGGGCACTGCTATACAAACAATTCTTTTTTTATATACTAAAGAAACACCTCACTACATCGGTAATCATTAAAAAAATAGAGGAACAGCAACAAAGTTATATATATAAATTTTAAGGATACGCTAAATAGTAAGTCAAATTCAATTAAGTTAAAAGTTTTATTTTTATAGACACTACAGTGTGTCTCATCTGAACTGAAAATGATAGTGAGATTTTAATATAAGATATAAGCAACTGTAAGCAGCTCTAAAGACAGGACGCAAAACAAACTGAACCTCGAAAATAGATTACTTGAATAACCAAGTAGTTCCTGTAATTGTGGCGCCTGATTTAGAGTAAAGGACAGGTTTGGGTCGTAGGACACGAGTTCACATGCGTCACTTCCTCTCATTCCTTTTCTGTTTGCTCTCACAAATGAAGAAACAACACTGTGAGTGCTGAGCGAGAATTTTTGCAGAGTCAGTTACAAGGCTAGAGGGAACTCAATCTATACGGTGAACAAGAAATATAAGTAATAATAAATAGCATAATGGCCACTAAAGGGGGATTCCGTTATTAGGGTAACAATAGTTACGCAGGGGAGAAAATCCGCTTATTTAAGAAAACCTAGTTAAAATGAGTAACAAAGAAATAGAGCAAAAAAAATTAATGTTATCACTAACACAACAGTTAATTGAGTTGTTTGAGAATTAAAAAAAACATTCAGAAGTCCACATGAATTTTCTTTTATTCAGTAAACGTAAATTACATTAATATTAGAGGAGCTTTCGGCAAACAATTCACAAGTTATATTAATCTATGAAATCATGTTTAAAACACAGCACAGCATATCAAATATACACACCTTGTTACACAGATATATAGCAAAAGTGGAGTGTACAGTGACAGTAATAATATTGCCCTTGTTGATTGCGTTCCGTCAACATTACCATCAATCGTGTAATCAGTTTTAACTGACTCGAATTTATTTTAAAGAGTTATAATGATAATTTAATTTCTCATCCCCTCTCGCCCCCTCCCAAAAAAACAAGGTTAATAGATTTTATAGTTTATTCAACATAACATGATTATTAATTAATTCTTAATTTAAATAACTTTCTCTTCAGGAGTTAGTAGACTCTATTATATCTGGCTAAGATTAATACAATTTCTAATGTTTATATTTACTTTACAGAATTCGGTGTATTGATCCAGCTGGTGGCTGATCAGATGGTAAACATTATGAATATGGAAGATCAAGGCAGCCAAGGGTTAACTAGTGCCTCTGGGATTTAATTTGAGGCAATTCGTCAAAACAAGATGTAAGGAAAACACTAGATAAACCATACATCTTCTATGTCGACTGTCGGTATTTGTCCCACGACCTTCCGATGAGTGGGGCTTTCTCCCCTCCACGCATCGACCAGTTTAGGTGGCAGCAGGCCGACTGTTCCAATGCGAACTTGTGTCGTATGCCCAATGTGTGCGACCCGGAGCATACATGTCTCAAAACTGACCGAGATGTCTCGGCTTATGGGAACCTGAATTCAAACCGGCAAGAGTCTATCGCATCTCCGTAGGTAGCCCACAGCCTCCTACTCTCCTGATAAGATTCCATCTACTCCCACAGGTGGCTCTTTATCTGCTTATACATTACAAATTCCAGAACGTTACTCCTTCAGGCACGTTATTTTCCTCTACGAGAGAATAAAGGTTTATGTCGGACTCAATCAACTAGCATATAAAAAATTATTATTAAGGAATTCTTCTTTACTCGAACTTCTTCTGTATTTTAAAGGACGATTACTCTCTCAAGATAATTAAAATAAGACATTTAAATTGATAATTACGTTCAAAAACAATATAATAAATGAGATATTTAAGCTGATAATTAAATTCATATGGAATATAATGAAAAAATAACTAAAATTCCTTCTCAGATTTCAACAGACCTTTGCATATTTCAGCTTGTGACATTAACTGCAGGGAAGCTGAGATCCATAAAATTTCTTTTCAGTGGCTAAATGCCGCAAGGTTGCCGCCAATATTTCTCCCAGTGACACGCAGTTGCTTATGCTTCTATTCCACCTGGACAAAAACTGTTCGACCATTCCGAATAGCTTATTAAAAGAACTTTCCTCGAGAACAAATCGTTTTTATTATGACTTTACGTCAAAATTTTTTCCCGCAGCAAAACCTTTTGAGAATACTGCTCTCGCTTTTTCAATCAGTCCATCCAGCGCTCATACTAAACGATCCTCCGTATCTCTTTGCCTAAAATCATAACGATATATATTATTTTTGTTAAGACAAATTTTGAATACGCACTGAATGTTGCAAGGAAATATTTTCAATTGTATGGATCCTGTAAAACCTGCCTTTTAGGTAAACATTATTCAAGGAAGTAATTCGAAATATCCGTCTCACTTCTCAATAATATTGGTCAATATAATTTCAGTTACGATCTTGCTTTCTACCAGGATGGACGATTACTATAATTTGACTATAAGTAATGGTGAAACTATTATTCTAATTTCGTTGATTATGGCACTCAATAAGATAAAGAGAAGTGTAATGAACAGACATCGCCCATACGAATAAAATAGATAATTACCCCTTTATTTTGATTTTAAAATTAATTTATTGCAATATTCTATTACAATTTTGAAAATTATCAGTTAGTAATTGTTTGGAAACAGTTTGAATCAACTCCTGGTAAAAGTAATTGTTGATTAGGTGCCGCGACGAATTTCTTACGCTCTGTGAAACAGACAATTTTTTTGGTTAATTTTATGAAGCGTCGAATTGCTAGAGACTATAGTATATGATTGGCTAGTTCATTAGAAGCTTCAAGAAGTTGTTAGACAGAGAACAAAACGGACATTCTTCTGTGGCGTATTGAGGTAGCAACATCGTTCACGGCCGATTCTGTTGTAAAGAACATTTGAAATAGTTCAGATATTTAGTGCAAAGCAAGAAACAAAATTCTGAATTTTGTTTCAAAGTCGTAGGTTGCACAATTTGGATACTACAACTACGCGAGACAAGCGGTCTGCAGATGCCTTGGCCACAAATTAGCACAGAGCGAATCATTCCACCCTGTTCGCTGCCGTGATATGCAGTTTAAATTTACTGTCCATTGGGGCAGCAAAATCCATACGATATCCTGAGGAGCCAACCTCGAACCACGAGGGTATTAATATAAGGTGGATCACCTACATCCAATTACGGGGACAATCCGACCAAAAACTGTAAGCTATAAAATTCATAAGAACAAGTTTTTCTTTCTGTGAAATACTTTCTAAAATATCTGTTATATACAGTATTACTTTCGAAAGCTCTGTTTTGAAATAAAAATATATCGATCATACAATACCCTTGATGAAAGAGGTGTCTCATAAATGCAATACTAAATTTAAATCCGGAAAAAATGTAATATTTATGAGTAAATTGATGTGGTGAAATTCTCCAAAAACTTTTCAAATTACTGCTGCAGGTCAACAATGTCTGGTAAAATTGAGTTTTTAATATTCATAGTTCGTGAACTAAAGCTGTTAATTTTGTATTAATAAATATTTGAGTTGTTAATTTTTTTTTTGCGTTTTATAACAATGACACTTCACGTTATATCAGCTGATTGCGTTCGGTACATAAGTATCTAAATGGCGTCACGGCGAACTTAACAATAACATTGATTGTTTTGCTTCATATTTTCATCACAAATTAAATATAACCGTAATTTTTAATATTTATTGTGGCTGACGGCGAACTTTAATATTGAACGTTTTCCTTAACCACAAAATTAATTTTGAAAATTATTTTATTGTAACAGTACGGGAGGTTGGAAAATTCGTTCGAATCATGGACATGGGGAACTACAAAGTGAACTCATTCAAGTCCCTAATGATTACCGAATTTTTCGCGAATGGATGAACAACTATTTCAGAATTTAAATTAATTAAATAAAAATTAACCAATAAAGACATAATTAAATTATTAAATAAATACCACGCAGGGTTTATGCGATCCTTTTTGCTTTCGTCAGGCGATTAGAGTAGAAGAAGAGTCGTAAGAACTACGCAAGCCAATTGACGAACTCATAAAGTTGATCTCAATATATTGAATAAAATCTAGGGACGTAGTATATGGCCAGTGGTAAGGGCCTTTTAAGGTGTAAGAAAAATAATACAAATATTGAAGTAACAGTTTCAATAATAATGACGTCAATATTATTGATCGTGTAAGGTGTTGCAGGTGAAGAAGGTTTTGCGTTTAATTATTTCGTAAACTTGCCACAACATCCAGCCGAGAAAGATCTTACTGTCGGGGAACACTTACTTTATATTTAGTTGATTAATAAGGAGCTGCAATTTACCTTTAAAATCGTTTATGGAACTAATAATGTCGGTAATGATTTTATCTTTCCCTTGTAGGTCCAACTTAATTCTAGTTAAATGACATGCCACATCTGTAAATAAAGCTAAATCACTGAGTCATTTTTCGTTTCAAAGTATTGAAATGAAGTTTTTTATTGGGTTGGGTATTTTATATTAAAGCAAAAAAAAATTATTGACCATTAAAAAATTTTGTAATAAGTTTATTAAAATAAGCACGAAAAACTCTGATCTCAGGCACCTGTGGATTACGTAGCAGATATTAGCTGTGTTGCTCTGTTGTCCGCTGTAGTTGGAGATGTCGTATTTTCTTTTTCTGAATCCTGCAGCTGGATAGAGCGTCTCGGTCCTTGTTCTCCAATATTCGGTGGATTACCTCGTACAACCAGTTGTTAAGCAGGTGTATTCACTGTATGCTTTTCCCCTACTCGGATAAGCATACACTTCGGGATCCAATCACCAAACGTTCTTTCTGCCAACTCTTTCCACGTCCTTCTCACCCTACTCTCCTCCTAAACGTCTTTACTGCAACTGTCCTCTTCAACGTCTTTACTGCAACTGTACTTCCTCAAAGTCCTTCCTGCAACTGTCCTCCTCAACGTCTTTACTACAACTGTCTTAAAATCTATCCTCCTACCCCGGAGCTGGACGTTTTCCCGTCCTTAGCGTCACGGGCTTTTGTTGTTCTTTGCCGCATGGGATTTTCCCATGGGCCGATGTACACTATTCTGGTATTAAAAGAGCCACGAGCGGCTACCTGAGACGCTACAGGTCGGCGTCTCGAATTGGGAAACAAAAGAATTCTCCAAACTACAGCAAACAACATTTCCTATGATAAAGCAAAATTAAAATAAAATACGCGCGTTACAGTATATCGGTATCTTTAAAACATATGTACGTATTTCCGCGATCGACTTTTAAAGCCTCCGCGATCGATATTTGATCACCCTTGTCGTACACGACTATTGTCGTGACTAATAGTCAAAAAAAATACATCCGGTACCCTAAGAGTTCCATTACTACTCCCGTTACCTTAAAAAGACACGCTATTAAAGCGGTCATAAATGAACTATAACACAAAACATATTGTAATGCATTGAGGGAATGCATTGTTCACAGGAAGTGGCAATGTGTACTTAGGATCAGTATGAAGGAGTAAGGGCAAGGCACATGCGCGGGTGGCCTGTCTCTAGATAAATCTGTTTAGGAAAGGCATTGTGTCTGATTAATGGGCTAGACCATCGGGGCAGTTGGGCGGTTTGAATAATTTTAGAACAGCGCACGTGTGAATGCGGGGGGATGAGGATACAAGTGCAAAGTAATTACGGGTCCTGTCTCGATGTGACAAGACAGAGCGGCAAGATATTTGTTTCGGATTAATGGTCTTGGCCGGCACAGGAAGTGTCAATGTGTACTTAGGATTTGTAAAGCAAGGCAATGGACATGCGCGGGTGGTCTGTTGCAAGATGAATCGGTTTAGGAAAGGCATTGAGTCTTGTTAATGGGCTTGACCATCGGCTTGTTGACTTGGGATCAAAGCGGTCAGAAGAATTTCCGAACAGCGCACATGTGGGGGTGAAAATACAAGTGCAAAGTAATTACGGATCCTGTCTCGATGTGACAAGACAGAGCGGCAAGATATTTTTTAAGTGGGGAGCAGCAGCTGAAAAGTGTAAATCTCGGAGTAATGGAGAAACTGTCAATGCAATTGCGACGTAGTTTTGGGAACAAAGAAGGAACGGTCATATATAAAGGGAGGATAAGAATTTGTTAAGTTAGTCGGAGTGGAGTGTCAGAGCGAAGGGGGAGCTGTGAGCACCCAGTATGGAGAAAGAATGCAGCCTGCGAGAGAAATAGAAAATTTATGTCAACGATAAACATTTTTATATGTAGAAGTTCAATCTGTAGTAATATCAAAATTTGACCACTGTCTTCGATGGTAGGACACAGCATCCAGCGTGAGTAGTTTCACCACGAGCAAGTATGATGTCCTTCACCGAGTATGGAGAATCAGCTATCGTCGAACCAATAACGTGTGTTAGAGTCAGTGTGTAAACGTCCAGTCTATAAAGTGTGTGTGTAATGAACGAGCCAAATGTTCCTGAGTAATAGTAAGTTGAAATTTTGTGGTATTAATATGTGTAAACGGAATTAAAAGATACAGTCAGATATCGATCTCTTCTTTTGTGTTAATAAAATAAACTCTTTAAATTTACAATCAATCTGGTAATTCTAACTTCGTTAATAAGTTTCGTCGATGTCTAGACGATTAAATATTTCTGTTTAATTTAAAGATAAATGTTGGGTTCTTTGATTATTTAAGTGTTCTGTCTGTTATCAAACCCAGTAAAGACCCATGAGAGAAAGAGATGCTTTATAAATTATTAAATTGTGTAATTGTAAATTCTGATGAATAAAATTTGTTTGGTTGTTAAAATATAATTTTTTATTATTTTGACGCCCGGTTGTTTATTACAATATATTAAATCATTAAAAGGGACACAACTTGAAATAAAACTTTTTTCAATTGCCCATATACCTTGACAGCTTAGTTAAAACTGTCTCATTTCGCGATGTGTCCCTTCCACTGTTTGAAATTTGCAATAACTGTGAATAGTAAAGTGCCACACTACCGCCATATAGCGAAAAATGTTGTAAATTCAGATAGGAAGTTTTTCGTTCGATATAGACCACCGTGGTTATATTAAAACTGTGGCACGTAAAAAATAAAAAAAAATTAGAGGGTGCGATAGCATGTCCCCAACTGAAAACCAAAAACTTACATTTGTTATGAACAATTCCAAAGTTATTTCCACATTATGTCCTTAAATAAAGATTTTGCAGCTGAGTATTTTCATTTAGGACGAAGCGATCGAATTTTGTCTACTTTCAGGCATAAAAAAACGTAGTACGGAGTCAAAACTCGTGAACAATGATAAATAATAATTATCCATTGTCCCCCGTTTTCCGGGGACAGTTCCCGGCCGTGAAGGGTCTTCCCGGCTTTGTCCCTATTTTGACAGAAGTTTAGGTTTCGTATAACAATCTTTATTTCAAAACCATTAATTTTATCTGATTAACTAGCTGACTGCCCGGCGTTTCTCCCGTATTTATTTAAATTAACCCGGAGAGAATTGATTCGACACTAACCTGAGGTAAACATTTAATTTAACCAGCATGAATAACGGCAGTGTTATAAAATTTACCCGTTTACGGTCCCCTTCCCACCTAACCCCTCGCCATCCAACTTAAAATAAACCACGACGATGACTGACGGTATTTGGGAACCCTCCTAGTAGATAAAATAAAAGTCTAAAAAATCACGACGAATTATAACAGTAAAAAATACTAGCTAACTTAATAAAGTCTAAAAATACTACCGGTACCTTAAAGGAGTAAAGAAATACAACCTTTAACTAAATAGAGACCAAAATATAGCTCGTAACCTAAGAAAATAAAAAAATTACCAGGTAACTTAAGAGGGTGAATACTATTCCAGTTAACCTTTTCTCAACCGCGTCCACCTCCACGAAGAGGAAAGTAAAATTTCATCAACCACCATGCCTAACGCGAGAATTAAACTCAACGACTCCTATAACCCCAGAATCGACAAAAATATAGGGTTTTTTTGCATTATTTTTTATGTAAACCCCTTTCGCCACCACCCGTACGGTAAGGGTTCTTCCCTGCGTTGCCTTTTGGAGTTGAAATTAGACACATCAAAATTCTATAATGACACTATTAAATTAAGCGACCCCGTAAACGTTTTATTCGACGCTAATAATAACCGTTTAGGAATGTTTTTAAATTCCACCCCCACTCCTGAAGGCGGTAGGTGTGTCTTAACCACCTAGTGTTTCTAAAATATGTAAAAAGTTTGATGGAAATTGGTGTAATATTGTAAACTTAAATTTTTTCAACCCCTTCCACCCCCACTCCTAGGGGCTGAACTACATCTTAACCAATATGGTAAATGAATAAGAAAGATAGCCAATACAGACTAAAAAGTGATAATATAAATACCACACAACGTTTCTGGGTTCCTTGTGCCTTTCGTCAGGTGCGAAGAAGAGTCTAGAGCGACACAACTGCATTTGTCAGTTGACAAAACTCAAAAGCGACGAAAGGGCAACGACAATGGGAGAGCCGAAGGGTTAGCGTAACAATAAAGATGTCCGAATTAAACTAAGTGACATTTATAATCCTGAATTTGACACCTATCGTAGTGTTTCTTATTTCCTATGGAGTTGAAATTCTACACTAAACTGTCTTAAGAAAATATTATTAATATGAAGGACCCCGTAAACTAAAAACGGCCGTTTAGCATGTTTTAAAATTCGTCCCCCACTCCCACGCGTAGGAGTGAACTACAACTTAACTGGCATAATGAATGTCAGAATTAAACTCATTGACTTCCGTAACCCTGGATTTGTCACCAATCTCGGTTGATCCGCGTTATTTTTATGTAACGTCCCTCCACCCCTTCCCTTATTGGTTCTTTAAGGGGTTGAAATTATACATTCAAAACATCTGGATAGAAATTAATCGACGCTAATATCGGCCGTTTTAACATGTTTTTAAATTTCACCCCCGTTCACCCCTTGGGAATTTCCTAACGCTTCGAAAATCTGTCAGAAACCTTCGAGGGTCTGCGCGAAACAACTCTCGAAAGTTTCATCGCATTCGGATAAATGGTTTAGGAGTTCATAGGGGACACATGATCATTCATTTTTATATATAGGGAGATGATTTACAATTTTGCGTGGAGCTGAAACTAAAAGCATACATGTTGACAATTTTCTCTAAAATACTATAAAAAGCGATACTTTTGCGAGTTGTAAATTTCTTAGAAAAAACATAAAATCATCACATCAGGACAACATGCACTAACAAATGGCAGATTTCACCAAAGCATTCGACATGGTTCATCACAATATTTTACTAGATAAACTTGAGTTTTACAGAATTAGGGGAAATGCTTCTTTACTTTTCAAATCCTACTAATCCTTACTAATCGAAAGCAAAAAGTCGCCATAGACAACAATGACGGCAATATTAGTCTGTGATTGGAAAGAAAAAGCTTGCGGGGTCCCGCGGAAGTCGATTCTTGGACCGCTGCTTTTTCTTTTGTACATAAATGCCCTTCCAGATTGCATCAAACCTATAAAATCAGTTCTTTATGCCGATGACACGAACTTAATAATAACCGGTAGCGACGACAAAACACTTGGAAAAAAAGTCGAGAGAGCTCTGAAGTCATTAAATGTCTGGTTCAGTGCAAAAAAAAATTGGTTCTCAATTTACAGTAAACTAAACTTGTTGAGTTGTAACAACACTGAATTAGTGACTGATAATGCAACATTTCTCGGTGTTCAAGTGGACGGAAAGTTAAGATGGAATGAACATATTAAGGTACTCTCAAGTAAACTTAGCTCCGTCTGTTATTCTCTTCCATTATGATTCAACGAGTAGATACTTTAACTGAAAAACGGTATATTGTGCATACTTCCATTGAAACATGTGCTATGGAACTACGATCTGGTGGGTTTCTTCTCGCTCTGCGGAAATATTTAAGCTACAGAAACGTGCGATCCCAATATTATGTGGCAAAAATTACAGAGAAAGTTCTAGACCTCTCTTCAAAGCTCTTGGAATTTAACGTTACCCAGTGCATACATTTTGGAAACTATAAAATTCTTAAAACGTAAAGTCTGATTGTTAACAACGGGGAGTTCCATGAATACAATACCTGAAACCGCGCGACAGACAAACATCATCTCTCACTTTTTGAAAAAAGTGTACATTATTCTGGATTAAAGATATTTAATTGTCTTCCTCGTAGTATCAAAAGCCCAAGCAGTTACAGCGTATTTATGAAGAAATGCTGATTTTACTCTGTTAACGAATTTGTAAATCAGCCTGAGCCTAACTTACATTAGTTCCCTAGAAGATACTAGTTAAGTTATGGAATACTAATATAAATGCTTATTGTCTGTATGTTCAAGTGATACTTCACAATTGTTTATTTCATGACGTCCGCACGAGATTACCAGCCACTGACAAGAGCTGCCAGATAAATGAAGGCTCATCAGTACAAGGAGATGATACGAAAATGGGAGTGTTATTTCTGCAGTGCAGTGGTAATTTTGCAAACTTTTTAGTGCTATTTGTGTAGTGAAGTTCAGCTTAGAATAATTTTTTATTTCTTACTTTATATTTAAGATATCTTACTTGTGTAATATTTTGTAATCCTAACTTATTCTTCCTTATTTACGTATGTAGTACTCCTTATATTCTCCCTGAACCTATTTCATGTAATTTCAAATATGTACACTTTAAATTCTACATATCACTATTTATGTATAGTCTTAAACATCTAGAGTATTTATGTATATTTCATTCGTACATTTGTAAGTGATATAAATTTGACTTGACCTATTTCCTCAGCCTTGGGCTATTAGAACTAATAAATATAATATAATCTAGTCCCGTATCTGAAATCACAGTGCTGTCTCACGACAATGCCGTGCCCTCCAATGAAAACTCCTGCAGCAACAATGGATGGAGTGAGCAAGCCAGCCCTCGCTCTCTCTCGTACGTTGCCAGGTGATTATATTTGCTTACGAAATTTAAACGAGGTAAGACAGTAACCTCTTAAATTAAAATCAAGATTCAGTGCCTTAATCATACCCATACGTCGTAATCATGTGCGATATGGGGATCCACTGCCTATTCCCACTCCAACAAAATACTAAAAAAAAATTAAAAAATTCTGCGTTTAATCTCAAATTTTCCCTTGGTAACTCCGCAACTCAGTTATCCACAAAAACCTTGAAATTCCCCTAATTCCTGCAATAATTCATAAATCTACCAAATAAATAATAAATAACTCCAACAACCATCCAAATCAAACATTGAGCTCTTCAACAGTAACCCGCCCCCTCCTTCACAAAAATCGCAGACTAAAACGTAAACTCCCAATTGATATCATTCTACACCCCTAAATCACTCCGGAATTACCTAACTCTAACGCCCACCTACCAACTGGCACTACATACTCCATAAATATCCGTTCTTCCCATCTTCCCCGTAACCTCCTTAACGCTTTCATAACACGAAGTTTCCCCGATGATCAGATCGATCCTAAACATCATGCCGGCTAACCTTCGTAAATATGTTGTAAACAAATTTCTCTCGTCTCCAACGTGAAATGACTAGGGTCATATCCAAGTTTACATGTTAAATATTTACAAGTTGTAAATACTTTATTTTTTACTTTTTTCAGGTAACAGGCTACATGAGGGTAATCCACATGGTGGCAACTCCCCTTTAATAGCATAGGAAGGGATTTGAAAGGGGGGATGCGGAAGGGTAGAAGAAGGTAGCCAAGGGTTAACTAGGGCCCCCGGGCTATAGTTTAAGAACCCTACCCGGCATTCGCCTAAAAGTATTGCAGGACAAACCCTAGAAAAGCCTGCATCAGGTAGGTCGGGCATTGGGTGCTTGTCCCACGCCCTTCCGATAGCGGGAGTTGCTGTGGGGACGCAGCATTCCTTTCTCCGTGCCTCGACCAGTTTAGGAGGCAGCTGGCCGACTGTTCCTATGGGAACAGCGAACAACTCTTACCGTATGCCCAAGGTCTGTGACCCCGGAACATACACCTCTCAAAACAGGCCGAGGTGCCTCGGCATGTGGGAACCTTAGTTAAAAAAAAACAGAGAGATGTGCAGGCATCCCCAAAGGTAACCTCCGCCAGAGCTCTCTGGGAAGGTTCACCTGCGAGAGAATTCTCCCGCAGGATTCCTTGCTTCCAGTTGTAAATACTTTTATTATGTTAAATTATCACAACTGTAAAGTCTCCGGACTAAGAGTTAATTTTAATAAACAAATAAAAAGTGAGTCGACAAGTTCAAACATCGTAAAACAAAAGTGTCAAGAATTTCCAAATCGGAGACATTAAAAAATGTCGGTAATGTTGTTTGCATGATTTGCAATTCGGAATTCTTCATTGGAAGTGGCGGGCGAACACCTTTTAAAGAACACGGAGGGAAAAACACATGGCAGCACTTCAAAAACGAGTATCTTCGCAAAGTAACAATTTTTTTCCGAAAATTTCAGCCGACGAATACTGCCTTGCACTGCACGAAGGAACATTCGCATTCCACTCTGTTCCGCACAACATTTGCTTCTGGTTAATGGATTGCACAAGTCGTCTGCTAATGGAAGTCGGTAGTAAGTCGTTTTCCTGTGCTACAAGCAAATGTGAAGCAATAGTCAAGAACGTGTTTGCTGCATGGACCAAGAAAGAACTACTCTTTGAATTAAAATCTGTAGACTTTTTGTCAGTACTGACGTATCAATCCATAACACATCAAAATTTCTCCTCCTTCTAGTTGAAGCAGCAGAGCCACTGCCAAATAAATATCTCAGTTTTGTGGACATTCCTGGAGAAACAGCAAGTATTTCAATGCTGACAAAAATATGACTCAGATTGTAGAGTTGTCTGAAAATTTTGGTGAACTCTTTAGAAGGGGCAAAGAAAATGTCCTGACAAAAAAAAAGTATTTCTTGTAAAGAGACATCATTGTTTTGGGTTGTGGTGAACATATCATCCAAAATTACGATCATTCTGCTCTACGTCCAACCCCAACTGATTAGTGAAAACGTTTGCAGATATTTTCACGAATTCGTGTTGGAAGACTGAAAGACTTCTGTGAATTCGTTGTAGAGAATTAACAGACAAATGTGCGTTGGCTCTCGATCATTATAACAAACTAGTACTACAAGCAATTACAATGTTGACAAATTCACATAATTTTGAAAAATGAACCGAGGCACAGGATTCACTTTACACCAACGAGATTGTAGCAAGGCTGAATGACGCCGCTGTAGTTGCATTGAGGGATTTGACCCGACATCTGAGAAATTTGTAATACCAACCCAGTGAAGTATCTCCTCGGAAGAATATACGAACACGTATCGAAACGTCGTAACACTATAAATAAAAAATTAAGTGTCTGTAAGAGGCCATTGACTGATATACCACTGTGATAAAAAAGTATGGTGAAATTGTCATTTAAAACTCCCGGGTATTAGGAAGGCAGGTAAATTTTTTTCCTAGGTTGGTAGGACTGTCATTAATATTTACAAGCGTCTATTTGTTAAAAGGTTTAATTATGTCCTAGTTACACGAGTTTTTGTAAACAACCAAAAGTGAATTTTTCGATTTTTGCAATGTGTGATTTTGTTGAGCAAAGAACTTGCATCAAATTTTGTTTGCGGAACGAATATTCTTGTGAGGACACGTTGAAAATGTTGCGGAAGGCCTTTTGTGATCAAACTATCGCACAAAAAAACCTTTATAAGTGGTACAACGAGTTCAAAGAGGGCCGAGAACGCGTTGAAGACGAACCGCGCTCTGGACGACCATCAACGACTACCGACGAGGGCCACGTCCAAAAAATAAAAAATTTGGTGCTTGAAAATCGTCGATGGTCAATTAGGGATATCATTTGGCTCAGCCCAAACCATTTTGAAGAATGTTTTGTGTCTCAAACGCGTCAAGTCTCGATTGGTGCGCAAATCGCTCAATTTTTTGGAAAAAAAGCGTCGCGTTGATGTTTGTGAAACTTTGCTGTCTGACTATCAGGACCACTTGAAATGCATCATTACTGGAGACGAGACTTGGATTTACGCATACGACCCTGAAACCACCGACCAATCCAGCGAATATCGTGCAAAAGGTGAAGCTAGACCGAAAATACCACGGCAAAGTCGATCGAAAGTCAAGGTTATGTTGACAGTTTTCTTTGATTATCGTGGTGTGGTGCACTATGAATTCCTTCCGCCGGGCCAAACTGTCAACAAAGAATATTATTTGAGCGTTATGCGTCGTTTGCGTGAAGCTATTCGTCTGAAACGGCCTGAATTATGGGCGAACAACTCTTGGATCCTTCATCACGATAATGCACCATGTCATACTGCATTGGTTCTTCGCGACTATTTTGCCTAAAACTCGACTCATATCGTTCCGCAACCACCGTATTCGCCTGATTTGGCTCCGTGCGACTTCTGGCTATTCAGCAAACTCAAAAGGCCAATGCGGGGACGCCGTTTTGACACGATTGAAGAGTTAAAAACCGAATCGAAGAAGGTCTTGAAGGCTATACCTTTAAAAGACTATTCCGACTGTTTCGAGGACTGGAAAAAGCGTTGGAAAAAGTGCGTTTTATCGGACGGGGATTACTTTGAAGGGGATGAAATTAATTTGGAAGAATAAATAAAGAATTTATATTTTATAAATAAATTCACCTTACTTTTTGTTCACAGTGGTATTAATTCAAAAAAAAGTCAAATAGACATTCAATTAAGTTTGAAGAATGTCTAATCATTTTCAGTAATTTATCAGATGAGTATATTTAACAATATTTTTGAGCGGGTCAAGGTTATCGGTAAGGCGTAGGTAGACTTTAGGAGAGTACGACGACAACTCAGTGACGTTAGGGTTTAATGAAAGACCAATAGCTAGTGGCCGGGAATCGGATAGTAAACTATTCTTTGGATTACGACCTGGTGAACAGACAAACGAAAGAAAAAGTAATATTTTCATATGTTGTTCAAGTAGTTGAGATGACGTCATCGAGTTCTGTCCAGTGCAAAACGTAAGTAAATCGATCACGCAAGAAAAGTGGAGTTAAGTTCAACGTCTTTTGAATTTGGATTTTAAACCAATTTAAATTCGTCTGCCTTGGCGTTCATATACGGAACTACATTTTACGCTATAAAATACGAGATAAATACATTTATTATGTTAGAGAGAATGCTAAAAAATTTTACGCCTAGGAAATTTTTTCTCTCTCTGAGAATGAATGTCCAATTATGCCTCAGAAACAGAATTGTGGTTGTGTGCCCTAACGGCATTATTTCATGAAACTATACAGAAAATTGAAGGAAATTAAATTACTGCAGTTGGCGGATGTTTAATATTAAGAGACCTTGTTAGAAAACTAATAGCAAGAAAAGATGAAGGCTACGTGCCAGCATTTGTGAGGCCCCTCCTCCGACAGTTCTCGTGAAACATTTTTTAGAGTGTTATGAATTAATTTTTTATCACTGCAATCAAGTATCTGAATGCCTGATGCAGCATACAGACGTTCACTCTCATTTGCAACGCATCTTAATACGATCAGTCCCAGAAAGAGACGAGTTGCAGAAAGAATTGAACATCCTGACGATATAAGTGTAGTCATTTTGGTGAACTCTTTGACGAAGTGATCTGTCATCGTGAATATATCACAGCAACTGGTGTGAGTCTGTGACAAACAAATAGACGCAAGTTCTCCTACTTTAAATATAAATTCTTGCCATGTAACTTAAAAAAGTTGGTGCAAACTTTGATGTGCATTGTTGACAGTAACTCCCCCTTCTGAGGGAGGTTTTTCGCAAATGAACTTGCTCTGGACACCAGAGAAGCCCGAAGTGCGCGTTGACACTGTTCAGGGATTTCTAAGTGCAAAAGAGAACTTTAAAATGATTTGCTAGGAGTTAATGCCAAAACTGTCAAAATGCAACTCCATTTTGGAAAGACTTTGTTCAGAGAAAAAATTCTTTTACGATCCTCGCTATTTTGGATGTGAGTATTTAAGTTAAACCTTCATCCAGCAACTACACCGGGTTTAAGTTTGTTTAATCATCAAATTTTATATACCCGGATTGGCCAAAAATAATATGGTCACCTTAATATAATCCATCATGTGAGAGGAAATGTAACGTTTGAAATCAATTTTTTTTTCAAATACGTAGAAAAAATAAATAACACTCAACATATTACATAAATATAATTGCAAACATAACCCGAAAATATTAATTGTTGCCAGCAAAAGTCTTCCTTTTATTAATTATATATATTCTGACTATTGGGAAAACTAATAAATAAATAAACATCAGCCATATTTTAGTCACTAAAAAGAATTTATTATTGTAAAATTAAACATGTTTATTTATTTATTATAAATAAATAAACATCAGCCATATTTTAGTCACTAAAAAGAATTTATTATTGTAAAATTAAACATGTTTATTTATTTATTAGAAACTAGCTGGGTGCCCGGCGTTGCCCGAGATGTCATTTATCTATAACCATCCATAAGACTCCAATTTTGGTTACTTTTGCGCTATTTTTATGTAAAGCTCCTCGAACCCTATCCCTAAATGTGCTAACCTTCCATGCCGAAGGGGGATGAAGTCATTGACTAAATATATCGGCCGTTTTTACATGTTAGAAGATGACCACCCCCACAAATATGCGATAATGAAAAAGAATGTATTCCACGCAAAAATCGGCCGATTACATTGTCTGAAAATTTATTCCCCCGCCCAACACCTCCCAAACCCGTCGCGTTACCCAGGTTGTCACAATTAGATTCAGCGACATTCATAGTCTCGGAATTGATTCGAATCTCGGTTGTTTTTGCGGGATTTTATTTAACGTACCTCAACGCCACCCCTAAGCTTGCTCCCATCACAGGGGTTAAATTATACACAAACAACATCGGTATAAACACTTTCAAAGTAATTAACCCCAGGAAATAATTATCGCAAATATCGACCGTTTAACATGTTTGAAATTTTTCACCCCCGACCACTCCCGCTTCGGGGACTTAAACGGTCAAGTTTAATGTCATAATTAAACTCAGTGACAATCCTGATAGTTTCTGGTTTATTTTTATCTAATGCTACTTCCACGCCAACCCTTAAGGGTGCACCCTTCCGAGTCCAAAAGGGGTTGAAATTATACACAGAGAACATGTAGGGAAATTTTATTAATCTAATTCATCCCGAAATATATTTAATTGACGAAAAAACAGCCGGCCAACTCATCCCAACCCAGCCGATACCCGCGCGTTGTCCAGATTGTCATAAATAAATTCAGCAACATCCATTACCTTCGATTTGACTCGAATCTCGGTTGTTTTCCGTTATTTTCAAGGAAATTAATTAAACTCAGTGACAATCCCGATAGTTTCTGGTTTCTTTTTATGTAATGCTACTTCACGCCCACCTTTAAGGGTGCACCCTTATGAGTCAGAAAGGGGTTGAAATTATACACAGAGAATATGTAGGGAAATTTTATTAATCTAATTCATCCCGAAATATATTTAATCGACGCAAAAATCAGCCGGTAACTCATCCCAACCCAGCCGATACCCGCGCGTTGTCCAGATTGTCATAAATAAATTCAGGGACATCCATGACCGTTGATTTGACTCGAATCTCGGTTGTTTTCCCGTTATTTTCAAGGAAATCCCCTCCAGCCCCACCCCTATCATGCCTATAAACAACATCGGTAGAAATACTATCAACGTCAATGGTCCCGGCATTTATTTATTCCACGCTAATATCGATGATTTAACATGTTAGAAAATTTCCATCCCATCCACTCCCGCCCCTTGGGGCTAAATGGCCAATTTGATGCTATAATCGAACTGGATGACATCCATAACCTTGGATTTGACTCCAATCTCGGTTGTATTCGCGTTATTTTATTGCAGCGTTCCTCCACCCAACACCTAAAAGTGCTCTACTGGTAATCCCGACCCGCTTCTGGGGGTGGTAGACGCGTCTTACCCCAACAGTCGGTAGAAACACTATTAATATCTGTGACCCCTAAAAATATTTATCCGACTGAAATATAGACTGTTTTAGCATGTTTAAATATTTCAACCCCCGTCCACCCCCGCTTCTGGGGTTGGTAGACGCGTCTCACCCCGACAGTGTTGTTTACCTGGTCGCAAAGAACCCGTGTACGAAATTTGGTGAAATTTGCTCCAGCGGTGTAGATTTGTACTCTCCACCCCAAACGCTAGGGGTGCTCTTTCCCCGGGGTGTAGAGGTTGAAAATTATATTTAGATATCATCAGTGGAAAGACTATAAATATCTTTGACCCCTAAAAATATTTATCCGACTGAAATATCGACTGTTTTAGCAGGTTCAAATATTTCCACCCCGTCCACCCCCGCTTAAGGGGGTGGTAGGCGCGTCTCACTCCGACAGTGTTGTTTTTCTGGTCGCAAAGAACACGTGTCCGAAATCTGGTGAAATTTGATCCACCGGTATAGATTTGTATTCCCCACCCCAAACCCTAAGGGTGCCCTTTTCCCAGGGTGTAGGGGATGAAAATTATATTCAGAAAACATCGGTAGAAACACCATAAATATCTTGGACCCCTAAAAATTATTATCCGACTAAAATATCGGCTGTTTTAGCATGTTTAAGTATTTCAACCCCCGTCCACCCCCGCTTATGGGGTTGGTAGACGCGTCTCACCCGACAGTGTTATTTTCCTGGTCGCAAAGAACCCGTGTACGAAATTTGGTGAAATTTGCTCCAGCGGTGTTGATTTGTATTCTCCACCACAAACGCTAGGCGTGCTCTTTCCCAAGGGTGTAGAGGTTGAAAATTATATTCAGATATCATCAGTGGAAAGACTATAAATATCTTTGACCCCTAAAATATTTATCCGACTGAAATATCGACTGTTTTAGCATGTTCAAATATTTCCACCCCCGTCCACCCCGCTTCTGGGGGTGGGAGGCGCGTCTCACCCCGACAGTTGTTTGTTTCCTGGTTGTAAAGTACACGTGTACGAAATTTGGTGAAATTTGCTCTACCGGTGTAGATTTGTATAACGAACATACAAACATACAAACATACATACACTCTTTTTTATTTATAAGAAGATTAAGTGTAATAATTATTTATATTAAGCCCTTTCGTTCTGGTAGAAAAGGGATTATTAATGGATTGATTTATATGGTTTGGGATTTTGAGAACAATTGTTCTAATAATGTAGATTACGTGGATAATATTTTCATTGAAGTTGTAGCAAACTAAATTATAAACTACGTTAGCATGTAGAGTTTTTGTTACATGTATTTGTCCGTGATTATTTGTTGTTTTATTTCTTCTCATTAATACAACTTCAATTACGGAATAACTGTTAAATTATGTTTATAACAATTTATAATATAAATTTTTTTAAAAGAGTATAAAAAGCGATGGTTCCGAAACACTTTTACTTTTGATTAAACGTCGTTATTAATGGAAAAAACATCGGTTAAAATAGTATGAACAACACCACCCCTAAATCTGCTACTTTCCCGTGGTGGAAAGGGTTGAATTTTTACTCATATCACATCGGTAGAAACACTATCAATCTATTTTACCAATAAACACATAACATGTTTGAAGTTTTAGAATAATAGACAATTCTCACCCCCAGCCCTAAGCAAGCTCACCACTAATGTCTAAAGGGACTTATATTTTCAACAACATCCGTTGAAATAGTATTCACGTAATTCTCCTCCAAGAACGCGCAAGAACTGACTATTTATCTTCCCTTCCAACCCCCAACCTTTCGGGTTAAATGGGCAATTAAAAATATTTATCCGAAATAAACTCACTGACATCCATAACCTTCGATTTGACTCCAAACTCGGTTGTATTCGCGTTATTTTTCTGTAAAGCAACCCCACCCCAAACCCTAAGGGTTCTGAATAAAGGGTGCCCTTTTCCCAGGGCGTAGGAGATGAATATTATATTCAGATAACATCGGTAGAAACACAATCAATATCTTTGACCCCGAAAATATTTATCCAAATCTAATACCTGCTGTTTTAGCATGTTTAAGTATTTCAACCCCCGTCCACCCCCGCTTCTGCGGGTGGTAGGCGCGTCTCATCCCGACAGTGTTGTTTTCCTGGTCGCAAAGAACACGTGTACGAAATTTGGTGAAATTTGATCCACCGGTATAGATTTGTATTCTCCACCCCAAACCCTAAGGGTGCCCTTTTCCGAGGGTTAAGGGGATGAAAATTATATTCAGAAAACATCGGTAGGAACACCATCAATATCTTGGACCCCTAAAAATTATTATCCGACAAAAATATAGGCTGTTTTAGCATGTTTAAATATTTCAACCCCCGTCCACCCCCGCTTCTGGGGGTGGTAGACTTGTCTCACCCCGACAGTGTTTGTTTCCTGGTCGTAAAGAACACGTGTACGAAATTTGGTGAAATTTGCTCTACCGGTGTAGATTTGTATAACGAACATACAAATTTACAAACATACAAACAAACATACAAACAAACATACAAACAAACAAACATACAAACAAACATACATACACTCTTTTTTATTTATAAGTTAAATAAACATCAGCCATATTTTAGTCACTAAAAAGAATTTATTATTGTAAAATTAAACATGTTTATTTATTTATTAGTTTTCTCAATAGTCAGAATATAAATATATATATATATATATATATATATATATATATATATATTGTGGTAATTAAGAGGAAATAATTAATTAATAAACAAACATTTGGACTCGCATTTTTAGCGGCATAAAACACACAAGTCGTACACAAGAATGAGTCAAGAATGCAATGCTTGCTGGTATTGTAGTTGTTGGTTTCCTAGACGCGGTGTGTGCGCCAGTCTTCTAGGGAATGTAGCAGTGGACAGACGGAAAGTATAAAATCCAGAAAGTGTCTGGATACATCTAAGAACAGCTAACTTAGTTAGAACGTTTTAGAAGTGGCAGTCTGTGAGAGAACCGCGTAATATTCAACGCTAAATATTCAGAGTGCTGAATCTAAATCATTATATTCTCGATTTAAAACATTTTCTTCAATTTTGGGACCACAGGTAACAGCTTCCAGCAGTTAATAATCTTCGGAACGAGCTGATAGCATTTTGTAAACGAACAGTGAACCAACTTTAGCAAAACTAAAAGTGTTAATTAGTGTCAGTGGATTAAGTGTGTGTGTGTGTACGAACGAGACAATTTCCTTGAGTAGGAGAGACAGTAAGTAAATTTCCACAGAATTACTATCTGTAAAGTCATAAGTAAAGATATTGTCGTCAGATTTCGAATTTCGTTCAGAATTTAAAGTTCATATTTTATGTTTTGCATTGTAATAAATCTATTGATGAATTAAGTCCATGATAACTTCATAAAATATCATTGTTAATAAGTATTTACTTTATTAAAGGCCAATTAACGACCCTGAGATATAGTCATTTTATTGTAATAGTTCAATTGGTAATGTAAATTAAAATTTATTTACCTATATAACGTGTAAATTTAATTGTTTGAGCGTTAATAAATTAATTTGTTTGTCTATTTTAAAATCTTGATTCTTATTATAACATCCTATCACTTTAATATTTAAATTACTTTCAATAATTTTTGATCACTATAATTATTAAAAAGATGCTTGGTCTGAAATAATTTTCGTAATTGGTTTTTTCATTCTTAAGTTTTTTGTTAAATATTTTAATTCCTTTATGAAGACGCAAAATAAGCCATGAAACGTTGTTTAATTTTACATTAATAAATTATTTTTTGTGACTAAAAATTGGCTGATGTTTACTTATTTATTAGTCTTCCTTTCATTGTTCCGACGTGCTTAGAAATTGTTAAAATTCGTAGTTATATTTCTGGATTAAACGTCGCCTTCAGATTTTATTCAACACGGACATTTAAAAATTTCAGCATGAAACAAAAAATTCGTAAATTATGAAACTGTAGAATCGATATAATAATATGAGCGATGCCTTACCGTTCATCTCACTACGAACACCATTTATTTTTCTTACATTATTTATAGAAAACTATCATGGAATTCAAGTATCTTGGCGGGCGAATATTTTATCATGTACCACAACAATATAATTTCATTGAAAAGGCATCGGGGAGAAAAACATGATAAGTATGTGAATTGTACAAAGATTTAGTGACCAAACAACTAAAATTCAGCTATTAGATATACATAAAAAATATTTTCTCTAATTTCTACGTCAAATCAATCAGCAACGTTCATTGACAATAATAAATAAGTGGATATTAATCTGAGGCATTAACGTTTTGTAACATTTCCTCAAGAAATTTCTATTCTGTTTTTATACTTGGAGAACCAGGAATATTAAATAAGTTCACCGTTCATTTGCAACAGGAAGAGGAAAATAAACAGTTTGCATTTCTCACTTGACATTCAGTTTTCTGAGAATGTTTGAGCGCCAAGCAGGTTACGAAATTTTAAAATTGTAAGTTTAGATAAACACTTGTGTTAGATTCATTATTATATTTAAACGGGCCGCAGTATTTTAACTCTGCGAATTATAAAAAAACATATCTTATTCGTATGGATTTGTATAAAAACTATTTTGACAGCCATCTGATAATTTGGCCGACGAAGTGGCTGAATCTTTCGAAACTGGAAATCGTTCTGTTTACCTACGAATTAAAATAGTAACCATTTTTCTTTCACGGTTTTTTCGTTCATAAAATTTAATAGTGGCGTGTGACTTTTATTGAGCAATTTTGAATTTATTTTTTCACAATATCAAATATCGTGTAATGTGGTAAACTGGCATTTACCCCAGAAATTTACGAAATCTCATGTGGTAAGCCTTTTAAGTCATAAAAGAACACGTCTGTAAAAAAAAATTAACAGAAGTAATTAACGACCTGTAAAAGACAATAAATTTGAACAATTGATAATTTTAAAGTGAGTAGTCATACAGGCAAAAGAAGTGATGATATAAATACCACACAACGTTTCTGGAAGCCTTGTTCCTTTCTTCAGGTGCTAAGAAAACTAAAAAACACAAAAGCCTAGAGTGGAAAAAAATGACGAATATAGTTGTACAAACTAAAAAGTTTATTATTTATATTTGGCACTAGTTTTGACACAGATCGTAAACGTTAATCGAAATGTCTACTCACTTTAAAATTGAGTTTATTACAAAACTCGTATGTTGTTATTTTCTGTTATATGGGTCGTTAATTATTTGTTACTTTCCTGGTAAGAAATTTATTAAATCTCAGGGTAATTGAATGTTACGTACCTGCAAATTCGAATCCCTAAGTTTTCAAAAATTACCTCCCTTCCCAGGAGGAACATTGTAATAATTATTTTTTACGAGGAAATCTTAGCGTCAATTACATCTATACTTAAATACCCTATCATATCTCTGCCACTGTGTATGAAACCAGTCGTGTAGTGATGTAAATTTATTTTTTTCAATTGGCCGTATCTTCGTAAATAATTACGCGAGGTCTATATTTTTTTGTAAGATTTATTTTTAATTCACTGCTTTGCAGAAAAAAATCGGATTTTTTTTATTAAATACTAAATTGTAATTTTTTCGTCCTTTTATACTTTTCCCATTGTATGAAATTAATTTCACATTCCTTATGCAATTTGATCATCGCTGACCCGTCTCACCGTTGTCTTCATAAGAAACTGAATAGAATATTTAGAGCACTTATAAGAATGGCTTGTAACGAAATTTTGGATCGATAATGAACTTAAATCTGTAGAACATTAAATTATTGTGAACCCTGTTGAATTGATTTGACCGCTATTTCGGGAGCAAGTCCAGGAGGGGTTTGCAGCGAACGAAGGTTGCGAAACGGACGTCGGAATTCTCGTAAATATGCGGCCATGGAGCGGTTCATGAGCCGTTAAGGTTGGTCATTATTGCTCAAGTCAGAAGTTTACCGGGACTCTCGCAGCAATGGCCACTATTTCATGAAATAATTGATCGACTAGCGAGACCACTGAATGTGAATATTAGATGGCAGAAAGCTCACCAAATAGAATGGCAGGAAAAACCTGGTGGATCCTAGAAGAGCCCTCCAGGTCATGTAGAAGACGGCGCGCTTGCAGCTTTTGGACCAGGGATGCACGATGTCCGAGCAGGTCCTGTCGCCGATGATCTGCAACATGAGCTTACTCGACGCGACGGCCATGCTGTCTCGCGCTCTACTGACACGCTGACGTTGCAGTCACACGCTTATAAGACGCTCGTCTACATGACCACACAGGGCACAAACATTTACAAAATGTCCAATATTCGCGCAACAGAATGTCGAAATAGCTCTTTATTTACCAAACATCATAATGACAGTTTGGATTTATGGTTTCCTTGAATTTTTCAGACATTAAAATATTTAATATAATCTAACAATTATCATTTAGCATATAAACAGAAAAACGGATAATTTGTCACATAAAAATGTATATTATTCAACTAAAACAAAAAATCATTACAATATTATGACGTTTCGTCCGCAATTTTGGGATTTCATCGGGTAATAGACCTCAAAAAGCAAAATTAATACAATAAATTATAAATGTAAAATTAACAATAACACAGTTAAATAAATTAATCAAATTTACAGATTTGAATTAATTTAGTTAAAATATAAATTATACAAAATTTTAAGTTTTGAATGGATGCATTTATGTATATGTTAAAATTAAATGTCCATATAATGATTTACGTTTGTATAGTTTAAATTATTATTAATAACTGACAATAAAATCAATCAAAAAGAAGTATTAAATAGAAGCAATGAGAAGCTTCCACATGATAAATTATCTGTCATTTCAACACAAATTTGAGGGACTAACCATACGAGCATAATTACCAAATTTTAGATAAAAACAGAAAAAGATTACTTTCCGAAATTTTACACATCAAGCTTAGTACGAACTCTCCTAATGTCAACACCTACTCGGATTTATGAAGTAATATGTATAATTATAAAGAAAATATGAAAATTAATCTGACTTGTATAAATATAACTTAAATAAAATAGCCCTAAGTCAGATATTTATTGTATAAATTTACAACTATGTTTGATGAGCCAAATGCTGCATATTAGGTAAAATAAAATTCAATAAATGTGAAAACTGAACCACAAAATTTAAATAATTCAGTTTTATTAACATATAGAATTATATATATTTAATATTTTGAAAATTTTATTTTTGTGTTTAAATAATCTGTTACAACAATGTAAGTTTTGTGATTAATTTGAATGACATTGTTTTTATTTCTCTCATTTCAGTCTTGAATGTTATTGGAAGCAATCTGAATTTTTCTGCTCAATTCATATTTAGTGAATTGTATAAGTAACATCGTAATAGTAAATTTATTTTATTTATATGAAAGCCAACATTTGTCTTATACATATTTATTTATTTTTAGACTTAACTGAAAAGGCCACTAATCATAAGGAAGAAACATTTTGTATTTTATGTAAAAATTTTTAAAAAAAATTCTGACCAATGCCTATTTATGTTAATTATAATATTTTAATACATGATGTGTAATCTTCAAGACTTTTATACTATATGTCTTTGTTATTTCTTTTGTATATATCAACTTCGAATATTCACTAATAGCTTTGTTCAATTATGTCTTTAATTTTTAAACTCTTTATTGTTAACCTGATGGGGTCCAAATATAAATTTAGTGTCCTATGACGTTATGGCCGAAATGTTATTTTGAGAAGGGAACAATGATAAATTGAGTAACATTTATATTTTTATATATAATATTACTATAATATATTATAATTATAATATAAACATTTATATTGTACACTGTTAAAGTTAATAATGTAAATGTATGAGTCTAATTGAAATAAATAATATGATGCATATATATTACTTCCTTTATCACAAGGCATCGTAAATTTTGCTGTAATTATTAGCGTCATATTCAATGTTTAACATCCTTAAAAGTTTTGTTAATTAATACCACAGCTCAAGAGTATTGTATAACAGTAGTTCTTTGTGGAACGGAAATATTTGTTGATAGTCCTATGGCTAATAGTTGTATAATAATTATCTTAAATTCTAGGTCTATATCAATATGTTTTATTTTTTAATTTCGTTCAATACTGTGGTAACACTTAATTCCCTAATTTATACGAAAGTATCATAATTTGCAATTTGCACTGCCTGGCCTGAATCACCTATCACTAGCTTCTTCTTATTAATTATCTCTTTCTAAATTCAGCAACATTTTATTCCCGCTTCGAATTTACTTTAATACTTAATTTATAATTCACTTCTTAAATAATATGTATTCAATTGTCACCAAACTGGAAATGGTGATTAATATGTTTTAAAAATTGCAATTTTTTATTTTCTAAAACAATAGAAGGAAACTAAATTAACCAGCGAACAATAATTATGTCACGATCTGTGATGTGTACTTTGTAAATGTGATATTTTATGCTGTATTTTATCAGTCTGAAAATATTCATTTAGGCCAAGTTAGAGAAGGTAATTTAAATCCCTGGGATTACAAACGGATAGCTTTATGACATCATGAAGTTAAAATAAACAAATAATTATAATTGATAAAATCTATCTCAAATTTTGTTTGGGTAACTTTGTGTTGTAATGCAGAAATTAAGGCCCACGATATATATTCTAAATTTGTGAAGGCGACATGTGTTGATGACCGACCCGACGAGACAATACCATCATTGTTCGACAGTCAGAACGGATGTAAGGGACTGGCACACAAATCCATGACCATGGTAAAAGAGCTAGATACTTGTTTTTGTTTTTTCATGTGTCAAGCAAAGGCTCTTCTCATTGCTTGTGAATAAAAGAGATTTTTTCCCAGGTTGAGGGCGACTCTTTTGATTTGATTTATTTTCTTCTATTAGTCCTCGTACGAGGAAATAGGATACGTCAATACATAAAATTACAATAGAAGAATTGAATGCTACAATTATAAATAATTAGAAGTGAACATAAAAATACTAAAATTGTGGAACACAAATTTCCCTGTCCAATATAAGTAAAGAACTATATATTAATAATAACAAAAATAATAATTATTTAACTATACTAAGGGTATAATATCATATTTACATATCTAATAAAAAAATTCAATACGCACTAGTAAATAATTAATGATTTGAGAGTTAACTATAATAAAATACAGAATTACACATCACACAAGAATAAAAGAATAGACACAAAACTTGACACACGCACACTAGGAGGAAACACAAACGACGGACTCACTTCACGAAACAGAGCGTCGAGGAATCTGCAAACTCCAGGCCGTACATGAAAGAAACAAAAGAGCAGAAGAGACCAACAGAGAATAAGAAAGTTATGAAATAAGTGGTTTTATTAGCAACACATTGAACACTGTTGCAGTTTTTTTAAAAAATTAATTATTAGGGGAACGATCAAAAAACTACTGTACTGAGTAAAACACCGGCGCCTTACAGTAGAATCTTTTTACATTGAATCCCAAAACTCTTGTAGTTCTTCATGTTCTTTACATCTGGAGGAAGACTATTGTATAAAACTATCCCTGAATGGTGAATTACTTCTCCGGTAGAGAGCAAGGCGATGCTGAGCGATTTCTAGTCTCATAATCACGAGTCTCGCCATTCGTTTGAAAAAGACACATGTTCCGCTTAACGAACTTTAAAATTTCGTGAATAAACACGCTGAGAAGAAAAAATGTTTACAACTGGATTTATTATCCGTATTAGAAAGTATTGCTTTTGCAACCGGAATATTTCAATGCTCCTGGAGCAATTGGCCAATTTACAATGCCATAACACATAAGGGAATGAAAATACGCAAAGTACACCATTTTCGTAATGTTGATGTCAACATGTTGCATTCAGGTTCTGAGACAATAACAAGCCGAACTGAGTTTCTCAGCAAAGCAGATCTATGTGGTGAGTCCACTTTAAATTACTATCAATCTGAAGACCCAGAAAAGGATCATCAGCCAAGAACTTTTCTAGAAGGTTGTTACTACCATCCGCTGAGAACTGGACGAACTTGGTTTTATCTATATTTAGTGATAATTTATTAACTTTAAACCACACATTTAGTTTGTCCACAGTGATGTTTACGTTTCTAACAAGATTATCAACATTTTTATCTGCAATCACTACATTAGTTTCATCCGCTTAGAGAATTAAGAGGATGGAATAATGCTGGAAGATCCTTAATATAAAAAATGAAAAGTAAAGGCCCATGAATGGAGCCTTGAGGAACACCGCAAGTAATTAATTTCCAATCAGCGAAATTAATATGCCCGTATTTAGTTTCGACCACTACCTTATGCTTATGATTTTTTTAGATATGATTTTAGGAGAAGTCAGGCGTTTCCCCGTACGCCATAATATTCTAACATTTTTAGTAAAATTTCATGATTGACCGTGTCGAATGCCTTAGATCAGCAAATATTCCAGCTACCTTAATCTCTCATCCAATGAATTTTGGATAAAGTCGTACATTGCACTATTTTCCTTTAAGAAAGCCATGCTGGGAGGAACTTAAAATATTATATTTGCCCAAGAAGTTATGTAATTTTAGTTGAATTATTTTTTCAAAAGTTTTGGAAAAAATAGGAAGCAGAGAAATGGGTCTATAATTTGATACGTCGGTTGGTGAACCTTTCTTGAATAAGGGGAATACTTTCGCAATTTTGAGAGCAACGGGAAGTATTCCAGTTTCAATACATTTTGTTAAATATGAATTTAAGTGGAAATGCAATGGCTTCGGCACACTCTTTTATCATTTTGCTTTTTATGCCACATACATCTGCTATTGGGAACACTTCAAGTTTCTTATTGCTGAAATGATTTCATCTATACATATAGGTTGAAAAATTATACTATTTTGCAGAGTTCTGCAAGAATTTGTAGAAATCCTACTCAATATACACTTAGGTGTGTTTTATATGAAGGTTAGCAACATTTACGAAATACGAATTGAATTTGCAAGCTGCTTCTCTACCGGAAAAGGCTTCACTCTGGTCTATAAGTATAATTTCTTTACGATTGCCGACAACTTTGCCCGATACATTTTTGATAACATTCCAAGGTGCTTTGATTTTATCAGCATGTGCTATACGAGTGGAATTATTAAGTTTTTTTCGAGTCTACCTGCACTCTCTTGTAAATACGTCTGTAAGTTTGGATATAGTTAAGTAATTCTTGAGTTTGTTCAAAAAGTAGAGTTTATTCCGCGATATTCGCATACCTTTAGTAATCCAGTTAGCCTTGTTAATGTTCTTGGTGGGGCCTACCTCAATCGATATTGTAGCAATAGTCAATTAGGCCATTAATTGTTTGGAAATAAAATTTGAATTGTTTGATAAATCCATTATAGCGGTCTGATCGAACAAAGCAACAATGGAGAAGCTTGCTTTGTCGAAAAGCGCGCTAAAACTCGAGAGAACTAGGATAGTTAGTTGGCGGAGAAACATTACGAGGAGCAACACAAGTAATATAACTTGAGCAGAGACTAGCCATCATCAATGTATAACTAGTTAAAGTTGTAAATTAATACAAAGAAAACATTCACGGAAGTATTGCAGCGTAAATATTGGAACGCAAGAGCAGTTTTCGTCAGAATAGAACTTTCCAAAATCTTCGTAGAGAAATTATTCCAGGAGAACATTGGTAAATTATTGTGGAGCGGAGCAATCAACGGAATACAGCCAATCTTGCCAAATTTTAAAGTGAAGTGTAGAATCAGTTAAAACCAAGGCCTGATATTAAATAATTAAAGAGTGTAAAAGTTTCCGAACGAGGTAAAATTGATTGTTCTGGTACCAGACCGACGGTCCGTAAGGAACATAATTTTGAATAATATTGTAAACGCAAATTAAAGGATAAATTCAGATTTTGTTCTCTTTTAATTGTCAATCAAAGTTAATTTTTCTGCTTTTTAATTTCTTTCATTCTATCGACATATTTTTTAGGTAAATTGTGAACTGTTTTGTTAATAATATTTTAAATCAATTTTTTTTGTGTTCATTATCAAACCCAGTAAAGGCCCTGAGAGGACAGATCTCAAATTTTGTTTGTATTTATCTTTTATTGCCACAAAATAAAGTAAATAATTTTATTTGTAAGTTTTTGATAATCATTACCTTTAATGTAATTAAAGCCAACCTGTTGATTATTACATAAATGGCTTCCACAACGTGGGGCAAATTAATTAAAATTAGTACCTGTTGATTATTACAATATAAATATTCTTAGAAACCATTAGAACTGACAGAAGGATAATGTGCGAGGAAAATACATTGTTTGAAACAATAGTCCACTATTTCTACAAATTCAAATTCCGAGTCCTGTTCAAATATGCCACTTACTAAAAGAATGAAGACGGTACAGCACAGTTCATGGTAGGAAAATAGAGGTGTAATACAGTTCAGCAGTGACCGTGGTAAAGAGAGAGAGATGTGCGAGGTGGTCTGAAAGCTTCTCGACCTGACAGTAAAATGTTTTATTTTTTTAATATGTTATCCAGATATGATCCAGCGCCATTATCATGAACATGTTATTTTATAAATTATTTATTTACAGTCGCATCAATATCTGAGGACTCATTAGGTACGTCACCCTTGTCGGGGAAGTAATTGACTGGAGTGTCTAATCACACAAACTCCAGGCCCTCACCGGGATTCGAACCCGCGACCTCTGTGATGGGAGGCATTAACGCTGACCACTACACAACAGGATTTAGGCTGTGTAGTGTAGTGCTGCAAAGGACCAGTCCACAACCGCTATCGATTCTTGATTTGAGGAAAAATGTTGACCAACGAGGAAAATTTCAAATTTTCTGAGCTGTTGCAAGTCCGAGGGAGGTAATTATATGGGGAACATTCTTGCACTCTATAGTATTTTCACGTGTTCTTGATTCCAATTTCGTTTGAAGATTAGAACAATATTCTTCTGTTATTATTTTATCATTTTCAATATAATCGATCCCAACAGACCGACGTCTTGACCTCTGCCGACGATGGCGCCATCTACGCCTTCTTGGAGCTGTAGAACCAGCTTCTATCCACTACATGAACCGTTGTTTTGCTTCTGGTGTGCTGTGCGAATCCGTGTTTTATTTATGGATGTCACAGACGATGGATCACAGTTTATAGATAAAAGTTCGAAAAGTTAGGAGACCAAGTAACGAACAAGTTAGGAGGTGATTCTGTCCACCTGAACCGGCTACCGCAGGATTTAGGCTAATCAACCTGAGAGATGGATTAACCAATCGGCCGCTAACTCCATGAAACTCCAATCGCGGTCAAAATTATGTCCACAGTTTGATGATGCACGTAAATCTAAAAAATTAAACACATCATAGTCAAGATTAAAGATTTGCCATTATAGTTTGCCTCGTTTATTTTACGATGGAGGCTGTTTCGATTCTGATTCACCTGAGGATCGAAGAGTCACACGTAATAATTTTTTTCGCTTCTCATAATTAAACGTGTTTCCGGTCCCTGATTTGTTTGATTTATTGGAGCCTTTGTTGCTGAGGAGAGAATTTTTTTTAAGCAATCAAGCGGATTTTTTTGACAGTTTTGGAACGTATGGCTTATATATGTGGGTGGGGACTGAATATTACGGCGTGTATTAATATTGTTTTGGAATGGAAGTACCTCTCACATTTTTGAGGACTTTATGGATAATTTGAGATGGATAAAGCAATAGAAAGAGTAAATAATGAATATAGGGAACCCTTTGCTATTAATAGCGGCGTAAGACAAGGTGATGCGCTATTAGCCTAACCCTGGAAGCATCAATTAGAAAATAGACACGTCCGGGCATATAGAGATTAAGACTCTTCAAATATGTGCCTACGCAGATGATGTAGCCATAAGTAGAAGAGCAGTCTCGCTAAAGGAAACCACACTGATCTATACAATGATGCCAAAATGAGAGGATTGGAAATAAGCGGAAACAAGACAAAATATATGGAAATTAATAGAACGCAAAACAAGAAATTTGAGTTTGAAAATAAAAGAGTTTTCCTTTGAGCAACTAAATGAATTCAATTATCTGGGTTCACAAATAAACAATTTAAATATAATCTCAAACGAAATTAAAACCCGAATAATAAATGTAAATTGATGCTATTATGCATATAGAAATTTAATGAGGTCAAAAATTTTAAATAACAACGAGAAGTTCAAAATATATTGTAATGCCAATTAATTAGGCCATTAATTGGTTTTAATAAAATTTAATTGTAGCGGCAGGAGCTTCCAAAGCGACAATGGAGCGAGCTCTGCTGCTTTGTCGGAAAGTCAAAAATGGCATATGCGCGCTAAAACTCGAAAGCACTAGGAGTTAGTTGGTGGCGGGACATTTCAGAGGACGGAACAAATAATACTAGAGCAGAGACTAGCCATCGTTAATGTAGCCTATCAATTTTGACTTCAATAGTGTAAAATCTGTGAGTCGACTTTTAGAATCAGTGTATAATTTTGCAATAGTCTACTTCCGAAACCAAAAAGAAAGCTGGTACCAGCTGGACAGATTTAAGTAACAAAACCAAAACTAATGATTAATTGTAAACGCTAATTAGATGATAAGGTCAGATTTCGTTCTCTTTTAATTGTCAATCAAAGTTAATTTATTTTCTTTTTAATTTCTTTCTATCGACATATTGTTTAGGTAAATTGTGAACTGTTTGTTAAAAAGATTTTTAAATCAATTTGTTGTGTCCATTATCAAACCCAGTAGAGGCCCTGAGAGAGAGCAGATCTCAAATTTTGTTATTATTTTATTGCCACAAAATAAATAAAAATTTTGTTTGTTAATTTCGATCTTTTCATTTAATAAAAGCCTTCCATTTAATTATTACCTAAATGGCGCTTCACGTGAGGTAAAATCATTAAATTAATTAAAACTTCCATAAATGTATATTACAATATAAAAACCATTATAAGACCTTTTGTGACTTACGGATGCGAGACATGGACCATGACAAGTACGGACGAAAATATGTTAGGTACTTTTGAGCGACGGATCTTGAGAAGGATATACGGCCCTAAAAAGAATAATGATGGTAGCTACAGGATTCTAATGAACGATGAGCTGGACAATCTGAATAATCAAGCAAATATCTTAAGGTACGTGAAGAGTAGAAGAATTGCATGGTTTGGACATGTGATGAGGATGGGTGAGAACAGAATACCTAAGAAAATTATGTACTGGAAACCGGAGGGACGAAGAGAAAGAGGAAGACCTCGGTTACGATGGATAGACGGAGTTGAGGAGGATTTGAGGACGATGGGTTTACGAGGATGAAAACGACTGGCGAATGATAGGGGAGAATGGAATATTGTCGAGAAGGCTAAATCCCATTCAGGGTTGTAAAGCCAATAATTGAGTTGAGTAATTTGATCGGTCTTCATGTAACTTGCAGCTGTCTCTTCTCTATTTTTTGACTTGAAAGAGGATGAACCCAGTACCATCGTTACCGTCGCTTGACCTCAGGAATGGTTTCGACGAAATCCATAATAAAGCCAGCGATTTTTTAGTCGCAGTGGGCGCACCTCATAAAATCTTTGTGACAGCGAATTTTCATTCCAATGAAATTAATCGCAATTGGGTGGCTTGCCTTAAAGTCAAACCACGAAAAGTTCTGATGTATTACAATTTAAATATTTTAAGTACTTATTGAATTGTACCATGTTTAGAAAATCACCACAAAAAGTATATAGAAATTAAGATATAGCATGTCAGTTTTGCAAATTAATTATAACATAAAATAGTCAATTACAGACAAAACTGTGTTGTGTGGTTGTGTCGCTCGTGTTTTTTGGCACCTGAAGAAAGGACCAAGATTTCCAGTATATTTATTGTAATGTGACAAAGTGACTTCCCTAAAAAGTGTCAAGTGCGAGGGCTGGTAGCTGTTGAAGGGGAAAGACATGTTATTTTAGTACAGTGCGGTGGACAGATGGAGTTGGAAGGGCGGACAAGTTGGAATTTGGACTCCAAAGACTGAGGTAGTGAAGAAAGTGAAAGTATAAACAGTTGATATAAATAAATCGAGCGAAAGTGACGACACGGAATGCCTGGTTCCAAAAGCCGAGGAGATTTCTAGTGACAATAAGTTATAGACTGTATTTTATATCTTGCTGTAAATAACTTTTACGCACGTCAGTAATTCTTCATGGGCTTTTTCAAACTTACTTTGGCTTTGTAAATAAATAGTTTAATATATTAAAAATTTATTGACTTCGTAATATGTTTCATTTCTATAATTTGAAGATACACACTACCTGAGCATCACCCACGTTGTGACCTTTCCTCGTCAATAGCATAGGTAGGGATAATAGGGGGGATGCTGAAGGAAGGGAACGATAGCCAGGACTTAATTAGGGAACTAGTAAATGGGCTATAGTTTAAGGATCCGTCAGCCCCCTAAATGCGATGAAAGAAAACCTCAGTGAAACCTGCATTAGGTTGGTCGGCCCTTTCGATGACTGGAGTGTAGTTTTCTGTGAGAACGCAGCATTCCAGTCTCCATGCCTCAACCAAATTTGTAGGCTGCTCGCCGACTGTTCCATTGGGAACAATACCCAACGTCTGCTACCCCGGAGTATGTACAGAGGTGACTAACCTTATGAAAAGCTTTATTCAAAACCACAGAGAGATGACATCCCCCGTAAGTATCCTCCTCCGACTGACGATGTACACTATAACTGCATGGGGGCAACAGGCTACATGAGGGTAATTCACTTTGGGCAACTCCCCTTTAATGGCATAGGAAGGGATTTGAAAGGAGGGATGCGGAAGGGTAGAGGAAGGTAGCCAATGGTTAACTAGGGCCCCCTGGCTATATTTTAAGGATCCTACCTGGCATTCACCTAAAGAAATGCAGGGAAACCCCTAGAAAAACCTGCAGCAGGTAGGTCGGGCATTGGGTACTTGGCCCACGCCCTTCCGATAGCGGGAGAGGAGTTTGCTGTGGGGTCACAGCATTCCCTTCTCCGTGCCTCGACCAGCTGGCCGACTATTCCAATGGGAATAGCGGACAACTCTTACCGTATGCCCAAGGTCTGTGACCCCGGAACATACACCTCTCAGAACAGGCCGAGGTGCCTTGGCTTGTGGGAACCTTAGTTCAAAAACGGAGAGGAAAAGGCATACCCAAAGGTAGCCCCTTCGTATCTCTCCTAAAAGGTTCTGCCTGCGAGAGAATGTCCCTCGCAGACCTAGAGTTTGCATGGATACTAGTTCTTGTTTGTTTGCAACTTGAAAGACAACTCATTTCGACTGAGAGAAGTGAGTTACGTTGCTTTTCAATGTCGATATTAGAAAGATACCAACATGTATTAATGTAATTTGTTCCGCCAAATTATTCATGTTGGCCTTGCTTGTGTAGCTGCATTGTCAAGAAAATTATACTATACTTCACCATTTCCGGCCTCTAGTAAGATTACTAGTATTTATGATAATAAAGCGCGATTGGAATTCAGCTGACATACTCCAACGCACGTTACTTTATGTGTGACTGAATATCTGTTTGATAACGAATTTAGGGTTAAAAACTCGCGAAGAAAACGTATATAAAGTTCTCAGAATATTAGCGGAAACTATAATACAATTCCCGGTACGTGTGCATTTGAATATTAATGTATATTCTGGTTGGAGGTCGGGTAAGCTCGGGTTAGTACTGAAGACATGCCAGTTTTGATTGCTTGTTTATTCATAAATAGCTGTTTGGTTCACTCAAATGTTATAGGACAAGATTAATGATTAAGAAAAGTTTAGAAATCACATGATTCAGGCTCAAGCTATTGCTTTATCTGCGAACGGTACTGCAGTTCTACTTCCCAGAATTGAATTTGCGTCGTCACAGACTGGATTACTCACTAGACAATTTCCGCCAGTTCAATAAAGAAACCAACTTTAGACGAAATGTGGCCTATATGGAGATTTTTTAGTGGTTTCTTTGAAGTAAAAGTCTGAGGTGGCTTATGTGAATATACAACTTTACAGTCAAAGTCAGGTATATATAATACTCCGAGATTGTGGAGTGCGAACGCAACTCAGGGACGTCATGTCACACAGACCCGCGCTCACTTACAAAAATTGATTTCTTGTAAACCACAGCAACAGATATTAAATTTTCTGCATATGTGTGTTCAAACTCCATTAATTTTTATTTTCCACACTTACCAGAGGAAAAGCACAAAAAACGGATATCTGCCATGATACTATATTAACTACAAAATTGTTCTGGATTAATCCGGTGATTTAGAACGAGTTACTCTTTCTAATTCTCTGGAATAAAAATCGACGTTTGTTTTTGAAATTAGCTGAGTATTCTTGGGATTTCGGCCACCGGTTTTCTTGAATAGCATCTCAAACTGAACAATTCCCTTCGAAACGAAAACTAATAAAAACATTTTATTTAAGAGTCCCTTGCGCCATTTTCCAGTCTAGCCTAAATCAGCCAGAAATGTGGAACTGTATCATTTGATCATTCAGAAGCCTCCTCTTTAAGTCCAAGAAAATAATAACCACAGAGCAGCACACTTCAAGTCATCATCTTTGTGAAATAATATTAGTTCGCAATTTTTACGACTAATGTTACACAATAATTATTTTTAATTATACTATTATATTATTAAGAAACGTTTTATCAAAAGTAAAATCCAGTGGCACACTCTGAAAGTGACTGCATTCTTTTGTTGCACCGTATCACATTGTGTGCCACGTATATAATGTGTGATTGATATATTCTCTTCTTTGAATGTAAATAGATTTCATAAACTGCACATTCCCACACTGCCGCATGGCTAATCATGAGAAATACACGTATAATTTAGTTTGTTCTCAGCTTTGTTTTCGGCTTAAAGGTCTTGATTTTACACTTTAGCGATATTGCTTCATGAAGCTTAATATTTCGTATTTTGTCGTGGTTAATGACAAGAATATAATCGCTCAAAACAGGAACAGCTATTAATTACGCTTATATACAAGGATTTTGTTGGTTTTGTTAAGAATAGGTGTATCTGAATTGTTTTTTTGCGCAGATTCCGGAAATGTCCATAAAAATTCCGTAGCACGTCACGTATTTCACAAATTACGGAAATGTGAAAAATAAAAATAAAACGTTATTTTTGTTACGACAGGAATGTTGCAAACAAATTTTGGGGAACACAAAGGCTTCTAATTACATCACTTTAATCGAGGACCTGCTGGTATCCTATAAACAGCTTGGTTCCAACATGACTTTCTCAATTACTTTCTCAACATGAAAAAATTTAACGTAGTATCACTTGGAAAGAAATTTAGTCTACCCACCACATCCATCAACAAATCTGAATCCATTCCCCTCTTAAAACAAATCGAAACCAATATATAATTATTCCCAACACAATAAAATCAAGAATCACATCACTCAAACTCTACTTGAAAATTCAAAAAATCAAACCAAAAACACCTTCCCCTTTTTCACAGCAATCTCATAAAAATCCTCCATAGAACTAAACAATTCTTGAAGTCTCATCCCAACATACTCTTTACACATAACATGACAAAGGTTCTGTCACTGTAGATCTTCACAGTAATCAATACATAAACACTGTTATCCAAATTCTTTCTGACACTACCTCTTAAAAAAAATTGTCAAACTCACCTGTATCAATACAGTTATTGACAAACTAAAAACTATTCTCAAGAGATGGAAGCAAGAAGATTTTATTGAACCATCCACACCTCAGCCAACATTTCCAGAGCTTATGCCCTTCCTAATATACACAAACCTGACCTATCTTTTAGAATTATTATTGCTTCTACTGGCAGTCCCTTACACAACATTTCCTCCTACATTCCTTGAAGAAAACAAACTCCAAAATAGACTCCAACTGGTATGGATACCTACATACTCAGGAATCATGGGCAAGAAACGGGCAAATGCACTGGCGGCAGAAGCGAACTCATCTCATCTCTCAACCTCAACTCAAACTGCTCAGCACAAGATATTTTCAAAGAAGCCAAAACATAAATTAACAGAGATTGTCAATGAACTAGGAAGGCCGACAACAACGGACTAATCCACCAGGAACTCCAAGACAGAGCAGACCTTCGCCATAAAAACAACGCTCCCAGAGAAAGACAGCAAATCAACATTTCCCGCTTGAGAACGCTCCACACCAGTTTCTTTTAGAGTAACAGGCTACATGAGGGTAATCCACATGGTGGAAACTACCCTTTAATACCATAGGAAGGTATTTAAAAGGCGAGATGTGGAAGGGTAGAGGAAGGTATCCAAGGGTTAACTACGGCCCCAGGGCTATGGTTTAAAGATCCTACCCGGTATTCACCTAAAAGTAATGCAGGACAAACCTAGAAAGCCTTCATCAGGTACTTCGGGCCCTTGGTACTTCTCCCACGTACCTTCGATGTAGGAGATGGGTTTGCTGTGGGGTCGCGGCATTCCCATCTCCGTGCTTGACCAGTTTAGAGAGGCAGCTGGCTGACTGTTCCAATGAGAACAGTGAACAACTCTTACCTTGCCGAAGGAGGTTGGATTATCGGACTGTCCAATTTCCACTGAACGGGGGCATCGGGCCACTTCTTCAAGCCAAATGAACGGTGGACCCGGTTCGAGCTTACCGCTCACTCTGCAGTCAAATGTTGAACACTGAACATCAGCTACGTGCATGCATTGTAATGGATACCAGTGGTAGGTATTTAATTTGACGTTATTGAAAAGTACAAATAGCGTGTCTTAGGTTAATTACGCGGGAGGATCATCGTGATAAAATAAAAAGAAATCGTGCTCTCTTCTATTGCGGAATTAATTTAAACAAAGAACCCAACTACCAATAGGGAAATAGCACAAAAAAATTTGCAGACTATGCGAGCTGAACTTGTCTCGTTGTCTACTTAATATTTCCTTCTATAAATCTATGAATTCAGTCAAATTATTCAAAAAAAATATTAACCATAAAACGTAAAAATTATTACAACGTTACGTCCTCAATCGAGAACTTCATCAGGCGTAGAATGCAGTAAATAATTTCCATTCATTGCCAAACTTCTTCTATAAATATTAACCAAATATTTATGTTTTATAAATAAGTTAAGCTCCGAATTTCCAAGCCATGCTCTGTAACATTTCGGATAAAACAGGCATAACCGATGCGTCAGAAATTCGTTAAAATATCACATAGAAAGCTGTTTTACCTTAAATCATTGTTTGCGTTTCCGTTGTCTTTGTATGACTGGCTCGCTCGGTCGTGTGTGGATCCTTATTTTGGACTGAGCCAGAAGGACTCTGGCCAAATGGAGCCAGACCATATGGATCGACCTTAACGCGACTTCTAGCGTCAAGGGGATTTTTGAAAGGTAAATATTGCCGAGTCCACATTTTCTATCTGGTGGCTTCAACACTTGTCACTGGCCCGTTCCTGGTGACAAGATGTTCACAGCCTCTGATGAACAGGGCCGCAAAACTTGCCGATATATATACATCTGTCCACGATGTCACCAAAATTACAGCCTCAGTATTTAACTAAATATATGTAAATATAAAGAATCGTTTCATTGTATGTTTTACACACATTACATATGGTCAGACAAGTATTGAATAAAAGCTGAAGAGAAATAGCTGTTATGTTACTTAAAATTTGTTTGTAATGCCATGTATATTGTAATGCCAATTAATTAGGACATTAATTGTTAGAACATAAAATTTAAATTGTTTGAGAAATCTATTATAGCGGTATGATCGAACAAAGCGACAATAGAAAAGGCGAGCTCTGTTGCTTTGTCGGAAGGTTAAAATGGCGTATGCGCGCTAAAACTCGAGACGAGGATAGTTCAGTTGGCGACTAGGATTTAACAGAGTTGGTTGGTGCCTGGACATTTCGGAGGACGGAACAAGTGATACTAGATCAGAGACTAGCCGTCGTTTATTGTATTATTATTAAACAAAGTTGTGAGTTGAAGACAAAGTAAAACATTCACGAAAGCATTACATCGAAACTTGCTAAGTAAAAGCAGTTTTACGTCCATAGCCAGCCAGTAATAGTAAAATTGCAGTTTAAGTCCAAAGCGGTAAAAGACTAGAAAATCTACAAACCAAAGAATTCATATAAGGCAAGCAGAATTCACCTGAGGCAAGCAGTCAACAGATAGCTGACAAAAAGGAGGATCATCCGAGTTCCTGACATCCTATCAATTTTGACTAGGATCAGTGTAAAATCTGTGAATCTTAGAATCAGTGTAAAATCTCGCAATAGTGTATTTTCGAAACCAAAAGAAATGATGGAACCAACTGGACAGATGTGAGTAACAAAATAATGATTTATGTAAACGTAATTAAAAGACAGAAGTCAGATTTCATTCTAGTTTAAATTGTTAATCAGAGTTAATCTCTTTACTTTTTAATTTCGTTCTATTTTAATTGTCAAGTTAATTTCTTTTCTTTTAGTATATTTTTATCGACGTATTGTTTAGATAAATATGATTTGTTTGTTAAAAAGATTTTAAATATAATTGATGTGTCCATTATCAAACCCTGTGAAGACACTGAGATTTAATAATTTAAAATTGAAATTATTTAAATTATTGCCAGAAAATAAATAAATATTGTTTGTAAATTTTATTAATTCTTTTATTTAATTAACGCCTTCCATTTGAATATTACATTTTGGCTTCCACAACGTGGGCTCGAATTCTTCAAATTCATTAAATAAATAAAGCCTCAGTACTAATTGTGTATATTACATTTTGGCACCACAACATGGGGCAAATTTCATTTAAATTAAGGCCTATTAAATGTGTATATTACAATATCTAATTCTTAGGAATATAAGTTTCCTTAACTTTAGGTGCAGTTTTTTGCAGTATTTTATGTAAATTAGCGTCATCCTCGAATTGGCTTGAATTATCAAAACAATTACGAACGAAGATAAGGAAATATTGTTAGGAATAATTTTTCTAGTAATGTTGCGTAGAATAGATAATATGTTAAATATGTTTGAATAATTCAATAAATAGTTCTCGGAATTCACACGGGTTTTGCATATTTATATTTAGACACAACGTTTCGACCACTGAAAGCTCTGTCATCATCTTCTTCGCCTAGAAGATGACGACAGAGCTTTCAGTCGTCGAAACGTTGCGTCTAAATATAAATATGCAAAACCCGTGCGAATTCCGAGAACTATTTGTCGAACAACTTCACCGGGAAAGACTTCAATCTTGGACGTTTGAATAATATTCCAAATAACTCGGAGTTCGATCTACAGCAGTCCACTAGGCAAGTAATGAGGTTTTTCCTAATCCTCTGGGCAGGCTGGGTCTATGATAGCCCAACCGATTGTAAACAATTTACAAATACAAAGATTGGATCTAAGTTCGCATTAATGAACGGTAAATAAAATATTTTACACTGTCCGGAAAATGGTAAATAAGTGATCTGTCAATTTCGAGTATGTATCATCTCAGTGCAAAGATGATATTTTGTAGAATGTTTATGTTTTCCCTGACGGCATATTAAAGACATGAAGTAATGTTTGCTGCTTTTACAGCTGAGACTAAATACCTGTAATATGAATGTGGAAACGAGTAAGGTAAATTCTAATATGCCTTTATCCAAATTATTTTAAACAATAATTGATTCCTGACAGTTGCAATTAACTGAGAACTTGAAAAACGTAATATCTCAAAATATAAATTTTCTTTATTAGTCGGATTAATGCCTTAACTTATACAAGATAATGATAATTTATAGCTTAAGTAAAACTGTAACAATTTGTTTTGAGTCTGATATTCGTATGTTATATTCTGAGACGCTAGTAAAAGGTCTAAATTACGTATTCATGTACAGTTTGTAAGGGTAACCTTTCCTACCTTTTTTCAATATTTGTCAACTCATGTCGAAGCAGGTGAATTCCTAAAACAGGAAAGAATATTTCTTTCTAATTAGGCAATACGGTCGTGTTTCTTAAGTGGACAAACATAAGTTGTACTGAAGAAATTTAAATTTAACTCACAGATTAACAGATTATGACTGAAATCTCCACACAAAACAGTAAAATAAACATAAAACTAGTTGTTTTATTATATATGTATATGTATATATGTATATATATATATATATATATATTTACGAAAAAAAATTATTTAAAAGTTTTATCTATCAGAATTTCCATTTATTCCCAAGTTTTAAGGTAAAAATGTATCGGGTTTAAAGATGAATAAAATAATTGGTGTTTCATTTATTGACGTGTGCTCATTACGTTTTATTTACTACACACGAGCCTTTCAAACATTGCCCTTTAATCTATTAAGTTTACCACAATATAATTAAACAGAACGACTTTCATAATGTTTGTCTCGCTTCTCTCAAATACAGAAATTTTTCTAGGTCATGAATTTTAACTTCTATTAACAAATATTGAAATAAATGGAAACATTTGAAATGGGATTTTATTATGAATGTGGTATTGACCACCTGGTGACCTCTATAGTATAAAATTCTATGTTATAGTGGTATTCCATACTGATCACTGTTCCTTTTTTTAAAAAAAAAAAAAATCCACGATCTGTTACTGAAGAAAACAAGAGCGGATGAGAGAATAAATTTAATCTCACACATATGAAAAATATCAACACGAATAATATTCAGAAGGATTAAAAGATGAACAATAGGCTGGAGTAAAGCGATTTTATGCCTTCGCCCTTAACGGATTGACAAAACCATTTATAGCATTCGTGTGAACTTGGAGAAATTCTTCCAGAGGTTTACGACAATCTTCAAAAACAAGAAAGATTAATATACCCTAAGTACATTCGAGAAGTGAAGTAATTTTTTTTCTGGTTTAAAGAAATAAAAATATATTAGTTTAGTGAAATGATGTGTTTAGATGTTCCGTCAATTTTCCCGACGGTTTATTGATTACATAATTATCTTATTTATTCATCTACAGAATTGTTTATTCAAAAGAATTATTTCTGAAATTTCCAGGGGGATCTGTCCCATTTACAGAAAATTATATGCATATAATGTGAATTGAAGTGAAATGTTTTACGTGTAAAGAAAAAAGTATTGAATTGCCGGGTTGGAAGATGGAGTAATCAAAATTTTTATTAGAACATAAGGTAAAAGGGGAAAACGAAGCGATGTTGTTATTCGAAAGTGTGTAAGACAAGGGTCAGTTTATCATTTATATTATTTAACTTATATCTTCAGAATACATCCATTAAAATAAATATTTGCAATAAGAAATAAATAGCTCAGATGTGAAAGAACGAGTATTTGGAAAAATATGTTAAAATAATTGAAAAAATATTCCAGGTGAAGTTCAGTCTAAAATTTAATAATATCAAAGTCGAATACTCCAATACTTTGCTAACGTGTTTGTAGAACCCGAACGGCATACGTCACTGAATCTCGTTCGCACTCAGCTTACCTTCTCTAGAACCTCGGCACGCTCAAAAGTATTAGATACAATATTCATAGTATATTTATTGGTACCGTATTGACAAGGAGTACAATGACAATAACTGTTTAACTTGGATATACTAATGAATGTGGCCTAGCTTCTTTTAGAGTAACAGGCTACATGAGGGTAATGCACGTGGTGGCAACTCCCCTTTAATAGCATAGGAAGGGATTTGAAATAGAGAGGTGCGGAGGGTGCAGCAAGGTAGCCAAGAAATAACTAGAATCCCCGGGCTATAGTTTAAGGATCCTACCCGGCATTCACCTAAAAGTGATGCCGGACAAACCCTAGAAAACCTGAACTTGTTACTTGCCCCACGCCCTTCCGATGGCGGGAGAGGTGTTTTCTGTGGGGACGCAGCATTCCGTTCTCCGTGTCTCGACCATTTCAGGAGGCAGCTGGCCCAGTGTTCCAGTGGGAACAGTGAACAACTCTTAGCGTATTCCCAAGGCCTGCGACCCCGAAACATACACCTCTCAAATCTGACCGACGTGCCTCGGCTTTTTTTTTTAGGGCAACAGGCTACATGAGGGTAATCCACTTTGGGCAACTCCCCTTTAATAGCATAGGAAGGGATTTGAAAGGGGGGATGCGGAAGGGTGGAGGATGGTAGCCAAGGGTTACTAGGGCCCCCGGGCTATAGTTTAAGGATCCTACTCGGCATTCGCCTAAATAAATGCAGGGAAAACCCTAAGAAAACCTGCATCGGGTAGGTCGGGCATTGGGTACTTGTCCCACGCCCTTCCGATAGCGGGAGAGGAGTTTGCTGTGGGGACGCAGCATTCTCTTCTCAGTGCCTCGACCAGTTTAGGAGGCAGCTGGCCGACTATTCCAATGGGAATAGCGAACAACTCTTACCGTATGCTCAAGGTCTGCGACCCCGGAATATACACCTCTCAAAACAGGCCGAGGTGCCTCGGCTTGTGGGAACCTTAGTTCAAAAACGGAGAGGAAAAGGCATACCCAAAGGTAGCCCCTTCGTATCTCTCCTAAAAGGTTCTGCCTGCGAGAGAATCCTCTCGCAGGCTTTGGTATCTAACGTGCCTCGGTTTTTTTTAGGGCAACAGGCTACGTGAGGGTGATCCACATTGGGCAACTCCCCTTTAATAGCATAGGAAGGGATTAGAAAGGGGGGATGCGGAAGGGTGGAGGAAGGTAGCCAAGGGTTACTAGGGACCCCGGGCTATGGTTTAAGGATCCTACCCGGCATTCGCCTAAAGAAATGCAGGGAAAACCCTAGAAAAACCTGCATCGGGTAGGTCGGGCATTGGGTACTTGTCCCACGCCCTTCCGATAGCGGGAGAGGAGTTTTTTTTTTTTTGTTTTGTTTTTAGGGCAACAGGCTACATGAGGGTGATCCACATTGGGCAACTCCCCGGGAGAGGAGTCTTGTGGGCAACTTAGTTCAATAACCAGGCCGAAGGATTACCTGCGAGAGAACAGCTCTCACAGACTTTCTTATTTAGGCCTCCAATAAAAATAATTACAAAAATGACAATTAAAAACTTTACAAAGTGAGAAATTCTTAATTTAAACAATTAGTGAAATATGAAATCTGAAATCTGACTATAAATATAATTTACATTCGGTTTACAGATAATATATTTTCTTTAGTTTACATTACCATTTTGCTGTGCGAAATGGGGGCTGGACCTCACTCGATTATTGTTTAACACTTTACAGACAGTCCACGTTTCACTGAATTTAATGTGGTTATAATTTCCACACACAACACTTACTGCACTGTACAGACAGTCCATGTTTCACTGAATTTAATGTGGTTATAATTTCCACATACAACACTCACTGGCCTTTATAGTTGATATCGTATTTTGAAATATTTGATTCTTGCATAAATTTGCCAATGGGCAAATATTTCAGATTGTTGCCTCGTAATTATAAAACCCGGGCTTTATAATATTATGTCTCGGCTGCCTTTCGGAACAAACTCTGCATTTCAAGTTCTCTCTCCGCTGATTCCCAATACACACTCAAGCTTTTCTGAAAACACTCTGCTATATTCTCCGCCGACTTCCAACACACACTCTTACAACTTTATCACTTGAGCTCACAAACCACACTCTTACAACTTCATCATTTGAGCTCCCAAACCACACTTTTCATCAACTTTAACATTTGAGCTCACAAAGCACACTAAAGTTCCGCGCGTCCAGCTAAGCCTTCGCGACAATGCACACCGCAAGCAAGCATTCTAGCCACATATTATTGTACGCAATTCTTATATTTACGCCGCCGACAATGAAGTCGTAAAATTTTGCTCCTTAATTAATTACATGTTTCTTTTTAATTATCACTTTTAGGACTTTGAGAGGTTCTTTTTATAATTAATGAAATATTTGTCTAATAAATTACTGCAAAATGTATTACGTTTAAGGATTTCTTCAATGCCAGAGGTGCTCAATTGGTCGATCGTGAAGGCTTTTAATGGCGATCGCAGAAATATGTACATATTTTCCCCCGAAATTAAAAATGTCACCGAAATACATTAAAACTAAAAATGGCTATGTGATTCTGCTTTCTTAACAGACTATACGTAGCATTAACTTGGAGCTACAAGGGAAGGATAAAACCATTACCGACATTATTAACACCATTAAGAGTTTCAAAAATTAAAAATATACGTCTGTTTTGAAAATTAATAAAACGATAAAATAGCCCAATACAAAAGTAATATAATTACCACACATCGTTCCTGGAAACCTTTGTTCCTTTCTTAGCTGCTAAGAAAACTTAAAATCCAAGAGCCTAGAGGACACAACTGCACAGTTCAGTTGACAATCTCAAAAGTCTTTCTTTGCTCCCTCTCTGGCTGAGACGGTAATTGTTAATTTCCAAAGCCTGTTCAATTTATTTTATTATTCATTTTATTGTAAGTTGTTTATATAATTTTTTTGTGTGTAGGTTAAAAGATAAGACATACAAGGGCGTGCTAAAAAGTAATGCCTCCGAATTTTTTGCTTTGAAAACTCTTAAAGCTTTTTGAATAAAAATACTTTAGTAACATTCTACAGTTTTATTCTTCATGTCCACGTATTTATTACGCTACATAGTCACCCTGGCGACGAACACAACGAGAGACCAGTTTGTTGGCACCGTCACTGTAGAATGTTTGACTTTGTTGACCTGTGCTTGATCGATGACGGTGAACCCAAGACATCGGATTGTTGCATTTGTTGCAGCCTTCCGTGTGTGGACGAACTCTTCGAATTCGTGCTTTCAATTCGCAGTACCTTGCAGAGTTTATTTAATTTAATATAAGGAATTTCACACAATGTGTAAAGTAATTTGGGTCACTCTTTACACAATTCTGTCATTGAGATAGATCTTCTGGAACACCAATATGCCTGATATCTGTCACACACCATTTCACATAATTCACAAACACAATTCACATCTGGTTGATGAAAGCTTTTTGATTTACAAATCTTGTGGTGAAAACCGTGCACAGCGAAACGGGTGACTGTGTGTCGTAGTTCGTATGATGCTCTCCTCCATTCGTTTGTCATCATGGCGGTGGTACTGTAGAAATCGTCCCATATCTGGTTCTTCTTTTCCTTTAGTTCTTGGATCACGTGTTGATATGTAGGTGTAGATGGCAAAGTTAACCCTGATGAATAGCGTAGGTTCCCTTGCGAGTTCATATGCAAGTCGTGATGGCGTATATTTAGAGACACACAGTATCTTCTTCAGAAAAGTTGCTTTTATCTTTTCAATATATTTCAGGTTCTTTCTATTTAGTTTCTCCCATATTAATTCCAAACCGTATGTGACTATTGGGGTGACTTTTGCTTTGCAGAGTGAGATGGCCGTGTCTATGGAGAGTTGTCTTGCATTGCTCTGATAGCTGCGATTACTTTTTATTTCACGTGTAGTGTGAATGTGCTTCCTGTCGGTTGTAAGGTTATCCCAAGGTACTTGAAGCTGTTTGTAACACTTATTGGTCTGTTGCCGAGGTATAAAGTGTCTTTCGTGCTGTGTCTGCCACCTTTCCTGAATATCATTGCTGCTGTCTTTTGAAGGTTTATTTCTAGATCATTGTCTTGATCGTTAGATTGTTTAAGGCATCTTGTAGATCTTGTCTGGAGGTTGCTGTGATGACCATGGCATCTGCATACACATAGAGACGCGTGTTTTCTGTTGGTAGTGATTCGGTTATGTGGTCGCAATATTAAACAATAACGGGCTTAGGGGGTCTCCTTGTAGTACCCCGTTTGTCTGTGTTATTGCCTTTAGGCATCTATTCCAAATGCACCACACTGTCACGCGGTTCGCCAACTCCAAGTCCTAAGTTCGTATCTTCAAAGATGGTCTTCAATAGTGGTCTTGAGAATCGTGAAACCAATACAAGGCTCTTTCTATTGGAGCCACTAAGGGAATATTGGAATAGACGATCGCGATCAATATTTATTTTTAAAGGATTCGTGACAGTAAGGTAGTTCTTGAAGGGAACTTCTAGTGAGGATGGAATCTTAGCTACGCCCAAGAAGAAGAATCAAACTGTAGTTAGTTTATTTACAAGTTAGAATGAAGAACAAATATAAAAGTTATATATTTACAGGGAGACGAATGAGACAGAGTCTACTCCGGGGCTGTTACAATTGCTCAGATTGTACAACTCTTTCGTTCAGAGGATCTGGACAGGAGGTTTTGCTTCAACCCCCACCACGAACCACGGCCCCCGCTTACAAGGAGCGAGGCAGATGATCAATTGGCGGTGCTCGTGCCCCATGCTTTGCCTTCATGGTTCTACCACCGAACTTGCTGGCAAGTAACTCGATAAGGGTTTTCATCCAGCTATCGTCGATCGGGTATCAGGTATACCTCCTTGAGGAGGGGATGGTTTCTGGTACTGTTTCACAATAGCAGGATGCGTCTCAATTGATATCCGCTCCCGGGTTGCTTGGCAAGACTCAGAAATTTTTATTTAATAAAGGTTTACAAATAAAATATTCAATTAACATTATTAGTTTTCCTACGTGGATAATTATTAACAATTATAAAAATCCCAACATATTATTTCTACATTCTACATTACAACACCTTGAACATCCCAGAACACTGAGAGCATAACTTTGTCTGATGATAGCGTAGTCTTGAACTTTTTTGGTGTTGGTGATCCTTGGTGGCGGAACTCCATTGATGCACTCTTGTTTTAGGGGTCAAATTGGTGAACCCAGACACGTTTTCTGCCACGCTGTTTCTTACACACAGACATTGTTACGTTACACAACTACACGCTACAAATCTGAGCCCTCTTGCGCCAGTGGGTTGCAACCTGCGTCCGAGAACCTGGAAAAATGACCGAATATTATGCATGATATGTAATATCTCAACCGATATTGAGAATTAAATAAAAAATTTGGAGGCATTATTTTTCAGCACGACCTCGTAAATTTCTTGCATGAGTTGAAATATGCGCATAAACGTAATGAATATACTTTATTATTAGATCTCCATTTTTCAGTTAGTTTGAGAATGTATTAAAATTCTTCTCATTGTATGAAATCCTTTTAATTTGTGATTTAAAGTTTCCATATACTTCATTCTTTGTTCTGTTCAGGGTGAAAACGCTCTTTCCTTAGGATCTACTACATCACATGGAATCTCTTACCCACCAGCAATTGTGCATCACGTGACCAATCCTTACTTCGAAACATCATTTCCGTCACCTTATGATCTGGGGTGCATCTGGAAATCGCCGTTTAGTTTTCCTTACAGTTGTTCGGAGATCAAGAGTAGTTACAAAAATAACGACGAGTATAGTCAATCACCTCAACAAATCGAAAACGATTCATGTGAAAACATTCTTACTAGAGCCGAAGTTTCCACTGTTAAAAAGATATCAAGTGTTGGATTGGATAATGAAATTTGTATTTTACAAGCTGACTCACTTTATGAGGATGCCTACAGCGAAGAGTCGAGAAATGGGATGGAGAGTGGGGACAGCTTAAAAAATACGGTTCAAAATTTTAATAACGTAGGTAATACTAAAATAGTTAACTCTTATGGAACAGAAGAATCCTCAATTCAATCTGAACCTGACATGCAAGTATTGGAATCTCAGGAATATGTGTCGGCCATCCACAGCCAAGAACTTCATGACAGTAAAACAGAAAATGTAATAACATTTGTCCTTCAGGAAGATGGTAATTTAGTAGAGCAAGTTTATTTCCCAGAAAACCAGGAATATTCAACAGTGTCGCCAACGAAAGAGACTGTTTCTGATACAGAAGATACCATTTCCAGTGAAAAATGCGTCGATGTAGAAGAAGTCCATTGGACCACCACAACAGAGCACGTTAGTGCAGAGACTTCAGATACATTTACTCTAGACCTGCTTCTGGAGGAGGAGCAGCTGGCAGAGAAAGATCTTCAGCTGGCAGGACAAGCCATTCAGGAGGCCCTCGACAGTTTAGATCTTCCCGAAGTTGGTGCAGAGATAGAAGTGGTATGTGATTTTTAGATTTCAGATTTAATAATATTTGTAGATCATATTTGTCGGGGTTTTCATTTTCAGGATACGAAAACTAGGTGAAAGCGTTGAAGTAGGGATTTACAATTTAGCTGAAACGTGAATCTGATAGCCTCAGAGTTATGGAGGTACTTTGTTCATCCCAGTGCCAGAGGAGCGGTTATCTAATTTATTTATACATGTGAATAGTGTTCAAGGAATAAATTAATTCATTATGCGGATAGGAAAAAGGCTGAAGCTCCGGAAGGTGAAGGTGCGTGAGGGTATCAGCTACCTTTGCTGCAAAAAGAACAGTTCGTTAAATGTCGAGCATGTTAAAGCTCAGCTTTGAAATTGCGTTTATTATGTACCAAAACCAGTTTGTTTCAATTAAATCACTAGATATGGGCGATCTGATCGAGAGCTGATTCAAAGAACTAGTCCACTCCACGGAGTGAGCGACCTCTGTCTCGGCAAAAAAGAGCGATAGCTCTTCTGTTTCCAACTGATCGGAACCACTCGCTCAGACGAAAGAGCTCCTCTTTTTCATGACTCACCGCTCCTTCTATATACATTAGTCTAATCAACGCTCCCGATTCACCGAAATGAATCTTACGTTGTTTACCTGAATTTTCACTTGATTTTCCTGTCATTATAATTTTTGAACTAAAATTTGTACACATTTTTCGTATTTATTAATAAATAAATAAATAATTATAAAAATAAAAGTCTATTCGGGCTTTATTTTTACAATTGAGTGATTTGCAATAGGCTCTATTGGATTCAGGTATTCCTTTAAAGAGGAACAAAGTTTTTCAAATCAAATCGAAGGTAATGGATGTCCCTGAGTTTATTTATGACAATCGAAGCAACTCGCGTGAATGGACTGAGGTGGGAGAAGTTGGGTGGAGGTGGGTAGGGAGTAGAAATTTTAAAATAAGTAAAGCTCCGAATTTTACGTCGAATAAATATATTTCGGGAACAATGAGATTATTAAAATTTCTCTACCCGTTCTCCTAGTTTAATTTGAACCCATTTCGGGATTGGAAGGGAGCTCCGAGTATTTGTAACTTATTTATAATATACATGTATTATATATAAGCAATATTCATATATAGACTTATATTGCAATTGCTATGCCACTGAATAAAAATTATTACATTAATTTACAGAAGCCAGGTGAAGAAAAATGTCCTTTTTTACTTGGAAAATTAAGACGGCAAACTGAAATAGGATTTAAAAACTCTAATTATATTCTTTCAACTGTAGTTTTAACATTGCTTTGTCAAATAAAAATCCTTTGTCGGTACCATTTACCTAAACATAGGAACACATTTTTGGAAATAATTTCCCAACCAAATTAATTTAATTATGTAATGTGGCAACGTCGTGGACTGCCTCCTCACCCTTAAAACTTCGCAATTTAAAAAATTCAATTCGTTGTATCTCGCAGAATTTTTATTTACTATCAATATTTTTCCTATATCAATATATTCGCCTAGAAGATGACGGCAGTGCATTTGTCCGTCGAAGCGTCGCGTTCCAATCGCTGTTTTACCTGGGTGGAAACCCGAGATCTTTTTCTTCAATTAAGGACGTGATCCGAATTCTACAAGATTATATATTTGTAAAAGCAGAGTATAGTGTTTTTTATGACGAAAGAGTGAAGTGATTTTAAGAGGATAAGGTAGTAAGTATGGGCGAGAAGACGTGGACAACTTTTACGAGAAATGGGAGGATTTCAGAAGAGATTTTTACAACAGCTATTTAAGACAAACTGATAATAAGTATCTGTTACTAGATTTTGTTCATATGTCACTAAATTTAATTTTGCCAAAATAAAATCCTCACGATAATTTACAATAAAGAAAGAGATCGTGTTTTTTAAATTGTCTGGAGGCATAATTTGCCTTGTTTGTACTTACGAGTTTAATTCTTTGCAATTAAATGTATGATATATTATTTAATGGTAAAGACTTTATGACTCAACCCATTCAGTACGAGAGTGCTTGAACCGTTCCGACTCTCACGCTCTTTAAGTGAGTGATTGAATTGGGATTAGATGAGCGCGAGTGGTTGTACCGCTCTAAGAACTTGCTCTTTTGGGGTGGAGGTCCGATCTGAGTGATTCACTAGGGAATGCCGAGTCAAAGTTTGCTCACGCCGAGGAGGGAATCAGCTCTTTGAACCAGTTCTCGATCTGATCGCCCATCTCTAATATATACCGAGCAAATGGTTCCGATCCGATCACTAAAAGGAACTGTTTAACCATCTCTCTCACGCGTTTAAGCTAGTGTCGAGTTTGTTGGCTCTTATTTCCGTAGGAATGTTTTGTGTTCATTTGATTTGATGGGAACTATTCATATGTTCTTCAACCGCCGTAGAAGATCGAGTATACAACCAGTTTTATTAGACAGTTTTAGCATCAGTTTAATTTACAATATCAGCTTCTCTCAGCTATTCTTATTCATGTGTAATGATATGACGTTTCAGATATTTAAGAATCTAACTCTTTCACTCCATAAAATCAGGTTTTTTGTTGCCCCTGTTTCCCAACCAGGAGCTATCGTGGTTAATTCTAACCACGTGCCCGCCATCTCATTGCTGCTAATATTCTTTGGTTATTTTTCAGGAAAGTGTTCATAGCATCCAACAAAATGGTGTCCATTTTGACAATGTTGAAGAAGCTCTTCATGCCGTGGAGAACATCGTACGACCTCAAATACCACAAAATATTAGTGCATCCTTACCAGCGACATCTCTGAACATTCAAATGGTAAGAAATCCTTAATTTCCTGCGTATTTGTTGTTATCTCTATGATACTGCCTTGTCCTGATAATGTAGAGCATTAAGTGAGAAACTTCCGTCTTATTAGATTAGACATTCGCGCAAATGTGGACATAATCTTCGAGCAGCATGATATTACGACGCTTCACATACAGGTAAATTCAGATTTACTACCACGTTTTCGAATGCATTCATATATATTATATCGTTGTACATTAAGTCTCATTTACTCGTCTCAGATCAGGGATTGTGTTTTATAAGCTGAACGAATTTCAAGATATCATTGCAAGACCAATATATAATTACAAATCCTGTTGACTAGTCTTATATACTCATATTTCAGGGCTCCACTGTTCACGGCGAAGTGGAGAGGGCTGCCAGAGCTTTATTCAGCAAGAGGACAAGAACTCTGTACCACTGGATGTTTCCAGAAATTCCAAAGAACAAACTGAAAGCCTGCGTTGCCAACGCCTGGGATACGTTGCCCGAGTCCGAGAAGCTTTTCTACATGTCGCAAGTGAGCCAACTCTTCTATATCCTGTCTGTTATCTTGCTCGCACCAGAAATACCTTTTAAGAGGGTATGAGGGAAGTCGATGGGGAAAGAGGTCTCATTTGCTTACATAATTCATACAAATACACCAGAACGTGAAGTTCAGGACACACAACTCTCCAATTACGCAAAAATAATATTTTGGAGAACTTTAGCGTTATCATTATTAATAGCACAATCATTAGATTGTTTCTCAGTTTCTGGGACTAACAATTCATTAAAATCCGTAACGAATAAAATTTAGGGTTCAGGCCATTAATTTTTAAAGTTTAACTTGCCTGATAACTTCAATTATTTGCAAAGTTTAAATAATTCCAGACAGTAAGGACCAAACTGATAAACGTCAACAGAAGTAGGAATTGAATTATATCCGATGTTATCACTTCGAAGATTTCTGGCATATTACACTCAAAGTATATAACGTTTGGACAGATTTTAAATTAAATGTTACCGCAAGTTCCCCGAAAAATACCGAATACGAATTCAAATACAAGGTCCTCTTTCGCATAACTGGAGAAGTACAGACGGTTATTAAAGTCAGCGGAGGAACAAAAACACAAGCAGGGTTCTTATGCCGCAGATGTTAATACCGTTTTCTGCAAACTCGTCAAGGGATTGCCACATCGGCTGCGTGCAAGCATTCTGAAATACTCGGTCTTTATTCACGAAGTATCAATTTTGTACTTCGCTTGTAACTTAGCAAAGTTTTCAACACCCCAATCGTAGAGGAAAGAGTCAGGGGAAAGTTCGTCGTAAATATTTGTTGATGCTCTCGATTGTATGACGAGTGCATGAATTCCTCCGAAGGTGACTTGAATCCGTTGTGCGCCAGGTTATGGGTCGCTTCGGATCGCCAGCTGGGAACTTGATGGTGAACCCTCAACTCGATGGTCTGTCGTCAGAACAGCTGGAAACGGACCGTGCAGTGGCCGGCTTGTTGGAGGAACCACCTCAAACCGCGCTCAGAATCTCTGGGAAAAGAAAGCGATTGTGCGGCTCCAACCGTTCCAAGCGTTGCCGGGAGGAAGTCGACGATACGGACGCCGAATTGGACAACTCGCCAGAAATTACCGCCAAAGAACTTTTTGATCAGCTTGGTTTCTAAACAGTATTCGAGTAATTTTTCATATATACATTTACATATTTTATAGGAATTTTATTTTGTAGTACATTATTATACAATTTATAATTTTACGTCCATTACATACCTTCATGAAACTGTGTACGAATAAACTGAAAACAAAATAAAATTATTAAGTTGGACAAGACACTTAGTAAACAGTTCAAATATACAAATCTTGACAAAATCAAATATTCTATTCATATGTTTGAGTATAAAACGCTTTATTGGAATATGTGTTAATTTTATTTTAGCTAAGAAAATGGAAAAAATATATTCAGTATTAATACTGTCCACTATGTTCCAAACGTTTGTTCAGTTATTTATTATAATATACTGTTGATTCGATTATTTCATGAGAATCAGAAATTGATCTTCTGTAGCTAACACAATGGTGTTTTTTTCTTTGTAATTAATGCCTAGTTTAATATTCACTTGTATTGTACTGTAACGGGTGGGTTGTAAGTGATAAAAAGGGGATCGTTTAAAGGAATTTAATTAAAATGCAAATCTGTAATGGACAAATATACAAATTATACAGGTTGATCTAACCGGAGAAACAATCGTGTCTCTTAATTCTCGTGGTTCACCGTGGACTGCGATAACCGCCTAGCCGCGTCAAGGATTGAGACACTTGGCAGTTACCTTGCGTCCATCTTTGTGATCGTCGGTGCATCAACCAACCGAGCTCGCCGGCCTCTTCGCTTAAAAGACTCCTTGGAACGTTCCAGCTTTTCGTTCGTCTCTGGCGATGGCTCGTTTACGACACTCTCCGTACTCTCCTCACAGCCTCTTCGCTGCGTACAAAATCTCGATATTCTCGACCCTTTTCGGTCGACCTTTCCTGAACCATGAACTGTGATTGTTCCAGGCAGTCACGTGTTCATTTAATTTTGATATTTCGGAGACATCGCTTTCCCACGGTGCGACACTCCAGATAACGTCCGAGGGTCCACCCCAACGAGCCAATGTCCAGACTTAAAGGATTATCTAACCGCCACAGTGGCGCCTGGTCAAATTTCAACTTGCTAAGCACTCAGTACTTGCTAATATTTAATGAAATTAAATAAAAAATATATATTAACCAGAAAGATAGCCAATTCAGACAAAATAAGTGATAATATACAACGTTTCTGGGATCCTTCTCCCTTTCATTAGGTGCTGAGAAGAGTTTAGAGCGACAAAACTGCACTCGTCAGTTGACAAAACTCAAAAGCCTTTTGATGATCATATACATATTTGTATGTTGATGACGTTTCGATACATTTTTATCTCTTCTTTGTATTTTTCTACAGAGGAGGTATTTACAAATGATTAGAGTTATAGTATAATTGTATCAAGTAAACAAAGACCAGTTAAAGTACACGAAAAGAAATAACAAGCAACTTACAAAATTAATATAATAAAACTAGCACAACTAAAAGATTACCTAGTTATTAAATTCACTAGTTTTGAAAAAAAGGGTCCGAGTCACACAATTCACGTAACGCTAACAAGATTTGTAGCAAGACTGAATTACAGGGTTTGACTTGAAATCTGGAGATTTAGTAATACCACTATCCTATGACTGGGGATTTGCCCCGTTCAGTTTGACAATCATCAACCCTCAGTTACGTTGATAAATTACTTATGAGTAAAGAAATGGAAACACAAATTTATAGAAAACCAACTTATAGGTACAATTTATATTAATAAAACAAAAATGTGATGTAAATATTGCTTAACTTAATTGTGTTTTTGGTGCCCATTATGTGTATCATGTCTGTTAGATTCCGTTTGAAGAAAACCTCAACATTATCCCACTTAATATCGTGATTTTTCTCCAATCTATGGTTCGTTACTACATTATGGTTGACCGTTTTGTAATTATTCTTATACTCTTTTAGTCTTGTTCCTAACACACGTTTGGTCTGACCAGTATAGGATTTACTACAGTTAAGTTCGCTACAATTAATTTTATAAACTACACTAGCTGGGTGCCCGGCGTTGCCCGAGATGTCATTTATCTATAACCATCCATAAGACTCCAATTTTGGTTACTTTTGCGCTATTTTTATGTAAAGCTCCTCGAACCCTATCCCTAAATGTGTTCACCTCCCATGCCGAAGGGGGATGAAGTCATTGACTAAATATATCGGCCGTTTTTACAAGTTAGAAGATGACCACCCCCACAAATATGCGATAATGAAAAAGAATGTATTCCACGCAAAAATCGGCCGATTACATTGTCTGAAAATTTATTCCCCGCCCACCACCTCCCAAACCCGTCGCGTTACCCAGGTTGTCACAATTAGATTCAGCGACATTCATAGTCTCGGAATTGATTCGAATCTCGGTTGTTTTTGCGGGATTTTATTTAACGTACCTCCACCCCACCCCTAAGCTTGCTCCCCTCACAGGGGTTAAATTATACACAAACAACATCGGTATAAATACTTTCAAAGTAATTAACCCCAGGAAATAATTATCGCAAATATCGACCGTTTAACATGTTTGAAATTTTTCACCCCCGACCACTCCCGCTTCGGGGACTTAAACGGTCAAGTTTAATGTCATAATTAAACTCAGTGACAATCCTGATAGTTTCTGGTTTATTTTTATCTAATGCTACTTCCACGCCAACCCTTAAGGGTGCACCCTTCCGAGTCCGAAAGGGGTTGAAATTATACACAGAGAACATGTAGGGAAATTTTATTAATCTAATTCATCCCGAAATATATTTAATTGACGAAAAAACAGCCGGTCAACTCATCCCAACCCAGCCGATACCCGCGCGTTGTCCAGATTGTCATAAATAAAATCAGGGACATCCATTACCTTCGATTTGACTCGAATCTCGGATGTTTTCCCGTTATTTTCAAGGAAATCCCCTCCAGCCCCACCCCTATCATGCCTACAAACAACATGGGTAGAAATACTATCAACGTCAATGGTCCCGGCATTTATTTATTCCACGCTAATATCGATGATTTAACATGTTAGAAAATTTCCATCCCATCCACTCCCGCCCCTTGGGGCTAAATGGCCAATTTGATGCTATAATTGAACTGGACGACATCCATAACCTTGGATTTGACTCCAATTTCGGTTGTATTCGCGTTATTTTATTGCAGCGTTCCTCCACCCAACACCTAAAAGTGCTCTACTGATAATCCCGACCCGCTTCTGGGGGTGGTAGACGCGTCTCACCCCAACAGTCGGTAGAAACACTATCAATATCTGTGACCCCTAAAAAAATTTATCCGACTGAAATATCGACTGTTTTAGCATGTTTAAATATTTCAACCCCCGTCCACCCCCGCTTATGGGGGTGGTAGACGCGTCTCACCCCGACAGTGTTTGTTTCCTGGTCGCAAAGAACACGTGTACGAAATTTGGTGAAATTTTCTCCAGCGGTGTAGATTTGTATAACGAACATAAAAATATACAAACATACAAATATACAAACATACAAATATACAAACATACGTACATACATACACTCATTTTTATTTATAAGATTAAGTGTAATAATTATTTATATTAAGCCCTTTCGTTCTGGTAGAAAAGGGATTATTAATGGATTGATTTATATGGTTTAGGATTTTGAGAACAATTGTTCTAATAATGTAGATTACGTGGATAATATTTTCATTGAAGTTGTAGTAAACTAAATTATAAACTACGTTAGCATGTAGAGTTTTTGTTACATGTATTTGTCCGTGATTATTTGTTGCTTTATTTCTTCTCAATAATACAACTTCAATTACGGAATAAATGTAAAATTATGTTTATAACAATTTATAATATAAAAACTTTTTAAACGAGTATAAAAAGCAATGGTTTTGAAACACTTTTATTTTTGATTAAACGTCGTTATTAATGGAAACAACATAGGTTAAAATAGTATGAACAACACCACCCCTAAATCTGCTACTTTCCCGTGGTGGAAAGGGTTGAATTTTTACTCATATCACATCGGTAGAAACACTATCAATCTAGTTTACCCATAAACACATAACATTTTGGCAGTTTTAGAATAATAGACAATTCTCACCCCCAGCCCTAAGCAAGCTCACCACAAATTTCTAAAGGGATTTATATTTTCAACAACATCCGTTGAAATAGTATTCACGTAATTCTCCTCCAAGAACCCTTTCGGGTTAAATGGGCAATTAAAAATATTTATCCGAAGTAAACTCACTGACATCCATAACCTTCGATTTGACTCCAAACTCGGTTGTATTCGCGTTATTTTTCTGTAAAGCAACTCCACCCCAAACCCTAAGGCTGCCCTTTTCCCAGGGCGTAGGAGATGAATATTATATTCAGATAATATCGGTAGAAACACAATCAATATCTTTGACCCCGAAAATATTTATCCAAATCTAATACCTGCTGTTTTAGCATGTTTAAGTATTTCAACCCCCGTCCACCCCCGCTTCTGGGGTTGGTAGACGCGTCTCACCCCGACAGTGTTGTTTTCCTGGTCGCAAAGAACCCGTGTACGAAATTTGGTGAAATTTGCTCCAGCGGTGTAGATTTGAATTCTCTACCCCAAACGCTAGGGGTGCTCTTTCCCCTGGGTGTAGAGGTTGAAAATTATATTCAGATATCATCAGTGGAAAGACTATAAATATCTTTTACCCCTAAAAATATTTATCCGACAACATACAAACATAGATACACTCTTTTTTATTTATAAGATTGTGTTAAGAATATTTGTTAATTTTATCTTTACCTTTTTTAATGAATTTGTTAAGCTTATTGTTTATTCTGAATACAACTAAGAAGTGAAAATCTGGAAGCTTTTTTATTTTTTCACACCACGGACAACACTCCAATCGCCACCTTCGCTGATACCATCACAATAATGTCAACAGATATTGGTGCGGATCAAGCAACCGAAAATCTCCAGTCAATATCTGAACCTCTTAGAAAACTGGCTCAACCAATGGCGCATCAAAGCAAACTGCAACAAGTTCACGCAAATCACCTACACAAATAAACGCTCGACGTGCTCGCAAGTTAAAATATTCAATCAATCTATCCCAGTAAAAACCGAGGTAAAACACCTAGGACTCTGTCTCGACCAAAAACTGACATGGAAAACCCACCTAAAAGCCAAAAAGGAACAACCGAAACTAAAAACATACACTGGCTACTTGGACGAAAATCACAACTCACTCTCGAAAACAAACTGCTTCTACATAAAACCATACAAATACCTATATGGTCTTACGGGATCGAATTATGGGGATACAGAAAACCATCAAATATCAAGATCTTGCAGACTTTTCAATCAAAGACATTGCGCACCCTGGTCAATGCACCGTGGTACATCAGCAACCACACACTCCATCACGAGCTCAAAATTCCATTTATTGCAGAAACCATCAAGACGTATGCCACCAAAAGCAAACATCGAACACTAAACCACCGCAACAAATACATCGCCGACCTCTACCTCCCGCCACTAGAGGGTGCCCCACTACTGCCAAATAGCATTAATAATTTAAAAAATTTACTTATTACTTTAAGTGTAGATAGTAAATTAGGAACCGAGGAAAAAGTTAAATAATGCAATACCGCAATCTGTTTTTCCCTATCCAAATTATTTTTATTGTCAATTATGGTCTTGTTGTTGTTATTATTATTATTATTATTATCAAGTTTATTTTTTCCTATGGAGATATGTTTATTGATGAAGGTCAAATGATACGCATTAGTAATTAAAATACTTTTAACTGTTTGGATGCTATTTTTGTAGTATTTGGCGTTCGATAACAATATTACCCTATCTGTAAGGTTGATTAACTCGACTTTCTTTTGGAGTATGAAACGTCGTCATAATAAAAATAAAAAGTGTCAAATTGTTGTATTAATTCAAAACATATGTTAAGTTAAAACTTAAAAAATATATATTGTAATGCCAATTAATTATGCCATTAATTGTTTGGACATAAAATTTGAATTATAGCGGTCTGATCGAACAAAGCAACAATGGAGAAGCGAGCTCCCTTGCTTTGTCGAAAAGTCAAAAATGGCGTATGCGCGCTCAAACTCGAGAGCACTAGGATAGTTAGTTGGCGGAGAAACATCGCGAGGAGCAGAACAAGTAATAATACTGTTAGTTGGTCGTTGTGGTCTGGATTGTACAGAGGTCAGACATCGTCGAGCATAGTATAATAAAGTTGCTGAATTATTGGAGAATAGAAGCGCCCGACGTTGAAAACATTGCAGAGAACGGTCTTTATAAAATTGAGCAGAGTGAAACATTCGCCGAGATATTGCAACGTGAATATTGTAAAGTAATACCAGTTTCGTAAAAATAGAGCTTTGTACAATCTTCGTGGAGGATTGTTGCGGAATAACATTGGTAAATTATTGTGAAGCGGAGCAATCAACGGAATACAGCCAATCTTGCCAAATTTTAAAGTGAAGTGTAGAATCCGTGAAAACCAAGGCCTGATATTAAATAATTAAAGAGTGTAAAAGTTTCCAAACGAGGTAAAATTGATTGTTCTGGTACCAAACCGACGGTCCGTAAGTAACATAATTTTGAATAATATTGTAAATGCAAATTAAAGGATAAAGTCAGATTTCGTTCCCTTTTAATTGTCAATCAAAGTTAATTTCTTTACTTTTTAATTTATTTCATTCTATCGACATATTGTTTAGGTAAATTGTAAACTGTTTTGTTAATAAGATTTTAAATAATTTTTTTTGTGTTCATTATCAAACCCAGAAAAAGGCCCTGAGAGGACAGATCTCAAATTTTGTTTGTAATTATCTTTTATTGCCACAAAACGAAATAAATATTTTGTTTGTTAATTGTTTAAACATTTCATTTAACTAAAGCCATACATATATATATATTGTAGTGAATAGCAACCTTAAGTGGCCGCGGGCCTCTGAGGTGGCCTGAGGAGGAATAAATTAGGCGTGCACGTGCGCTGTCCCGAGCGGTCAAGAGAAATCACTTGCACAGGTCCGTTTTTTTTTGGTTGCATCGTTTGAGGGGGCGGAGTATGATAAATACTCCGAACCCGGGTGGCAGAGGGGAGACGCTGGGAGAGACGCAGGCAGACGAAGAGACGCTGGGAGAGACGCAGAGAGACGCAGAGAGACGAGCAGACGCTGGGAAAGACGCAGAGAGACGAGCAGACGCTGGGAGAGACGCAGGCAGACGAGGAGACGCTGGGAGAGACGCAGGCAGACGAGCAGACGCTGGGAGAGACGCAGGCAGACGAGCAGACGCGGACAGACGCAGGCAGAGCGGGCGACTGGAAGAACAAAAGTTGAGGAGGCCGAAGAAGATGCGACGAGACCAAGTACAGTAATCATCACAATTTATGTAAAGTGCATCAAAAAGTAGACTCCATTACACAGTGCGGAATTAGACTCTGTCTTTGAATAACTACCGTACCCCCCACAATACCCTGGTGAGAAGGAGAACTTTTTTATTCAAGCCGGAGCTTATGTTAATTTTTGCAGACCAATATATCTGCTGGCGCCCAACAACGTTTTTTAAATGTACTTTTGTATTTTTTTGTTGTGTGTATTTTTCTTGTAATAAAGTTTAATTTTATATATATATATATTGTCATAAAGTAAAGTAAGCATTACAATATATATATATATATATACCAATTCTAAAAATATCGCGCTACAGAATAAAAAGTCTGTAGTATAGGAGAAGAGAAAGTATTGCATTTGTATATCGATTTACCATTCAAAAGCTAATAAATGTGAAAGGATACTTGTATACGGATAGAAACAATAATTGGATGTTAAACATGGTTTGGCGGAATAGTCAAGCCTTAACAAAAATCTTTAGCCTTGGAACTTATATGCGTTAGGAAACAAATATGGTTTTCATTTTTCTGGATATATATATATATATATATATATATATATATATATATATATATATATATATATATTGTAATAAACAAAAGTGGGTCGACAATAAAAAATTTATATTTCTTTAACAAACAAACAATTTATTTCTCAAAAATTATCATTTATACAAAATAATATTTTATAAAAAGCATCTCTTTCTCTCATGGGTCTTTACTGGGTTTGATAACGGACAGAACACTTAAATAATCAAAGAACCCAACATTTATCTTTAAATTAAACAGAAATATTTAATCGTCTAGACATCGACGAAACTTATTAACGAACTTAGAATTACCAGATTGATTCTAAATTTAAAAGAGTTTATTTTATTAACAAAAGAAGAGAACGATATCTGACTGTATCTTTTAATTCCGTTTACTCATATTAATACCATAAATTTCAACTCACGATTACTCAGGAACATTTGGCTCGTTCATTACACACACACTTTATAGACTGGACGTTTACACACACTGACTCTAACACATATTATTGGTTCGACGATAGCTGATTCTCCATACTCGGTGAAGGACATCCCACTTGCTCGTGGTGAAACTACTCGACGCTGGATGCTGTGTCCTGGTCTCCTACCATCGAAGACAGTGGTCAAATTTTGATATTACTACAGATTGAACTTCTGCATACAAAAATGTTTATCGTTGACATACATTTGCTGTTTCTCTCTCAGGCTGCATTCTTTCTCCATACTGGGTGCTCACAGCTCCCCCTCCGCTCTGACACTCCACTCCGACGAGCTTAACAAATTCTTATCCTCCCTTTATATATGACCGTCCCTTCTTTGTTCCCAAAACTACGTCGCAATTGCATTGAAAGTTTCTCCATTACTCCGAGATTTACACTCTGCAGTTGCTGCTCCCCACTTAGAAAATATCTTGCCGCTCTGTCTTGTCACATCGAGACAGGATCCGTAATTACTTTGCACTTGTATTCTCACCCCCACATGTGCGCTGTTCGGAAATTCTTCTGACCGCTTTGATCCCAAGTCAACAAGCCGATGGTCAAGCCCATTAACCAGACACAATGCCTTTCCTAAACCGATTCATCTTGCAACAGACCACCCGCGCATGTCCCTTGCCCTGCTTTACAAATCCTAAGTACACATTGCCACTTCCTGTGCCGGCCAAGACCATTAATCCGAAACAAATATGTTGCCACTCTGTCTTGTCACATCGAGACAGGACCCGTAATTACTTTGCACTTGCATCCTCACCCCCACATGTGCGCTGTTCCGAAACAATGCATTACAATATATATATATAATCAACTAATTAATTGTTTAATTAATGAGCCCCACGTTGTGGTAGCCATTTTATGTAATAATCAAATGGTAGGCTTTATTAAATGAAATGATTAAACAAGAATTTACAAATAAAATATAATTTATTATGAAATTGTGGCTTCAAGAATCAAAACAATTACAATTAAAATTTTAATATCTCAGGGTCTTTACTGGGTTTGATGATTAGGACACGATAAAAGAAGAATTTGACTAATTAACAATTAAAAATATTATTTTCCTAAAATTAAAACAATAAGTCGATCAATGAAAGAAAACTAGAAGAAAGCGAACGAACGAACGAAATCTGACTCTATCCTTTAATTAGCGTTTACAATATTATCATAGTTTTGGTTTGGTTACTTACATACTGTTCGTCTGGTACCAGCATTCTTTGTTTCCCCTACACAACACGATAAATGCAAATCATTATTTACACAGATTCTAGTTCTCACAGAATTTACACGCTCACCGGCGAATAGAACGCAGACAAATTTCCGGAGCCTTGGATGAACCTCTGCTTGGTCAGCAATCGGATGTCGTCTTCCCCTCAGTGTAAAATTGTTCGAATTTGCCTTATTACTGGAACTGATGATTTGCAGATTCTTTGTAGACTTATACTGTTATTTTTATTGATTTGAAATAGACTGCAAGGTATCTCGGTGAAAAATTTGTCATAATGTGCCTCCTTTCCTGGCTGGCTGTAGACGTAAAACTGACTCAGACTTTCGTGCGCGCAAACGCCATTTGACTTTTCGACAAAGCAGCCGAGCTCGCTTCTCCATTGTTGCTTTGTTCGATCAGACCGCTATAATGGATTTATCAAACAATTGAAATTTTATGTCCAAACAATTACTGGCCTAATTAATTGGCATTACAATTTATTGTAGTAATTGGTAATTAAGACATTGTTCTAATTGGAAAGTTGGATTGTAGAGGACTCATTATTAGTGGATATAGAGCGGACGCCGCAACAATCCGGCGAGCAAAGAAAACATTGTTGGGCAGTTGAGAGAGTTTACGCGCTCAAAATCTAAGAGACGAAGTTTTACAGTTGGGCAGCGGACAGCGAACAGTTCGAAAGATTTACAGTGGGGCAGTCAGAACGAAAGAATGTGGTCAAGTTACAAACATGCTCTTAAATATTGAAAACTAAAGCAATCTTCAGTCGGGAAGGAGAAAGTGCAACTAATGTTGTATTCGGTGGTCGAGCGAAAATTCATCATGCTGGCCATAGACAAACCAATGAAGGACCTTTTCAACTAAAGTTACGAGATCTGCAAATCCAGGTTGGAGTAAAGCATCGAGAACCTACCAATTTGTGTTAGACCAACTAACAAACTACGCCAATTAGAATTTGTTGGTATTTAGAGTCTGTGAGTACTAGAATCAGTGATATCCCCAAATTTTGTGCACGAAAAACCTAAAATGAGACCTGGGCGGCCGTAAGTAGAGAAATACTTTGAAATCATTTATAAACCACTTTTAAAAGATAAAAGTCAGATCGTTCTTTAATTATTTAAATATCGATAAAACGAGATCGTTAATTCTTGATAAATTTAAAACTGTTTAAATTCAATCTGTAGTATTATTTCTTCTACAACAAATTTCGTCTATGTTTCAGACGCATTAACTTCCATAAAAGGTAAATGTAATTTTGATTGTATAAATTCAGCCATTTATCAAACCCAGTTTAAGAACCTGAGATCCCAAATATTTTGTGTATTTTATGTGTTTTTAGAATTGTTAATAAATATTGTTTGTAGTTTTTTCCCTTAATAATCTTTTTATTTAGACGCCATCTATTATTTAATTATTACAATATATATATATAAATATATATATATTGTGGTATTTAAAAATATGTAATTATTTAATGAATTTTACAATTTACATTTTCGGCGGCGTAAATATAAGAATTGTATACAATAACTTGGGACCTATAATCCTTGCTTGCTGTGGGCATTGTCGCGAAGGCATGGCTGGACGCGCGGAACTTTAGTGTGTGTTGGGATTCGGTGGAGAGGAGAATAAATCTGAAAAGCTGGAGTGTGGTTTAAGACTTTGCGGAGCGATGTTGTAAGAAGTGTGTTTTTGGGAGACGTACAGGATAGTCAGAGACCAGAAAGAGTGTGTGTTGGGAGTCGGCAGAGAATATAGCAGAATATGTTCTGAAAAGCTTTAGTGTGTGTTGGGAGTCGGCGGAGAGAGAACTTGAAATGCAGAGTTAGTTCTGGAACGTAATAGAGACATAATATTTTAAAGTCCCGGGTTTTAAAATTACGAGTCAACAATCGGAAGTATTTGTCCATTGGCAAATTTTATTTAAGCATCTAAGATTTGAAAATACGATATCAACTGTAAAGAGCAGGAAGTGTTGTGTCTAAAAATTACAACTACAGTGAAACATGGCCTGTCTGTGATGTGATTTAACAATAATCGAGTGAGTACGAGCCCCTTCGAACAGCAAAATGGTAATGTAAACTAAAAGAAAATTTATTATATGTAAACCTATTGTAAATAATATTTTATCATCAGATTTCATATTTCACTAATTGTTTAAGTAAAGAATTTTTCACTTTGTAAGTTTTAATTGTCTTGTCGTAACATTTTTCATTGGAGGCCCGATAGTCGGCCCTGAAATCAAGTCGTGGCATTTTACCAAGATGTAACATAATTTTCAAGTGTGATAAGAATTTGTTTTAATAAATTAAATTCGATTTATATTTTAAATTCTGTTTTTAATTTAAAATCCAATCATTTTAACTTTTAATTTGCTATATAAAATCTCATTTAATTTTGAATATTACATTTTGTCGTTCAAATTTTAAATGAAATGGTATTTATTACAGAGCACCTGAAAATTTTATTTTGATATCTCAACAAACAGTTGTGATAGGTTAAGTAAATTAACATTTTAAAATGAATTTAGGTATAAATGGAAGTTGCATAGGATATAAATATTAACACAACAATATCCTGATTACAAATGAAATATTTTATAAATAAACAATTCAGTCTATATGACTAAAAATTTATTGATTGATTAAACCAAAATTTTTACTGACATTAGCTATATTGTTTAATTATTTATCAAATGGTAATTGTCAGATTATATTAAAATAATTTATAGGTTTAGATTTATTGGGTCTACTATTCCTGTATCGAGTAAATTGGACAAAATGCGTTATAATATAAAAATAACCTTTTATGTAATATATAATAATTAGTATGGAAAGGAAAATAGAAAGGCGGTGTCTTACCTGAAATTTAAGCCAGGCGTTGCCATTCAGAACAGGAGGAAGTTTTTCAAATTTTCGGAGGTGTTAGCCTCTTGCTTGACGAGATAGAATGCAAATATCATGTTCCGTCCAGCTATAGAGAAAGAAAGCACTTCCCGGCCATGGGATGGGATGTGCCTTCTTTCTTGTGAAGAAAATATGAAAAACTTACTCCTGTTTCCGAATAGCAAAGCTAGGCTTCAATTTCAGGTAAGCCACCACCTTTTCTTCCTTTCCATACAATTCTTTAAATTATTCTGACAATGTCACATCCTTACTCTCGCTTGTGTGTGCTCAGCAGCGTATCTCTCCACAGAAGGGAGGCTACAGCTTCGGAAAATTTGACACTTATGTGTCTGATCGGAACTAATATTTTATCAGTCGAATTTTTCACTAATACTCTTTCCATCCATTAGATGGACAGACCTAAACTATAAATTTGACATACCACTGTGATCAAAAAGTAAGGTGAAATTGTCATTTAAAACTCCCGGATATTAGGAAGGCAGGTAATTTTTTTTCCTAGGTTGGTAGGACTGTCTATAATATTTGCCAAGCGTCTGTTTGTTAAAAGGTTTAATTATCTCCGAGTTACACGTGTTTTTGTAAACAACCAAAAGTGAATTTTTCGATTTTTGCAATGTGTGATTTTGTTGAGCAAAGAACTTGCATCAAATTTTGTTTGCGGAACGAATATTCTTGTCCGGACACGTTGAAAATGTTGCGGAAGGCCTTTGGTGATCAAACTATGGCACAAAAAATGTTTATAAGTGGTACAACGAGTTCAAAGAGGGCCGAGAACGCGTTGAAGACGAACCGCGCTCTGGACGACCATCATCGTCTACCGACGAGGGCCACGTCCAAAAGATCAATGATTTGGTGCTTGAAAAACGTCGATGGACAATTAGACATCTCGCTGATAGTGTTGGAATATCATTTGGCTCAGTCCAAACCATTTTGAAGAATGTTTTGTGTTTGAAACGCGTCAACTCTCGATTGGTGCCAAATCGGTCAATTTTTTGGAAAAAAAAAGCGTCGCGCTGATGTGTGTGAAACTTTGCTGTCCGACTATCAGGACCACTTGAAATGCATCATTACTGGAGACGAGACTTGGATTTACGCATACGACCCTGAAACCACCGACCAATCCAGCGAATATCGTGCAAAAGGTGAAGCAAGACCGAAAAGACCACGGCAAAGTCGATTGAAAATCAAGGTCATGTTGACAGTTTTCTTTGATTATCGTGGTGTGGTGCACTATGAATTCCTTCCGCCGGGCCAAACTGTCAACAAAGAATATTATTTGAGCGTTATGCGTCGTTTGCGTGAAGCTATTCGTCTGAAACGGCCGGAATTATGGGCGAAAAACTCTTGGTTCCTTCATCACGATAATGCACCATGTCATACTGCATTGGTTCTTCGCGAATTTTTGCCAAAACCTCGACTCACATCGTTCCGCAACCACCGTATTCACCTGATTTGGCTCCGTGCGACTTCTGGCTATTCAGCAAACTCTAAAGGCTATGCGGGGACGCCGTTTTGACACGATTGACGAGATGAAAACCGTATAGAAGAATGTATTGAAGGCTATACCGGAAAAAGACTATTCCAAATGTTTCGAGGACTGGAAAAAGCGTTGGAAAAAGTGCGTTTTTTCGGACGGGGATTACTTTGAAGGGGATGAGATTGATTTGGAAGAATAAATAAAGAATTTATATTTTACAAATAAATTCACCTTACTTTTTGTTCACAGTGGTATCTGTCTGCATATAAAAATGAATGTCTGTTTGTGTATCCCTTATGCACTCCTAATCCATTCATCCGATTGCGCTGAAACTTTGGTGAGTTGTGCGCACCCACGAGAAGGTTTCTGTTGGGTTTTCGAAGCGTTAGGAAACTCCCAAGGGGTAAACGGGGGTGAAATTTAAAAACGTGCTAAAACACCCTATATCAGCATCGATAAATTACTCTTATGAGTTTATAAGATTCATAGTTTCTATCCAGATGTTTTTAGTGTAGAATTTCAACTCCTTAAAACGGCAATAAGGGGAGTTACATAAAAATAACGCGAAAACACCGAGATTTGTGTCACATCAAGGGTTATACATGTCACTGAGGTTCATTCTGACATTCACAATGACAGTTACATTGTAGTTCGGCCCCTAGATGTGGGGGAGGGATAACGTGGGTGAAAAGCCGTTACATAAAAGTAATGAGTAAAGAACAGAGTGTGGTATTGAACCTGGGATTATGATAGTCACTGAGTTTAATTAGGACATTTACTATACCGGTTAAGGTGTAGTTAAACCCCTAGGAGTGGTGGTGGAAGGGGGTGAAACAAATTTCCGTTTACAATCTTAGATGCGTAGACCAAGTTCTACTACACTTTATACACGTTACTTACGATCCAGCAGCAAACATCGAGGCCTTAAGACACGCCTACCGCCTGTTGGGGTGGCATTTAAAAATTATTTGGAAACGGCCATCATTAGCGTCGAATAAAACGTTTTCGGGGTAGCTGAATTTGATACTGTTATTCAATAAGTTTTGTGTCTAATTAAACTCCTGAAGGCAAGGCAGGGGTGCACCCTTACTGTACGTGTGGTGGTGGAAGTGTTTTGCATAAAAAATACTGCAAGATAGACCGAGATTAGTGTCAGAGGGTTATTGAAGTCGTTGAGTTTAATTCTCGCATTGGTGGTAGATGAAATTTTATGTTGCTCTTCGTGAAGGTTGAGAAAAGGTTAACAGGAATAGTTTAGACCCTCTTAAGTTACCGGGTAAATTATGGATTTTCTTAGGGTACGATATTATTTTGGTCTTTATTTAGTTAATTGTTGTATTTCTTTATTCCTTTAAGGTAGTGGGAGTAATTTTAGACTTTATTATGTTAGCGAGTATTTTTTATTGTTTTAATTCTTCGTGATTTTTAGATACTTTTATGTACTAGGAGAATTCTCGGATAACGTCATGGTAGGGGACCGAAAATGGGTAAATGTACCAAGCACTGGCGCTATTGCTGCTGTGTACCAAGAAGTTAGTGTCGAATCAATTCCTACTTCAGGTTAATTTAAATAATTCCCGGGAAACACTCAGCTAGTTAGTAATAAATTAAAATTTCAATCTTTTTAATAATATATTGCGATCCTCACAGTCTAAATGCTTTGAAATGTGACTGAATATTTGTAAATAGGCTCGTAGACGAGCACAAAAATTGCATGACCGGATAATATTTTGCCAGCAATATCCCGGCAATATTCCGGCCACATTTTAGCCCAAGCAGTTCCCGCGTACACGTAGTACAATAATAATGGCCAAAAGTGAAGTACTTATTAGCGCAGCATTCATTGTGATAAAAAGATTCCAAGTCATTAAATGAGATAAGTACCTGGATTCGATCTTATTTAAACAAACGAGAAACACTTCACAATTTAAGCAACGAATTAATTCTTGACAATTACTTATTTAAGAACTTCACCAGAATGTCCAAGGCCGACTTTGAATATTTGCTTAAAAAATTGGGCCCATGATTGAGAAAAACGGTACGGTCATGAGGAAAGCAATACAGATCACTACAAGATTGGCAATCACCCTTCGATTCTTGGCGACAGAAGTCTTCAAAATATTTTGATGTATTGTAATAAGGAACTTTAAACATTAATACTAGTTGTCTTGTTGTGGGAATGTTGGAGATAAAATTTTTCACACGGCCGGTCATTGGGTCCAAGTTTACGGCGACAGGAAGTCGGTTTGCGAGTGACGCCTTGGCATGTCATTTTCTGACCGTAGGGTTGAATATGCTCGGACAAACGTGACCGTGACTGGTCACAGCTGTGGCGGTGATAGTAAAAGTGGGGTCCTGGACGGAGAAGGAGAAGCTGTGGGCCAGGAGACAGGAGAGTTTTTACCCAACAATCGGCTCGTCGGCAAGCAAAGCCGGCGTCTTTGACCGGAGTAGTGTGGTGGAGACGAGTCGCGTCCTGGAAGGCAGGAGAGCGGGCGTCGTCAGTTCTTGGTGAACTGTAAGGGACGGACGTGTAGCAGATTTTGGTGAGGAGGTTTTTGGAGGAGAGAACCGTGAATTGCGGAGCAAGTGTAGGCCGTCGCGCCTATGTGTTTTAGCCGCTGCTCTGCGTGCGAGGATTTGGTCAGCCGACCGGCCAGGCACCTGAACCTGAACCTGGACGTCATCAGAAGACAACGCGTCGCAGCACAGTAAGCAAACTTCCCTCCCTTTCCCTGCATCGTGTGAAAGTAGTGCGAATTAAGAGTTGTGGGTCCAATGACCGGCTGTGTTCTTAAAGGACATTTTAAGTTTGATAAATTTGGCCAAATTAGTAAATTTACGGAGACTTGTTAGATTTAAGTTTATGAATAAGAGTGTATGAAAAGGCAACATTTAGCGATTGAGGAGTCGTGCCGAGTATTTGTATTAACCCCAATTTGTGCATTAAACTGAATTTTATGTTTACATTTTGTTTTCATTAAGAGAATCCTTCCTTACGTAATTGATCAAAGCCAGGACACCTGAGATACAGTTATTGAGAGTCTCATGCTCGACTCAAGTACTCACGAGTCCTGGCAAATCGTTTATCGGCTCCCCGGTGTGGATAAATTGAACGTTTGGAGTAGCAATCTTACTGGCCAAACTGACTGGTGGCCGCAGGCGTAACATCTGTCCGAGGCGTTAGAAATCTACAACCTGGAATAAGGATACAAAAGGGATAAAGTGCAATGTTGTGAATAGTGTCAGTGAAGCATCTGTGTAAATTCTATGCACAGAATTGGCCATTTTATTTTAAAAGTGAAACGTGTTCCTGAACCCAAAATGCAACTTGTAAGTAGATATTAAAAATAAAGAATTATTGTAAACTGTAAGTTAAAGGTGAGGTGTCATATTTCGTTGTTTTCTAAGAACTTCATTAAATTGTATTTTCTATATTCTTTAAATTCTTCACATTGTAATTGAATGTTCGTTTCTTTCAATCAGGCCCAGTAGAGACCCTGAGATATTTTGAGTTTCATTTCATTGTAAAATTTGATTTAACTGTAATGTAAAGAAATAAAATTGAGATTAAAATTTGTATTGTTGAGTAAATAAATTTGTTTTGTTTTATTGAATTTAATAATTTGTTTAATTTAAAATTCCTATCAAATTAATTATATTTTGTGCTCCAGTGTGGGCAAACTAATTAGCCTTCTAGTTGTTAAGAACATTTGGCAACAACTTGATGCAATTTTATCATTTGTCGTTATTTATTTTGGTTCGACAAAGTCTTTAAATTTACTTTATAAATTTTTGGAAAAGCGTGGGGCAAATTAATTTATTTAAATCTTCCTTTTGGTTATTACATATTGGTTCCACAACGTGGGGCTTATTTCTTATTTTTAAAGCCATTTCTAGTTGGTTGTTACAATATATTGGAAGAGAACACATGCCGGTGCAAACCACATTACATTACAACCTTTCCTTGCTGTAAGCTACGATAGATTTCTGTCTATTCCTACATTTTACAAAATGATATCTCTCACAGACTTCCAAACACAACTCACACATACACACACACACTCGTCATTTGGTTCATGAAATACTTTATTGCAGCACACTTTATGGTGAAAGCCATGGATCGCCAGTCTCGTCTTCACAATCACACTTGCTAATGTTGGATCAAGCCGGTCATTTATAAGTTAAATAAAAAAATAAACACCAAAGCAACAATAGCCATAGCCAAGCAATTTTTAATATTGACCGTGTTTGAATGATATTAAGTCATAAAAAGAAAAAAATTGCAAGTTTTTCTTTTACTGCTTCCCAGTCTAAGACTGTGGCGTTTTTAATATCAAAATTGTAATTAAATTTGCTACAATGTGTAGTAATAAGGCTGTGTTGCGAGGAAGTTGCAGTAAAATATAAATTTTACACTAATGCAAATTACAAAGTGGGGACATTTGGCTGCCCCGCTGAAATTCTTGGGGAAACCGGTACAAGCGTTCTGTAAACGGGACTGTCCTGGCTAAACCGGATTTATGGTCACTTTAAATCTTTTTTGGGTAAATGTCATTACCGTTCCAGATCGCAGCATATTTTCAAAGATCATAGTTTTAGTACAAACTAGCCGCCGATCAACGTTCATATGTAACTTCTTCACATTAAACATGTTTGGCATTATTTGAACTGGGCTTCTAGAGGCGTGTTTGAAACATCACTCTTTGACTTCGTAATTAATAAAATAAATGTTAATTATTGATAATGAATATTAATCGGACAGTTAGATGTTTGAGACTGATTAAAAGGTGCTTTCACTCAAACAGTCCTCAAGTTTCGTCCAGCTATAATCATGTTGCAACATTATCTCGCGTTTGCCAACCAATTGCTATACCAAACCTTCAGTTGTATAGATATAAGCAAAAGAAAGTGAAGGACAAACAGGTCTGCAAATAAATATTAAGATGGTATTTAAAAATGAGTTATTCCTAATAAAAAATTATTAATCTCTTTACATACAAATTTTTATTAGGTTTAAACTACCCATTAAAATTATTTTTGAATTATAACACTTGTTTTCTTTAAACTGATCTACATGTAGAAACACTTGCGGCGCATCTTAATCAATATTGTCGTAATAGAAAACAATAAATTGTCCGTACCTGTATTACATCTTCAGAAAATAATTCAGAGCAGAGCTCTTTGAAACCTTTAGTTGCCACTTGACCAGTTATATATATATATATATATATATATATATATATATATATATATATAACTCAATTAGATAGGAAAGAGAGAGCTAAGTCAACTAACCCCCAGAAAGTAATTGTTGATTTCAGGTAAGTTGACTTTGCTGTCTCTTTCCTATTTAATTGTGTTTTATAATTTGACCTTTTACATTTTCCTTAAGTGTTATATATACACAAGAATAATGGGAGTCATAATTATTTTAATAACAACAGGGAGATCATGGATAACATGAAAGGATATAGACCTATATAAAATAAATATTATTGAATTAAGAGATTTAAAATTGAGACTACTCTAGAATCTGTGTTAGATAACCAAGCAGTTATTTTATTAATTTAATAAAGAAGTTTTTATTAAACATTGCATGAACATAAGAGAACACAATTATGGTCTTAAGACAAAGAACACAATAAATTAGCGACTTGTATAACATACATGTCTGTTGATATTATTAACGAAGATCACAACAGTTAATCGGAACGTCTACTCACAAATTAAATATTGTTCCAAATTAGTTTCCGTTATATGGCTTGTTAATTTATTGTGTTATAACTTGTAGTATTAACTGTTAGATTGGAAATCGGAACAAAATAAATTGCTCTGCATCTCATCTGCCCCTCTGAAGAGTGAGTCTCAGAAACTGGACTGTGTCACAGTGTGTGCCCAGTCTAATAATTGTTATTGATGCCATGAAAATGTAGTTGCTTTTGGGGGAGAGATGTTTGTAGTTTTTGTTTGCAAACTTAGTTCCATTACTTACAGTGTATTTCTGTTCTATTACATTGTTTTACTTTATTTTTTGCATGAAGAATTTCATTATTGATATCCAAATATTATGGAGTTCATGACTGCAACAACATTTTCCCAATTGCATTTATTTTAAAAGCATAACTACTTTCATAATAAGCATATAAATAATTTCCACAAGTAAATATATTTCTGCCATAAATCTTATTAAAAATATATTGAATTATTCAATGGGAAACACTATATTTTACATTTTGAATTGTATTTGTCCTTCCTCAACATACATGTTTTTATATAGTTCCATATCATTATTCAGCATGTAAATTTTTGTTCAAAAAATTGGTTCATTGTATACTTATTTATAAATGTGTTTTAAGGACATTTTTAAAATCGATTGCTAAGCTTTCTTTTGATTGTCAAGAGCTTAAATAAAATTTGAAATTATGTTTGTTGAATTTGGATTTTATAATAAAATGACTTTTCCTGATAGAACGGATTAAAAATTCTGGATACAGTTTTGGCATGTAGAAAAAAAACTGCACCATAATGATAATCATTCAAATAATGTTGGTATTTATTACAATAAAATTACATTAATTAACTTAACAGAATTCAACCAAGACAGGGAGAATCTATTTTAATAAGGTGAATAATCCATTTAATTAGTTTTAATTTTGATGAAATTGTTTTATGGCAATAATGAATAAAATATGACAATAGAAATACATAACATATACAGATCCTTTCAGCTTTATAATTGGGCAGAGCTACCCAATTAAACTTCACGTTTGTTTCTATGCATCCTAATATTTGTTGATTACATATCCAATTAATATTTGGATTAGTTATTGTGACATTTACTTTAATTAAAATTGATAACAATAATTTTTGAAATAATAATTGGAATTTCTACCAGCCGTAGAGGAAGCTGCCCAAGTAAGCAAAACAATTTAATAAAAGCATACACTGCCCAAAACTGGAGGAACCTATTATTCCAAGGAATTAAGATAGTACATTTGTAGTGTGACGACCCCTGGCATTTTGGAATATCCCAGAAGTGGCGTCCTCTCATGCAATAGATAAACACAGGGAAGAAAAGTTAAGCTGTTGGAAAATTTGTTAAAATGACCAATGAAAGCAAGGCATGTTCACCTCGGGGGATGACGAAGAGTTGGAGAAACATTTTTTGATTAACCAACATTCAGATAGGAAGAACAGTTCATGATTGACCAGCAGTCAGCCACGAGGACAGTTTTTGATTAACCAACCGTCCATGATTTACCAACAGCCGGAGAGGATGAAAAGTTCATGATTAACCAGCAGTCAACCATGAGAGCAGTTTTTGACTAGCCACAGTTGGAGTTGGAAGAGCATTTTTTTAGTAACCGTAGTTGAAGATAGCAGGAATCAGCGTGGACGAGGACCAACAGCCGTAGCAGGAAGGAATTACGAGCTGCTTCTGATAATGCACAATTTTAAAGTATGTAGACTCTGTTGCCGCCTGCCTCTGCTGCACGATCAACACAAAAGTGCCCTGAGTGAGGGAATTAGATTCACTCTGTCTCATGTTTTCATTGTATATGATTGACCAGCAGTCGGTCACGAGGACAGTTATATCGAATGTCTTATAAAATTTGTGGGATTTTTTTTACTTTCTTTTGTGACATATTATTCACTGGCACACAAATAAATTAAATTAATTTAAAATGAATTAAATCAAATCCTTTAGAACTAAAATGTTACGTTATTATAGAGCTGTTTGAACATAAATCTAAACTTATAATTATTAGTACTGAATTTGTCCAGAGGTGAATAGCACATGCAGATATAACTTCTTCAGAAAATTATTTGATCTGTTATTAATGTGTTTTCAGAGTTGATTTTGACTCTGTTATCAAACCACAGAGGATTGGAAATATTTTGATCATTTTGCTGCAGAAAATGTTGATAAATAGTGAATAAAGGAACATTGATTTTAATTGTTCAGGGTAGGATACTTTGCAGAAGCTAACAGAAAGAAAAAAAACTGTGGACTTTTACAGATTCCAGGATCAGAAGTAACAAACTATAGTTTTTATATTGTGTTCTTAAATGGCAAGGTGCAGAACAGTACAAAGTACAGTCTATTTTCTATAGCTCTAAAATTTATATAGAATTAAATATATATTCAGTAAGATACAGTATTGTGAGACATTTCCAAAACATACGTGTGGAATGGTTGCAAGCTTGTTAAGATAAAATTTTCAATTAATGATAATGTATATTTAAATGCAGGAAACTGATGCTGAGGAAGAAGAAGTATCAGAAATAGATTTTATGGATAAAAGCACTGTTGTAAAAACAGTTAGTGTTGAATCCCTTCGAATTGATGCTGTCCTAAAGCTGGGCCTGGGTATTTCTAGAAGGTAAGTAATAATTATTATACATAATTTGCAGAAACTATTGGGTTAAATGTATGTAATTCTCATAATTTCAGGAAAGTAGAGAACATTTTTTATGAAAGTAAGATCCGTCTCAATGGTGAAAAAGTGTTAAAGAAGAGTGTTCATGTAAGTAATGTAATGTCACATTTAGGAAATATCCATAACAGTTTCAGCTAATGCATTTGAAACATTTTTTCTAGAAACTATAAATTACATTGAAATTTATAATTAGTTATTTACAGTTTTCACTTGTAATAATTTATCTGAAACTAGAAAAGTGTAAATGACTTTTTTTTCTTTTAATTGGCCTGATTGTAGAATTATTGTAAATACCTCCAGGCTTGTACCTATTAGCAGTATTCAATGGGTGCATGTTTAAGTTTTAGGACTAGCATTATTGGTATACTGGACTTTTCTCCCCTTACAATAATTATGTTAATTTAATTTATAGCATATACTTTAGTATGGAGGGGTCACATTTGATTAATCTCAGTAAAACTTTTTACCTACAAATATTTCAATTCAGGCACAAACTTCATTCAAAGCCGTTTGTTTTGAATTCACTCATTAACTTTAAAAGTTTCATTAATACTGTTCAAACTAGTAAATATAGCTGGAGAGAAATAGCTAGTCATGTCCAGATAAGATGCACAGTTCACCTGCCTGATATTGTAGTGGGGGTAGGCCAGAGCTCACTTTAACACAAACCTTTGTTATGGTAACTAGGTAGTATAAGAACTATTCTGAAAACATTAATTCAAGGCAACATATGTTCAGTTAAGGATATTCTGTGCATCTAAAATCTCATCAAAATATGTTTGCAATAAAATGACCACTGGCTGTACATCTTATGCATAAAAATGTTGGTGTCATTAGTGAGCTTGCTTCCTGAAGGGGAGTTCCCCCAATGACATCCTCCTACTCCACACCTCACATGCAAGGGTATTTCTTGCAACCTGTACATATTTGAGTCTCACTAAAATCTGGCCAATTTGACCTCTTAAAAGATGTTTTCATTTACATAAATCCTGTCTAGAAGCGCTGGGTTAACGTAATTTTGTACGGTTACTAATATTAGGTTATGAAAATGTTCATCCTACTTATTTTAATGTGTTTTTTCCTGTATAATTTGTTAAATATTCTTCTTCCTTCACAGGTCAATGTCGGGGATGAAATTGATATTATCCGAGGATTTAGTCCTGCAAATCCAGAATTTTTGGTTGTGTCCAGAATTGAACTTCTGTCTGCATTTTCTGAAGAAGAATCCATTAATATAAAGCTTCGACGATCCAAGTCCCTCATCATTGAAAATTACAGTGATCCGTGGAAACAGTCCACATCATCATCATAGATATTTATATATATAATTGATATGGGCACGAAAGAGAGCCAGGAAAGATGATACATGAAATTAAAGTCACTGTGTTGGACAGAAAACATTTCAAATTTTTGGAGGCATTCCAAGTACATGCCAGCAGTTCTAAATATTTGAAACGTTTCCTGTCAAACTTGGTGACACTGGTCGTCTATACCCCCAGTCTTTCTTGTTCACACAAATAATTTTGACAATGTCATGTTACCTTTACTTTTATATATAATATCAGTTTTAGATAGGAAAGAGAGACAGCAAAGTTGACTCACTCTGAAATCACTAGTTAGTCCAGTCAGGCTTATGGAGTGAAAATATTTCAAATTTTCAAGGGGCCTGAAGTTCATCAGGAAAGGTCTAAACTGAATACACAATATATAGCACTTAAGGAAAATGTGACACGGTCAAATTAATTAATACATTTGGATAGGAAAGAAAGACAGCACCGTTGACAGGTAGTGGTCAGCAGGGACAAAATAAATTTTCAAAAATTTGAGGGTTTGAACTGCGTAGTGGATTCATTTAGTTACAGTTTCATTGCGTGGCAACTCCAACTTTAGTTTTAAGGTAAGTCAATCTTCCCTATCCAATTGAATTATTGATGTATATAAAGCAAAGGTAATTTGACATTGTCAAATCAGATATATAAAATTGAAGCATCATACTAGCCAGAGTACAATTTTAGGTTTTCAATTATTATTGTATACTTTGTAATGCTAATTATGTGATTATATTATACAATAAATTTGTACAAGAATTGTTTTGTATTCATTTGTTAATACAGTTATGAACATATTTTATTAGGGACAAAAATGGTCAACAGAAATTTAGAGAGAGAGAGACCTAAAGTAGTGAGTGATCGGCAAGTTAGGGTTAACATATACAAACACATTGGACAAATGAGGATATTTTAGGATGTAGGGCACAAAAAAAGAACAAAATTAAGCAGATTAAATGTAATGTATTGACAAAGGTAAGGACCAATTCTGATTATTCCAAAGCAGAATTTAAAAACAAAGTAGTATTATCATACAATAACATTTTTTCAATTAAAAATCAAACATATAATTTAAAAGTACTCAACATTTTGACTGCTTGACAAAAAGTAAAGTTAATCCATAATGTGAAATTTGTAGTAGTTGCATACATTTTTATAATGTACTTTCCACAACTATTCTACACGCAATAGTTAACAGCTTTCCCACTAAAAACATACTTTGTCCAAATAAGTATAAAACTTGTCTTAAATGCTACATCAATAAAATTATTTGAATTTTGCAAATACAATAACCAACCTGTTCAAACACATCTACAATATAAATTTTATGCCTGAAAGATATAAAATTTATTATAACTTATAAAAACAATTTGATACCTCATATAAATGTAGCACAATCATTTATATTTTAACCAGTTTATTTTTAATGGAAATCCAAGGATACAGTTTTGAAGTTTAATGAAACCTGATGTGGAAAGGTTTTTGTATCAACTAACTACATAAATAAAACCAATGAAAATATTGATTTTTAAGTTCATCAAAGGTAATCTTTGTATACCAGTAATGTGGATGTATTCATTTATATTACATCTACTAACTATAAAAATTGTATGATTAAAATATCAAGAATTATTACACATACAATTTTGTAATTGCTTTATATTAGGAATGCTGTGTGTAACAATGATCATACAAAAAATACAATTTTATTTAGTCTGTAAAGGTACTAGAAACCGAAGTTTATGAAAGCTACTGAACCCTTGCTTCAGTAATTACTCCTTTATATCCTGCTTATTTTCTGGTTCCTTTTCCTGTTCTTTACCAACAGCATCTTTTTTGTTAGCGTCTGGAACCCAAAGACCAGAATCAACACACCTTTTCATATGATACTGTGCTTCTTGTTCAGGCATTTTCATTATAGTTTCCTGAAGCAGTCCTATATCTTGAGTTTCAAAGCATTTTTGAAGTTCTTTGGGTAAACTTTCAAAAACTTCCACAGGATCTAAACCTCCAGGTCCAAGCCTAGCTTTAATTTCTTCTGCTTCAGCCTCAGCGAGAGCTTCTTTCAGTTTCTCAGCAGCTCTATTCCTAATTCTTTGTTTGAACATAGATAGCTCATCATCAAATGACTTTTTATATTCAGCATCTGCTAATTCTATTTTACTGAAAAATGATGGAACACAAGCTCTAGGGTCCACATCAAGCTTTTCTGACAATTCTAAAATGTACTGCATGCAAATACACTGGTGTGCAACATGTTCCATTAACTCATGTTTTTCTTCCATTTCTAAATTTATACACCAAATAACTAAATAATTGGCAGTGTGCTCACTAACTAATTCTGGGTGTTCTTGCAAAAATCTTTTACTATCATCATATTTCCTCAACATACCAAATGCCTTCATTGTTTTTTCACACTTCGAAATAAATTCTTTCAATTGCTTAGCTTTTTCTTCTTCACTCAGATGTTCAACTTTACGTGGAGCAGCAGTATTAATTACTGTTTTTGTGAATCCAGATTTACTAATCGTATCTACATTCCATGGGGTTCCTTTTAACCTTTTAGCAAATTCTTCTTCTTCCGTTTTTAATTTCTTAGCTTCTTCTTCTAACTCAGAAAGAGCATCTTTCAATCCTTGTAAATCAACCACTTGTGAAGGAATTGCATGATTTATCTTTTCTTTTGTGCTTTTTATTTTAGCCTCATTTTCAGCTCTTTTTTTTTCCAGTTCCTCTTGTTCCTTTTTTTGTTGTTCCATGCGTTCCAATCTAGCTTGATGTCTCCACCTAAACAGTGATGGCGTATCAATATTTGGATGAGTGTCATCTTCGTCATCGGATATCTCAATATCTTTCCATTTGCTGTAGTCAACCATTGTTGGAACTTTTAGTTTACACAGTTGAATATAATTTCATAGCCTTTTACTGCTGACAGTCAATATCTAAAAGAAAGATTTAATTTAATACATGTATCAAACACAAGTTTGATGAAAATTCACAAGAAAATGTATTTGCTTTTTTAATTTAATAAGAACTTTTTAAAAAGTATATCACAATTAAGTTTTAAAAAATTAGTATTTATGAAATATCCTACATTTAGAGCTGTGACCACACAATTTGATGTATTGATACACTTTTGAATGGTTATAAAACAAAGTGATATACTAAAGCCATTATTAAAATGAAAATTTTTAGTCTGATTCAAAACTAATAATAAGAAAAATAGCCAAATACAGACAAAAGAAGTGGTAATATAAATACCACACAATGTTTATGGAAGCCTCGTTCCTTTCTTCAGGTGTAAAAAATATTTAAGAGACAACTGCACTGGTCAGTTGTCTCTCACCTCTTCTCTTCTCGAGCCGAGAGACAACTGACCACTGCAGTTGTCTTAAATATTTTCTACACCTGAAGAAAGGAACGAGGCTTCCAGAAATGTTGTGTGGTATTTATATTATCACTTCTTTTGTTTGTATTGAGCATCTTTCTTACTATTATAGTAAGTGAATAAAAAGTTACAGAGAAATAACCTTCAAGCATTACAGGATAAAGGCTTGATTCCTTCCTCAGTTTAGAAAAGATTAACTTAATGAAATAAAATTTTTAGTATATTTGAATTTGCAAGTTTAATCATTTTAAAATTATAGCTAAACACAATTTATCACTGAAAAATAAATTTAGAAAACCGTCAAAATTAAAAATATATAAAATTTTGTCTTGTAAATCTTATTTATCATCATTATCTCAATAAATTATATGGTTGTGGTTTGCTAAGTACAAAATTTAGAGTATGGGATTGCAAAGAAGATTTCTAACACAATTGCGTACGAAGAGGTTCTTATTCATGCCTAATAACAAATAAAACTAATGGTTGACATTTTTCAAGAATAAATGTGGATATCACATAAGCTAACTTATACCTGTACAGTAACATTTTGGCTTAACATTCTTTACGAGTTAATTACGAATCAATTCAATGCAAAGAATTTCAGCTTTGTAATATTCAATTATTATTGTGTGTAATATGAGAAAACCCCTATTTATTAAGTAGCACGGGGAAAAAATTATTAAAATGGCCAAGCATGAACGTATTCAATAAAGTAATACATGATCGTGATCTGTTATGTCGGAATTTGTCTTCATTTTGAGATTTGCCTAAATGCAATAACAAACTCAACGCATATAATTAATCAATTAACATGATTAAATTAATATTTTATAAATGAAATATATAAATACGTATAATATACGTACTGCTGATTAGTGATTACGAAGTTCCGGGGAGACAAGTATATATTAAGAAATGGGCATTTGTGAAAATAGACGGGAAGAATACAGAATTTATTAACTAAAACTTATTGTCGAACACGCAGTCGCACCATTTGACTTACAGAAAGAACAATAATAAAACACTCGTCTGACAAAGAATATAATTTCGTAAAGATATATTCAATTATAAAATTATGTTAATATCTTTGAAATTAATATCGTCTACTGCGACAAATATAAACATACTCAACATCGTTATAGTGATCACATTAGGGATTACCTAATAATGGAAAGTATGACAGTTTGACATTTAACAGTAACAGCATTTCATTAAAAAAAAACTTTTTATAACCGTTAACGATAGTTAAAAGCAAAAAATAATCCATTACCAAAAGAAGCAAAATAAATTCTGAATTTCTTATGGAATTACGTTATAAGGTTGCCACATGTGATGACTATCGATCTTTCCAAGTTGATATCTCTTCTATATAATAAATTACCGACTACAACAGTTCCGCATCATCGCGGATCTACGAACAGATCTATGGCACGACACTCCCGAGAAAAGACTAATGGCCCGAAATCCCGATGACCTAATAACTACATACTGTAATTTCCACAATTGTTTTAATAGGCGATTATATTGTGCCTGAATTCAATGACTGCTGTATAAAAGCTTTAATTTTTTTTTTAATACATTGTCCATACAAAATAATTACTTGCGGTAACTTTCTCTTTTGAAACATTCAAACAGATTTTTTAGGCGATCGTCGAATAGTGAACCTGCTTGTTACTAATAGTATTAGTTTTTTTAAAAAAAATAAAATAAACGCTCAACATTTTTTGTTTACCGAAATATACCATACACATATATAATTTTCTAAGGAGTCCTTTTTAAATTTTCTCATATTGTTTCTATTAGGTGTAATTATCACTCTGTTTGTTAATTTTTTTTAATTGCATTCACCGTGCCATTGTCAGATAATTTTGAAATTTATGGTTCTGATCAAATTAAACACTTATGGTAAATAATCCAAAATAATCAAGGTTTTATAGAATCAGTAAGAATTTCGAAGCGTAGCCTGGAACATTACTGATATTCTTTTTTTTAAAAAAAATAAATTAGGTTACCTCTTTGTTGCCTAGAATGAATTTTCCGAAAATAAATAAATAAAAGTGTTAAATAGAAAAATAATAAGGGCTCAACTTGCATCAAATTCGGGCCAATACATTGTAATGTTTGTTCTGGAATCTTCTAATTAGTTTTTTCCACCTCTTTAAATGCTAAATTAGCTTCAACCAGGTCCTTTAAGTTTATTTTTCTATTCCATTAATTTAATTTACGTCTCCTTTTTATTAAAATAGAACCTGATGAGGTCCCAAAGAGGTAATGAAATGTAGTATTCCAATTTCTTTAATGTCATGAGATGTCATTCTCAAATTTAATTTATTAAAATCAAATTTAGCTGGCTTTTTTGCCCGTTTTATTTCATAGATAATTTGAAATTTAATTTTCTTACTTTAAATTGAAACAACATTTATGGTGTGACATCAATCAATGACGTCAAACTGAACAGATGAATCAAGATTTTAAGTACAGAGTAATTACTTCCAAACCAATTCCGCAGCTGCATCTACAAACTCCCAAACCCACGTCTACATAAAACCCTACTGTTTTTACCATAGATATTGTTTCCCATTTACACCAACACAATCATGCTAATGGCCTTGAATATTTTTTTGTCTCACAGGTGGCCATTAACTTTCTGATTGTCCTCACTAGCACCTACTTTTCTTTCCAAGAGAACATCTTCTATCAAATAAGTGGACAGTTATGGGCATCCTGATGGTACCCTCCTATGCCAACTGGAACAGCAACACTTAAATTTTTCTCCACTGAAACATTTAATCTGGTTGCAGTTCATAGCATCTTCATATGGACCAATGGGACATATGCCCGTTTTGAATTTCTGCAAACCTCTACATCAAAATTTCCGTTAACTTTACTTGGAAATACTCCTCTACCTTCCTTGATGTTGACACATACCTGTTCTAGCCTAAGCATAACATCAGCCCACATTAAACCTACTAACACCTTACAATACCTTTACTTCACTAGTTGTCAGCTAAAGATGACATAGGACATTCGAAACAAGCTTGGCCCCAAGGAGAGCATTAGCTCTAATTGGTTTTCCCAACCTTTTTTTACCATTCCACACTTTAGTCTTTCTAATGTCCACCTAAGTAACATATACATATTTTTTATATTAAAAAATTGAATCATTTCCTAAAGAAGCTGTATTTCAACTTGTGTATCACTGTTCTTCTATAGTAATAATTCTGTGAATAAACAAAGACATAATTTATTTTAATCTTAGTTCGTTAAACCTATCAGTCATTCAAGCTTTTGTATGAAATAAGTTTCATTTAAAACACAAGAGTTCTAGCTAGACTACAGTAGACAACCACTTAGCGCAGCCATAGCACCACAGTACAAAATTTCAATCACTAGAAATAGTAAACAATACTCTCCAAGACATTGTAGTTTATATTACTCTTATCTTTCAAGATGCTATAGAAAGCACCAAACTTACCAAATGCTTATTTCAAATTGAGACACCAACAATTTTTCCTTTTGTAAAAGTTAAATCATAGCTAGCAGTTTTTAAATTTTAGACGAACTCCTTTTCAAATTGCCATCTGAACATTCAAAATGCTCCTCTGTGGGGCGTGGCCCCACGTTGGGAAACACTGTTCTAGTTGGAACAGACTGATAACCTACACCGACCAGATACTCACTGCCTTCATAAATAGAAAAAAATCCTACAAAAACAATTATTCTGTGTCCTGTCCAGTCAACCTGCACAAGCCCACCCTTGAACAATATAGAAAAGCACCCTTACCATAACTTACCTTCCTAGACATAAAAACTAAATTCTATTCTCCACCTGGCCTACATTGGACTCAGTTCAAAATCATCCTTCCCACAATACTCCCTAATCGTTGCCTTCTAACAATCACCTAACATCTGGAACCTCATTCCCAGTCTTGGTTTTTTAAAACTCTTTAAACAGGTGTCATGCCTACATTCCTCTAAAATCCTTCACAAATAACCACCTACAAGATCAAAGAAAACTTACCTGCCTCATAATTCACAAGGTTAATTGCAGACACTGTCCTGCTTTCTAGATCAGTCATACAAAATGACCTTTTCCCAGACACATTTCTGACACTGTAGTACTATTAAACTGTCTAAAACAAAATTCCCAATAGCTGCTCATACCCAAAGCCACAAGACAAGCGATATTGCAATTAATTCTGGTGCTTTTAGGGTTGAATTCCTTAATTTTTTCCCCACCCACATTCTTCTTATTTCTATTTTTTATAGTCTTCAATTTTCACCTTCCACAGTTCAGGTAAATCATGACACACTTCTATAAACTCCTCTAAAAATTCCTTTACTTCAATAAGTCATCATAAGAATAAGTAATGATGTTTAAACACTAAAGGACAAAATTGAATTATATGTGATGAGACCTTCACTCACTCAAAAACTATCAAACAATGCCATACACATTCAAAACTTTCGTCAAATGTCTGAACCCAACTGATTATTTCAAACCATTCTGGAAAACTCAATCCAAGCCATAGACCAGAAACAGCAACGGCTGTTTAGACTCTAAATAGCTTGGCAACTCAAAGTTTACACCTGCTGTCCTGAAGAAATGGGCTCAGGTCCCTGAAAATTTGAAATGCTATTTCTTCCCATCCTGACTGCACCAACTGTCGATTTAAGGAAGTCAGCTGCTCTCTGTGCCTCTTTCCTATCCAAATGAGTTAATTAATTTGACCTTGTCACATTATACATAATTACTATATAATGTACACACACACATCAAAACATTTAAAGAACTTCCTCCTGTCCAGAATGGCAATGCTGAGCTTCATTTTATGGTAAACCATGACCTTTCTACCTTACCAAACAAATTGTTTTTATTATTTTAACAATGTTACACCCTTACTCACTTCAATAAATCAATTCTTTATTGCCAACCTGTCACAATAAATGTATTAGAGTTTTGTGAGGGTGTGGTTTTAGTTGGTCTATTTGTTTAGGAGTGTTGAGAGTGCCATAGTTGTCATTCCTATCTCCTGAACCAGGGCTCCTCATTCTAGGAGTCTCTTAACCAGAAAAGTCGTGAATACATTGTCCTTGAAACATAAAATGGCACTTTATTTATTTGGATAGACGTGTTATAAGGAGTCATCACTATATAGTACATTAATACAGTATACCAAATATTACACATATACTTGGCTATTATGTACTGAAGAATAAGGAAAGGCATTTCAATTAAAAAATTAGCATTTATTAAGTTTGGTTTCAAAAATCACATGAAAATAAAATAGCACAGCCATATATATCTATTCAGTCACAACAAAGTATCACTATGCATTTTATGCACTTTTCTTCATATACTTAATTTCTTCATCACTATCAGAAAGTATTCTTGAGTGTATGAGATTTGACATTACAACACTATCTTCTTCACTTGAATCATACTGAAAATAGATGTTACAAATGAATCAACATATAAATTTACTAACATTAACTTTTTGAGAATCCTAATCTTGTTGAATATTACACACAAAATTGAAATTATGAATGTTAAATAGATATATATTATAAAAATTCAAATATAAAAAAACAACATGAGATAATAATTATATAAAGCACAATTAAAAATAAAGAATGTGTGTGAAGTATAAACTAAATAGGTGTATATAGAAAACAGAATGAACTAGAGACAAAATTAATCAAAGAAATAGTTGAACTGTTTATGGTTATGTATTAAACATTAACTTCTGGAAATTTTAGAATACAATACTAGTATCCAGATTCAATCTACCTTTGATTTCTTTCAAATTAAACAAAAAAAATCTTGACTATATTTGAATATAAATCATAAAAAGTACTCTGAATTTTAATGAAGGTACATATGAAATATGAAGGTAACATTTGCACAAGTCCATAATTTTTAGCCTCTTTAATAAGTTTGAATTTTGTTTAACCTGTCAATTAGTGAGAATTAAAAACATTTTTAATATAGTATTGTTTACCAGAGTGTGAAAATTAGTGTTAACATTTTAGCTGATTTCACAGAAATGTTAGTAGAATAGTTCTTTTCAGTAGCTGCTCTACTCCGGGCTAGACAGATTAACAGTTTTGTTGGGTGTGATTATTGTTTCCAATGTTGAAATTTTAATAGTTATATCTAGTCTAGCTTTCAATCAACAATCCCATAATTCTTAAATATTTCTTTGAATTCAGTGTAAACACTAATTTTCACCTCAAAGTGTGCAATCATCTTTCCAACTTTCAATTTCTTGTAATGTCTAAATATATAGTTATAACATAAAATAAAAAAGGCAGAATAATAACAAGTATTTAGTGGTATGAAATATAATTTGACTAAGGTGCCAAATAGAACCAGCACATTCCTCAAAATAGTATAGAAAATTTTGTATTAAGACAATTTAAAGTACAATTTTATTGAATTGAAAATACAAAATACAAATTGTATTAATAATAGAAGATGTAATACAGATATATTTTTGTGAAAGTTTTCTTGAATTTAATAATAAATGAAGAATATATTCATTAATAAGTTCATTCATTAAGTGTTGCAGAAACGTTATTCTTGCATGCATATGACAGAATTAGTGGGTAAAATATATTAGTAAAAAATTAGATACTGTGGTACAAATAATTCTTTGTAACTGAAAAAGAATCCTATAACTCTATACTTTGTAAATAATAGATTGAGATATAGGACCTGTAGTAATAATCTGAGGAACTACTGAACTAAAGGAACTATTAATTCATTGATAAATTAAAGCTAAGGAAATGCAATGAGGAAAACTCAGGTGCTTCCTCTTGCTTTCACAGCTCAGTGTTATCATCAAATCCCTGAAAAAAAAAGTTGACATTAATAAATATGTATATATGTGTGTGTTTCCTATATGACTTTCTTGATTGGCAAAGGATTGGAATGACAACTTGATTGTTAATTGGAAATCATTCTTGATATTAAATAAAACAATTTTAGTAGTAGAAGAGAAGAATACGAGTTTGCACACACAAGGTTGTAGAAAAAGATTTTAATATTAACAGGAAGAACTTATTCAATTTTATAGGTATATTTTGAAACTGCAGAGACATCTATAACATTTATACAAGTTGAGTGACTTCAATAAAATTAAAATATATATAAATACCAATTGTATGTTATGGAAGCAATGGAGGAAATAAAACCACAAGGAGAAGTAATTGATTCAAAGTTTCACACTATCAGGAAAGAAATATTTGGAACAGTAGTTAGAGAGAATAGGCAAAAGATGATACAGAATTTATCCACAGAATATTAAAATTGGTTCACATAATGTTTATTTGTTTCTTTAGTTTATTTGATTAGTAGTATGAAAATATGGAAGGAGATAGTCTCTCAATACCTTAAACAAAGATTTAATTCAATTTTACTTAGTCTATAAAAATGTATTTACAGCAGTAGCTTTTTGTTTTTTGGTCAAATCATCTGCTTGATCCATGTGGCGTGAATTTAATGCAGCTCATTATTATACCCATTATTATTGACAATTTAAATTTTTTAAAAAAGAACAATGGTTCTCAATTTCACAATGCTTAGTGTGACATGATCTTCGGTTATTTTATCCTGAACCAATTACTTATATTAAAGATTTTGTTGCATCCAACATAGCTGATATAATGTGATCTGCCAAATAATGGAATAAAGCCAGATTTTTACAATGTGTAATTGAATAGGTGAGGCTGGTTTTCTGATTAACAAAGAGAGATTTTTGTCTTGTTTGTAATGAATGATTTTCCTCAATAATACCTAACATATACATTACAATTAAGAATTCCACGTAGTCCTTTGATTGAGGAAATGATGTGTTCCGTATATTACAGAAAACAAGTAATGACGTTTTTCACACAGGAACAAATTATTACAATATATGAAACTGGAAAACATGAATGAAAATAGGATTTATTTCCAATCCATTGTTGCAAAAACTGATATTAGTTCAAACAGAACAGTTAAATTTTGAGTTCAAATGAAACAATTAAAATTTGAGAAGATGAAAAGTGAAGAAATGAAATTTTAATGCAACAAAAAATGATTCCACATTTTAAATAAATATCTTAGATTTAAATTTTGTCAATGGTGTGTTAACATTTCAATATTGTTAGTCAGGTTTTCAATTATCAAAGAGGAAGAAACATTATGGTGTTTCCAACAGAAACAAAACTGTTAGTCTACAGGGGAAAATATTAGTAATTAAGAGTTACACTCAAATCTAATCATTCCTTAAACAAATAACATTTTCCCTTAAGTCAATAAATTCTATTTTATTTGAAACACCACATTCTTTCTTCCTGTAAAGCAAAGGAAAATATAGTCAACAATACTCTTAGGATTAAGTACATGTATGGTGATTTGTGAAATATGTGCAAAAAGCTATTAAATCACAAATAACTGAATCAAATTGTTTTTATTATTTCTACGAACTCACCCTTGAATATGTATAATTGCTTCTAAACATTCTGAATGAATTTAGTATTTGTCTTCTCTTCAGAAACATAATTATAACAGCAATAAGGAATAACACTAGTATGCTCACAACAACAGCTGTAAAAATTAGCATAGCATATATTAGTGTACATAAAAAGTTTCAAAAGATATAATAGATATTATTGAATATTCAGAATATTGTAAAAAAATAATAAAACAGACACTTGGAACACACAAAATCAATTAGTAATAGTATTCAATTCTTACAAAAAACATAAAAATAATAATTTATATAGATTATAACTGAAAAAAATATTTGAAGAATTTAGAAAAATTCTGAACATTTCAATGAAATATTAACATAAATACTAAGCTATGCTGGTCAAGCTTAATAGCGTAATAATTATCTGAACATGAACCAGTGTTTTCAATGTGGTATAATGAAATACATCAAGTTACGTGAGAAGAACCCAATATTGAATTTTTGTTCCAAACATACAATTTTCAGAGATGTTAGGACTTGATCATTTATGGTATACTGAGATCAGCACCTCATTTATGAAAGAGTTCCCTACTACTTACTATTTATTAATGCTAAACAAAAGTCGGACAAAAAGTAGCAAAGTGTAAATGAAAATATTTACGTCCAATTGAAAATAATGAATAAGAAAGATAGCCAATTCAGACCTGAGGAAAGGGACAAGGACGCCAGGAACATTTTGTGGTATTTATATTATCACTTTTTTGTCTGAATTGGCTGTCTTTCTTATTCAAAAAGAAGCAAAGGTTTATTAATAACAATAATAACTATACTAAATAACATTTGTTATGTATTTGTTGATTTATCAACATTTCAAAAAATTATCAGTCTTGTGCCCTGTTTGGAATATTTGTAGCACAATGAGTTTATATATAATTTGAAAGAATAAAATATTTATAAAATATTTTACCAATTGTGATGCCAGTATGGTTGATACCAGGAGAATCTGGTATCAAATTCCTATTATTACTTGGTACTACTTGGCATACAACATCTGTTTGCCATTCAAATATTGGATGATCGTCTAATGCCTGTAGAAGTAAGTAAAATACTAAATTACAGAGCCATTATTATAAATAAACTGAACTATACAAATTATTGAATAAAACAAAAACCTTAAAAAATTACTCAGGAGCTTTCGATCTTTCAAACATATTCATCAGAGTTTTAAATATAAAACGTGAAGACTCCCGAGTATTTTTTTATATTGTTGGCACATGAAAGTTCTTTTCATTAAATAAAAGTTGACATATTTTTAAGGTTTTTGTTTTAAGAACCATTTCTTACTTGCCTGCCATACGACAAATTAATAATTAAATACACTGTAAATTTTTTAAAATAACTGATATATATGTAACCAATTAAATCTCTTATTGTTTTAAAACCAACAAAAAAATGATACTCTAACATTCTTTGTTAAACGTTTTTAAAAATTTGATTTGTTAATTCTAGAATATTACTGTCATAGAAATTTGTTAAAAGTATTACAGTAGAATATTCAAAAAAGAAAATATGAGAAAGAAATTAATATGTGGAACAAATATCCAGTAAAAATAATTATAGTAATATAGAAAATCAAAAAAATATATTAATTTGTTTGAATACAATGTTTTGTCCACAATTTTGGAACTTCTTCAGGTAATAAGGTAAAATACAAATTTGAATTTAGAGTTATGGACATCGTCCTACGATGGTTGTAGTCTAAAGAACGCTAGCCATTGCTCTAAATTCAAAATTGTATTTTACCTGATTACTTGAATAAGTACCTAACTTATGGACGAAGTTATGTATTTAAACGAATTTTCGGTTATAAAATTTATCTGACATATTGGCTGTATTCCTTATTTATTTATAAAATAATAACACTCCCAAAGTAGTTCAAGCCTTAGGTTGGGGTGGAAGACTTTAGAGTGTTCTCAACTGACCAGTGCAGTTGTGTTTCTCTAGGCTCTTCTTAGCAGCTGACGAAAGGCACAAGGATCCCAGAAACGTTGTGTGGTATTTATATTAACCTTTTTTTTGTCTGTATAGGTTATCTTTCTTATTAATTTTTTCTATCAGATGTAAATATTTTTCATTTTAATAATTCTTTATGTTATATGCAGGACAGAACATGATATAAATCCAACTCTATTATTGCCGATTCAGATTACCGAATCTCTTTTTGAAGGCAGTTTTAGGCTAAATCTTTTACTGAACTTGAAATTTCTCTTCATGCCTCTTTAGTAATGGAGGCGTAAAAATTAATTATTATAAATTCAACAGGTGCTTGAGAGGAAACATTGGAATTTCACAGTACTCAAATATCATCATGGTAAATAATACAAATGAATAGTACAATGATACTGCACGCGTGACTAGGGTAATATTATGTAGGAGATCTTCACGTGAGGAGAATGAAACAGCCAGTCGTGCGACCGTCAACGATAATCCGCTCCCAGCGGTCTGAGCCAAAAATCAAGTCCGCCACACAAATCCGTGAAAAGAATATAAATTTGGCAATTACCATACTCGTGTTTTATTGAAAACATCGAATGAATTACTACGTTGATGTCGCGAAAACCCGTAAGTTATTCATAATAGCAAAGATATAGTTGGAAAGTATAGACTACATAAACAGCTAAATCCATCACATAGGTGGCTACTTTAACACACAGCGCAGCGCAATTTAAAATTTCCGCGCAAGTAGAATGCTTCTGCGGTATTACATCGCAGATGATATATCCTCGCAGAGTTGCTTAGAAACGATAAAATATAACAAGATAATATATCTTAATTTTGTTCGATCAAACAAGTCATCTTTTATATGTGCAATAGTGATTTTAATAAATTTTTAATATTCAATACGTCGATCTCCATATATATATATATATATATATTGGGGTGACCACCAATATATGTAACTTATTTACCATTTGTATTGTCAGCGTAATATTGTGGCACAGATTTTGTAGGTCAGCGTTGCGTAAGAATGTGTAGTTTTCAGACGGTATTGTTGTCGGTGAAGAAAAGCACAAGCAGTCGGCGATAGAAACTGAAATAGTGAAGGTCGGTCTGAGTCTCTTGTAGGTAGCAGTCAGATCGTGAGGACTGTTTCTTATAATAGCTTCATAACCAAGTTAATAGGCCTGCCAGTAAGAGTCGACGAAAGCAAAAATAGCTATTAAAATTATTGGCATGTGAAATTGAACGAGTTACGTGAGAACGTAGTACTGGATGTTATTGAACTGATGTAGGTAGGAATCATTGGGAGTTGAAACGTTATTGGAAAGAGTAATTCAATTTCCCTGCTATCAACCAATATTACTGTTCGCGGAAATGTTGAAAATCGACAGTTGATCGTCTGCGGTGATAGGCATTCAAGCGAATATGCTGACGTAGGTTGTGTGAATAGTGAAATACCATGGTCAGTTAAAATCTTTTAAATAATTGATTAAGTGAATCAGTAGTATTACATGAGAGCTGCTCTGATGTTTGGTATGTACGAAATTTTTTATTCCAAACCTAGTATAAAATTCCGTACCTTCCGTTTCTTAAGATTTCGTCAAATTTCTTAACATTTTTCTTACGTTAATGACACTTGTGAAAATTTAATATTTTGTTCTTCTTTAATTTGGTTATATAATTGCTGTTAGAAGCCCGATGATCGACCCTGAAGGTTTAAAGAATTTCGATAAAGCTATGGCATTGTGTAAAAAGTTTTGTATAAAATATAAATGGTAATTAAGTGTTATTGTATTTAAAAATAGATTAAGTTATTTCATTTGCCAAGCCATAATTTGAATACAATATTAATTTGCATCTCACCGTGGTTTTTTGCTTGTTTTATAAAATTGAATACTACATTAATTAACGCCGCAACTTGATAGCTTTGTTTATATCATCATATATTGTAATAAACAAACAAAATCTTTAATTAAAAGAAATTAATAAACCAAAAAAATTAATTAAAATTTGAATGATAGCCACACGTTGAAGACGTCAAATATATAATGATTAAAATGTGGTATTAAACCATTGAAATAATTAACATAATTAATTTAAGATTTAAATTGAAAAAATTTATTATTGCTGATAAATTTACAGTCTAAGATCTATTTTGCACGCCTAATTTCAACCAGTTAACAACAAATACTTTAATTTTTCATTTATTAATTCGTGGAATTTTATGAAAATACAGTTCTTATATCATTACAATCAAATACGTCGAATCTCTATATCTCATGCTCTACCGACTGAGTTTTAAAAAGAACACTGCAATTAAAACATTAACAATTCAATTAATTGAAGTTAAAGGAATACAAAATTAAAATACTAGAGACAAAAGAAAACGAATGAAAAGAAAAAAGCGAACGAAATCTGACTATACCCTTTAATTATTGTTTAGCGACAATGGAAAAGCGAACTCACGTGCTTTGTCGAAAAGACAAAAATGGCTAAAACTCGGGAGCACTAGGAGTTCAGTTCGCGGAAAAACATCGTGAGGAGCAGAACAAGTAATATAACAGTTAGTTGGTAGCGGGACATTTCAGAGGACGGAACGAATAATACTAGAGCAGAGACTAGCCATCGTTAATGTATTATTAAACAAAGTCGTGAATTTAAGACAAAGTAAAAACATTCACGGAAGTATTACCTCGTAAATATCGCTAAGTAAAAGCAGTTTTTACGTCTACAGCCAGCCAGGGAAGGAAGCGAGCAGTTTTTACGTATACAGCCAGCCAGGAAAGTCTAAGAGAGTTTACGTCTATAGCCAGCCAAGGAAGGCAAGCAGACATCAGATAGCTGACATTCAGGAGGATCATCCAAGTTACTCTGAGCCTATCAATTTTGACTTTAATAGTGTAAAATCTGTGAGTCGACTTTTAGAATCAGTGTATAATTTTGCAATAGTGTACTTCCGAAACCAAAAGGAATGCTGGTACCAGCTGGACACTACGTAAGTAACAAAACCAAAACTAATGATTAATTGTAAACGTAATTAAAGGATAGAGTCAGATTTCGTTCTCTTTTAATTGTCAATCAAAGTTGATTTCTTTACTGCTAATTTCTTTCTATCGACATATTGTTTAGGTAAATGGTGAACTGTATGTTAATAACATTTTAAAATCAATTTGTTGTGTCCATTATCAAACCCAGTGAACCCTGAGAAATTAATATTTTAAATTGTAATTGTTTCTGAGTTAAATTAACAAAGTGAAAATAAATAAATAATTTAATGTACTAAATTTTGATTAATTCTTTTATTGAATTAAACGTATCAATTTGTTTATTACAATATATACTTCAGTTATGTGGCTCAGCTAGTACGATTTTTTCCCCTATAAATAGCTACAATAACTTTGACTCAACATTGTTCTAAACATTTATATGAAAGTTGTTATATAGATAAAAATCTGATCTCCAATTTTTTGCAGTACTTCGCTTTATTTGAAATTTTGTCAGATGAACAAGTCACTCAACGTTTACGGATAATATTGATGGGTGATGTTGACCAATTTCCCCGACAGTTAAATTTTCCAGATAACCTTGTCAAAGTAATGGGATTTTAATGTTAAAGTATCACGTGTTAAGCACGAAAACTTTCACCCAAAATTGTTATAAAGTTCTTGGTAAGTAACATATTCTTTCAGTTTGAGACTTCATTCTTATTCAAATTTTCATCACAATATATATTGCAATATACAAAATAGAAAACTTGTAAACTATTTCAATGTGATCACGTTTCAAAACCAATTAAATGTAATAATGAAATATTTAAAGAAATTTTAAACCAAATCTATGAAATTATAAATTTATTAATTTTATAGCAATTCTTAATATTTAGTGACAGGTTTAGAAATTATAAAATTTAAATTTAATTAATATAAAATATAAATAATTTTTCAAACAAAAAAAAAGAATTTTACTTATGTGTTACATACACATTTTACCACGGCTGTTTATTTCAATTAAGACTTATTTTTTTATCTCAGGGCGTTTTGTCGGCTCTCGGAACAGTATGTAATTAAAATGAGATATCAAATTTACAAGAAAAGATATTCAGATTAAATTACAAATTCTTATATTTTAAAATATTCCTCCAAAGTTTCAATAGCAAAATAAAATGAAATTTGAAGGTATAATAATTATTCGAGGTTTACAAGATATTTACCAAATTTAAAATGAACTCTTTTACATCCCTGTTTTTATTGATCTTCAATTTCACATTCACGCAATGTACAAAACCACAAACTTTAAACAAATGAAAACTTAAAATAGGCCATTTTATTGGAATTCACTTTCACAGCACACACAAATTAATTCCTTTAGAGCACCAGACTACAAAATTACGCTCGTCGCATTAAGTCAGTTCGTAAGTATGATTGAGAAGCTATTTTTTCCGGGGAAATTTGTCAGGATTATTGTGATCAAAAAAATGGACAGATCACTGGATAGTAACCAGGCAATTAAAATGTCCTAATATTTTAAAAAAACTTCCATACTCTTTAGTATGATTCCACACGACATTCTTCTTCTCGACGACGAACAGACTAACAATTTTAGGGCCTTTTCAATATTTAAAATGTTTAAAAATTTTACATTAACATTACTGGTCCGACTCCGGACTCTATCGCTCCCATGGCTATCTCTCTAATTGACGACCAACTCCTCTCTACGACCTCCACAGACGTACTAACTATTTTAATAACACCCTTGGTGAATATTACAATATATATATTTTTTAATAAATAAAAAAGATTAAATAATTAAGGATTAAATGAGTGAATTGCCCCACAATGTGGAAGCCAAATTGTAATGAATAGAAAGAAGATGGATTTAATTAGTTAAATTCTTTAACAAAAAATTCTTTAATTTTAAATGAATGAATTGCCCCACAATGTGGAAGCCGCAAATGTAATGAATAAAAAATTAATTAACAAACAAAATTTATTTAATTAATGATACAATTAATTTGCCCAACGTTGGCACGCCGAAATTTAATTTAACAAACAAATATTTTATTTATAATTTGTTGGGCCTTCCAAATAAAACAAAACCTTTATAAGACAATTTACTTTATTGAATATAAATTTACGACATTTGCTCTGTGGTTAAATACATTTAAATCTCAAAGTTTAGCAATTTGATAACACTGCTCTCAGGGTCGTTTACTTGGGCTTGATAAGTAAAGAACAATCAAAAACAAATTTATAAATTAAGTAATTAAACAATCCAAAACCAAAATGAGACGAACGAAATCTGACGAATACCTTTAACTATCGTTTACAAGCTTAATTAATTTTGGTTTCTACTTACGAAATGTCCTGCTGGTACCAGACTAAGTTTCGGGCTTGGGGACACACTTTTCACTAAAAGGCAATGAATCGCAGATTCTACACTTGATGGTCAAACACACGGTCGTAATTATTGGATTTTCCTCCAGGAACTCGATCTGCTTCACCTCCGGGTCATCAGCCAGACATTGTTACTCGCGTATGAATCTGAATGTGGCGCTAAATATTTGATTCTGCTTTGCGTTTTTTTTACAATGTATCTCTCTGTACAGACTTGATACTTGGATTAAAACTTATACCTCTCTCGGTCGAATTTTAAACTTGGGCCACGCTGTTCGTTCTCTTTCAATGTTCCGCTCCCTACTATATCGCTCAGACTGGCTCACCGACTGGAACCTGTAGACCGTTTTTGAATATTTGAGCTGTTAAATTACATACAGCCACACACTTTCTGAATTTCTGTCCTTTCTCGACTGTCTACTACCATACACTGAGCGTCTAGCGAACGAAATTCTGCAATCCCAGCAAGCATGCATTATTTCCACATATTCTAGTAAATAACTTGTGTGTTTTTACGCCGTCAACAAGACAAGTCCAAATTTTGTTCATTAATTAATTATTTCCTTTTAATTACCTCAATATATATATATATATAAATATATAACACAGATGAGTTACAATACATGGCTGAAGAAGCTTTGGGGAGCTCCAAGTGCCATCATACACCGCCGTATACAACTTGATTTATACAGGATTGCAGATTTTTCTTGATAGTTTATGTCAAACTAATATCTTTTAATATTTCTTTATTAATAACAAAATTTGTTCAATATGATGTTTTAATTCTTCAATCAGATTACAAGTTTATTGGATTCTCCAACGTTAATAGCCAAGTAACGTGAATGAGATATCTCACGCTGTTAAGACTAATAAAGCATCCGATGGAAGGAAACTGATAAAGGAGTGCAGAAAACATATATCCTCCGATGAGGATGGTATTGCTCGGATAACAACCAATAACCTTAAACTGAGATATACTTTAAAACTAACCGAGGCGAATGGAATAATGGCCTCAACAACTGCCTGGAAGTCTTGCACCAGTATATTAATTTTTCTAAAAGCCCAGATGCAAAGTTTTAAAAATTTCACCTACTTAATGTGATTTCTGAGTTTTAGCATTGGCAGCATCAATGTCCAACGTAAAATGAAATTACGTAATTCAATTGGTAAATCTCCAAACAGAGATGTATGACCATAATAGTTATGTCAGATCTTGGGAAAGTCTATATTAAACGGGAACTAGGCATGAATAGAGAATGGCGAATCGAATGACTGTGGAAGCGAGCGAGGAAGAATGTCATTCTCAGCTGGTGGCAGGCGTGGAATTGGGTGAAGATAATACTGAATGGAGCCAGGTCACACCCGGAGCCGTTACATCACGTTGGACTCGTAGGGGATTTCCCATCGTGGTCTTTGCCCTGGCTGAGTTACTTTCTAGACCGCGCCGCGAAGAACGTATTATGCCACGCAGCTGGTCGACCTTGTCACGCCAGATTCAACTGTGCAACTTGTAATGTAATGCCAAGAAACATAGATCAGAGGCCAAATATGATTGAACAGAAAAACTCGGGCAAGTGAGCGTAGACGTCGCTCATCGCTCACTTGGGAAAAGAGGTAAGTGTTGTCTGTACTGGAACTTAACTACTATCGTCGGATTTCGTACTCTCGCGCCATCGGAAGGGCGTGGGACAAGTACCAAATGCCCGACCTACCTGATGCAGGTTTTTCTAGGGTTATCCCTGCATAACTTTTAGGCGAATTGCAGGTTAGGATCCTTAAACCAAAACCCGGGGCCCTAGTTAACCCATGGCTACCTTCCTCTACCCTTCCGCACCCCCCCTTCAAATACCTTTCCTATGCTATAAGAGGGGAGTTGCCACTATGTGGATTACCCTATACATAGCCTGTCTACACCTAAAAAAATAACATAATAGAGTTATTTATAAATCAGACACGAACTTATGTAATAATTGTAACTGAAAATGACATTTTAAATATTTAAATTAGTTTAATTATTCAGCCTAGACCTTGCTCAACTTTTCGGCACTTGAAGACTTGCGTTAAAAAGTAATCACCTCTCTGTATATAAAAATTAATGCCTGTCTGTGTCCCCATTATGCGTTCCTAAACCATTCATCCCATTGCGATGGAACTTTGGTGAGTTCTTGTGCGTACCCCTGCGAAGGTTTCTGTCGGCCTTTCGAAGCGTTAGGCAACTCCCAACTGGTGAACAAGGAAACATTTTAAAAAATTCTAAAACTACCGATATTAGCGTCGATTACTTTTCGGACACTATGTGATTAATAGTTTCTATCCAGATGGTTTTAGTGTAGACTTCAACATCTTAAAGCACTAATAAGGGAGAGGATGAAGGGGCAATACATAAAAATAACGCGAAACAAACGAGATTGGTGTCAAGTCCAAGATTATAGACGTCAATGAGTTCAATTCTGACACTTACCATACTGGTTAAGATGTAGTTCGGCCCCTACGAGTGTGGGTGTAAGGGGACGGAACAAATTTCCGTTTACAATCTGAAATCCGTGGACCAATTTCTACAAAACATTAGTCATATTACTTACGATCCAGGAACAAACACTGAGGGGTTAAGACCCCTACTACTTTTAGGAACGTAGTGGAACTTAAAAACATTCCTAAACGGCCATTATTAGCGTCGAATAAAACAAACGATTTCGGTGTCGTTTAATTTCAGAGTGTCATTCTAGAATTTTTAAGTGCCTAATTTAAACTACAAAAGGCAAGGGAAGGAAGTACCCATATGGTGGTTGAAGGGATTTACAAAAAAAAGTAATGCAAAAGACACCGATATTGGTGTCGATTCCGAGGTTATAGGTATTGTTGAGATTAATTCTCGCTTTCACCATGGTGATTAATGAAATTGTATGTTCCTCTTAGTGGAATTGGACGTAATTGATAAAAGGTTACCTGGAGTAGTTTCGACCTTCTTAAGTTACCTGGTAATTTTTTAAAAGGTACGCGCGATATTTTGGTCTCTATTTAGTTAAAGGTTGTATTTCTTTACTCCTTTAAGGTAACGGGCGTATTTTTAACTTTATTAAGATGATATTATTTTTTGCTGTTTCAATTCGTCGTTACTTTCAGACACTTTTATTTTGTGTAGTAGGAGAATTCCCGAATAGCGTGTCATCATCCTGGTTTATTTGAAGTTAGATGCCGAGTGGTTAGGTCGGAGAGGGGAATGTAAATACGTAAATGTTCCAAATACTGACGGTGTAGATGCTGGTTACATTAAATATTTACCATCGAATCATTTCCTACTTTATAACAGGGCAACTTCGGGCACTCGACTAGTATTATAAATAGTATGTATGTAAATTCTTGTGACTGCCTAAAGAGCACGTGGCGGTACTTTTCTACTCATTCTAAAATTTCGTTGCAACTAATGCCTAGGTACAGACCCAGAACAGCTCAATAGGAAGATATTTTCCAAGTTTTTAGTCCATAGACCCGGCAACAGGTAGCGCCAATGTGCTTGTGATAGATGAAGTTGATACTATGGACGTTGCTCTGTTCCTTTTTCTGTGAATGTAATTTATTAATTGACTGTATTTCTTATTCCAGGCATTGAACATGTTTTTCCATTCAATTCGTTTAATGCACTAAAATACATTCTTATTGATATTTAAAATTTTCTTATATTTATAGGTTTTAAACAATATTCATTTTGTGGATACTTTGACAATCCATTTCAAATTCACTATTTATGGAACAAAAAAATTTGATTCTGACATTTTAGTGCGTTTTGAACCATTTAAATATATGCGAACAGACATTTTCAATTATTGACCTTAACAAATGCAAACAACTTTCATGTTTGTGCGATGATCATTGGGAAGAAATATTGAGAACAACTACCAATACATCTTCTGAACCCGACAAAATTGCAAAAGAAAAAAAAATGCAATGTGTCGCATAAAAGTTATTAAGTAACAAAAAAAAATATTCTCTATTATTAATATTTTATTATTCGCCCCCCCCCCTACCTCTCCCGACCTATTTTCTTCTCTTTTCTATCGGCTCGCAAAAGTTTTTCATAAAGTATTGTGGACCGCCTTACATTTTGAGCTGTGCAGGACTGCATTTTCCTTGGGGGAGGGGGGGGGGGGCGGGTGGAAATCAAAAAGTTCCGCTGGTAAGGCATGTAGAGACCACGAACCAATTTTTTTTTTTTAATATTCTACCTGTGGTAGTAGCGGCCGCTGCAGTTACTGATGGATAAGATAGTCCTTTTATAGTCCGTTCATTAAAATTAATTAGTTCTTTGATATGTTCAAGTTCAGTTATCTTTTATGAGTATGTCACGAATTTGGTTACGTAACACATGCAGACCACGAGACGAATTTGTCACTCCGGCTCAAGACAAGCAAATAAAAAATTTTAATTTTTAAATACATGCCCAACTTTAATTGCAATAATCACATAATTAAAAGGTAAATGTAATGAGCTAGTGTACGTGTTTTTGCAATCGGGTGAGATCCTGAAACTAATGGACGGCCACCAACCATCTGGTCAGTCTTCTTATTTATGGACGGGGACGCGTGGTCAGGTAGAAGACCCATCTGCAGAACTTCCGGCACTCAAATTCCTTTGCCACGCAAACTGCAGATAGCCAATTTCTTGGAAAAATCGTCGATATGTTAAATGAATTAAATATAACTCCATTACAACATGGAATAAAGAAATCAATACTAATTTCCTACACTTTACACATACTTTACTCTTTACTTTTACATTAATGTAATAATAAAATATTAAAAATCATTATTACCATTACATTAATGTAAAAGTCTCATCAGTATGTATTGGACCTAGCGTTTTTTTAGGGTAACAGGCTACATGAGGGTAATCCACATAGTGGCAACTCCCCTTTAATAGCATAGGAAGGGATTTGAAGGGGGGATGCGGAAGGGTAGAGGAAGGTATCCAAGGGTTAACTAGGGCCTCCGGGCTATGGTTTAAAGGATCCTACCCGGCAATTCGTCTAAAATTGATGCAGGGAAAACCCTAGAAAAACCAGCATCAGGTAGGTCGGGCATTGGGTACTTGTCCCACGCCCTTCCGATAGCGGGAGAAGAGTTTGCTGTGGGGACGCAGCATTTCCTTCTCCATGCCTCGACCAGTTTAGGAGGTAGCTGGCCGACTGTTCCAATGGGAACAGAGAACAACTCTTACCGTATGCCCAAGGTCTGTGACCCCGGAACATACACCTCTCAAAACAGGCCCAGGTGCCTCGGCATGTGGGAACCTTAGTTCAAAAACGGGAGAGAGGAAAAGGCATCCCAAAGGTAACCCCTTTCTGTGTCTCCTACAAGGTTCTGCCTGCGAGAGAACATCCCTCGCAGGTATTGCCTGCGAGAGAATAGCCCTCGCAGGGCGATTCCGCTACCTAGCGGTGTTTTTTTTTTTTGGGGGGGGGGTAACAGGCTACATGAGGGTAATCCACATGGTGGCAACTCCCCTTTAATAGCATAGGAAGGGATTTTAAAGGGGGGATGCGGAAGGGTAGAGGAAGGTAGCCAGGGTTAACTAGGGCCCCCGGGCTCGAACAATGCTACATCTGTATTTTATCCCCTATTGTTATTAAATTTTAATTTCAAGCACTATTTCTGACGCTATGAAAAAGCGACAGTTTCTATGTCACCGCTTCAGACTTGTACGTCCTTCAACCTTCACTGCATCTTCAACGCTTACGGAAGATAATAATTAAGCGATTTGAAATTATCTTCGTCGATCGCTTTCGCCCACGTACTTAATTTCAATCGTTATAAATGGTTGTACTATATTTTTCCTTAACTGAATTTGTTTACCGAACATGCAAATCGATTCTATAATTTCGTATTCAGCCAGCGCATCTGAAACACTTCATTCTGTTGGCTCATTAAGAATAAATTTTTTGTAAAGGAATCGCACAAATTATATTAACTTTTTATAATGTTTCAACGAATAATAAAAACTGTGTGAATACCTAGTATTTGCTGTCACATGCTCATAACGCAGTGGTACAAGGAAAGAAGGAGTAATCCTGTTCTAACCACAGTGTCCCTGACCTCTCTGGCTGAAGGTCGCAGCTTCTCACCAGTCAGACATGATCAGCTTAACTCTGTTTTAAACTACGATTACATGTAAAGTAATATCAAATATGCACAGCAAACTCATTATCAATTTCACAGTATTGACCTTTCAAAATGGAAGACAACGGAATTACGCGCTGGTTTCATGCCCAATTGTCTTCTTCATTTAAGCAAAACCCTGATTCCCAAATAAGGACAATTGGATTTCTATGGCAACGAGTAGACTACAAATTCAACGATTAATTTCTGGTAAAATTTCTTGGAGATTCCATTGTATGAGTTGCTATGGAAATGAATGCGAGAACAGATGAAATAGAAGGGTTAATAAGTATCGTGTCTATCAGATGAAAAGCATAAAACGATGTAAAAGAGAATGGAATAAAAGATCTGAGTAAAGTTATACTGGTATGAATAATTGAAGTTCAATGATTCGAAAAGTAAAAAAAAATCTGTTTGCCTTCACGGAAAATGATTAAAAGCTGGAGCGTGAACGGTTATCTGGACGTAACATAACTTAATAATGATGAAAATCATCTGACATTAATTATAATAATATAGATAAATAACTGGCCTTGAGCCAGAACTTTATTTCAAACAAATATCTAATTTACAACTACGACGTTTCGTCTTCATTTGGTCTTCAGGTAAAACAATCTATATAGGTATTTATAAAAAATTGTATATTAACAAATGCAAATTATATTATTTAAATTTACTTACAATTTTGTATACAATCTTACATTAATAATTTTAAAAAAAGTAAACTTTAGAGGCAAGGTCCTACTACCTTTCCCTGATGAAACCTAAATGAAACTCTCAGGGGACAATGAAATGTTGCCGAAATCAATCTATTGTTGACTTATATCTTAACCACCCTATAAAGTTTAAATTCTGCAACAACAGTCTGAAATATATTAACAGAATAAATGTTTAAATTATTAGTATCAGATTTTACGTTTAAAGCTGTTGGAGTGCAACGGATGTGTAACATCTCACTCGTCAATCTGGAAAATATTTCTATATCTAAAAACAAGACACAGCTCCAATCAAATGTGTGAATATAATTAGACACAACTGGACAAATTTGACTATTTAATTTAAAATTAATTTTAACGATCTCTTTTGTTTGGTCTATATACGAGGCATAGCAATTAGTACATTTAATGTTATAAAAAAACATGATTTTTATTATTATTTAATATTAACTGAATTTATAATGTTAAATGACTTAAATATGATTCCAACGTCATAATTATTAAATAGATCTATGAATTTATGTTGGATATTAGAAAAAAATAACTTTTTATTGCTAGGATTTATAACGGGCACATTATTAATTTTGTACTTAACATTAACCAATCTATTTTGATGTATTTTCAAATAAAATGTGCGATATGAATTAACTGATATCCTAACTTAATTCCAATTCTTATTCGCACTCTTACATAATTTTTGCCTACAATTACACTTCTCCGTGCTACAGAGAATTGAAAATCCGCAAAAAGAAGCAGAAAAAAAATGCCATTTTACTGTGAATAAATTTCAAAGTAGTGAATTTTAAGTGTGATAATAGTTACTAATATGGCAACTCTGTCGAAACTGCATGGAATAAATACTGGCACGGTTTGCTGACTACAACAATTTATTGAAACCAGAATTTACTGTTTTAAAGTACAAAAGATCTTTAGTTCTAAAGCGGTATCCAAAGAAATCAACTCAAAATTGAACAGAATCTTTCCCGAGTAATGTTCAGACAGTATTTAATACGCACACACTATGACATTTATAATAAAAAAAATCAAGACGAATCTGCGCGGATAGCAGCTGGGTAATTCCACACGTAAAGGGGTCTTCAACGTGGTAAAACCCGTCAGATTAAGATGTGGCTATATACAAGCCAGTTTAGCGCTCAAACATTGCGTTACGTAAACGTTTGAAGGCAAGCTTTCCCAGTGTCGTCAGCACTGACGCTTGTACGAACCGATCTGCAGAAGCTTTTAGCAAAACAGATCGCAGCCATCATGACAATACTAATGAAATAATAGGATATAGACGCCACAATTATTAGAAATTAAATAAATCTACTGTAGTGTTATATACTAAAAATATTCTGTTTCGTGATATGTTTCTAAATCGCAATATAATTGCGAAAAGGCAGCATTTTATAAAAGGCAGCATTTTATTTTAAACAATTAAATACAAATGTTACCTACTTACGCAGAAAAATATTCAAATCGTATTTCAACTCAAGTGTTTATATAATGAAAGCTACAACTAGCAGAATAAAGCGAAATAAATACTGCGTGTTAACAGATATGAGTCAGAATAGATTGCTAAAATAGAATTTACGGACAAAAGTGAGCTTAAAGACTGGAAAATTTTGTCGTGAGAATTGGTAAATTTATCTTACTGAAATGGCGATAAAATCGTTATAGCTCTCTTTATGAAAAAACTTTCATTGTTCAACGTACGCAGTTACGAGTTCTCGCGAGTAGCCTATAAAAACACTGGTTGAATGTCATTCGAACGGGCCTAGTAATTATTAAGGAATAAACCAGACAAATTCGGCAAAAGTATATTTTAATAAAATAAAAAAAATAGAACATATTAATAAAAATTAACATCGTTCCTGTTTGTAAACTATTCATGTGCATACATAATTTTTTTTAAAAAATGAGAATTTAATTTATTTATTCATATTTTACACACCTGCAACTTGGGATAAGAGTGAATCTTATATTTAAATGAAAAAAAATTACTTCTCATTGAAAATTAATAATAAGAAAGATAGCCAAATACACACAAAATAAGTGATAATATAAATACCACACAACGTTTTTCTTGGCACATGAAGGAAGGGACAAGGATCCCAGAAACGTTGTGTGGTATTTATATTATTACTTATTTTGTGTGTATTTGGCTATCTTTCTTATTATTAATCTTTATTTACCTAAGTTTACGTCTGTTACTGAAATGAGGATTACGACAAATAAAGACAATTAAAATGTGTTTCAAAGTTTCTTGAAATAATATGAAAATGACTACTTCATTTTAGCTTATTGAGTTGATTGATGTTGAATTGGTGGTGTACGTGTCAAATAAACTGCATAAAACTCTCAATTTTTATTTTGTTTAGTGACATGGTCTGAATCCAATACTGTACATAAGTACTTTATTATGCTAATTGGTGCTTGATGAATTTGTTTTATACAAACATCAAGAAAATTCAAGGTGAAGAATTTTTATTCATGTCTGAAAACTGAAGAAAGGTGATTTCCGTTAAAAAAAATTATGTTGACATTTATTACTGGGAACTAGCTGCGTGCCCGATGCTGCCAGGGTTGTTATAATTAAACTCAGTGACACACATAAACCCGGATTTGACTGCAATATCGGTAAAGATGCTCCCCACCGATTCCGAAAGAGGTTGAAATTATTCACAAAAATTTCTGCAGAAACGCTATCAATCTCATTGACTCTGTAAAATTTTTGTTCGTCGCAAATATTGGTCGTCTTAGCATGTTTGAAAACTTCCCCCGTCTTGTTTCCGTTTCGAAAGGAACGCGTGTACGCAATTTGGTCAAATTTTCTCCACGGGTGTGGATTTATACATACACACAAACACAACACGTATTTTCAATTTTATTTATTAGAAGACAGATTATACGTATGTCAACATATCTACAATAATAGGCAGGGGTAAAATCAAACTTTTATTTTCTAGGCGAAACATTATTTGTTTCACAAAGATAGGACTCAGTGGACTGACCAAGAGTAGGTATTTTTGTTAACGAAAAGGGTAAATTTGAAAATGCGATTAATTATACATCAAATTTAACTGGGAGATAACAAGACTTGATGTTGTAAATGAATCGACCGATTTTTAATACTTTGAAAAATGATATTGGGAATTTAAGCGTAAGTAAACACGGTTGTGATTATGGAAGCTCGACATTAATGCCTGTAAAGAAATGAAAATATTTTTTCATGGAATGGTATTGTTCATCTGGACTAAGAAAACATCTGGAAAATATGTAGAGATGTTGTGCAGTGGGCTGCATGTAGAAGCAACTATTTAACGATGCCGTGATTGTGTACTTTGGACAACGCATAAACTCTGGCGCTATTTGCGGAACTGATAAAAATATTGTAATATATTAAACTAAGGTGTTGTTTCTATTTGCTTCTTTTCGAGGTTTGTCAATAGGTATATTGACTTTATCTTTCTGGCATACAAGAGTAGATCAATTCGCACATTTATATAATAAAAAAGGATGTATATTTGAATTTATGTATTTACGTTCATTTCTATACATATTTAAACGCGTGGAAAGATTGAAACAAAAATTGGTACACATATTCTTCAAAACACGAGAACGGTACTGTGGTGGCGACAATCCCCTAGCATAAAGGTGGAAAGAATAATAATTAAAAATGTTATTATATTGTGTTAAATTACTGCGCGCAAAGAGACCATGACGTCACGACAGAGAGAAATATTACTACGCGACGAACAAAGGAAATAGTTCCTATTTCCGTAATGCATAAATATTTTCATGGAATAAAAAGTAAAATTTTATCCTGAAATACTCCAGAGAATGATAATAAAAAACAATACGAAATACTTAAGATCCTTGCTGGAAAAATAAGTTAAATTTAGTGTCATATAAGTGACTCCAATATGGCGACCATTTGTTTACATTGTGAATATAGCTAACGATTTCATCAATTTAATAATTTGTAATGTCTGAAGACTAAGGGAAAATTAAATCCGACAGTACTCAAGGAGTATATTTAAGAAGAAATTCGTAGGTATGTTTGTTGGCATTGATGCAAAAAAATTCAATGTATTTTATAGCTGTTCAATTAATGCACTATCGGTCAAAAGTATGTACGGATCTACGAACATTTAGAGTTAGGTTAAATCACTTATTGACTAAAACTTGATATAGAATTAAATACTTTTTAGGTTTATATAAATAAGTACACGGGAAACGCCGGGCACACATCTAGTACAGAATAAAAGTGGTGAAAATGATATAATATCGGAACGGTTTTTTTTAAGAACTACCACCATTCCCTTCCGCGTGGTATAATTTTTTCTATCGGCCAAACAAATAGTTTGTGTTATTCACAAACTAAAAATAAACGAGTTCCGTATAAAGTCAAAACTACGAAAATCAAAGTTGAGTTGCATGAAGTTTATGGCACATCTTTTAAACAGTTTATAACTGGGTATAAACGAGATAGACATCTACAAATGACGAAACAATTAGGGATACCACCCACTGAGGAAACTGTGCTAAGAATGAACCACGATATTGTGTGTTGAGTGTTTGACTAGGCAAAATTCATATCCTATGGATCAAAGATTTCAAATATGCAGGAAAACCTGTGTGTGAAACATATCAGCAATATTCGTGACACGTTTTTTCTTACCGTGGTGAATGAAGGTCTGTGTGGTCGACTCAGTCTTGGTCGTAATACTAACGAGTTTCTCCGTCTATGCGTAACTTTTTATGAAACATGAATCTACCGATACATTATGGAAACCAACGTCCACAATGAAGTTTCAATGGCGAAAATTGTAGAAATGAAGATCGAATTGTTGCCAGATCCACCGTATTCCCCAGACTGCTCCTTTGTGACTGTTTGAAAATCTATTTTTACAGATATGGAAATAGTTTTTAAAACAATAGTTTCTTGGGGGGAAAATCATGTCAAAACGAACGCCTATTTTCAGGACTGCTTCAACATGTGAAGAAAAGGTAGGGGTCATTTCATGTCAAGTGAGCAAATCGCCTTTTGGGTACCACCTTGGATTTTGATGAAATTTGGTGATAGTGTTGAATAAAGCTTCAAGTGATGTCTAAGATTCACTAGTAGTATAGAGTTTTGTTTTATATTTAGGGCAACAGGCTACATGAGGGTAATCCACGTTGGGCAACTCCCCTTTAATAGCAAAGGAAGGGATTTGATAGGCGGGATGCGGAAGGGTAGAGGTAGGTAGCCAAGGGGTTAACTAGGGCCCCCAGGCTATAGTTTAAGGATCCAACACGGCATTCGCCTAAAGAAATGCAGGGAAAACCCTAGAAAACCTGCATCAGGTAGGTCGGGCATTGGGTGCTTGTCCCACGCCCTTCCGATAGGGGAGGAGTTTGATGTGGGGACGCAGCATTCCCTTCTCCGTGCCTCGACCAGTTTAGGAGGCAGCTGGCCGACTATACCAATGGGAATATTGGACAACTCTTACCGTATGCCCAAGGTCTGTGACCCCGGAACATACACCTCTCAGAACAGGCCGAGGTGCCTTGGTTGTGGGAACCTTAGTTCAAAAACGGAGAGAAGTATAGAGGGGGGGGGGGCGCCAGGGCCTCCTGAAAAAAAGTCACCTGTACAATTCAACCGTGCGCGTGAATAAATGATGAAGTTTGAAGTACTACTGATGGCAACTACAGACAACTTTTTATGCTCTACATGTAGGTTGCTGTTCCGAGGTTTAAAAAGTTTTAGTTTTATTGCTGTTATCGCACAAAGTTTCTAAAAAAAACCGTCAAGTCAATTTGAGGCAGATCTTTCGTGCTTATAACTTTGAAACAAAACGTTCTACAAACTTAAACTTTCGTAAGCTAACTAAACCCATTACTGATTTTAAGCTGCCAAATTATTATCTTTCAAGCTCACTTTGTTGTCAAGATATATGTTAGTTAATATGAGGTTCAAATTTTATGTGTCAAATTTTGTGAATTTTGAAACCGAAATAGCAAAAAACCATTTGCTACAATCAAGTTCTTTTTGTTACCATTACAAAGAGCAGACTTTTTTCTTTCAGAGTCATATAATTTCATTTTAGAGACTCATAATTTAAGGTCTCCAGCATAAAGGTCACTGATGCACGTTCTAACAAATTGGCAAGTTTCAGTACTATTGTTGGGAACTGTAGCAGATAGCTTCCTGAAAAATGGCAGCCAGAGACAACTTTTTATGCTCTACACGAAGGTTGCAGTTCCAAGGTTTAAATGTTTTATTTTTATTGCTGTTATCTCATAAAGTTGCTTTTCACACACAAATAGCAAAAAACCTTTTGCTACAATCAAGTTTTCTTTTGTTACCATTGAAAAGAGCAGACTTTTTTCTTTTAGAGCCATCTTATTTCACTTTTGAGATTCATCATTTAAGGCCAGAAAAATTACTTTGAAAATTGCATACTGTAGGAATGTGATGAAAGGAAATCATTTGTACTGGCTGATTCAAAACTATTGTTGTTAATGATGCTTAATGTCAACCGAGTGGTTTTTATTTATGGTTTTGCAATATGTGAAAGCTATGTAATAAAATTAATGCTATTAGTAGGTTATATATGCATTGCAAAATCAAAAATTATTGCGTTGGTCCATGGTGACAGGACCCCAGCTATACTACTTATTTTACACAGCTTTGTCTCAGACACATATCTGTCCCTGCACAAAATTTCAGCAAGATTGGAGATGGTGACTAAAAATTTTATTTGTAAATTTGGTCACTTGGCATGGAATGACCCGTAGGCGATGCGTATCGATCTGTTACGAGAGTATGTTTAGCAAATGAAAGGAATCAGCCTAGAAAAATGTGTTATATTGTTTGGTAAGTGCTTATTGATGCATATACCGTTGAAGTAGTTTACTTCACACTATTTAATTTCAACTCTGTAACAATAACTGGTAATCTGCAAAACCTAAATTTAGTTTCAAGTAGAAATCAGAGGTCTTTTGGTCTTCCTCTAAAACATTTCAATGAGGAAGTGTACTTATTAAAACTCCACTTCCCTTCAGCTGAATCCACAGTTGCGTTCAGTAACATGGGAATAAATATATAAACGTGTATGTTGCTCATAACGGACGTGACTTTCTACTCCGTAAAGACATGAAAGCAACTTTCACTACCTTCAGCCTAATGAAAGTAGAGGCCGCGTAACTGGAAATGTTACCACAAGTCAAAAACTAGAAATTAATTGTTCTTCACTGAGCTACCCATACGCAATCCCTGCACGATTATTTGGTACCGATAGCAGCATTACATTTTCTACGTATCCCAAATTAGTACTCTAAAACATCATTAGACACAGTCCCAGTACAAGATCTAAAACGCGTAGTTCATATCTAAATAGTAGTTCCGAACATGTCTGAAGGCCAATTTTTTTCTTGCCTAATATCATACTTTTCAGATGAAATGATTTTAGAACCGTAATCAATAAATGTGTTATTGTATCATAGCTATTTAATGTAAAAAAAAAATTAAGTTCCATACAGCAAGTAAGATGCGCAGTGTTTCGCAGATGTGAAGATTAAAATACAATTAAGTGAAAACCATATGCGTAAAAATAAGATACGTCAGTTCTCGCTTGGGTTTTAAACTGAATTACAATACAAATAATTCTGATCCATTTTCGTTCCTAGATTGACTGTGAGTTACCGCATTTCATGGGGGTCACCATTTTATCACATGGAGGCGATAACAATGGGAACTCCTTCTCCCACTATTACAAGACTGGACTTCCGGCGTGATTCAACGGCACAAACCCACTTTCACTTAAATACACTCTCGAGAACAAACACGAGAAAGTGTTTTGGAGAGACAAAATATTTTTTTTAAGCCAGTATGTGTTAAAAAATGGGCTTTTGCAAATTAACGTGGAAATAAAGGAAAATTTATTGTTAGTTTCACAACAAATAATAAGTTAGCATTAATGGCGAATACTTAATTAATAAGACGAAACGAATACAAGGAGGAACGTGTAAAAAAGACAAGAAAAGGACTACGAGTAGAAGAACAAAGAAGAAAAATATGAAACGAACATGGTTCAACAAAGATTCTAGTTTAATTCATCAAGCAGATATTGAAGAAGAATGGAATATGGTATATGTAATATAAGGCAACCGGAAATATAACCAGATACATAATATAAAAATGACCCCAAAGAAATCGCCAACATTTTATTAAATACAACTCAAGATAAAGTTCAGTAAATTACACTTCGGGCAATATAAACGGTAACAAGAACTAAAACCCTTTCCCCCAAAACAGTATAAATAATAACAAGCACCACCTAAATGACCCCGTAGCCTTAGGAGAACTGCAAAAATAACAGAAATAAAAATACGTATTCCCAACACATTTACAATTAGATAGTTAAAGAATGCAAAATACGATTAAGAATAATGCAGAAACTGGGGAGCTAATAAAGAAATACTGCTGACAACAGCCATAATTCGACCCAAAATAGATTATGGTTGTATATTATATTCTGTAGATATAAACAAACTACTGAAGAAGCTGATGGAATACACAATCGCTACACGCTGCTTTCTCACCAGCCCAATGGAAGCTCAAGAAACATCAGAAGAACAAAGAAGAGTTAAAGCATTACTGTCCTATAACACTGTTATCAAAAATAACATCACAACCATTCAGAATTCTAAACAGTGAATCCAAACAACAGTTCCCAATTTATTCTAAAATAAAGAACCTAATCAATAAAGAAAACCTACAAATCCATGATATTGATGCTGAATAGGGATTGACAATTCACTCAATTTACATGCTCGAATAATTCGGCATCTAGTGGCAGCAAGGAAGTATTGATTCAAATTAGTCGGGAAAAAGGCGCAACAGGACATAAAGAAAATTGAAAGCAAGGGGAAAATAAAGATATAACTAATACTCTTAAAAAACCGACAGCAAAGTGAATCGAGGAGAGCAAAAACTCGCCACAAGAATTAGAACTGGGCATACTTTACTAACTCATATCCACATCATAAATAAGAACCCAGCGCCAATACATGAATTATGTAACGTGCAAATAACAAGTCATGTTAAACAGGACTGCAAGAAATACGAACAGAAATATGTCCTGGGAAAAGGAGAGCTCAACAAAATTACCGAATCAACATCATACTAAAGTTCATTATATTAATAAATTATTAAAGGAATTTTAAAAAAGTATATAATTTTTTAACATAAAAAAATGCAATGGAATTGTAAGATCGCTAAAGACCAGCTTCTTAATGCAGATAAAATAAAATTTCAATAAAAAAATAACCGTCGATTTTAATCACGGATGATGAAATTTGTAAATGATCAAAATGTTAGCTAATTTCTGAACATTCAAAGACGGTGGATTAAAAGAGAATCTTCTTTCAAATTAACAATAGATCTTTGAAATATAATAATTATTTATTATATATAAATAAATATCTTTTAAATTTCTACAAAATGAGATCTAAATTATATAAGCATAACAACAACACATTTCATGTATATATATTGTAATGCCTTTGTCGGCAGCAGGCATTCTAAAACTGGAGTCCAACGAGGGCAGTTGCGGGCAGATATTTGATCAAGTAAACGTTGCGGACAGTAAATTCAAAGAGTAAAAGTATTGGACATAAATTCGTCGAGAAGAGTTGCAGTAAAAGTTATCAATATGCAAAACCATGCGTAAGAAAATTTCAAATACTAAAACTGTTAGCGAATTTCATCGAGAAGGAGCTGATAACAATCTGGCTGAACAATAGTTAGAACGAGAAATATCATATTCGCCGGTGAGAAAGAGACTTAATGCGTAGGATCACAGGAGCTGTACCGAGAAATCGTTCCAGTGGATAGATACCAAAGTTTGGACAGTGTTTTGTAATCAATTTAAATTCAGTGAAATTATGGCCTGTTAAATGTGAAAAGTTTGTAGGGCATCTGAACCCAAAACAAAAGCCGGGTACCAGCAGAGATTGTAAGTAGAAAGAAATTTAATAAAGGTTTTGTAAACGTTAAATAAGGATCAAATCGTCAGATTTCGGTTTCAAGTTTATTTTATTGTATAACTTTAATATTGTAAAAAGATTTGATTGTTTAATTTAAATGTAAAAGATTGGTTCTTTATTTAGAAGGCCCAAATAAACGACTCTGAGATGAGAGTTGATAAAATCTGTAAAATAGCAAGAAATGTTATTTTTTTAATTGGATTAAATTAATTGTTTTGTGAAGTTTAAAAATTTGGTAAATTATTTTGAATCCTTCACGTTTAAAGTTAAATAAAATAAAATCAATTGCTTAAATTCTGTTAATATTGAATTCATTACAAATTGGCGTCATTAACGTGTGGCCAACCATTGAATTCTTTTAATTCTTTTATTCATTACATTTTGGTACGTCAACGTGGGCTCATTAATTTTTAATTATTTCTAATTATTACATTTTGCCGCCTCAACGTGGGACAAATTCATTTTAATTTATTTGATATATATATATACATATATATATATAAATTGTGGTAATTAAAAGTAAATAATTAATAAATAAACAAAAATTTGGATTCGCATTGTTAGCGACATAAAACACACAAGTCGTACACAAGAATGCAAAGTTTGTGGGTATTGTAGAGGTTGGTTCACTAGACACACAGAGCAGAGTCTGTGGGCAGCCGAACTCCAGTAAAGTCTTCGTGGAAATATAGCAGTGGACAGACGAAAAGTATAATATCCAGAAAGTGTCTAGACACATGTAACAACAGCTAAAACAGTTAGAACATTTTACAAGTTGCAGTCTGTGAGATAACTACGTAATATTCAACTCTAAATATTTAGTGTGTTGAGTCTAAATTATTATATTTCTCGATTCAGACCACTTTCTTCGATTTATGGAGCCCAGGTAACTGCATCCAGCAGTTAACAATCTTCGGAACGAGCTAATAGGATTTCCTAAACGAACAGTGAACCAACTATTGCAAACCATTTTGTCAAACTAAAAGTTTTTTTCTATTAGAGTCAGTGTATAAAATGGCCTGTCTATAAAGTGCAACAAGTGTGTGTGTACGAACGAGACAATTTCCTTGAGTACCAGAGACAGTAAGGTAAAATTCCACAGAATTACTATCTGTAAACTCAGAAGTAAAGATATTATCGTCAGATTTCGAGTTTCGTTCAGAATTTAAAGTTTATATATTATGTTTTTGCACTGTAACAATCTACAGATGAATTAAGTCCATGATTAATAGCTTTAAAAATTCTAATTGTTTATATAATGTATTATTTTAATGAATGCCTAATTACTAATATATATATATATATATATATATATATATATATATATATATATATATATATAAAGTATGATTCCTGCTCCAGCAGAAGCTTACTGTGGAATTCTTGACCCGAAGAATGGGTTCTATTATTTATGGCTTATAAGGAAAACAGTTCAGATGCCTGCCATTCTATTTCCAAACAGGCGACAATGAGATCACAGCCTGATTGCGTCATACAATAACGACGGAGCACATGCTTCAACTATTTCTTGTATACAGCAGATAGCGTTGCTGTTACATGTATCATCTTCATCCGAAATTTATACATATTTTAAGGGGCGTGCAAATGAGCAACAGTTTCGGCATATGGCCCGGCAATATATCGGTATAGCAGAGAAACGTTGCCATCATTTTTAAGTACCGGTCATCGGCTCTGTGTCGAAAATAAGAAAACACTGCCATGTCACAGTAGTTCCCAGACCTTACATAGATGTAGTCAATCAGCTGTGTTATCAATTAACATTACACTTTGTTTTCTGTGTAAAATTATTCATTATTCCATTTACGAATGAGTCAAACGAGATAACTATTGAATTTATCACTGAAGTTCGTTCAAATCCATCATTATTGAATGTGAAGTCGATGGACTATAGATGGAGATCGCCAAGTGAAGAAATAACGTTGGCAACAGTTATGACGAACGCAAAAAATGAAAATAAGAAGAAAAGGTTAATTTCTAATTTTTTAAATTAATATTTAACAAATAAAGAGGCCTAGCATGTACACACTTTAACAAATTCATTTAATCCTTCCATTACGAATACTTCTCCAAGGATGTGGGAAATTGAACAATCGGATACTCTGATAAAATACATCAAAGATTTCTAGGAGAATCCTGTCGTCAAGAATCGAAGGGTGATTGCCAATCTGTATTGCTTTCCTTATGACCGTGTCCTTTTCCTCATTCTTGGGCCCAATTTTTAAGCATATATTCAAAGTCGGCCTTGGACAGTTTTTAAATAAGTAATTGTCAATAATTAATTCGTTGCTTAAATTGTGAAGTGTTTCTCGTTTGTTTAAATAAGGTCGAATCCAGGTACTTGATCTTATTTAATGACTTGGAATCTTTTTATCACAATTAATGCTGCGCTAATAAGCACGTCGTCATTTTCAGCCATTATTATTGTACTACGTGGACACGGGAAATGTTCTGGCTCCACTGTGGCCGAAATATTGCCGAGATATACAAATGTATGACTGGCAACATATTGCCCGGGCATACTTCTCGGTAAATGTTGCCGGACCATAGTTTCCTAAAATATTGCCGGCAATGCGGAATTTTTGTTGCTCGTTTACGAGAACCTTTACATACTTCTTATATCCGTAACATTAATTCTGTTCACCAAAAAATTAGATCCGAACATATAAATACTACCTATTTTGTAATTTATTGGGTTTGTAGAAGAACGTTCTACTTGGCCTCCGGTCGTTTTAATTCTGTACAATTCTAAGTTGTAATCTGACTCTGCAATATTTAATACAAACGCAACGTTTACTACTTTCTAGTATTTTCAATACATCGCAATTTTTCAAATTAGATTCCATCAGTTTCATCTAGAAAGGTTCATATTATAATATGCATACTCCTAATCGTGCACAACAATTACAATCACACTTGGCAGACGAAGTGGTTGGTAAGGGGGAAACATAAAAAATAATCCGAAACCGACCGATATTAGTGTCGATTCCGTAGTTTTCGGGTTCGCCAAGTTCACCGGTAAGAGTTCCAACAATAATGAACGAAAGAGAGACGATTTAACAATTATTATGCCTCAGATACCTCGGATCCTTTGAACTGGAGTTACCGATCGCAATCAATAAGTCAGAGCAGAACCTGGCAAATATAGAGATGAAATGCGTTCGCCATTTTTCTGCCGTAGATAACTTTAAATATTCCTGGCGGGTGGATGTATTTATTTATTCTTGCTCTTCCGATTAAAGTTTGGGCGAGTTTGCGCTATGGATATAATTAATTTGCTTGTATAATAATGATTGCGATTAATATATTGTAGTAATTAAAATGAAATAATTAATTAATGAACAAAATTTGGTCTTGTATTGTTGGCTGCGTAAAAACACACAAGTTATATACAAGAATATGTGGCAATAATGCATGCTTGCTAGGATTGTCGAAGTTCAGTTTTACGACACAATTACAACGATCTAACGCCGACTATTATAGTTCGGAGTCTAGCTTACATTCATGAGCTAGACATTTTTCTTCAATATTGAGAGCCCCCGGTTATTGCATCCAGCAGATAAAAAACTTTGGAGTGTGTTAATAAGATTTGTTAGAAGGAACAGCAACTCAAGCATTGTGAGTCATTTTAGCAAGTAGATAGTGTTGACTATTAAATTCAGTGTATAAATGGCCTGTCTATAAAGTGTTAATAATTGTGTGTGTGTATGTGAACGACCCAATTTCCTTGGTACCAGAACATTAATGTAAAACTGCATAATTTACTATTTGTAAACCCGCAAGTAAATGATATTATCGTCAGATTTCCTATTTCCGAGTTCAGATTTTAAATTTAATATCTCATATATGGAAAACATCACCACCAAGGCTCTGTACTGTCAAATCGAACTGGGAGCATTTCCAACAATATATTAACGACAACATACAGTTGTCACATAGAATGCACACACGAAACGAACTCGATGAAACTGTAGAGTACCTCACACAGCTCATTCAAAAAGCTGCCTGGGAAGCTACTCCGCTCAATCTTAAAAACACACCTGATGTCAACAATATACCACTTCCTATTAAGAAAATGGTGGCAGAAAAACGTAGAGCTCGTGCTAAATGGCAAAGAACCAGGAATCCTCGACACAAGACTATACTAAACAATCCAAACCACCGGCTCCACAATGCTATTCAAGAGAACAGAAATGCAACATTCAGTTACTATATTTGTTCACTATCACCAGTAGATCACACCATCTGGAAAGCTACTAAAGAATTGAAAAGACCTATTATCCAAATGCCACCTCTAAGAAAACCCGACGGAAACTGGGCGAGATCAAATGAAGAAAAAGCCAACACTTTCGCGGAACATCTTGCTCAAGTATTTACCCCATTTCCATCTAATATCTTCAATACAGAAATTGAGGAACATCTCAATGCACCAGGACAACTGTCACCACCTCTGAAATCAATTTAACCTGCTGAAGTATATAGAGCGATAAAATTAACTAGCTCATCCAAAGCTCCAGGTTATGACCTTAATAATACTAAAACACCTTCCTAAAAAAGCGGTGGTAATTATAACAACAATATATAACCGCATTCTTGCTATCTCACACTTCCCTACTCAATGGAAGTTTGCAAAAATAATTATGATACCTAAACCTGGCAAACCGCCACATCCCACCGAACGATAAGCCTTCTACCGCTACTATCAAAAATATTCGAACGACTCCAGCTACACAGAATCAAAGAAGCAATATCTCCACCGTGAAGGGCATTCAACCATCCAGCAATGCCATAGAATAGTCAACCACATCAGGGAGGCCATCGAGGAGAAGAAACTGTGTGCAGCGGTATTCCTAGATATCCAAAGGTCTTCTAAAAAACGGCTTCTACACCAAGTTTTTCTACTCATAAAATCAGACCTGTCGCAAAGATGCTTCCAGGTCCAATTCGAGTGACAATATTCAGCATATCAAGACATCAACTCCGGCATTCCACAGGGAAGTGTTCTTGGTCCCTTTCTGTACCTACTATATACAGCAGACATTCCCACCACGGGCAACACCCTAATCGCCACCTTCGCAGATGACACCGCAATAATGTCAACAGATATTGATGCGGACCAAGCAACTGAGAATCTCCAGATACATCTCAACCTTTTAGAAAACTGGCTCAACCAATGGCGCATCAAAGTAAACTGCAACAAGTCTACGCAAAGTTCACAAATAAACGCGTGACGTGCCCGCAAGTTAAAATATTCAGTGAACCTATCCCAGTAAAAACTGAAGTAAAATATCTAGAAATTCGTCTCGACCAAAAACTGACATGGAAAAACCACATAAAAGCCAAAAAGGAACAACTTAAACTAAAAACATGCACTGGCTACTTCGACGAAAATCCCAACTCACTATTGAAAACAAACTGCTTCTGTATAAAACCATACTAATACCTATATGGTCTTACAGGATCGAATTATGGGGATGCAGCAAACCATCAAATATCAAGATCTATCAGTTTTCAATCAAAGACATTGCGCACCCTAGTCAACGCACCGTGGTACATCAGCAACCACACACTCCATCACGACCTCAAAATTCCATTTATTTCAGAAACCATCAAGACGTATGCCACCAAAAGCAAACATCGAACACTAAACCACCGCAACAAATACATCGCCGACCTCTACCTCCAACAACCCGCAGCGAGAAGATTGAAGAGATTATGGCCAGAAGACATCACTGAATAAATCCAGGAGACCCGCCACTGGACGGTGCCCTACTCAAGACAAATACTTTAATAATTAAACAATTTACTTATTACTCTAAGTGTTAAGAGTAGATTGTAAATCAGCAACCGAATTTTTTTTTAAAAAAAACACTCATATATTGTATTGTAATGTTTTATTGATTGTTTGAATTAATGCCTTAATAGCTTTGTGTATTTGATTGTTTAATAAGTATTCGTTATTGAAGGCCCAGTGATCGGCCCTGAGAAATGGCCGTGGAATTATTGTAAAGTATTGATATGTATTGTGATTTAAATAATTTGCTTTAATAAATTATTTTATTTGTATATTTTAAATCTTGATTTTTATTAAACCATCCAATCATTTTAATAGTTAATTACTACAAATTTGAACTTCAACGTGGCGATTTAATTGTCTTTCATTTGTTAATTACTACAAATTAACTCATCAACGTGTGGCACATTTTAACCTTGTTTTTATTAACTTGTTTATATATATTAGGGCAATAAGATAGTTTTAAAGTCTCAGTTTCTTTTGTGAACAGTCAGTTTCAGTTGGAGTGAAATATAATATGCATTATTATTATCATTATTTTGATCAACATCAGTAAATATACTATTCAGGAAGGTTGGTACGAAATTTCATTATCAGTTGTACACATGGCATTTAAAAACTTATGACGTATTACTCCAAGATAGAGGTTGAAGACTGACGAGAAAAGTCTATTTTGTCATCATTTAAAGTTAAACAAATAGAAGAGGTAAAGGTTTGACAGAAATGGCGTTTCCGTCTGGTACGAGGAATGAAAAGTTCTTTGGTAGGCTCTTTCGTATGTATTCGTGTTTGAAGTTTGGCTACTACGGTGACATTGCCCTTTTTTTTCAAAACGTTTGAGTCTTTTCTCTGGAATTACTTTCTCAGTTCACAAACCTGTGGGATGGCCGACAAAATATAATGCCTTGGAGAGTATTTCACAACTGGGCCTGTGATTAAAAATTATCCATTTAGTTAGTTCGTGGGCTACAGACCCTTTCATCTCCCTGTAACGTTTTCGAGACAAACGAGAAGTTGGCAGCCAGCCTGCGTCCAGGACGTTCCAGGAAGTTCATAACGGTCCGGTCAAGCGTGAGGCAGAACAGAGTTCGGCGCACGAAACTGCCATTCCGACTGTTCGGTGTATAACACATATTTTCTACTGTTTGCTTTGAGGTATTACGAAAAAAAAAGTTCATTATTACTAACTATTGCAGCGTGTTTTTTTTCTCGTTATAACCGATTCTGGAGATTGAATAGTAACTAAAAACACAACATTGATGGTTACAAAGGAGGAAATATATTGAGCTTAACTTGGCCCCGAACATTCCGGGAAAGCAGCGAATTGTTTGCGTTGCAAGTGCTTACACAAGCCAGGTATATGCACAAGGATCTGGCAACAGCGCCTGGACCGTAGTTACTCAGCGGGCAAGCACGTCGATTTAGTGTGGCCACCCTTTCAAACAGCAACGTTGACAATAGTTTGTTTTCACTGAACTGCACATGTTGCCAGCGAGTAAATGGAAGACTAATTTAAGCCATTTTCAGAAAATGTTGACGTAATTCCAAAAATTGACAATTGCAAAAGTTTATCTTTAACTACCACCTCTTTAGTTTTTCCTTAACTATCAAGAAATACATTACATCAAATTCTTAGAAATTTGTAAATAAAATATTCATTGATACTCAATTTTGCATCTGTTGTTTACTTCAAGTGAGTTCAAATGGTCATGGCTACGATCACTTATATAATTAAATATAAATTTAACAAACTTGATATGCGGCAGTACACCAGAGGTTCAATGGAACACTTGATGAAAACCAAGTTTGTTAAATTTACTAGCTTTTTAAGCTTAGTATAACTGTCTGTATTGATTGACCAATTTAGGACACTGATACTGAATTGGGGTGAGACCTTTCTCTGATTTGATTACGATTTAATTTAACCTCTATTTTTGAATAAATAAAACAATTGATTACTTTATACACTTTATACATTTTTATTTATATTGTAACGGCTTTCTATACCTAATTGTATCTTCTTCAGGTATTTTCCAAATTATTAAGTTCGTTCACACAGTTTTGAAAGAGGGACCGAGGCACACAATTTACTTAAAGCTAACGAGATTGTAGCAAGACAAAACTGTTCCGCCTTATCCAACAACTCCTCAAAATTTTGCAGAGGGGACTCTTTAAAAAAATGCTAAAACACACCGTCCTCTAACTTCAATCTGTCCTAGGAGGTTAACTCTTACTTGGATTATTACTGAAAACTAATTCTACCGTCAATAGCGCTTTTTCTTACGCTTTCATTTAAAAAAGTAATTTCATTGTATTAGAACAAACGTTCAACTGCATCGGTTGACATCCCGACTAAGACTATTTTTTAGAAATATGATACGTTAGCGAATGTAGATTTTCCGGTAATTTTCATGAATAAATGGTTCTCTTTTTTTTTAAGACTAACAGGCTACATGAGGGAATTCCACGTGGAGGCAACTCCCCTTTAATAGCGTAGGAAAGGATTTGAAAGGGGGATGCGGAAGGGGAGAGGAAGGTAGCCAAGGGTAAACTAGGATTCTACCCGGCATTCGCCTAAAAGTGACCCTAAAAAACTTGCCCTTGGCACTTATCCAACGCCCTTCCGATGGCGGGAGAGGGATTTGTTGTAGCGAAGAAGAAAGTGTAGACAGGCTATATGCAGGGTAATCCACTTAGTGGCCAGTCCCCTCTTATATCATAGGAAAGGAGGGATGCAGAAAGGTAGAGCAAGGTAGCCAAGGGTTAACTAGAGCCCCTGGGCTATAGTTTAAGGATCCTACCCTGCAATTAGTCTAAAAGTGATGCAGGGAAAACCCTAGAAAAGCCTGCATAAAGTAGGTCGTGAATTTGGTACTTGTCCCACGCCCTTCCTCCTGCTGTAGGGTCGTAGCTTTCCCTCCCCGTGCCTTGACCAGTTTAGGAGGCAGCTGGCCGACTATTCCAATAGAAATAGCGTACAACTCTTACTACATGCCCAAAGTCTGTGACCCCGGAACATACAACTCTCAAAACAGGTCGAGGTGCCTTAGCTTGTGGGAACCTTAATTCAAGAAACCAGAGAAGAGAAGGTATAGCGAAAGGTAGCCTCCTCCAGAGTTCTCTGGAAAGGTTCACCTGCGAGAGAGTGCTCTCACAGCCTTCCTTGAAATTTGCTGTCGCGGTTTCAACCCGGGTTGTGTGAAAGTTGTTTTGATCAGATCAGCGGAACGGACTAGATAAATATGGGGCAGATCCCGACCATGGCATCACCCACCTGACGACGATGGTGGAAGGTTTTTTCACAAAAAATATAACACGGGTTGAAACCCCAGAACTCATGCGTCTTTTACTTTAGACGTGTTCACGTGACTAATGTACACAGACAGTCAACTAACGAGGAGATTCATTTCGTTAACTTATGACCGGATCAACAGATTGGGAGATATGAGGCAACGACAGATTTCGCCCTTTAGGTCATTATTTCCCCCAAAATAGGACAAACTCGTCTCTCGAAAAAATCTATTCGTGTAAGGTTATCGTCGACGGGAGACGAGTTGTACGAATTGTGTGACATGCTTTACACTCTGGTAAGTCACCGAGTCCTCGATGTACAAGTTTGGATGGTGTGCAGATGACGTAAATAGCTGTTAAATATTCAGACCCTTGGTAAATTCCTTAGAATTTGTCCTTGGACAAGTGTTTTGTATACGAGAAGGTGGCTTTCACGAGCGAATGCAGAGGTGTGCGTTATTGTAGGGCGGCGGCCGGAAGTAGGCCTAAATCGCAGTTTCCACGCCCATTGCAGTGCAGCTCGCAACTACGTTTTTTCTACTAAAATATAAACACAACAAAAATAATCTCCAAGTTTGCTTATCGGCTACTCTATTATTCCGAGATCGAATACGATAAATGATCAAGGCCAATTAAGAGGTGAATCTGCAACCTCCTGTCAGACTCCTAATTCAGCTCATTGAACATTACCAAACGAATAGCCAATGGTCTAGTGGACTATGGAGCAGATGTGAGATATATGATATGGTGTTGTTGGGGTATTTGCTGTCCTAAATAATATGAAATGAAGTTAAGTACGGGTTGCAGATGGTACAAGTTTCATGCATATCGTTAAGGTATTTGCGAAACTTTTTTCCCCTTAATTCTAAAAAGTCCAATCAACTTTGTGAGTCGCACAAGGAAATTCGGCATCGAGTGGAGCACGACGTTGTACCAGGAATAAGGATGCAGTTCAGTACACAGTCAAATACTTTCGGGAAAAACGGCCGGTGGTCCTGAAAAATCCTCCACCGACTTATATTTAGAACTTACCTCATACATTTCAAGCAAGTTTTCAGGTTAGGGACATCTGTATTCAATTTAATAGACAACATGATTTTACAAACTTTCTAACTCGTAAATTATTATGGTCCCGAGTTTTTAACTTCTTCACTGTGCTTCAAGTGTTGTTATGGGAAAGTGTAGGAGTTATCTGTTATTCAGATCTGTGGCTTAATTGTCTTGTTGAGTGAAGAATTCTCGCTTATTACATTTTTATTTGAGGAATTACTAAACAATTCTTTTGAAAATAAAAATAAACTTTGTCAGAATCGTACTTTAGTTGATTGTACGGGTAACTAGTGGACTATATATATATATATATATATATATATATATATATATATATATATATATATATATATGCCCGGCCGGTACGCAGTTTAGATCTACTATACTGATGAAGCGGGTTCAGGACTCCGAAAATTTTATTATTATTTTTGCACATCCCGACTGGACGAACTGTTGATTTGACGTAAGTCGTCTACGCTGTCCCTTTCCTATACAAATGTGTTATTTAGTTACATTTCCCTTAAGTACTATATATATATATATATATATATATATATATATATATATATAAGCATACAAGGTCTTCAATAAATATAAAAATTAGTATATTTAAAAATTAACAAATGCCAATATCTGAAATTATACAAATAGATCACAATTTTTATAATTTGTAACATTTTCTTGTAATAGGATTTTTATGTGTATAGCTTGTTTTATATTGGTAATAATAAAACGGGTTCGTTGTGATGAAAAATCAAAAAGGAACTTCTAATTCCCTATTAAATAAATCAGCATAAGTCAATAACAGATATAAGATCAGCAGTTACACAAGAAGACTTAGTTGTGATTAATGAATGGCTGCCGAAAATTGTTTAAAAGCAATCATGCTAAGAAACATATGATGTGTAGAGAGCGACGGCTTTCCCCGTGAATCTGTTGTAGATATAATTCTCGGGTCTCAACCCGGGCCAATTGTTTGTTAAATAACAACGTTTCGACGGCAAGCACCGCCATCGTCAGAAATTATATCTACATATGATGTGTAGTTTGATATCTTTTGATAGTGATCCAGACTATTGAACCATACAAGAATATTTGCTTAAAAATAAGTTCATAAATTATCTTAATGGTAATAACAGAGTGAACATGCTTACAATTTCGTAAATGTCAATAATCGAATTGATTTATTAATACACTATCAACAATAAATGAAAACAGATATTTATTCACATATAATTCCTACATCTTTTATGAATTTAACGTTTTCCAAGCGCACACACCATTCAAATTAAATAATTAAATATTTATGTTTCTTGTCTAGAAAATGGTACTCTCACATTGTTCAAAAATAAATGGTTAATATAACAACATTCATATTTAAACACATTAAAATTATACTTTTTTAAATAAATTACATAATCAAAAAATTGCAAAATTCAACATTACCAAAATTAAAACAAATATATTAAATATTAACCTTTTTTTAAAAGGCAGATCTAAATGATAACCTTCAAAAATCCAGATAATAAATGCAGCTTGTCAAAAAAAAATTCTTTAAGCCGGGGAGTAACCAGGACTTCAACCCTAAACAGAATGACAGGAACAAATATATATCTAACTAGTAACGACCGCAGCAATGTCTAGATATGGTCAATGTTATATAATGAGTTGTTCTGGATATTTAAGCAATTACGGCAAGAGCAGATTTTTCCACGCCATATACATTCTATATTGACAGATAGAAATCGCACATATTGAATGTTCGTTTTTATGATGTAATACCTCTAGCTTTTAAATCGGACTGACTGCGCGTCGACCGCCTTAGGTGATGGAAATCCCAGAACCGACATATCTTAGTTCTAAGCTTAATGCAACTCCCAGAAAGCGATTTGCAATCAATCCTTATAATCAATTTCAATAATTCCCAACTAATACAAAATATACTTTAATATATCTCGTTTTCCACCCGGATCAGGCGTACATAAATAGTAAAGGTGTGTGTATGTATGTATATATATATAATTACTTAATTTACAGTATTTTACTTGATTACCTAAAGAAGTCCCAAAATTGGGGACGAAACGTTGTATTATAACGAATTTTTTGTTTAATTGACTATTTTCTGACATAATGACAGTGTTGCTTATTTCCTAATTAAATGACAATTGACGGATTACATTAAATAGTAAGGGATATTAGTTATTCCGTTCAGTGATATACACTTCATAGCTGATTTTACAAACGTTTGGTTTATTTTGAACATGACATTCATCTTAACATCAGGAACATTACACCTGCATTCGAAAGAAGAAACCTATCCTGGTCTAAACTGAACGTCCTATTGTATGAAGAATATAGCAATGTCTTAAATTTCGTCAGTTATTCCACTACCATAAATTTGGATATCAAAAGAAAGAAGCAATTATCATATGGGCTGGGTAACCAAGTTGCTTGGGGTAACTTCCAATTCTGGACTTTCCTCATTCCGGTTTTTAACCAGGTTTCATTAGCCGTGAAACCCTCACTTGTTCTTTTAGGGTGTATGTTCCTGAGTCGGAGACATTAGGCATACGGTAAACGGCGTCCCCCACCCCCCTCCAGAAGACCCAACTCCCGTTATCGGACTAGTACCTAATGTCCGAACTACCTGATACTCTAAGGTTTTCCCTGCATCACTTTTAGGCTAATACTGGGTAGAATCCTTAAAATACTGTTCGGGGACCCTAGTCAAACCTTTGCTTCCATGCTCCCATTTTCCATCCCTTCCTAAGCTACTAAAGGGGAGAACCATCAAAGCGGATAACCCTCATGTAGCCTGTCAATCTAAAGAAAAAGATGCAAGATTTACGAAGGAATTAAATTGAAGATATTGTCATTCAATGATAACAGAAAATAAAATCTGGTCTTAATGTATGCGTTCAAGGATCTGATCGTGAGTTAATCAGTCTTATATACCTGTGCTTTCTTGTTTCTCAACGGGGGAAAAGAACTGAAATCGAACTTGGTATATTTGAACCACTCTTGAAGGCTGAGTTTACATAATTATTTTCTTCTTATAAAAAAAAAACTCATGCACCTCAACTGTTCTCCATTACATTACATTCAAACCTTATCACTAAATTATTGCTTCCTGTAATCTTTATTAACAACTAGTTGGGTACCCGGCGTTATCCAGGTTGTCATTTATCCATAACCCCTGATTTGACTCCAATATCGGTTGCTTTTGCGTTATTTTTATGTAACGCCCCTGCACCTCCACCTTAAGCGTGCTCCCCACCCATGACGAAATGGGTTGAAATGTATACAGAGAACGTGCATAGAAATTCTATATCATTGATACAGAAAAATATTTATTTGACGCAAAAATCGGCCGGTTAAGATGTTTGAAAATTACTAACTCCGCCCAGACCCTACCATCTCCGCTCACCCCCGCGCGTTGCCCAGGACGTCATAAATAAACTCAGCGACATCCATAACCCCGATTTGACTCGAATCTCGGTTGCTTTTGCGTTCTTTTTATGCAACGCCCCTCCACCACAACCCCTAAGCGTGCTTCCCGCCCACGCCGAAAAGGGTTGAAATTATACACAAACAACATCAGTAGAAATACAATCAATATAATTAACCCACAAAAATATTTATTCAACGCAAATATCTGCCGTGTTTGCATGTTCCGAAATTTCCACCCCACCCCTATGGGTTAAATGTGAAGTTTAATTTCATAATTAAACTCAGCGACATATTTAACCCTGGATTTACTCCAATCTCGGTTCTATTCGCCCCTCCAACCCCACCCTTAAGGGTGCTCTTTTCCCATGCTGTAAGGGGTTGCAATTGTACACAGATAGCATGGATTGAAACACTATAAATTTTTTTGACCCCTAAACCATTTATCAGGTTTAAATATTGCCCATTTTATCACATTTGAATATTTCCAACCCCCCTCTCCTGGAAGTGGTATACGTGTCTTACTTCAACCGTGTTTATTTCCTGGTCGCAAGGAACATGCATACGAAATTTGGTGAAATTTTCTCCACGGGTGTAGATTTTTATGGGGAACATACATAGAAACAAACTAAGAAACACACAAACGCTGTTTTATCAATTAGAAGATTAGATTATTGGTCGTGGAACACCCAACAAATTTTAAAAGCACTTCAATAGTTCCAATGTTCCATTGAGCCGATATGTTCTACATCCTTAATTAGTCTAACTGCAAATGAAAGTAACAGGTTTATCAACTACGTAACTTTTTTTTTAGTATTGCTACACATTGAAGTGATTTTACGCTTAGAGGCCGTGCTAATTTGTGCCGCTTTTCAAGGTCAGAATGCCTCAAGTTTTTCTTGAAGGACAACTCCACGGTAGGGCAACAAGGGGATTCTGAGACAAACCAAATTATAAATGTAATATGCAGACGTTCAGACATGTTTTATTCTACTTTCTCTCAAATAGTGAAACTTTTTTAAAAAAAATTGCGTACTTAGTGGCAGTCATTTAAAATAATTTAACTGTAAATTTCTCTCGACGAACCATAAAAAGTTATTCCGAAAGTTTAAGAAATTAGCTGGGGAAGAAAACACTATTGCACAAGACGATTTTTACAGTGTTCCATCGCTTAGATTAAACAACGTACCCAAAGACTTGGTGTTTATGCAATAGGAAATGGAGATAGGTAAAATTTCCAATGTAATTTGCTGGCTTAAATGCAGGTTTGGCCGCGAGAGGGCCAGCCGTTCTCGGTCACTGTCAGTACAGCGCGAGATGGCGCACGGGAAGGTTGTGATTTTTCAGTGCTACCAGCGCGAAGAGGAAGGCTGTGCTTTTCTTTTAATAGCGGATTTTTGAACAGCTTCAGAAATTGTTTAATTTACCAGTTAATTCGAAGTAGCCAGTATTCTCTCGCCAACATTACGTGACGGGAAAATGTACACGCCGAAGGAATGAGTGAAATGAAATTCAATAAACAAACTCACGGTTAGTATATGTTCCTCAAGAATTCCCCCCCCCCCATTTACTGTCAGTGTGCTCATTCAAGTCTACGAGCGTGGATTTGTCACCGAGAGTGTAGGTGTTGAATGAGTTAAATTTCGAGTGTGAAAGTTGTCTTGTGATTCGGAAGCTCCATGAGATGCGGAGGGTCCGTATTTTGACTTGCGTCACGGCTGAATTGTCGTGTTCTTTCGGATGGACTTTCTCCTTGAACGAGCTGGCAGCAATCCAACCACGCCGGGATCTTACAAAGATTATTCCGAGGAGTTATTTCCCGTTTTTACTCAAGAATAATACTGCGATTTCACCTGTGAAACGCAAAGCACGTGACGTAAGGATTTTATATACCCATCAACGATGATTCGCCGTTTACTATATCAATCCATTTTAAAAAAACACATTAAGTTTTGAACAATTTATAGAAAAGTATGTACTTGGTCTTTTATTTCTATTTTTCTTACACGAACGAGAATGAGCAAATTTAACTTGATAGAGCAAAATGTAAAAGACTGAAAATTTGCTTGGCGCATTCAAATTTTTGGAACAATGTGTATTTAAAATGACTCAAGTAACGGCAACATTTGGAAGAACAAATAATTTGTGATTTATTGACTACAAAATTAAGTAAATTTAAATTTTGTGGAAGAGCCGTGTTGCAATCATAAAAACCTTTGGGAAACGGACAACTGATAAATTTAAGCTTCACAAATATTTTCTTGCCACGTTAAGTGTCAACTTAGTAACGTCTTATTTTTGTTTTCGTTGTGATCCGGTTTGTTTCTATCGTTTGTCGCGGTCTCTAGACTTCATTCCTTTCTTAACCCTGTTACCTGTGTGCAGAATAGAAAGGTCACACGAAAACACTTCCACATTAACAGTTGGCATATTTAGAAGAATCGTCTACTCTGTCAATAACATTTTTAGGAATAAAACAACTTGTTAACATACATTATTCATTAACATTAATTTATGTAAATTGTATTGACAGCTGTAAATTTTCAAATAATTTAACTAAATCTGTTACGACTCCTTATATTATGTTCTTACGTTTATCAACATCACTGATGACTACATTTTTTAAAAATAATTTTCGAGCATTCCTACGACCTATTCTGAAGCGCTTCGAGAATGTTTACGAATATTAATTTCGGTTTCTGAACGTGGAACCTATACCACAAGCGAAGATCAGTACTGATTTTGTCTAGAAGTCTGCATCCAACCATATGTGATCAGACTCCCATGCTCCAACTCTGAATTACATTTTCCACGAAATGAATGTGGTTTTTTTATTAGTAAGATAAGATATATTTAATTACCATGTTTTTTACTGTTCGAAACGTTGGAGTTTTCTTTTTATTTCAACGAGTTTTTTTATTCAATGTTCACCTTGCTCAGTTTTTGACCTTTTCCTCTGTAATTTTAATCACTTCATTGCTTTCGTTTTGTTTAACACTTTTCTTAATCTTGGGGCAATACACACACGTAATTTTCTAAAAATCATTTACATTCATTAAATGAAATAACGACAAGATTGTATTTTGACTTAATATATTAAGTTTTTTATGAGGCGAATACAACAGCGATAACGGAAAGTAAGGTCTTTTCTTGTAAAGTGAATTGGATATTTTATATTGCGAATATCACTTAATCTTCATCCCTATTATACTGGCAATGTTTTAAAATACATATGGAAAAATTTACAAGAAGCTTGTTCGTGACAAATGCAGTTACCAGTAAGCTGTTCGTTTGTTTCAACATTCCAAAACAATATAGTTGGTCGATGACTGTGGTATGTCAGGCACTAGTAAATGGACGAACTAAGGTTGACGCATGCAGTCCGAGCATGGCACAAAGAGCGACCTCCGATACGGACTACCTGTTGCCTTGACCATCTTCATTTGCAACTAGAGTACTTGAGGGAGAAGATTTCAATTGTGTGAAAATTTTCTTTTTCTTTTTAGAACACATTGGCTTGATTCACATTGTATAGTGGTGACGGTTTAGGGTAATATTGTTTGTAAAAGTAAGCTTTAACGTGCACATTACCCCGGCTGAGTTTTTGAACTGCTTACAAAACTTTTAATGGAGCCAAAAAAACTAAATGTAGTTGAACTAGGTCCTGAACTGAATTCTTCTCGGCGCACCTCCTCAACTGCCTGCCCCACGTTAACAAAAGATTTATCATATAAATTTAACGTCTGAAGCAATCAATAAAAATAAATACGACATTAGTTTCCACACAAATTTAATATAAGAAACAATTCCACAGAAAATATTTAAATAGCCTATAGTCTAGACTATGTTCAAATGCTGTTAGAGAAAGACTCAAAGTAGGGTCGAAATATCAAGCTTTTCAAAATTATTTTCAGAGTATATGTTTCTTATAATACATTTGTCTGGAAACTAAGGTCGTATTAATTTTTATTCATGGATTTGTCAAGTCGTCCTCATGATTACATTAATTTAAATTAACTCGTACGATGGAGGAAAAACACAAAATAATACTTGGTAAACTGATAACGCATATAATTGAATTGTTTGCTAACTAAATTTACAGTCTTTACAATACAAGATCAGCAATATATGTATACATCGCAACATTAAAATAATTTCTTATATGGGGTACGCAAGTAAACGACGAGAATCAAAAGTTCCGTCAATATATTTATTACCATTACAAATTTAATGAAGCAAAAAATTAATTTTAAATAGTACCCGCTGTTTCAATTCTTTACTTTAATTCGTGAACAACGTTCAGCTAAAAATTAACAGACTAACTGATCTGTTCAAGGAATCTTAGTATATTGATGTTTGCGAACCAGCTCATTTGCAGTTTGAAACGCGTAGATTACTTAAATGAAAACATTATATTGGTTTTTATGTTCAACTTTGTTTCGATTTTAATATTGGTGAGAATTTAAAAAAATGAATATTAAAAGTGGAAAATATTTTTAATCCCTTACACACCACCTTTGCAGTTTTATTAATAAGTGAATCGTGACATCCAGGAACAATAAGTATTAAATTATAACTTCAAATTTTGTTTGCTAACTAAAAAGTTCCAACAATAAAAAAAGTAAAAATATTCACAAACATTTTATTTATGAATTTATTTCACAAGTATTGAGTGATAGAAACGAGAACCTGAACTTCATCATTGACCAGAGGTTAATTTTAGTCACACAGATATAAGTATTCAAAATAGTTTGTAGGCCTAATATAAATAAAATAATTCAAATAAAATAATTCAATCACTTACTGTTAAATAAGTTTTGATTTTGCCTAATTACTCTGAATAACAACAAATTGATTTTCTTTTTCAGACAAAAATGATACTTATTCTGTTTCTGATGTTATCAAGTCCTCTGCCGAGTTCTGCAAATTATATTTGCCATGGTGTCTGTACTTGTTCAAATGAGCTCCAAGGACCTAGTGTAACATGTCCGGCAACAATAGATGAATTTACTACTGATCATAACATTTCTTCAGCTAATATACTTGAGTGGAAAGCACTACTTGTTAACAGAAATGTGAGGATTTCTTGTAAATATGGAGCATCTTCAAATGACTTTAATTGGTCGGACGGTCCAATTTTTGCCGATTATTTTGATATTGATTCTCTTATTTTGAACTGTTGCCCAATCCCCAATGGGCCCCTAATATCAGCTTTCCTAATGGAAACCAGAAACATAACATCTCTGACATTGGGGAACAGCCACATTGAATTAAACCATAGACACCTGAAAGGCATGAAACTAAAGCAGCTGGAGCTATCTAATTGCAGTTTAACACAACTACCACAAGATGTATTAATTGAACAGGGGAATACCCTTGTCTTACTTGATTTACGCAGTAATAAGTTAACTGAAATACCACAAATTTTTGAACCATTGGAAAATCTGCAGGTAATTGTAACATATTGAGATTAAGGAATTCCAATTGTAAAGAAAAGCACCCTTAAACACTGAATGAAATTCAAACAGTTCACAACTGATGTTATAAATTTGTTTCAGAATAGAGAATATGACATGCTGCTTTATTATAAAAATTGAGATTAGATAACTATTTTATAAATACATACATTATGCATGTAATAACTTGGGTATTAAATGGCAATGAAAAATATAAAACCACATCTATTTACTGATAAACAATTAGTACTTTTAATCTTAACATTTTAAGAAATATTTTCTTTTACAGAGACTAGAATTAGGAGAAAACAATCTGACTTTAGTGCAACCTGGAGTTTTTTCAAATTTATCATCACTTAAGTTGCTAAATTTCTGGGCAAATTCTCACTTAAAACTGCTTGAAGATTCACTTAGAGGGTTGAAAAGTTTAACTTCTTTAGACTTTCAAGCATGTGGACTGTCAGATTTGCCACAAAGCATACTGGAAGATGTGCCACAGCTTGAAGAGCTCAGTCTTTCTGCCAACCGTTTCAGAAAGCTACCAAAAGGATTGTGTGAACACACTTTAAAACTGAAGAAATTTAAACTTGTATACAACACAGTTACATTTGAAGAAATTCCAAATGGATTGTTAGCTAACCTTACCAATTTAAAACATGTGATAATGTTTGACAGTAAAATAAAAATGTTACCAAAAGATTTTATTTGGGGATCCTTCAATTTGACAACTTTAGAATTGCAGCAAAATTCTATTGAAAATCTTCCTCAGCTATTACTACGTGATGCCATAAAACTGAAACGCTTGAATCTTGGGTACAATAAACTTGAGACCATTCCAGATAACTTTTTCAGGGCATGTCATTCTCTTGAGGAAGTCATCTTAAGTTTCAATCAAATAACTCAAATTAATGAGTAAGTACTTTAATCAAAAACTAACATCAAATTATTATTCTGTTACTATAAAATTATTTTATTTCAGGTTCTTCTACACTGGTTTAACCAACCTTAAGAATTTATTTATGGATAACAATAATTTAAGTAGCATTCACAGTCGTACATTTACATATAATAATGAGCTTGAGCTTCTAGAATTGTCCTTTAACCAATTGAAGTTTTCAACTTGTTCAACTGCTTCACCATTACATAATCTTGTTTCTCTCAATTATTTGCATATTCATCATAATAAATTGAATGAAATATGTGCAGACTGGACGAATACGTTTCTTAAGCTGAAAGAACTTGATTTGAGTTACAACAAAATCTCTTGGCTTGATGTAAGTGAATATTACTATATATATATATACAAAATATCAATGTCAAAATAATTAAGATAATTGTATGGAAAGGAAAGAAAAATAGTGGGTGGTTTACCTAAAATTGAAACTCAGCATTGCCACTCAGGTCGTAAGTAAATTCTTAAAATTTTCAGAGCCGGTAGCCTCCTTTAATAGAGAGACAGCCTAGCCGGCCAACGGGATGTTTCTCCTGAAGAAAGGGTCTAACACCTCCAAAAATTTAAGAACTTCCTATTGTTCTGCATGGCAACACCAAACTTGAATTTAAATAAGCAAACCACTTTTTCTTTAAGGCTAAGAGAGTTGAAGGATTACTTTAAATTAAGAGCTTGAATTAGAAGTAGCATATAAAATTTTCAGAGACCTAAGCCTATTTCCTTGGGACAGCGAACTGTGCTTCATGTGAGTTGACCACGCTGATCAGTTGGCCAGCATAAGTACAATACTGAACTGTCTTTAGGATGGGAACTTAGCCCCTTTAAACATTTGACAGGTTCTTAATATCCCACATGGCGTCGTTTAATCTTGATTTTTGGTTAGTTCAGTTTCTCTTTTCCCTGTTTATATTAATTAATTTGACAATGTTAGATCATTAACGCTAATTTTAAAAAGTCTCTTTGTAGTCTGTAATTAATGTGTTTCTATCTCTCTTTACTGTCCAAATGAAATAATTAAATTGACAATGTCAAGTCATACTCACTTGCTATATATATAGCTAACTCTTCTCTAAGCTCTAGGTCCGACTCCCGGCCTGGCTGAATATTTTTAACCTTTCCTTCTTTTTCCTTCCCTTTCCACACATTGAATATATGCTTTTCTTTGTGTGTAATTCTACACCTGAGTATATTCTTTCTTTAAAAGTATATTCCCACCTTTATCCTAAATTTCTATCTTTCTTCACTATCCAATTATCAAATGTGACTTCATCACTTAATAATTAAAATTTTTAACATTTATATATATAATTGTGATATTGGCATGGAAAGGAAAGAGAGATAGCTTGTGGCTTACCTGAAAATTAAGTGCGGTGTAGATATAGGGAACCAAAGGAAGTTCTTCAAATTTTTGGAGGTTTGCAGCCTCCTCCTTAAGGAAGTACAGTCCACAGCCAGCCAGTGCACAGAATGGTGTAAAATTCCTTCCTGAAGGAGGAGGCAGAGATCCTCCGAAAATTTGAAGAACTTCCTTTGGTCCCCTATGGCTACACTGTGTACTTCATTTTCAGGTAAGCCACAAGCTATCTCTCTCTCCTTTCCATACCTATATCACAATTATTTTTGACAATGTCATATTCTTACTAATATTATATATATGTATAATTATAATAAATATATCAATTGAAATTCCTAAAACGTTATTTCTTTACAGGATTCAGATCTTCGGTTCTTGTCAAATAACACTAACATAAATCTTGGCTACAATAATATAAGTTATATACAATTAGACTTATCTGAAATAATTTCAAAAGGAAATAATAGAAACACTATTCATATAAACCAAATACAGCTGGAAGGAAATCCAATAGATTGTGATTGTAAGGTTTATCAGCTACTGAGGTATAATGAGCACAAGATGATTTATAATGTTTATCAAGACTTTCAGCTGGAAACATCAAATATAGTTTGTAATTCACCAACTGCTTTGCGTGGCACACCTATCACTCAAGTTACATCTGAAAGCATATTTTGTCCAGCTCCCATATGTCCTGACAGATGTGATTGTTCTCTTAGGAGGCACGACTTTATGTTATCTATTAACTGTTCTCACAGAGGTCTCACCGAGATACCAAAAATTAAGTCACAGAGAAAGTTGAATCATACTGAGCTTGATTTATCATGGAATAGCATTGTTGAAACACAAGATCTAAAGATTTCAGGATATCAAAATATTACCAAATTGAAGTTATCGCACAACAATATAAGCACAATTGATTTCTTATCTTTACCAAATACTGTGAAAGTGAGTATACTTAAGTACTCGTGCATATTCATTTTCAGGATGTAATAGATTTAACAATCATGCTTTACTTCATTGCAGGTTTTAGAGCTTGATAACAATAACTTGTCATTCTTTAATACAACTACAATAGAAATATTGGCTGACAATCTGCATTTGATATATCTACAGAATAATCCATGGCTATGCAACTGTAACACAAAATCATTTCTTCAGTTTTTGCAAAATAATTACTCCAAGGTAAGTTTGTAAAAGAAGTCAATAATATTTAATACTCTCTCTTCATACATGTTTTATAACTAGTTTTTCTACAGGTAGCAAATATTTCACAAATAACATGTGCTGGTGGACGCCAACTGTTGGAACTTTCCAACAATGATTTGTGCCCTGTGTCTCAAGCTCCTATTATTGCTGGTGGAATAACCATTGCATCATTAGGCATAGTCATTGGACTTCTGGCAGCTGTTTATTATCGTTATCAAAATGAAATTAAAGTTTGGCTTTATGCCCATAATCTTTGTCTATGGTTTGTCACAGAAGAAGAACTTGACAAAGATAAGGTGTATGATGCTTTCATTAGTTATTCACACAAAGATGAGGACTTTGTTGTTGACAAACTTGTAACTGGGCTAGAGACTGGCCCTGTTCGGTTCAAGCTATGTCTTCACTATCGTGACTGGATTGCAGGAGACTGGATACCAAATCAAATAGTTCGATCTGTTGAAAATTCCAGAAGAACAGTTGTAGTGCTATCACCAAACTTCTTGGAAAGTGTGTGGGGTAGAATGGAATTCCGTGCTGCTCACAGTCAAGCGTTGAGTGAAGGGAGAGCACGAGTGATTGTGGTCCTGTATGGTGAAATTGGTGCCGTAGAAGAGTTGGACCCTGAGTTACGGGCTTATCTTTCTATGAACACTTATGTTAAGTGGGGAGATCCTTGGTTTTGGGACAAACTTAGATATGCTCTTCCACATCCTTCAAAATTAAGAAACTTGTTTGAAGCAGACAAGATGCAATTGTTCCAATCAAATAATTCAACACCACCTACATCATCACCAGTTGATTCAACAATAAATCCCTTTGACATTATGGGAAAGGGATATGATAACTCTTTAGTGAAAGTTAAGCCTTCTTAAACATAGTCTTAATACCAATTTGATCATATCCATTCATAAATATCTTGATAAGTACAATGTTTATGCCAAGACAAATGTCATGTATGTGCCATAACTATATATTTTTACTTTTATTATAGTTCTGTAAATAAAATATTAATTTGTAATAAATTTTATAAATTTAAAATGAAGTTGGATAAAAATTGATCAGATTTTCATTTGCCTATAATAGAAAGATTATGAGATTCCCTTTAGCAGGAAGGTCCAGAATCAGACCTTGGCACACAAGTCCAAAGAAATGAAATAATCCTACTGCAATTCAAATTATTCCAGAGACTGTTATTGGACACTTTGCTTCTGGCTGGAGAGTGGGATGAGTGACAGGCTTTGTCTGTGTAGAGGCTGGAGCATTTAACGTTTATCAGAATAAATTGCAGATTTCCAAATTTTCAAGACAAGAACACTTAATGGATGATATGTGGATTAATTAAAAATTATACTTAAAGTTCCAAGTAAATTAAGTGGAATTTGTGAAAATTGAATTTATAGTTAAACTCCTATGTATGAACTGCAATTTAGACTATCCAGCTTCTCTTAGCTGCACATTGAAAGGTCTAGTTTCTCCAATGCTTTCACAAGGAGTAGGATACATGATCTAAAAATAGTTCTTGGACTTCTGAGTAGAATACTCCTAAGTTGTAATATTCTGGAAAAGAAGCCCTAGAACTATTTATACGATATCTAAACCTTCAATGTTTACATTATTTATTGATATGAGGCAGTTAATGCCAGAGTGGTCCTAGTATAGTTTATTCAACAGCAGCAGAAATAATTCTGAGATAGACATTGACTTAAATGTGAATCAAAAACTAAAAACCCCTTTACCTCAATTAGGTTCAGAAAGGGGATAGCCCACTCTGCCATTAACCGCCTAGTACCATGCCAATTATTTGGAATTCTCATCAGAAGTTCTGGTAATGGAAATTTCCCCTCTGATTGTATTATGACTGATGAAAACTAGTTTTATTTTTTTTATAAAGATGAGGTAATTGTGCACGTTCAAAACTTTTGGTCTTTCACAGGTGGGTGAGGATGGTGGATTTTCCATGATCTGTAGAAAATATTTTGATTTACGAGCTGAGATTATAGTTACAAATACAGGTAGCTCTGTCAAATAAACTGCTATGCCTAATTTTGTAAGTAGGTTTTGGACTTGCGCCCATCTACGATTCTTAATTTTTTTCCTGAAGTTTATTAATGTACAAAATGAAGGATTATTTCCTTCTCCCACTTCAAAACTTTTCCTATAATAGGCAATGTATTAACTGATAAAATCTGAATGAAATGCCTCAATACAGTCACCAAAAAAACTTCAAACTTTGTTCTATATTCAGAATGTAATAAACCAATACTTCAAACATTAACCGAGTAGTCTTGTGCTACTTCTTGATATAAATTACAATTTTTTCTTTTTATAATGCTTTGTTATCTTCTTTAAACAATTGGTTAACACACCTATTAGCATAGATGAATACAGTTCATATGGAACCTAAAGCTACAATTTGCATAGAAAATATAAACAGACTTTAAAATAGTGATTTTATTGCAATAGTACATAATATAATATATCAATATAAATCAGAAACACAAAAATCTGCCCCATTTATGACCAAACATGAAGCTGAATTAATCTAATAAATTCTTTTAGTTAAACTTTCTGTATGAGGGCTAAGACTGAAAACACAAAGTGGGGAAAAGTTATACCATATGTTGGTGTATACTTGAAATTTTACTTCTGTCACATGTAAAGATAGTTTCACTGATGCTAACTATATATTGGTATGGAAAGGATAGAGATAGGTTGTGGCTTACCTGAAAGTGAATGCGGTGTCGCCATGAGGAACTGGAGGTTCTTCTTCAAATTTTCGGAGGCCTCCGAAAATTTGAAGAACAACCTTCAGTTCCTCATGGTGACACCAGTTCAGACTCTTGTAGCTTGAAGTCAACACACACTAAACAGGCCATTATACACTAATTCTACTCATTCGATTTTGAACACACTGTAGTTGTTATGGATCTCTGCTATCCTGGAACCTGGATTAGCCCACCCTCAGCCAGTTGCCGGACATAGGTCTCCTCAAAGTCTCTATGTGAAAATTAGTTCAGTTTGTTAAGCAAAACTTCTGCTTCCAAATTGTGATTTTATGAGTCTCTCCATCAAACTGTTTATGTGCGTTTTATGTAAACCATTAGATCTCGCAGTTAGACTTTCTAGATAGCCCTATTCATGCTTTTAGATTCGCAGACTTTCACCGTTTTTATTTCTCTACGTGGACCAAACTGCCATGTCCCAGTTCTCGACGCAGGCTGAGTTCTCTAAGCATGCGGTCTACAGTCTCCATTGTTAACAAAGAAAACCTGCCGCGATTGTCTTCTTTAAGCACTTGTCCCGCCAACAATTCAATTATATTCAAATCAATTAATAGCCTGTTTAATTGGTATTACAATATATATATATATATTCTGATTATTTAAGACAACTTATAAATAAACATAATTTTATTTGAAGTCAGAAAAAATATATTTATTTGTAGAAGATTATACTACTTTTCATTGCTAAATTGCGGCCTCTTCAGGTATAAGTTTTAACACTACAAAACCAAACAAATCCAATGATTAAAATAAAAATTTGTCAGATAACGGTAATAAAGTTTACGATTGAAGCCATTTAGAATTGAAAATTATAACAATATATAAATTAAATAATTACAAAAGGAAAGTGTCGTAAATTTTGTTCAAATTTTTAGTTTTTTATATTGAGAACTGTTTTATATGATCTGATGTATAACATTTCACTCAATATTGAGAAATAGTTTCTTTCTTCATCTAAAATTGATACATTATATCAATCTATATTATGATTCCTTAAATAAATGTTTTGACAAAACAATAATTTTGAATATTACTACTGATAATGTTTTTGGGTTTATTTAACCTTGTTTTTAATGAGCACTTAGTTTGACCTATGTGTGGCTTTACAATCTATACACTTAATTTTGTAAATTACATTGTGTTTATTTAAAATGACAATTTTGTCCTTAATATTTTTTACTATGTTTAAATAGTTATGAAATTTATTAATTTTGACACCATACTTTTCTAACAGTCCACTTAATTTATGACACTTTGCTTTTGTAATTATTTATTGTCATAATTTTAAATTCTTAATTGTTTACATTGTAAACCTCACTTCACAATGTAAAAGAGTTTTTACTTGCCAGTCTCATTTAAATAGTGTACTTAGGCCATGGCATCAGCGGAGAACGTGCCGACTATCAAAATTTATATTGTTTGTTATATTTTTTCTTAAAAATTTTATTTTAATCATTGTATTTGCTTGGTTTTGTAGTGTTAAACTTCATACCTGAAGATGTCACAAATTAGTGAAGGAAGGTAGAATAATTTTCTAACTTCCAACTTCAAATTGGCTGTTGTTTATTTATAACTAGTTTAATTGATTTTTCTTTAAAACTAGGCAATCATATTCATATTTTACGTCATTGTTCTTTTTTGTTTGGTTATCATTCAAGCATAGGTTTCAGAACGTGGAAATATAGTTATGTGTTACCTTGATTTTGACAAAAGCTCAATTAAAGCAAGTAAGAGTCTGCCTCCCTCCCCAAGGATAATGGCATTTCTATGGTGGGGAGGTTTGTGTTCTCTAATGAATCTGAGTTATGCTGGCAGGAGCTAAATCTCCTGGTAGGGCCACACAAGTTGAAGGATAGCGGACAGACCAAGAGTAGCACACTAGTCTATCTTGGAAGAAGAAATTGTTACGAATCCTTATGGCATGGCTCTGGAACCCACGTTACAAAGAAGATAAAGATTGATGGAAGAAGGCTAAGAGAAGAGATTAATAGTGGCATATCAAGAAGGCAGCCGAGGCCCACATTGGGTTATAGTGCTTTGCAAGAAGAAGAATACTGTACCCACAATTTAATTGCTCAGAACAAAAATATTAAATCAGTGTATGCTTTTCAGGCTTCTAATCAGTTAATGAACAGACAATGTTTTTATGCCAATTACTGCCAAAAAAATTGTACAAGGAAAACCAGTGTACTTTATAATAAACTTTTATTTGGAGGATATTGTTCTTGAAGCTACTTTGGCCTAGAGCAACAGTACCTCGGTGCACTTACAATTTATCTAAGATTCAGAGTAGGCGCTGTACAAACTACAGCATAATTCCAGTGTAATTTGATTTTCTTCTAGAAGTTAGAAGCCCCCATCAATAGAATTTGAAGGTATTTCCACTGCTTATATTATATTCATCTGGCTATGCAGCACTGAAACAACTGAATGGAATCTATTCAAATTTACAATGGAGGTCACAGACTGTTCTCATTTCATCAACAGTTTTGGACATATGGAAGAATAGGGAAAAAACCTATACCTTGTCACTGATAATTTATATTTACCTGCCTAGATGCTTTCATTTTTGTGTGGTTCACCGGTACCTTGACTATTTTGAACACGGCAAGTTTATAGTCCCAAAACTTGCCTCTCAAGACCTGAACACAATTTATGGGAGCAATCTGAATGGCAACATGTCTTAACATACTTTAGTCATAAACTAATCAAATAGCATGACAAGGGATACACAATTTTGGACATGTTTGTATTTGAAGCTTTCAAAGACAGAAATGCTTATCGGCAACAAAAGGCTTCAATTGTTTGTGATATGACCTATAAAACATACTCTTAAGTATGTCTTCAGGTTTAATTCTATAAGTAAATGCAGTTTACTTTGTTGGGACTATTGGCTATATCTTTCAACTTTTTGTAATTTGGTACTTTATTTGAACAAAATGATACTTTTAATGTAATATATTTCTTAGCATAGGAAAATTTTTAGGATGTATTTTTTAAAGTTACAGAAGTTTACTGACACATTTACATAATTGAGAGAATCAAATATACATTTCAAATGTGTATTACTTCCACCCGACTGAAAGGGAACAAAATATCAAAACTTGTAACTCACACTGACGTGGGAGAAATTGACATAGTACAGAAACAGCTGCTCAAATCCTTGCTCATATTGGTAATAATATATTAATTTTTTAAAAAAATACTATTGCTGCAGTTTATACTATTGAAAATTGTCTATTGTAGTGCTTAATACAGTTTTTATTCTTATAAAAATTCTGGATAAATAATACATTAAATTTTGAATTAACAAAAAAATATATTTAAGACTTTCATAACAATTACTCTGAAAATAAAGCTGTACTTACATAAATTTGCTGAGGAGTGCCACTTCCTGCTGTTGAGTTGCACACTAACCAAATTTCAGCAGTACTTAAGCTTCCTACAAATAAAACGAGGGAAATTCGAAATTAAATTCTTAAAAATTGTACCATTACAATAACATTAACATTAAAAACAAAATTCTGTATTTAAACAATTAAAACTTATAATTTCACATTTCCAGTTAGCAGTGTAACAAAATAGAATTGTTTTTGCCACTGTTTTAAAATGTTTAGATCTTGGAGACCAGAATTTGAAAATAATTAAGGTATCCTAGTTTCTTGTCACAGAAGAAAAAACCAACAGTGTAAATAAATTGACTTCATTTTAAAGAGGTATCATTTTTCAGAACAACGGTATTTAATCATTTAACGGTATTTCCTAAGGCAGGCTATTAAATGTAAAGTGGTTGTTCTCGGTTGCTTAACTTTATAGGGACATCAACCTGTTCTCCTAAATAAGCCTCAGAATATACTGCTCATCCATTACTACACAAGTTTTTTCCTTCTCAAAGATAGAAGACAGTCATAACTACTTATAATATATAATATTCAATAGAAAAGAACTAACCTGATGTCTCATCTTGATAAATTAATTTAAGTGCACTTGAATTATTATCAAATTTTACTAGTTTCCTTTTCCCACATGGAAGCCAATTATGATCTTGTAATCTACAAATTTCAGATGCACACTCCAATTGTGATTCATTGCAAATTGATATTTTAAAGTATGTAGATAGACCTTTCACCTAAATAATACAATGCAAAGTAAATATATTGAGAACTACAATAATGGTCTGCTATTGTACAAACTGTAATATTAAATATGTAATTCTAGACAGGTATCTGGTAGATTTTAACTCAGATTATATCTACTGACATTTACATGCTGTATTTAGAAATCCAGAGAAGCCAGTCAATTTGAAGAGCTTTCTCTGGTCCAATATGGCAACACTGGATCTCAATTTCAGGTAAGCCACTCACTATCACTCTTTTCTTTCCATGCCAATTTTTTTAGTTAAGTATGAATGAGCATGTATATAAATATTAGTTTTTCAATTGAAATCAATGTTTTGTGTATAAATTGGATATAACAAGAGAAAACCTATCGAGCTGTGAAATCTTCCTCGGGTAACTATGGTCAGACAGAAGTATGAAAATATACATCAACACTGCCAATACCTACATACCATGACTGATTTTTTGCAGGCAATTCCAGAACATAACTTTTCAGGTTGAAAGGATAGAAAACCAAAAGGATATGGAAACAATAAACATGTTTAACATTATTTGTTCAACTGTAAAAATTTAATATGGTGAACTTTAACGAGTCACATTTTGCCCTGCCCTTACTGGGACTGATGAAAAAGATCCGTTGGCTATCGAAAACTATATAAATACAAATTGCTTAAAAAATGGAGACATTGCCAGTTTGTTACACAGCAAACAAAAGAGCAAGGATGACGTCAGATATTTTTCATCAACATCTGAGCAACTGATACCAGAAACTTTTTCTTCAAGTATAGTAAAATTAACTGAAATAAGTGATCAGCGCATTGAAAACTTAAACAACATCAAGTTAACCTTCTTACCATCTAACATTACTTCAATATTGCAGCTGATGGACATGCATGTAATTAAGAGCTTGAAAATCTATTATGAAATATAATTTATCCAATAGTTAATAAGTCGACATGAGGAAAATTCAGATAGCACAATTACCTACTCAGCACAATACATTTCCTATACGATGGACAGAACAAAGTAACATCTGTGACCATAACAAATTACTTTAAAAAATATAAGTTATTAACCAAAGAAATATTTGAACTCTTATTGGTATGGGTTCAACAAAATATGATTGACCTTCCAAATGCACAAGATTTCAAATTTTTTACGACAATTTACCCACCAGTGAAATTTCTACTATAAATAACATCATAGCCATCTATGAAGAAGACTATGACAAGGAAGATGACAACAAATAAGATATTGCACAACCAGCTCCTATGCCCACATGCGAGATCCTGAAAATGTCTGCAGTGTAGTAACTCGACTTTTCCAAAGTTATACTGAAGGGCAAGTAGAAAGTTTTGATACTTGAAACAAACCCATTTGTGAAAGGGGATCCATACGTTTTCCCGACAAACATTTACCTGATGCATGTTTTCTGACACTTGTCCGAGAGGTCATTGTCCCGATTGAAATTTGCACAACAGTACAAAATCCTGATTGATGTTTTCCCAAAAGGACAAAATCTCTATTTCTATTTTCCCGACAGTACATTATCCCGATTCATGTCTTCCGATAGGCCATTTTCCCAAAAAGTGAGTTTTTACTATATAAAGTATAATATTAATATTGTAGAACACTTAATATGTTAGTTATCTTATTATACATGATTATTATTGTAAATTAAGTTATTCAATAACAAATAAACAATTTCAACCTAACTTGGTACACTTGTCACTTAAGATTCAGGAACCAATCCCGTGGATTTAAAATAACTGTAGCACTTGTACGCGATAACAGCCAATAAATAGTTTACAAGGTCATTCAGATGCATGTCATTCTTGTTGCTTTTAGTTTAGAATTTTATCCCCTAACAGCATTAGGACAGGTATGAGGTAGGGTGAAAGGGGAAGGGGTTCTTTGTCAACTTTGAGACAGTTACGCTTAATAATGGGTAGTTTGTTCATGGGTTGAAGTTGATTCATTTATTGTTGATTCATTTATTGACTCATGGTTTCTTTAAGTCTTTGCTTTTTTTATGTGCTGGTTGTTATATTCACAAGGGTCTAGTACAAAATTAAGAAGCTTGAAACATAAAACAATTTTAGATTTTTTCAAATAATAATGTGAAATGTAATTTGTGAAACTTTCTGTTTATTTTTGTAATGCATGTATTAGGTATGTATAAAATTAAATTTTTTTATAAACATTTTATATTTCTGTTTAGTTTAGTTATGAAAATAATAACAGACACATTTTCTTTTTCAATCTCTGAAAATATAACAAACCCTAGTTATGTACAAAATTGCACAGTCCAACTACGCTCATTATAACCAAGTTCATGGCATGGAAGTAAATAGAGATAGTGGTTGGCTTAGTTGAAATAGAATGATTATCAGGAGAGGAATGCCCTATGTGCCAAGCATCTGCAGATACATCAAATAGGATGCACGATACAAATGTAAAGAAGAAATTTGAATTACACTAAACTATATATTGCCTATTTTTCATAACCATATTAACCAAATTAATTATTACAACTTTCAAATTATTCTTTAAATAAAACATTCCCAAATAATTGGTTAGAAAAGTAAAGACATACAGAATGTGCTTTACTAAAGTGTAATTGATGGATTCGTCAAGAATTCAAAGTAATTGATAATTTTAAATTTTAGTACAGTTATTCTATCAGCCTGCAAACTGCTCTGTGAATTACTTGTAATTAGTGAAGTGATACATCACATAATGGATAGTCATTATCATATAATGTTAAAGTTAATTTAGAGGACACACTGAAATAAAAAAACAAGATGTTATTCCGTTACAAAAATAAAGTTAAAAAACAAATGGATTATAAAAAGCATCACAAATTGTTTCCTCTTTTTATAAAAACAATTTTTATACCAGGAATCGTGTTAAAAGGATAAAGGTACGTTGCAGAATGAATAAATAAATAATGTATCATAATATAATATGTTTACTTTTGGTTATTCCTCTTGAAATCTACTTTGGAGAGAGAGCAAAGGGTGTTGGCAGGGCCCTTGACATAAATGTTCAGATAGCTTTATTTACATCTTTTCTTGTTGAAATTGTAAAATATAAAACATCTGTGTTGAAAGTATACCAATTAGATAAAGTATTAGTCAAATAACAGACAAAATTAAATGATAAAATAAATGCCACACAACATTTTGACATACTTGTTTTTTTTGTCATGTAATTAAAAAATTCAAGAGCCACAACAACAATACACCGCACAAACCAGGTGACAAACTAAAATGAACCTAAGTGCAACGGTAATATAAAAGCAAAGAGGGGTTAGCTTAAAAATAAGGGAACAGACATCGTTAAGTTTCATACCATCAGTTTTTACACTACTTGTAGTGATGTTAGATTTCATATGAAGCATTTAGGATATAATTCTTGAATAGTACCAGGGGTCAACATCCAAAATCTAACTATTTTGCCAATCGATGAATCTTTCAGATAGATGATTAACAATTATTGGTATTTTTTTATCACTTAATTTGACCTGTTAGTTAGGTACTTCTTTATTTAATCAGTATACAATGATTTATTTTTATATAATTTAGAATTACAAAAAATAATACCCTTAGATTTATATTCAGCCTGTATTAAAAAACATTACACAATGAAATGCTTAACAAAAATATCCTACCTTGTAATTTTCTTTGTTCAAAATGCTGATATCAACAGATGCATTCAATTTAGGGTTTATAATCAGACATGAGTTTGAATATATTTCATCACATACGACACTTGTTTCCCAAATGAACTTATACTCACATTTGTTAATAATTCCATCAAAAACAGGTTGACCCTTAAATGAAAATATGTCCATAATTAGTACCAGATGGGAACATCACATAAATATGTAACCATTAATTTGATAAATAATTCATGTATTAAAGTATTAATCACATTAACATAATAGAGTATTATTAATTTTTAGCACCCTCATGTTAGTGTTAAATCACCCTTTTATGCAAGTCTCAACGTGTCTCAGTAGCATCACAATGCAGACAGTGAATCCCAGTGTTCATTGACTAGGAATGTCTTCTTGTCTTGATATAAATACAAGTCATTTTAAGTTGAAAAGTTATTCAATGGTTCAGGGAACAAAGACAAGAGTGAGATGATAAGTAAAGAAGACTACAAGAATTCAATTGAGAAAGTATGAATGTCAAATCCAACACCAATGAGAAAGAAACCTCTCAAAGTTACTACCAATTTAAATGGTATGACATTATCAAGTTGGCTGATAGTGAATACTTGAAATATTATGTTAGTGACGAGCCATCACCACTCTGCTATTATGAGGGCAATCCCAAAATAAGGTCTCCTATATTTTTATATATACAAACAACCATTTATTTTCTATAATATTAATCCATTCAATAAATAACTGTAAAATTGTATAAAAAAAATACAAAACTTGGGCAGTTTTGTTCTTTTTTGCTGGTGTCCTAGAATTATTGTTGGATGGACCTGTGCAAATGGGATGCTGGGAATCAGTGAGATAATACGGTTGCACTCTTGCAGGTTTGCACCAACAAGCAACAGCAGAGTGACATTAGATTTCTGTTAGCTGAAGGGTTAAAATCAATTGAAATTCACTGTCAGATGGCAGCGCAATACGGTGAAAGTTGTTTTAGGCAAAGAGAATTGTATAAATCGACAGATAAGTTCAAACCAGATGTAACAAGTGTTGAAGATTCACCACTCCCAGGATGCACTGTTTGAACAACATTAGTATATGAGTTCATATGGGAAAAGAGGCATATTACAATGAATGTGATATTGCAAAAAAATGAAAATGATAGTTTCTGATCAGCCCACCATATTGTTCATGATGTACTGATGTTCAAGAAACTGTGTGCGAGTTGGGCTCCTAAACATTCAACATCAGAAATGTTGAAAAATAAATAAATGTTGTATACCATTCTCATAATAGGTTCTATAAAAAGACAGTTTCCAGTTCTTTATTAAATGGCCCATGTAGTTACATCATTTTAAAGGTTGAAGAATGCTTCATTTTTTTTACATAATCACCATTGCAATTTATGTATTTTTGTAGACTCTGTGGTAGTTTTGCAGTGCCCATATCATACCAGCTTGCTGCCAAATGCTTCAGGAAGCATTGAACCTCAACTTTCATCTTGTCATCAGAGCAAAACTGCCATCAAGACAAATAATCCTTTAACTTAGGGAGCAGGTGGTAATAGCTTGGTGCCAAGTCCAGTCTGAGTATATTGTGGTTGGGTGGGTGATGAAGTTCAAACAAAAGTTTTGCAGGAGATTGAAGGTTTGACAGGTAACATATGGGTGGGTGTTGCCGAGGAGAATGCTTACACCCTTGCTTAGCATTCCTCTTCTCCGGTTCTGAATTGCCCTTTTGAGTTTTATCAGCATTTCCCAGCAGGCAGAAAGTCTACCAACAGTACCTCCTTCCAGTCTCAAAACACAGTTGCCATGACTTCACCGTCAGACTGTATTTGTTTGAATTTGCATGGCTTGGGTGAAGAGGGATGTCACCACTCACGTGACTTTTGTTTTGTATGAAGCTCTGGTTTTGTCTCCCGTGACAATCGAGGTGAAAAATGAGGTTCTACACTTCCTGAAGGACATGGCAGTGATCTGCTATGACATGGGCATAGTAAAACTACCACAGAGAGTATAAAATGCATCAACCACAATTGCGACTATGTAGAAAAATACAGCATTCATCAACCTTTAAAAATGATGCAACTATTATAGAAAATAAACAGTTGTTTGTAATAAAAATATAGGAGACCTTAATTTCGGGATGCCCTTGTATATGCACACAAAATTTTCATGAAAATTCAAGAAAAACATTTGTGATTTGGCTCAGAGAAAGAACTAGAATTTTTAAAAAAAGAAGCATAAAAACATTCTCAAGTACAAGTCAAAATGTACCCAAGATTATGTGAAACCTGTCAAAATAAATCAAAATTGCCATAAAAATTACTTATTCTGCATCCTATAATTTAATGATAGGGGCATGTCTCTAAGAGATGGTGGAAGGGGGCTGACTCAAAATAAATGCAAAAACAACCATGATTGATATTGGATCCAGGGTAATGATAGTCACCGAATTTAGTTGTGTCTTTCTGGCATAGTTATGATGAAGTTCAGCCAATCCCATTTTAAGTAGTTAAAACTTTACCTATATTGAAAGAAGACTGTAATTATTTCAGCAGCCTAATACAGTCTAAAATTGTCAATTAAGATAGAAAAATGTCAAAATGAGCATATGTGGACATTGTAAAGAGTTGGAAATTGGTCCAACTGTATATATGAGAATCTTATAATCCAAAGAGATCAAGAGAATGCACGTTTTGGACCATCCTGTAATAATCAATATTGCACAGGAGCTCAAAATATTCCATTTTAAACGTGAAAACAATGTAACATGTGAATATCTTAATGCCTATTAAGAATTAATTTAAATTACATTATTCCAGAGAATTTTAATTGTTAAAGACTTAAAAACAAGTAGAAATATATTTTGCAAAATGATGGTTCAATGTGATTTAATTTTTTTTCCAGAAATATATTTTTAAGGAATTAACAAGTAAAAATAGTAAATTTATTTAACAAAAAGTCTATGAAAAGATGAAAATAATCTTACCTTCCCAACACTATGATTACATTTAAAATGAATTGATGAACTAGTTTCAAAACCATACTTATTGCATAGAGAACCTTTCGTATATTTCAAAACAATGTCTCCGTTATTTTCAATTTCAGGTTGTGATAATGGAAAACCTAAATTCTAAAAGAAAATAACTAAATTAATGGACATCAAACAGAAACAGTAAAATCTGAGTTGATTATTTATTTGCTTCAATTGTTTAATTGGAATAATTGTGCAACATATAGAAAGTTCACAATTAGGATCATAGTAATTTTCGCTACTGCCTCGCTTTATAATCTCGTGCATACTTTTCCCAAAATTTATTATTTACTTCTAACAACATATGAAACAAAAAATATATAATACAAAAAGTATTGTATGTCTATGGTGCAATATAATACATAATTATACATTTCCTTCTCTACAATTATTGATTTTCATCAACTCTGTCGGCTCCTACAGTCGTAGACACCTGTCCCGACTGATTTTTTTTATAATTTCATCACTCCACAGTATCTCATAAATGCAAGGTTAATATCAACAAACTATTCTTTTAATTAACAATTTACGATCTTTTTTTTTTTTTGTATCACCTGAAGAATTTCCTACATAAGGGATGAAATGCTGTGATTTGTTTTCAAATATGAAGAAAAAATAATTAAGTAACTACTTAAATTGTTAAATATTAATTGTTTTTGAATTGTGTCTGTAATGTTGGTACTTGTGTAAGACACAAAGATATTAGATACTTTTTTAAAAATTAATCTTTGTAACTAGTCTGTTGTGTATTGTTGTTAAAGTTCGAAGTTTTAAATAAATTTATAAAAGGTTATGGGGCCCAGGACACTTTATTGTTTGAATCTTTTTGGTAATTAGAATTTCAAGTTTTGTTAAGCCTGAACGTGTTTAATTTAAAAAGAAGTGATCAGAAATGCTGTTTAACGAACATTAGAGTCTGCCTGCAGCTGCAAGTAAATGACATTGGTGAATTTGATCATCAGTCACAGGACTCACTGTCGGTCAAATTAAGGATCGTATCCAATTACTGATCTTTGTCTGTGATCATTATTAGTAGAAATTTTCAAGCTACAAAGTTTGAAATTAATATTTTTGTCTTGAAAGATCAAGTTATCGTAAACTGTGAAATATGTTTATAAGTAAGATAATTAAACATGGATTCGGTTAGATCACAAATGGAAACTTTGTCTGAAAATTCTCAAGGAAAAGTAAATTATGTTTCCAGGAAATTTAAATTGGATCTGACTTTGGAATCCAAAGGCTTGTCTGAAATTTCAAATGGAACGAACTTGAAACCTGATGGGGATAAAAATTCTGATGCAGTTAAGACTTGGATTCAAAAAGATCTTGATGCTTGCATTATAATAGGCTTGAATGCAAGCAGTGAAATTGCAAGAAAAATTTCTAATTGTCGTACTGTGTATAAAAAGTTAAATAAATTAGATACATTGTATGGTACAAAATCTGAACTGACTGTTGAAGGGCTGCAAAGATGCTTATTTAGCTATAAATACAATGGAAGTAAATCAGCTGTTGAGAACTGTCTAACAGTGATGCATTATGCTGAAGATTTGGAATCTGAAGGTGAAGTTGTTAAAGAAAGTTGGATAATGACGAGAATTCTTGGAACGTTACCGCAACAATTGTATCATTTCCGTACTGCGTGGGATAGTGTCAGCTTGTCAGACAAAAATTTGAGCATGCTGATTGCACGTATACATCTGAAAGAAGATAGGCTGAACAAGACAAAGAAATTGAAAGGTCAAAATGCACTTGTTGCAAAGCATTTAGGAAAGAGGTCCAGTAAGTCAAACTTTCAAGAAAAGACTTATGAATGTGGCAAGAACTGCAAAAACAAACCTGTGATAAATTGTGGAATACTGCAAGAATAATTATGCAAGTAATTCTTGTAATCAAAAGGGACATTTTGCAAAAGACTGTCTGAAGGGAAGCACTGAAAATACCAAAAATGAAAAATCTAAATGACATTTATAAAGGAATGACTAATTAACCTAGTAAAATTTGAAGAGCCAATGAAAGTTATTGTCCCAAGAAAATTCATCCAAGAGTACATAGGAAAGACAGTTGAACTATGACATGATAGAAGTTGTGATCAGCTGGCTGATATTTTCACAAAAGCACTTATGCGTAAAAGTTTTGAAGATTTGCATTCAAAAATTATTAAGAATTGTTAAATATTAATTGTTTTTGAATTGCGAGTGTAATATTGGTACTTGCGTAAGACGCAAAGATATGAGATACTTTTTTTTGTTAATTAATCTTAGTAACTAGTCTTTTGTGTATTGTTGTTAAAGTTCGAAGTTTTAAATAAATTTTTTCTGACTTACTGGTTATTGCATTTATGTTGAAAGTATAATTGGCCAAGATATAATAATTTTTTAATATTTACAATACCTGTTTTTCTATGGTACCATCCTTCCTCCGATAAGCAGCACATAAACTACTTCCAGGTATGCATTTAATTTCTGTAGTTGATGTAATTGGATGGCACACATTAATAAAAAATTCTGTGTCATCATTACCATGGATAATATAATTTGAATCATTACTCACTAATGGAGAAAGATCTATTACCTTTCCATATCCATATGTGATACAGTTTATCTAGAAGAAATCAGAATGAATATTAATGAGACTATCAAAAAGGTTTTGTATTGATTCAGTTTGATAATGAATACTGAATTAAAACAAAAATCAAGAAAACTTAGTAATAATCAATTTATTACAGTGATCTTCTCTCAAAGAAATATAAATGCATTGGCAAATATCCACAAAAGCATACAAGCAATAGTAAGTAGTTAAAGAAAAAGTAAAACTGAAAATAACAGAAACATACATGCTTATAAAATTCAATAATTGGAGATATTGGCTGGAATTTTAGACATGTTAAGTGTGTTTCCAAAATTGTCCAAAATCAGTCTATTCTTTCTCATTTATTCGAAAGATTAGATATTTGATTTTAGATTCACTTCTGAATGGTTCACACAAGAAGTATGAAGACTGAATTGGCGCAGTTAGGTAACAAATTCAAAGAGACTAGCCCATTATGTCACTTTATATAATTTTACACATGAATCTGAACCAGGTAAGAAGTAAAACAAATTGTATAATAATTGTATTACAATACCTTCTCCTGACATACTGAAGTAGTAAACCAGTAAACAGTTAGTCTGCAATTGTCAATTTCAATATGAGGCACCAAAGAAATATCATTGCTAACACATATGAATTTGATAAGTGTGGATCGTTTCACTCCATTCTGACACACATCTCCTGCAGTATAATTTAAAACATATATTCCATTATCATACTGAAGATGGGAATTTCTATTGCCATAATTTATTGCAGAACCATTACTTAGCAAACAAGCACCTACAACAAATTAAAGAAAATCAATAAAGGGCTATTTTAATTTGTAAACTTGGTTTCCGACAACTGGGAATAGATTAACTTTAATCTAATTTGTTATTTAATATAAATGTAAGAGGTTTCTTCTCAATAAAATTTTTCTTTTAAGGAATGACTTAAATAAACTATGTGTTGCTCTGTAAACAAAGATTTTTATTTTAATAAGTTGTCAATTACAAACTTAACATTAAAATTACACTTACTACACAATTTACCTGTAAACAAAGAAACGACATTAAAAGTTTATTTATAAACTAATCAATTCTTTTTATGTACAATTGCACTATACATCAGCAAAAACTCCATATTGGATTCTCTCCACTGTCTATGCGTGTGATTGGTAACGGTGTGGAGAGCGGCAAAGTTTGAAATTAAAATTTGAAGAAATACATTTTCTTTACATATATTAAAAAATAATCTGTTGTAATATAATGCTGTGGGTATTAATTTAATATGAAAAAAAATTAAAATTGGATTGGCTTTAAATTTAATTTATTTATAATTAAGGGCTTACACAAATACAACAGGGTCCTGTTTTTATTTGCATCTAAATAAATTAAAATTTATTTACTCTTGAGATAAACTTTAGATGATTCACTTTAACTACATTCAATATTCAAATAAATTTCTGATACGTTAAATGGGCAGATCTCCGGGAAATTTTATGACACCCTGAAAAAAACCCAAAAAAGAAAAGGCGTCATATGTGAAGGCATATATGTGTATCAGAAATCTCAATTATTTACATCACAGACAGAAACAGACCTGTTCTCCAGGTTAACCATAAAATCTTCACAGAAATACCACATGTGGTATTTATATTATTACTTTTCTTGTCTGTATTTGGCTATCTTTATTATTATTAGCTTTTCTTCCGTCGGTCAGGACTTTTTTTCCTTCTCCAAGTTGTACATGTGAACTCTACATTACACACCAGGCTGTAGATCTAAACTCCTACATTTCACTTAAGTTGTAGATCTAAACTCCTACATTTCACTTAAGTTGTAGATCTAAACTCCTACATTTCACTCCAAGTTGAACTGCCCATCTTTCAAACTCTTACATTTTTTGACTCCTACACTTTCTCCTTTCCCAGACTTCCTCATTCTCTGAGTTATAGATAGGAACTGTCCTCTCCAATATGTAGATTTGAACTGTTCTGTTTCCTTGCTTGACCACCTTCCAGATAGACTCTTTTCATTCCCCAGCAGAGGGTGGAAACCTCTTCACATGTTTGATTTCAGCCAACTGTGACGATTTTACACTTTTACAGGCTTACTCTCGCCTTTTGAAAGGATTGTCCTACGGGGATTTTGGTCAGGTCAATAACACTGAGGCATTACCTTGGCACCAAACTTTATGGCCATAATTTCCAGCAATCCACAGCTCGGTACTCAGGAGTGTTTAATCAAATATTAAAAATTAATCTTGAATTAATTTTGGGGGGTGTTATGTGCTACAATGAATATGCAATTAGTTTTATTCCTGGTGATAATCTAGCCACCATGTCACTCATTCCCCCATTTTCTTAAATCAGACTTCTTCACAGACAGGTTAATACAACTGCAATAAGCATTTTGAATAAAGTTTTTCTAGGGTTTGTCCTGCATCACATTTAGAAGAATGCTGGGTATGCTGGGAGTCCTAGTTAACACCTGTCTACTTTCCTTGGCCCTTCCACATTCCTTCCTATGCTATTAAAGGGGAGTTGCCACCATATGGATTACCCTCATGTAGCCTTTCACTTAAAAAAACAAAACAAAAAAAACTAATACAGTTCAACCCCGGTTAACTGAACTGAAGCTATTTCATATAACAATTTCTTCAGTTAAGACACAAACATCTAATGTATTGTAATTACAGTAATTTTTTTCAAAAGTTTTGAAGGTCAAATGAATTCAAAAATCTATTTGTAAGCTACACTTATTGAAGTTTTCAGGTTAATTGAAGCACTGAATTATTCATTAAGAAAACTTTGCAGTACAGTATTATTTTTTGGAATTGCCTTTCAGATAATCTGGGTATTGGTTCACCCAAGTTGGTTAACCAGCTTTATACTGTAATTGCATAATTTGTACCTGGTAAGTCGAAGTAAATAATTTTTTAATAATTTGTTATGAAATATGAAATATTTCAGAGATAATGACAGGATTAAGTTTCAATTTGATTTGTGCACCATGATATACTGAAATATTACTTTTTAAAATTGTTAGTTAAGCAAAGGAAACTCACCTGATCCTGCAGAACACTTATCAAAAGGACTTGTTTGACAAATCCCTACGATTATTCTGTTACCGTCAACATTTATTTCTGCACTTATTTTATCTAATGATGCTATTGGGTCAAATCTGAAATTAGTAGATAATGAATCAGATCAAGTCTTAAGCACAGAACAATAAATATAACAACTTGAGTTAATTAATTCTTCATTAGAATTCTTAACTTGCAACAGCAAAAAAAATATAATTTGTATTTGCATAATGTGCATCATCTGTTTAGGGTGGTACCATTCCTCAACAATCCTGATAATGATAATATTAATTTAACTATAATTGAGGTTTCCATAAATTTCCTCAGTCTCACCACTAAGAATACATTTTCAAAGTCACAGACTTATTTCACCCCTCATAACATAAGTGATAATTCATAGAAAATAGATATTACATGGGTTATCAAGGGGAAGAGTATCAGAGGAGGAAAAAAGCAAGAATAAATCGCATCCACAGGCATGCACAAATTTATCTATATTGACCCATCTAATCTTCAACCTATCCTTCCACCCACATACCTAAGCTAAGCTAAACCCCTTCCTCATAACAGTATGACTGAATATCATGCCATGCCATCAACCCATGAAGGTCCAGCCATTAGACAGTAACAATCAAAAGCTCTCTCTCAAGGAAAGGTCACAACAATGGAAAAATAACAGAATAAACTAATTAATAACATGATAAAACTTGTGTACAATCATGTATTCCATACACAAACACTAACTTGAAAAATTAGAAGTTGAATTTACATTTTATTTGCATAATACCCCGGCATGAAATGTGCATGGGGAAATTCTTTTGGATAAAGGAAACCGCTGACATCAACATCAGGTGGTTAGTATACGTGTGATGTTTTCACTGAAAATTTTTAGATACAAAGAAAACTGCCAATAACAACAACAGAGTACAGTTTATCTGCAGGTGAACTTTTGCTACATGTGTCCCTTTTCCTCAAAAGATGGGCAAGGAATGGTGTGTATTTACTGTTGTGTTTTTATTGCTGTTCTATTAAGTTATGTTACTTCTAGGTTAGTTACGGGAATCAATTATGCACGTTGATATAATTCAGCCATCTTTATTATTACTAAACTTTTTTCCTCCATGGAATATACAACATGTTCCTTTTTTTAAAAAAATAATTGGAATGATAAATTCTATTAATACAAAAACACAAAAACTTTAGTCCTTATAACATGTCGGAAGTATGATCTCTCGACCATATTTTCTGGTATATGGCGCAAAGTGAACGGTGCTTGTGTTGTCGAAATTGTAGACCAGGTAATGTAGGTTGAGGTGCATCTAAACCACTTTGAGTAAAATAATCTTCAGCAGTTGTCTCAGCTTCAATTGGAGTTCAGGTTGCCTTAATTGTGGATTTACGTGGACATAACTTATTGCGATTTCGTCGGTAGACAGCACCATCCAATGTTTCAACAACAAATGAATGTGGTTCAGGTCCATAGTTTCTTATCTTCGCAGGAACCCAAATCTTATCACGTTGTAGCCTTGGTTTGCTTGATCACGGCGTGTGTTATGTCGTTGCTTAAGAGCAGCAGTAAATTTTTGAATTGAGAAATGAGGTTTCAACTTATCTTCAGTGACCGTAAGTTGAGTTCTGATCTTTCTTCCCATTAGTAATTCAGTTGGTGAAGGTAAATCACCCATTGGAGTTACTCAGTGTAGCATATGAGCCAAAGATAAGTTTTGACTAGTTTCTGAGGTTTTCTTAATTACCTTCTCGATTGTTTGTATAGTGCGTTCAACCTGGTGCAGACGTTTCAAAATTTCAGGGCGCTCAATTTCTTGAACTATAAGACAAGTGCCCTTGCACTGCAAATCATCATCCAGTACAATGATGTCATTTCAGCGCTGCCCAAAAAGTTTTGCCAAATTATCCACCTGATCTCGTTTCTCCTGCCACCCTTTCTTTGCATATTCTTTGACGGGTTGCAAATTTTTATCGTTTTTCATTGCTTTTACAAACTTTTTTTGTCATTCCAAAGATATTGCCAAATTCAAATTTGTAATCACGGACATTATCATTCCATCCACATCAATAGGAACCAAATCAGTAGTTGGGCTTCTTGATAATGTGTCGGGGCATACCAGTTCTTTGCCAGGTATGTATTGTAGTATCATAATAACTTCATGTGCTTATTTCACAAACGTGCAGACAACTTGTGTAAAGGTTTCTCCATTATTCCCAATAATGGTTTGTGGTCAGTCTGAACTACAGTCTTCCTTCCAAAAATGTAGTAATGGAAATGTTTGTAAACATTACGTATGGCCAAAAGTTCTTTTTCAATCTGTGTGTAGTCTTTCTGAGAATGATTCAGCGTTAAAGACACATATTCAATCAGTTGTCCACTTTGTGTAACATTACGCCTCCAACTCCGTATGGACTAGCATCGGCTGCTACTATGACAGGTTCATTTTTTCTGTAGATACGCTCGCATTGCTTCCAGAACAGCATGTTTAAGGTTATTACAGGCATCTTGCGCAGTCTTATCCCATAACCAACATGTATCTTCTTTGTTTAATTCTTTGAGATATGCAGTATGATCAGCCACATGTGGAATAAATTTTTGTAAGTAATTTACTAGTCCAAGGAGACGTATTAGTGCAGCTTTGTCTTTAGGAGCTGGGACATATCAAATTGCATAAGTCTTCTTAGTATCTGGCATAATCTTCCCATCTGTAATTATATGGCCCAAATACTTGACAGTTTTCTTTGCCAATTGAAGTTTTTGTTTATTTAACTTGAGACCATTATCTCGAGCCTCTTGCAGGGCAGTCCTTAAATGCATATTATGGTTCTTCATTCCTTTTCCTTTAATAAGGATATCATCTACATATGGACGCAGAGATGGGTGAGGCGCATAAATTTTGTCCATCTTGCATTGAAAAACTTGAGCTGAAATCTTCAGGCCATAAGGTAGTACCAACCAACAAAACTGTCCTAAAGGCGTGACAAAGGTGCAAAGCAGTGCACTTTCTTTATCCAGGACAACATGCATGAAGGCATCGTCTCCATCCACTAAGGAGAAAGTATCAGCATCATCAATGTCTGATAACAAGTGTTTAGGAGCAGGCATATGGTAGTCTTCATCTTCAATGGCTTCATTCGGGTATTTTGGATCAAGGCAAATTCGTACGTCTCCATTTGGCTTAATTGGACAGACCATATTACTCACCCAAGGAGTTTCTTCACCAGGTTCCACTTTTCGAATTTTTTCTGCTTTAATCATATCTTCTCATTTTCGTTTGACATCTATTTCTTTTGCTTTTGGTATTTGTCGGGAATCACAGTGAACAGGTTTTACATTTGTCTTCAAGCATATTTTATAAGTGCCGGGAAATTGTCCCACACCTTCAAAAACATCATGGTACTGTTTGATAATGTCTTCAGGTGACTCAGTTGTGGATTGCATAGAATATAAATATTTGATTAAACCAAAATTCTCAGATCCATTTCTTCCAATTATTATAAGGCGTTTTCAACATTCGCTACCACAAAGGTAATAAACTTTGATGGAGCTTTCTTGTCAGAAAGTCGACATAATATACTAGCCTCACCCAATATCTTTAAATATTTACCATGATAATCACACAAGGCTCTACCTGTATATCATTTTAACTCATGAGGATTCGGTAGACGTTGTAATAAGATTACGGCATGACGTTATCGTCAGCTCCAGTGTCAATCTGGACATTAAATTCACAAATTTCTTGAAGAAAAAAAAACAACTTTACATACCACTTATCTTTATTCTGCGGCGCCGAGACAGCATAAATGGAGGACAAAAGACCAGTTTCGTCTGGAGAGTACTCTTGTTCGTTGGCATCCACCATGCCCACTTGACGACGTTTCTGTCGACATACGTGAGTGAAAGACCCAGTTTTTTACAGTTATAGCATAGTTTGCCATACGCAGGGCATTGACGAGGTGGATGTTGTCTTCCACAGTTTCCACAAGGTTTACCTTCTTTGTTTTGTCGGTTCTGACTTTGACTTCGGCAAAGAAAACGCGAATTCGCTTTTTCGCAGGATCTGAAGTTTCCGCCAAATTGACGCGAAAGGCGATTTACTGAAGCGTCATTTTTTTCTGACTTTATTTAGGTATTTTGCTTTTTTGATGATTCGGCACTTCTCAACATCTTTATTGCGTCGGTTAGTTGTAGTGTCGTCTCACGTAACAAACGTTCACGTAAAGAACGATCGCGAATTCCACAAATTAGTCGGTCACGAACTAATCGATCATTTATATCAGAGGCTGCATCATAATTACGGTCCTTAACTTTTTCTTTGAAATGCATAATAAATTCAGCAATCGTTTGCTCATTTTTCTGAACTGTAGACATGAATACATACGAGCAGTAAATCTCGTTCAGGTGAGGCTTATAATAGTCAGTTATTTTATCCGTGAGCATCTTCATAGTTACAGAATCACTAATTTCAGTCGCTTGAAATGTTAGATTTGAGCAGATCTCAATTATTTTCTCACCTCCTATATGTTTAAATACTGCACGTTGACGTGACACACTTTTACTGGCCAAATCTGCAGCCTCCATAAAAATTTCGAATTTATTTCTCCACCTTTTCCATTCTTTGCTGGATTCACATCAGGTTTAAATTCGGGAGCAGATGTCAACCCGTTGACGGTTACGATAATCGGCAGGATTGCTCGCCATCTTGATTGATGCACTTGAAATACTCCTTTACGTTATTTCTTCAGAAAAACGCGCACTAAAAATTAGATATTTCGTTAATTCCTCATCTGGAAAAACACTTCTGACACCATGTTGTGTTTTTATTGCCGTTCTATTAAGCTATGTTACTTCTATCAATTTACAAAGTCATCTATAGAAAATTCGACGTCTTCTGGAACATTCACTGTGACACACTAATACGGTAACATGTCAGACGAGTCATCTTCTGGCAAACAAATCATTGAAGTGGTTCGTCGTCAAGGAGATTACGTTCGCACTGAAGAACATATAATCGAAACAATGAGGTTTAACCACTTACTAGTCAACTTAGACGAATCTTCCTTGCACCCTGTGAGTGACCTCACTCATCTACCCAACACACACAGGTATTATTCGATTAAAAGTAGTTTAACAGAGCCATTTGGAGAATCTCACGAGAAATGTCTTCGACGTCTATTACGTGGAGAGATTGCTATGGGGATGCGCCTTTCGCTGATGTTACAGCGCATGCGAAGTCTTGCAGGTAGACAGTGTAGCGATCATGTCTTCCGGATGCTCTTCTTCAAGCCTGATTGTATACTCAATGTACTAGCAGAAAATGAATCGGAGGACTTGCTTCACAGGCGGACAGAGTTAATGAAATATTGCAGCAATAGATAGATGCTTGTCACACGCTCATGCACGACTGCACCCAATGTCTTCTGCCAATTCTCATGTAACACTGTAGCCTGCCAGAAGAGCAAAATTGCACGCCATACAAAGCCTATATGTTCTTATAAACACATAGTCGGACCTCTACTTCCGATGTGCGGATTTAACTACATTCAAACAGTTTTAGATAGATTCATGACGGTGGCCAGAAGCTCTGCCACTACATGAAATTTTAGCTACATTGATAGCTTTTTATATTAATTTACAGGAAACTTTACAATCTAAGCATTTTATAGTTGTGAGATACATGTTATATTATACAACATATATCCTGTGGAGCATTTTGTGTCACCTCCTGAACTTATGTATTTTATTGATTATTAATTTAGTCTATGGGTCTAGTTTTTTTAATTGGCAATTTTGGATAGATAGATAGATAGAGTCTTCTGTATCAGATATTAATGGGTTGGGGTGATTGTCATTTTTATATTGAAGAAGTATGTATTTGGTTATTGTTTGGTGGATATATGGAATATTGAGGTCACTATGGATGGGGGAATCGGAGATGTATCAGGGACAGTTAGTCATATAACCAAGGATTTTGTTTTGGGATGTTTGGATCTTAATGATGTGTGTTTTGGCTGCAGAACTCCAAAATGCTACAGCTGTGCTTTCATAATGAAGCAATAAGGTATATATAAAGTAATTCTTTCACTGAAAAGGATTAATTAATGGTTTTAGGATCTTAAAGCAATGACTGATGAATTTTTATAATGTTATTGATGTGTTGGGACCATGTTAGCTTAAAATTGAGGATTAAACCCAGATATTTATAGTTACGTGTTTCGAATGAGCATGTTGTTAAAGCAGATATTGTTATCGAAGGATATGTTTTTAGAGAAAATATACTGTGATGGATTTATTTGGGTTTATTGTATTCTCCAATTGTTAGCCTGAATGGCTACATGATTAAGGACAGTTTGCAGCTGTATTGTAGCCGATTCATTGTCATGGGAATGGCAGAGTATGGTTATATCATCCGCAAATGTGTCAGTTTTTGTTGTGGTCGTTTGAAGGATATCATGAGTATAGATGGTATATAGGAGTGAATCAAGAACATTGCCTTGAGGGACACCAGAGTGAATAGGATATACTGGGGAGAAATAGTTTTGATATTTGACAAGGTAAAAACAGTTTGTAAGATAGTTGGATAGAAGGTTAAAGTAGGGGGTGGATAGGTGAGGTTTTAAATTGAAGAGGAGTGAGGGACGGTGATCCTTGCCAAATGCATTTTCAGAATCCAAGAATGTGGCTAGGCATACATTTTTCTTTTCAAAGGATGTGTTAATATATTCTGTTACAATGTTGAGAAGTTAAGGACAGGAGTGGTTGTTTCAGAATCCAAATTGTTGGTTAGGGATTAAGTGTAAGATTAGGCTTTTTAGTTACATTAGTAGTAGTTTTTAATAGACTTTTGGAAGTATTCATAGAAGACTGAATGATTGGTCATCAACTGCTGGGGTTGAATTTTTATTTATTGGATTTGTTAATTAGTATTATTGCAGAAATTTTCTGTTTTTGAGGTTTTTAGTATGGCATTATAAATTTGTGTTAATAGGAATCTGAATTTTTAGGGTAGAGGTTTTTAGTATGGCATTATAAATTTGTGTTAATAGGAATCTGAATTTTTTGGGTAGAGCTTTTAAGTGTTTGGTATTTATTTGGTCAATGCCTGTAGAAGTATTTTAAATTTGGATATGGTTATCACATTTTTTAAGTAAAGAAAGTTTCTGAATTAGTATTCTTGTTAGTAGGGAATAGAGCTAATTGAATGAGTTTAGAAGAGGGTTAAATGGGGAGATAGGGTGTTTTTTTTTTAGAAATTAGATTGAATTGAGTTTTTACATTTTTGCACTTTTTGCATAGCAGTTTTTTTTGTATATAAGTAGATTTAAAATTTCTTTATTTCTTCCTGCAGGCTGTGATTGTTTGGTGATAATATGACAGTTGCTTATTTGAGTGCTGTTCTGATTGTAGAAAGTTAGGATTGATGTGCTGCATTAATTTTGCTTTTGTTGGTGAGGGAGAGTGGGATTTTGGTTCTGTTATGGATCAGTTGTTTGTGTAGGTTCCAGTCTATGTTTGTTGATATGGAGTGGGATAGAATTGGAAGTTGTGATGGATAGACAAGTTAGCACAGAGGGGTAAGTTGTCTGAGGATGTTCGAGAAGTGATTTGATTTTTTACAATATACCGTAGAAATAAAGGACATTGGGAACAGAATTGTTATTTCTTCTTTTTATTAGCAACTGTGTACCTGCCATTAAAACTAGTATTTTAAGACTAACCATTAATTTTCTTCTTAAACTAAATACATAACAACTATAGTCTTTCCAATGTTGTCTTCTAGATTTTTCTGGACTTTGTACAATTCACTCATACACTGTGCTCTGCTTTTATACACTGCACATTACACAAGGGCAAATGGTTTTCTTCTTTTCAATCTTCTGATAAGGTGTTGATTTTCCAGAAGTTGTCAGACCACTGGGTTAATCCAGAGGTGAAGCCTAGCTTCATGTTTCCCAGCATTTTTAAACACTTAATATATTGTTGAGTGCTTCTGTCTAAACCCAAATTGAAAAACTGGTATTAGTTTATTATATTCTATTATTGGCTGCACCCTCTTGAGCAGTAGTTTATCAAACAGTTTGAATTTATTGGTAGGAGAGAGATCGTCTATAAGATTTAAGATTATTGGGTTGTTTCCTTCCTTCTGAAGCATGATAACTTCTGATACTTTCCAGCATGCAGGGACATGTTTCAATCTGAATGCTGCATTACATAGGTACATGAGCATTACTATACCCTTTCTTGGCAGATGCTTTAAAATATTTTCAGTAATTAAATCCTGGCACTTTCTTATGGTTCAGATTTGTTTTAATTTCATTAGTTACTTCTCTTAGGGTACCTGGTGTGATCTTTTCTGATCTTGCGTTGTCAACGTTAATCATGGTGCTATTGTTATTCCCTTTGTTTGCCAGCTGTTCAGCAAATAAGTCTGCTTTTTGGTTATTCTCTCCAGCCCACGACCTATTGTTGTTTCTAAGAGGAGGAATGGAGACTATTGGTCTCTAATTCTTCTTGGTTGCTTTCCATATTGAATAGTCACTTTCTTCGTAGATGGATAATTCATGTAAATAGGAGTTTATAGATTCTTCAGTAAGCTTTTGTATTTCTCTTCTCAGCTTTTGGGTTTTGTTGTTCAGTATAGCTTTGTTAGCTGGGTCTCTTGATTGATGTCATTTTCTTCTAGCTCTTAGTTTTATTTAGACAAGTTATTTTATCTCTGCTGGATACTTTCTTCTTTTACTACGGTGTTGTTATAAATGGTTTATTAAATAAGCCTGGTGAAGTTTTTGACTTCTTATTGTTTTTGGTTGGCTGTTCGAAGGCAGGCATTCAGTTGGATATTGTTCCGGAGGTCTATCTGAAAGCTTTCCCAGTCAATAGTTTTGTAGGTTAGGCTGGTTTTTGGTTTCCCTTTTTATTATCTTTTCACACAGTATTAAAATAACTCTGGAGTCCAAATCAAAATTCTCTTTAACTTCAATGAAGTTGGATGCTACTTTTTTCGTAATGAAGAAGTCTAGTAGATCAGAGATTGTATGAGTAGGTAGGTTTACCTGCCAAGTGATAATTGCAATTAATTTCTTGAACTGCTTTCCTTAATTCTCTTCCTTTCATTGTGGTTAATCTAGACTCCTAGTCTATATGTTTAGAGTTAAAATCACCTCCATCAATTAATCTTTCTCCTAAGTGTCTCAGAAGAGTTAGGTAGTCTTATTTTATCATGTCTTTGTGGACAGTAAATAGCCTCAACTTTTGTTTTGTTACCCAGATTCCAACCAATGTTAGCTGAATATCCTCTCTTTGCAGATGGCATTCTTCAAAGGGGTTGATCATTCCTTTAATTACAATTGCACTGCCACCTGTAGCTTTAGGTGGAAAGTGTAATATGTTTATATCCTCTTATTTGACGGTGTGATTGCTTTGTCATATGTCTCTCTGAGATGAGGGAGACATCTATATGTTATGTATTTCGAAAAACTTCAAGTACATGTTTTTTGTTTAGCATGTCATTAGCATTCCATGTTGTAATACATAGGTCTTTTTGTTTCATAGTGTTATCCTGGCTGCTAGTTTATCAGGTCTAGTATTAATTTGTTCTAGTGTCTTCAACATATTTTCCATAAGCTGCATCATAGATGGTCCAGATGCTGCTGGGAGAGGTTCTGGTTCTATTGTTTTTTGTTTTGTAGCTTTGGCATAAGATACTTCAGTTCTTGTCATATTATTTGGTATTTCTTGAAGGGTGTCTTTTTGGTATTTTCTCTTCTTTTCTTTAACTCTTTTACTATTGCACACCCCACCACTTAGCTTGAGAGCAGTTTCCACACTTGGCAGGAGTGTTTCTTGTTTTATAGAAGTTTGTGGTTAAGTGGCCTCCATTTCACATGAGTTGGTGTTCTCTTACAGAATGCTCTTGTGTGTCAAAATCTTTGGCATAGTTTACATTGAGGTATAAGTTTACTATTCCTTGTTGTATCTAATTTTATTTTCGTATTTATGTACTGGATACTGTATATTTTATTGATATCTTCAGTTCTATCAAATATACAGTGGTAGCTAGATATGGTTTACTTTGTTAACAGTAACAATTCTTTTAAGTTTTTGCACTACTTCTAGAATTTGAAACTTTCTATCAACTAGTTCACCCAAGATCTCTTATGTACTAGTATAGGGGAGCAGGTTTCTGACCATTACCTTAATTGGCCTAAGGACTTTATTATAGGAATGCCACTCAAAATCAGTGTGCTAATTAACAATTCTGTCATTTTTCTCTACTCATTGACAGAATTAACATTGATTTTCATTTGTTTGTCACTCATCATGATAGTTTTATGGTCCAGTTTACTTATGTTTAGTTTTTTGAAGACTGTCTGGTAATTCTCTACATCACTTAGAATTATTGGCAGAGGTTTACTAACTTTGGGTATTTTATTAGTTTGTTTTAAGTGACTTTAATTTTCTTTATCAGGTGACCCGCTAGCTTTACACTTTTTGCTATTTCTACTTTTTGGCAGTAGCCAGTCTATTTCTCAGGCTACAACTTTTTCCTCGTCATCAGAGTTTTCTGGGCTAAATGTTATCTTTTTGGCCTGTTTACTCTCACTACTTTGGATTTTAATGTACTTATGTGTTCTTTTAGTATTTTGATTTAATTCAGAGCGTCGCAGTTGTTATTGCAGCTGACTTATCATTGACTGCTCTGGAATTTGCATCAGTTGCAATTCTTGTGAGGTATCATTATTCTACTGATCCATGTTTCACTGTATGAAACCAGCCACCTGGCTGGCTGACGGGTCATTCCATGCCAAGTGAACAAATCGGGTTTTGGGTACCACCTTGGATTTTGATTAAATTTGGTGATAGTGTTGAATAATGCTTCAAGTGATGTTGTACAAAATCTAAGATTCACTAGTAGTATATAGGGGGCACTAGGGCCTCCTGAAAAAAAGTCACCTGTTCAATTCAACCATGCGCGTGAATATATCGTGAAGTTTGAAGTATTACTGTTGTGGAACTGTAGCAGCTAGCTTCCTGAAAAATGGCAACTACAGACAACTTTTTATGCTCTACACGATGGTTGCATTTCCAAAGTTTAAAAAGTTTTAGTTTTATTGCTGTTATATCACAAAGTTGCTCAAAAAAACCGTCACGTCAATTTGAGGCTGACTTTTCGGGCTTATATCTTTGAAACACGACGTTCTACAAACTTAAGCTTTGGTAAGATAACTAAACCCATTACTGATTTTAAGCTGCCAAAGTATCAGCTTTCAAGCTCACTTTTTTGTCGAGATATGTGTTAGTTAATATGAGGTTCAAATTTTATGTGTCAAATTTGGTGTATTTTCAAACCGAAATAGCAAAAAAGCATTTGCTACAATCAAGTTGTTTTTTTACCATTGAAAATAGCAGACTTTTTTCTTTTAGAGTCATCTAATTTCATTTTAAAGACTCATCACGCCAGAAAAATTGCTTTGAAAATTGCATTTTTTAATTACTTGTTGTGACATACATATATGATACTACAAACAATCTGCAGGAAGTTGATAGTCAGTCTGACTGGAATTACCATACTTTTGATTTTAGGGTCTATTTATAAGTTTAACGTACACTTGTTTTGCTCAATAAGTTTATTATATACTTTTATTTTATTTAGACAATTATTACTTGCTGGTATTCAGTTTGTATGCTAATTGAAAAAATTCTTTTATTTACTGCAATTTGCCTATTTATAATACGATTATTGAAATTTGTGAAATATTTCCCGACACATTATTGAAATTTGTGATACATATTTAGACACATTTTTGAAATTTGTGATAAAGAAGACCTATATTCAAAGTAAGGTAAAAAACAATCTTACAAATTTAAAACCAAGTTACTATTGTACAATAATTTTCTCAATATTTAATGTAACATTTTAAAATAACAAATTGATTTATAATATGCACTTCAACAAAGGCAAGTCTAATCAACAATGAGTCATTTGCAGCTACCACATCAAAACAAAGTTATGCTTCGTTTACATAATTTTTTAATAGTATTTGATTAAACACCTGAACGTGTGTGCCTTTTATCATGGAAACCGAAGAGAACCCACCTAAATGCACCATAGGGAACAGTGAAAATTCGGTGTCTCACTATACAAGATTCTATTCTCACACAGCTGGCTTAAAAATAATAAGTGAACTTAATAGCGAAGACAATGAACTTCTAAGTCGACGATCTGGATTTAAATTTGATGAAGGATCTACAATTTGCCTACATCACGAATCAAGTCTGCTGACGACTTTCAATTTGATGCAGTCAAAGTGTTGTAACCCTTTTGGAAAGGAAAATCATGCACCAAAGAAAGGTTTGCAACCCATTGACTTGTCAACAGCAGATTACCTAACGGAGCTAACGAAGAAATATGTGAAGCCTGGCCAAAAATTATGCCCAAAATGTAGAAAGGAAATGAAAAACCATAAAGAAGCATCAGCAATTCCATCGCCATCTTCAGAATACAGGTACTTAATAAAAAGATGACTTGAGTTATATACAAGCATGGTAGTTGATGACAGCATTCTTCTTTTCTGTATGTTATTCTGAAGAATCGGGGATAATGGCGTGTCTTGAACACTGTTACTATATTGTTTCTATATTGAAACACTGGGTTTTGTCTATTGTGTTAGCCATGGTTCAAAACAATTATGTAGCTATATGTACAAATACTGTATATCTAGAATTAGTATCTGATCTCAGTACAGAAGCAATTAATTATTGCACCTATCAGATGATTCATAACAAGACAAAAACCATCACAAATTGGTCAGACAATGGTACTACCAGGTTGCCAAGGTATCTGGCAAAAATAGTCAAGACACTACTTTCTTTCCCTCCAATAACAAATTAATGAAAAACAACATCCAAAAACTTAAAGTATGTGATTCTTTGTGAAGAATGCTACTGCTTCAATGGAAATTAGGTGTTGTGTGGACTATATATCCACGAAGGGATAATGTGGTTAGAACAGTAACTGTAAATGAACAACTTACATACAAAACCTATGTTTTTGGTAAACAATATGTTAAGTTCCATTGTTGAGAGGTTCTTATTGTAACTTGCTGGTTTGTTTGGGAGACTCAATCTACACTCAGTCTCTGTCAAGTTGAGGTGTGTTATGTTTGTGTTTTTATATAGTCCATTAAAATTACTTGAACCATGCTAAGTGTTAATCATTTGTAGTTATTCAATTGAATAAAGCATTTCCAACAGTATATAGATTAAGCCAATTAAAATATCTTGCAACTCCAACAAAACTAAAACATTAAAAATATTACTCACATTTGTCCTGATGATGGATTAACTGCTGAGCAGTTGCCATTTTCTTCAATTATGGGAGGATCATCGTCATATGGAAGTGATACAGGACACGCTGCTTTTGTCCTCCATGAAAATTCAAACTTACATTTATCTTCTTTTAGAAAAACAGGATTACTATCCTGAAAGTATTAATAATACAGAATAAGTGTGCAATCAATATTTATAACAAGTGTTAGTAAGGTAACCGGCATTTAAAAAATACGAACACTCAAAAGATTCAACATAACCACCCAATATGCAGTTGCATCCTATTTCCATATATAATAAGTTCGTATAGTTTTATAAATTTCTGTTATTCATATATGTATAAATGAGGTACAAATGACAGAAATATAAATTCCAGGTATTAATTGTCTTTAGATGGAATTTTTAATGACTGGATATCACAGTGAGAAGAGCACATTAATCAACTATTTTCAATCCTGGTGACATGACATATTAGAAATATTCTGCAGTCATTATGATTCTAAGACACTCAAAGATGGTGTTTAATCTGATTCTATGTAAGTTTTCATTAATCCTTTGACAGGCATGATAATCACACTGCATAATTAAGGTACATTTAAGATAATCATAATTTCTATTATTAATATCCATTAATTTTAGTGTTCTAAAAGAATCACTGACCTTCAAAAGGATATTTGAAGGAAAACCCAAATATGTTTTTTATATTAATTAATTACTTAATAAATATAGCCAATTCGGACAAAGAAGTGATAATATAAATACCACACAACGTTTCTGGGATCCTTGTCCCTTTCCTCAGGTGCGAAGAAGAGCCTAGAGCGACACAACTGCATTCATCAGTTGATCATAAGCCTTTTGTCCGAATTGGCTTTCTTTATTTTAATTATTTTCAATCAAATGTAAATTTTTTCATTTTATTAATTAATTACATTGACTATAATTGTATAATTTTTAATCTTATAATTATTTTATAAAACGCAGCCACACTTTAGTGTTACACTTATATTTTCCAGCAAAAACTCACTCATCTACAAACTTCAGCTCATTGCAATATTTCAAGTTGAACAGTCTAAATCACAATCATTGATCAATTTACAAATTATCATGACTGGGGTATTACAAGTATGATATGATTTAAAATATTTGGTTCCAAATGTATTTATTTGTCTAAACATTATATTAAGAACTTTAAAATTCAATGTAATTAATAAATCTAGACAAACAATCTTGTTGTTACATATTTTACAAATAAATTTACAATCTGAGACCTAAGTGTAGGAATTTATACAATAGAAGTGATATTATCATATTTATTATTTATATATGGATCCCCTAGATTCAATTTAAAGGATAACATTCTAAAAAATTTGTGTTGAACTGTTTCAATTATATTGATATTCAATAGAGTATGTGGAGACAATACTACATAGCAATCAATATATTAATATTTCCTAAAGAATTCTCATAGTACTAATTGATTTGAACTATTTGTAGGTTCGATTAGTAAAACCAAACATTTGATTAGATCTGTTAATGCATATGTCAATGTGTAGATTGAAATTCAATTTACAATCAAAAGTACCTCTCAGGTCATTGATATATTCCACCTATTCTAGATTGAAACCATTCAAGTTTTATGATTTCTTGGTATTATTTCTAGACCTAGAGAAAGTTATTCTTTTACATTTATTAATAATATTTAAGAATTAATCATTATGTCTACACCAATACATATATTATATCTAAACTTTTTTTATAGGTTATCTTCATTTTTACTTGATAGTTAACTTTTATGTTTTCAGATCAGCAAATAATAGGCATTCAACATCATTTAAGTTGTTATTAATATAAATAAAAATGTTAAAAAAAGAGAACCCAAATGTGAACTACAGAAAGTATGTTAATATTTTTGTATGGTAGATGAGTAAGAAACAGTTCTTAAATAAAATAAAACCTTAAAAATTTGTCAACTTTTATTTAATGAAAATGATTTTCATAAGTCAATAATATAAAATAAAAATTACTCAGGAGCTTTCGGTCTTTCAAACATATTCATTGGAGTATTATATGTAAAAATCAGCCCCGCTCAACCTCAACACCAGTATCAGTCAATACAAACATGTGTGGTTCTCACATTTACCATATACACTAGCACCTCTATAGTAACAATTTAACATTGCAATACATTATATATTACCATTATTATTAACTTTTCATAAAAACTTTTACAAAACAATAATTCTATTTTATTTAATAGTATTTAATATATCAGAGTAGATTACTCCCACTAAGACTACTTCCTTTTTCTCATTTAAAACAGTTTTATCTTTTGGTGAATATAGATTCCTTTAGAAATATTCCTTTTATAGACATTACTTTCCTTATGTACAATCACAATTTCTTTCCAATCAATTGTGTGTCCCAAATTTTTCAAATGTGTTGATAAACTGGTACTAGTTTCAGAGGAAGACATAAAATTACTATTATGGAAATAAATTCTTTTTTTAAAAGACATTCCTGAGTGACCAATTTATATTCTACTGCAATCTAAAGAATTCATCTTATAAATGATACCATTACATTAAAATTTTTCTATAGGGTCCATATAAAATTCACAAAAACCACGTAAAAGTCTCTTTGATAAATTCACTCACACTTTTAATATAATTTTTTTCTTATTAACTATATTATTACTAGGGATAACATTGAATTCTTCTATACTATTATCTGTAATGAACAGTTAAAAATGCACTATTTCAGATGGAAGACGTTGTTTGTCCAGATGGCGGACCCAGTTGGTGGTCTCTGACAGAAAGGAAAACCCTCTTGTCGACAAAATACCTTAAGCAGGCTGACAGATGCCAAACATATTAGGTGTGAATAATTGAGTTCCCAAAGCTTAATAAATTCAGTTGACAGGTATGGATAATTAGAAACCTATGCCGGAGGAGTTTTGGGCATTTCAAGTGATTGAAATTAGTGAGTAGCCAACCACAAGCTTGAGCAGTTGGTGACTGACTGAGAAATATCCATTGAATCCTGATAAAATTTTGGGAGTACTCACTAACCATCTGCAACCATTGAGATGCATGCAGGTGTCCCAGCACGAGTGTTGAACACCACCACTGCAAATCAGTCTGCACCAGCTGTAATCACCACGGCACGGTATCGTTTGAATGGACTAAATACTAGTATCATAATGCCAGGTTCTTCCATTATTACTGTTTATCAATAAATGCAATTTATTAATATCATTAGTTTCAATTTTTGCAATGTTGAGGTTTACCCTACGAAATCCCTGACACACACACACACACATAGAGTCCATGTCTTGTTCTTTTTAATTATGGTCTTTTTATATATAAATTCAGTTTTATGTGACTCATCTTGATTAGTAAATTATTATAATATGTAAATAAATCTTTTTATTTAAGAAACCCCACACAACATAGAACCATGTGACGTAAAAGTATTACATATCTATTCGTTATATTTTATTGAAATATCTATATAAACAAATTGTCTTTATTTTCTCCATCCCATTTACATTACTAGGATTGTCCATTATTTTATTTGATAATTTATGTTCATCAGCATTATTACTATTATTCAAATTAAAACATTTATCTCATACTTTTTGTATCATGCCTCATGTGCAGCAGTTTTTATTAAATAATACAAACATTTCACAATATTCCTAAACTTTATGTTGGTAACACGAATAGCTTTCATAATAGTGTTGAACATCACATTAGATTTCATATGAAACAGATGGTTAGATTTGTAGTTCAGCAAAACATCACAGGCAAATTCTTTTTAAACCAACACATTAAGATCCAATTATCATATCTAACTAAAAATATATCTAAGAAGCTAATTTTACCATGTTGCTCCCTTTCTACAGTGAATACTATCCTAGGATATATATTATTCAGGACAGCCGTTAAAATCTCTATTTCTCCATCGATAACTATCACCAAAGTGTCATCTACGTATTTTTTCAAGACTACTCATTTAATACTTGCATTCATCAGAACCTTATCAATTAGGTAGGTCATTATTATTTCAGCCACATTTACCGATAAACATCCACCGATAAAAATCCCCCTTGTATTAGAAATACCCATTTTCTAGACATAATCTTAATCCTTCTAGAAACAAGAATTTGCTTTCAATTTGTGTTGAGTGCATCACAATATTCCAATTTTTATTTACAATTTTCGTTGGTTTATTAATGAAGAGGCATCAAAACTTAACTCAAGTTTTTAATATCACTTAATTTCCATTTAACCTCATCATATATATTATTCCTGCTTAACATAACCAATGATTTGTTTAGAAATTTTGACAACAAAATTGGATGTAATGGTAAGTTACATTTATGGGTTTTCAATAAACCTTTCAACCAAGGGTCTACAAAGTATGGTCATTCTAATTTGGATTTTAATTTATCAATAAATTAAAATTTTATAAAATTATTCAAATATGCACCTACTTTTCTATTTATAATGTGTCCTGGATTCTCCCTCACTTTCTTATAGACCAATATATCATCTACAATTTTCTCCCTATTAATTAATACCCATAATAACCACTTGTTTAGATTTATCAGATTTTATCATGCCAAGTCTTTGAAAAATCTTTCATTTATTTTTTACTAGCTGGGTGCCCGGCGTTGCCCGAGATGTCATTTATCTATAACCATCCATAAGACTCCAATTTTGGTTACTTTTGTGCTATTTTTATGTAAAGCTCCTCGAACCCTATCCCTAAATGTGCTCACCTCCTATGCCGAAGGTTGATGTAGTCATTGACTAAATATATCGGCCGTTTTTACATGTTAGAAGATGACCACCCCCACAAATATGCGATAATGAAAAAGAATGTATTCCACGCAAAAATCGGCCGATTACATTGTCTGAAAATTTATTCCCCCGCCCAACACCTCCCAAACCCGTCGCGTTACCCATGTTGTCACAATTAGATTCAGCGACATTCATAGTCTCTGAATTGATTCGAATCTCGGTTGTTTTTGCGGGATTTAATTTAACGTACCTCCACCCCACCCTTAAGCTTGCTCCCCTCACAGGGGTTAAAATATACACAAACAACATCGGTATAAATACTATCAAAGAAATTAACCCCAGGAAATAATTATCGCAAATATCGACCGTTTAACATGTTTGAAATTTTTCACCCCCGACTACTCCCGCTTCGGGGACTTAAACGGTCAAGTTTAATGTCATAATTAAACTCAGTGACAATCCTGATAGTTTCTGGTTTATTTTTATCTAATGCTACTTCCACGCCAACCTTTCGGGTGCACCCTTCCGAGTCCGAAAGGGGTTGAAATTATACACAGAGAACATGTAGGGAAATTTTATTAATCTAATTCATCCCGAAATATATTTAATTGACGCAAAAAACAGCCGGTCAACTCATCCCAACCCAGCCGATACCCGCGCGTTGTCCAGATTGTCATAAATAAATTCAGCGACATCCATTACCTTCGATTTGACTCGAATCTCGGTTGTTTTTCCGTTATTTTCAAGGACATTAATTAAACTCAGTGACAATCCCGATAGTTTCTGGTTTCTTTTTATGTAGTGCTACTTCACGCTTACCCTTAAGGGTGCACCCTTATGAGTCCGAAAGGGGTTGAAATTATACACAGAGAACATGTAGGGAAATTTTATTAATCTAATTCATCCCGAAATATATTTAATCGACGCAAAAAACCGCCGGTCAACTCATCCCAACCCAGCCGATACCCGCACATTGTCCAGAGTGTCATAAATAAATTCAGCGACATCCATTACCCTCGATTTGACTCGAATCTCGGTTGTTTTCCCGTTATTTTCAAGGAAATCCCCTCCAGCCGCACCCCTATCATGCCTACAAAAACATCGGTAGAAATACTATCAATGTCAATGGTCCCGGCATTTATTTATTCCACGCTAATATCGATGATTTAACATGTTAGAAAATTTCCATCCCATCCACTCCCGCCCCTCGGGGCTAAATGGCCAATTTGATGCTATAATTGAACTGGATTTGACTCCAATCTCGGTTGTATTCGCGTTATTTTATTGCAGCGTTCCTCCACCCAACACCTAAAAGTGCTCTACTGATAGTCCCGACCCGCTTCTGGGGGGTGGTAGACGCGTCTCACCCCAACAGTCGGTAGAAATACTATCAATATCTGTGACCCCTAAAAATATTTATCCGACTGAAATATCGACTGTTTTAGCATGTTTAAATATTTCAACCCCCGTCCACCCCCGCTTCTGGGGGTGGTAGACGCGTCTCACCCCGACAGTGTTTGTTTCCTGGTCGCAAAGAACACGTGTACGAAATTTGGTGAAATTTTCTCCAGCAGTGTAGATTTGTATAACGAACATACAAATATACAAACATACAAATATACATACACTCATTTTTATTTATAAGATAATATAAAAACTTTTTAAAAGAGTGTAAAAAGCAATGGTTCTGAAACACTTTTATTTTTGACTAAACGTCGTTATTAATGGAAACAACATCGGTTAAAATAGTATGAACAACACCACCCCTAAATCTGCTACTTTTCCGTGGTGGAAAAGGTTGAATTTTTACTCATATCACATCGGTAGAAACACTATCAATCTAGTTTACCCATAAACACATAACATTCTGGCAGTTTTAGAGTAATAGACAATTCTCAACCCCAGCCCTAAGCAAGCTCACCACTAATGTCTAAAGGGATTTATATTTTCAACAGCACCCGTTGAAATAGTATTCACGTAATTCTCCTCCAAGAACGCGCAAGAACTGACTATTTATCTTCCCTTCCAACCCCCACCCTTTCGGGTTAAATGGGCAATTAAAAATATTTATCCGAAGTAAACTCACTGACATCCATAACCTTCGATTTGACTCCAAACTCGGTTGTATTCGCGTTATTTTTCTGTAAAGCAACTCCACCCCAAACCCTAAGGGTGCCCTTTTCCCAGGGCGTAGGAGATGAATATTAAATTCAGATAACATCGGTAGAAACACAATCAATATCTTTGACCCCGAAAATATTTATCCAAATCTAATACCTGCTGTTTTAGCATGTTTAAGTATTTCAACCCCCGTCCACCCCCGCTTCTGGGGTTGGTAGACGCGTCTCACCCCGACAGTGTTGCTTTTCTGGTCGCAAAGAACCCGTGTATGAAATTTGGTGAAATTTTCTCCAGCGGTGTAGATTTGTATTCTCCACCCCAAACGCTAGGGGTGCTCTTTCCCCAGGGTGTAGCGGTTGAAAATTATATTCAGATATCATCAGTGGAAAGACTATAAATATCTTTGACCCCATAAAAATATTTATCCGACTAAAATATCGACTGTTTTAGCAAGTTCAAATATTTCCACCCCCGTCCACCCCCGCTTCTGGGGGTTGTAGGCGCGTCTCACCCCGACAGTGTTGTTTTCCTGGTCGCAAAGAACACGTGTACGAAATTTGGTGAAATTTGATTCACCAGAATAGATTTGTATTCTCCACCCCAAACCCTAAGGGTGCCCTTTTCCCAGGGTGTAGGGGATGAAAATTATATTCAGAAAACATCGGTAGAAACACCATCAATATCTTGGACCCCTAAAAATTATTATCCGACTAAAATATCGGCTGTTTTAGCATGTTTAAATATTTCAACCCCCGTCCACCCCCGCTTCTGGGGGTGGTAGACATGTCTCACCCCGACAGTGTTCGTTTCCTGGTCGTAAAGAACACGTGTACGAAATTTGGTGAAATTTGCTCTACCGGTGTAGATTTGTATAACGAACATACAAACATACATACAAACAAACATACAAACAAACATACAAACAAACATACAAACATACATACACTCTTCTTTATTTATAAGATTTACTCTCTACACACTTGATCATATGTTCTCCAGTGTTTTTTAATAATTTTATGTTGACTTAGTGTTGAGGTTGACGTTTAACACTCGGATGAATATGCTCGAAAGAACTAAAGCTCCTGAGTAAATTTTAACTCAATATTATTGACATGTAAAAGTTATTTTCATTAAATAAAAGTTGACAAATTTTTAAGGTTTTGTTTTATTTAAGGCAAGTATTTCAATATTTTTAGATAAAAACATTTTATATTTAACATATTGAATACTATTGGTAAGAAAATCATCAAACCAGTTTAACAATGGTTCTCTAATTCAACAATTAGTAAATTTTTGTAGTAAAATTTTTATGATTTACAGAATCAAAACTTTTGAAAAATCTGTATTAATAATATCAACTCTATGACCCTGTTCAAATGAATAAAACACGTACTTTGTATAAAATATAATATAATATAATAAAATATAATATTCATGTTGTTTTAAATGACAAAGAAGGTTATATAAATGGTTTGATAATATTAACAAATAATTGCATCAAATAATTTTGGGATAGTACTCATTATAGATATTGGTCTATAATATTAATGTGTTGCAAATAAATAAAAATTGTCAGGTAAAATATTCCACAACCTGCAAAGCATTCTGGCAAAACAATAAAAGTAGACACATACACTGAAGTTTGGATACATCACTTCAGTTTTCATGAACTCATTTGAACAGTGCAACAACCCCATAGAGTATGACATGTTATATATAAATGAAGAATTAGAATGAAAAAAAAATTGTTTGTACTTCAGTATTCTTGCATGTTAGTGAAGCTTTAGAAAAGAACTGACACAGAGGACTATTAATTAAAATAAAATATTATCTACCCTTAAGTACTTATATTTGCTGAAACCCTACCTGAAGCACAGAAAATTTAGAGGAATAATCAATGAAGCAGTATCCAACAATTCCTCAATTAATGAATAAGAAAGATAGCCAATCCAGACAAAAAAGGGTAATTGTTGTATTTATATTACCCTTTTTTGTCTGTATTAGCTATCTTTCTTATTAATTATTTTCAATCAGACATAAATTTTTTCATTTTAATTCCCCAATTATATATAATGTTCCAAAAGGCAGAGTCCTTGGATCCTTACAACATTTATTGTAACAAAGAATATATATTCGTCAATAAGTCTGGAAATGTTATCATAAGTTCAATAATTACATTTCCAGTCAAAATATGTTTACCAAATAGTTACAGAATTTAAACCATCATCCTTGAAAATTGCAGCTGAAATGTGGTGAAAAATAGTTAAATTGTTTAAGTTTAAAATTAGCAGAACACAGCTATACTTAGTAGAACTGATTTAAATTAGAAAGGAATAAAATTTACCAAATACAGTGGAGTTATTGGGTTAAAATAATAATATATCATATACAAACTGTGTGTCTGGCATAAATAAATAATTATATTAGCCCGGGAAAGTATTTAATTCAACACCAATATCTTCTTAATAGTGTCAAGAATAGTACCCAGTACCCTAAGAGTAAAACTACTTTATCCCTGTCACCATTATCTGTTAGGTGTGTTTAACCCAACCAATGTTTGTTTCTCGATCATAAGTAACGTGGACAAAGTTTGGTTGGATCTGCCTCATACATGAAAGCTTGTATTTGGAACTTCTTTATACTACCTTTCACCCCTACACCCAGGGGTTGATCTCCAAATTAACCTGCATGTTGAGTGTCAGAAGTAAACATTGTGACTTCCGTAACCCCCAATTCAATGCCACTCATAGTTGATTCTGTAGTATAATTATGTAACAGCCATTCACACCCTTCCTCCCCTATCCCATTACCTAGGGTCTGAAACACAATTTAATCTGGATTTTGAATGTGAGAATTAAAGACAGCAATTTTCTCAGGACAGACACCATTCGGGGTAGTATTTTGCAGTATTTTTATTTAAAGCCTTGCTTCCCCCACCTCTAGGTGCTTCCTTCATTACCATTATGGGTTAAAATTAGGCATTGACAGCTTAGAGAATGACAATATCAAATTGTATGAACCCCCAAGCTTTTCATTTACGTTAATAATTGCCTATTTAGAATATTTCCATAATGCTGCCCCCACCCATACATGCTTGAGATTTTCACCTGAACCTAGACTGTAAGTAACATATGTACAAAGTTTGATTGAAATTGCTGCATGCATTTAAGATTGTACTTAGAATTATTTTCAATCCCTTCCTCCCGCACTCCTAGTGGCTTAACTGCAACATAATAGTCATGTTGAATGCCAGAATTAAACTCGGCAACTTCCAAAGTCTAGGAGTCAACACAAATCTTGGTTTTTGCATTACATTTCCACCCACATACATAAAGGTGTTCCCCTCCCATGACAAAAGTGGTTGAAATTATACTTAAACAATGTCAGGAGAAACACTATGAATCACATTGACCTTGAAAAATAATTATTCAATGCAAATAGCTGTTTTCACATGTTTTAAAAATTCCACCCTCATTCACCCCTAAGGAGTTATCAGAATGGTATAGGAATGTGGAAGGAAGGAACAAACACACAAGTATGCATTCATTTATATATAACATTTAAGGGAAATGTGAGAAGGTCAAATTAAATAACACATATGGATAGGAAAGATAGACAGCATAGCCAACTTACCTGAAATCAACAGATGGTCCAGTCAGTCTGAACAGAAATTAAAATTTCAAATTTTCCAGAATCAGAATACCCTTTGTCAGAGGTCAATTTGTGCCTGGCCGGCATGCAGTTCAGACCTTCTTTCCTGATAAAGAGGGCTGAGGTCCTTGAAAACTTTAAATTTTATTTTCTGCTTAGCCCAATGGTCAATTTCAGATAAGTCGGCTATGCTTTTTTTTTTTTCATATCCAAATGGGTTATTGAATTTTAAATATATTCAATTTAAATTATTAGTATAATTTATTTAAATTTTCAGTGTTAAGAAATGTACAGTATTAGTATTTTGTCGGTAATAACAGGACATATGTTTATTAGTGATCAAAGTTGTGCAGTTTTGTGCAACTGTGCGTGTTTGGTCACAGAAACCTATTCAGTGGTTTTCTCACTATACATGTCACTTTAACTCTCTCATTCACCTCACTTCAAATTCACGCACTATTACTGGGAACGCACAATACAGGCACTGATTGAACTGAGTTCATAGCCATGGCCAACAAGAACTTACCAGGTGTTTTTCCCAAAATTGTAGTCTTCTTTCAATAACATATAAAAATAGTATTTGATCTGATATGTAAAATTTCATTCATTACAAAAATGGTCCATATATTTGTAAATATTTTAAAATTTCTTAATCACAAGAAATGTTACACTTTTGAACTTGTTAAGTTAATTTCTTACACTTATCAGAATCCAAATTTTTATTATATTTAACTTTATTGTAACAATTTTAAATTTTATTAATCTAAGATAAATATGGTCTATAAGAAATTTGAAATCCCTATTTGAAATTGAATCTAAGAAGAAACTTATGTTCCATAGATTTATCAAATTAGGCTCCTTTTTTACTCAATAATTTGTATATATCACTGCATGAAGTCTTAAATTTGGGACAAAATATTGTGGCGATTTCATACCCATATTTTCACCGTAAATGTAATTATTGAACTTAAAAATATATTAAATATCCATTTTTTTAACTAACTGGGTAATATATTTATTTTCTTTATATGCAATTTAAAACATGTGAAAATTCAATGTTAAAATTAACCTTCAATTCTGTCAATATTTAAAATTACATAGATATAAGATATTCATTCATTAAAATAATTTGCAGAAACTTTCATCATTTATCTTATCTTTGACATATTCATCTGCAATGTGAATAATCAACTTAAAAGTAAAGCTTCATCTTACAAGAGCATCTAATACACATCAAGTGAACATAACAACATTTACCCGCTTTGAGGCTGAAGGCCGCCTAAACATTTGTTTACAATAACAAATTTTCCCTCGTTTTTCCCAGTGTAACTGCTGGAAGAAGATTTCTCAGGATTCCACCCTGGTAACAACATTTATTTGCCACGTTTCTATAATTGGCAATGCCATTTTCTTCAGGTGAAGCAGATGGTGGTACAACCCATTGAAACATTGTGACAAACCAACATCGTTACCTGGATAGAATCTCAAGAATTATTCAACCAATAAAAAATTTGTAAAAGCGAACTTAACACTCAGAAGGAACCAATTCCTAAAGTTCACTCTTATAATGTTAACAAACCTCAATCTCTTTAGCACAAAATACCTTGATATTCAACTGTATATTAAACTCACTGGGGAAGACTTTGTAACAAAATAATGAAAACAAACATTTAAAAACAAAATACTTGTATTGTCTTAGAAGAAACTCAAAACTTTCATTGAAAAATAAAATCCTTCAATACGAAAATTAAACCCAAATTAGTGTATGGAATCACACTTTAAGGATGTGAAAGCAAGTAAAACGTTTCAATAATTCAAAGAATCCAGTCAATAATCTAAACAAGAAACACATCGTGGTATGTAAGGAATCACACGTTACACAAAGAACTAAACAACATGATCTATGATAAAAGTATTGTTTATCATGGCAAGCTACAATATTACACGAATGTCACACTTGGCCCAGCATTAGATTAATGAAAGGCTCAGAAAAAAATCCTACACCAGGATTAATGAGGACCTGTTGGAGAGATTTCTCCAATGCCAATAAAGAGCAAACTACCCTTTAGTCACTAGATTGGCCCATTCAATATTCAAGATTAAATTAGGATTCTCAATTACAATTTAAAATAAAATAAATACTTACATTTTTATCACAATACAAGCGAATATTTGTAAAGAAGTGTAATCTGTCTCCGTTTAGGCATAGGTCTCCATTTTCATACTCAATTATAATACCACCATTTTCTACTTTTAAAGACGTACTTTCCACATCACCCAAATTTGAAAATCTGCAACAAAAGTTAATCATACTGATGAACCTGCAAATAAAGTTAATAAAAATGTATATACAATATAAAAGTGAAGATGTTGAAATTGATACTGTATAAGATAAGAGTATAAGGCAAGTAAAGAAGATATGGCATAGTCAAAATAATTGATATGGACAGGAAAGTGAAGCTGAGAATTAATATATGCAGGGGAGAATAGGTGATCATTACATAACATTACAATTGCACTCATCCCCCTTCTCTCCCCCCCACCCTCTCTCTCTCACACACACACACTCTTAAGGATAGTGACGAAGTCAAATTAAATAACACATTTAGATAGGATAAGGGGCAGCGAAGTTGACTTACTGGTCCAGTCTGGCTGAGGTGGGAGAATATGAAGAATTATGGAGGGCCTGGGCTGAGACCTCTTTGTCAGGACAAAGGGTCTGAACTGGGAACCAGCCGGGCATGAACTATCATTTGTTTGTGTTGATTCTACTCTAATTGAGGTGTGAATCAATTAACACACTTGAAAATAGAACATGTGGCTTTAATTTCTACCACATTTAATATGGTCGATGAATTTAATTCACTAGTAGTTAATTTTAATTGCTTTATCATTACTTTTGAAAATAACTTTATATGTGGAGACTACAGATTGTTTATCATTGGGGAGTTTGATATTAGATATAGACTAGATTTGATATTAGATATAAACTACAGATTGTGTATTAGACGTAGTCTCCAAACATATCAATTCGAATTTCATTTGATTGGCCAAACGCCAAGATTTTAGATGTAAACACCAGGTACCATTCCAGAATTATTTCAGAAATGCTTAATATTAAATCCAACATCAAAGCAATTAATGTACAAACATGTAGGATCATGAGACATTCCTGCAGAAATACTGATAAGACTTGGGTAAAATTCTGGAGCATTTTAAATGTGGCAACAAGTATGTTAGTTAATTAAAAAGAAAAGTGACCCAGTTCACTACATAAATCAGTTTATTAAATTCACAGAGCAGCTTTGTACACAAATGTGATTCCAAAACTTTCTGATCAAATATATCCAATCTTAAACCAGTTGGTTTATAGCCATTTATGCAATAGGTTAATTCTAGTCATAATTACCTCTTTGTCACATCTGTTTCAGAGTTGTTTTTTCGGCACACTCCAGATTTAAATTGGCATAAGCTATCGAAGCCAGAAACTACAGGTCGACAAACGTTTATGTAATAGGCAAAGGAATTATTTTGTGATTTTGAAAGAGTGACATGATTCGACGAAGGATCTGATAATGAGCTAAGGTCATACGATATATTTCTATGTTGTATTTTACAGTCAAATTCTTCAAATTGTTGGCACGCAAGGTTTATGTGCCACATAAATACAAATTTACACTCCTTATGATCCTGAAACAAGATGTACAGCATAAGATTTTTTTTTATAAAAATTAATAATAAATAAATTTTTAACAAATTTAAACTCCTAATTATAATACTTTTAAGATATTACAGCTGTTGGAGTACCATGTATTAATTATAGGCATTTATACAAATATGAATTTGGCATATACTTTTTTCAATTCCACTGTTATTAGTGACAGTCATAAGAATCTTCCATTATGTTTTACTGCCCTTACTTGATGTTGTCAATGAAACTCTGATATTGCATAAACAAATATTTCTAAGTACAGAACCTTCATTGATATATACAGCCCAAACAAACACATCAAGAGACTTAGAAATGAAACTAAAAAATACACAAAGTTGTGGAAATGGCTAATGTAGTGCAAACAGGGAATCATTACTCATGGAAAATAGCACCTTCTTACTCTGAACAAGAATAATGCTTTCAATTTGGCAAAGTGGAGCGATATGCTGGAAGCTCTCAACAACATGTTCAGGTTAACAGTTGAACTCACGAGGATGATGAGTGACTACCTGAAAGACAGAACACACATTTATGAAACACAGGATGGAGAACAAAAGTGAAAACTTACTGGGGGAGCTGTTAAAGGATAGATTCTCAGCCTGACCTACAACAGCCTCCCGAGATTGGAGATGCCGAAGGACAAAACACTAATTGGCCTACCGACGATGTGGCCGTGGTCACCAGCACAAGGGACTTGGAAGAGCTGCAGTGGAAACTAAATCAGTCCATGAGGTGAATAAGGACATGGATGAGTGAGCACTCCCTTAGCCTCATGGAATCAAAAATGAAGATAGTATTGCTAACAACTAAAAGGATTAACACCACAGTACCGTTCAGAATAGGCCAGCTGACGATCAATGCAAGGAAGAACGCCAAGTAACTAGGTGTTAACAAAATGACATTCTGGGACCACATCCTGAAGGTATGCAACAAGGTGACAGAAAGAACAATCACTCTTAGCAGACTGATGGCAAACACTAAAGGACCCTGGACCTGCAAAACACAACTGATGATGTCTACTGTGCATTCAACCCTATTATTCAGGGCAGAGATTTGGGCCCATAGCCTTAAAATAAATACAGGAGAAGGATAGCAGCAGTTCAGCACATTACAAATTATATGTGCATACAGCAGTCTCCAAAGCCGCAGCACTGACTATAGCCTTCATCACTCTGATTAACATACTGGCCATCAAATGGCAGAACGCGTGGTGCAAATTAGAGGAACTGGGCCAGGAAGAGACCAAAATAGCAGTGAAAGGAAAGCAAATGCATACTTGGCAGAGCTAATGGGAAGGAAATGCTGACACTGTCCACTGGCCTTTTAGGCTCATTCCAAAATTGATGCCATGGGTAGATAGGAAAAACAGAGAAGTTGACTACTATCTTGGTCAGTTTCTCACAGAGTTTACAACAAATACTTACATAAAATTACCCAAGTAGAGAGCCAAACGTGTAACTACTGCAGCAGTCCTGATGATGCCCACCACACTTTCTTTGAGTGCAGAAGATGGATGGCTGCAAGGCTAAAGTTAGAGGCAAGAATGGGAAAAATTACGCCGGACATGGTCCAGAAAATTCTGGAAAGTCAGGAGACATGGGACATGGTGAAGACATGCTTTGAGGACATTTTAAGGAAAAAGAAAGATGATATAGATAGGCGAAACAAGGCAAGACAAAATTTTGTAAATATGAAGTAATTCATAAATAATTTGTGAAACAGAGTATAAGGTAAATGGGAAGTAAATATGCACGGTTTATCATATGATTTATCAGAGTGACACCACCCTGATGTAATGCTTACGTGGACTTCCTGTCATGCAGAAAGGGTTTATAGGTTTTAGTGAGTGTGAGCCCCACACTACTGGCTGGTGCGGAACACAGTCAGTGTGCATTAGGTACATTTCCTGTTTTTGTCCTCGTAATAAAAAAGATAACCACTAATTAGTAGAAATGATGTACATTAAATGAAGGAATCTATGTAATAAGTGTAGACAAATTATAAGTAAAATATCTTACAAGAGACAGAAGTTCAGGTTTGCTGTTGTTGACAAATTTTTGATGATGACAAAGTAATAATATAGTTACTGTGCTTTTCTTTCCAGGAAGGCATTCATCACCCTTTAAATCAAGAGTCAACCTTCCATTGAAATACTTAAGTTTATTTCTTGTATAACCTGGAAAACAAAATTAAAATTTATCAAATGAAATATATGATATGTAAATATTATTAAGGAAGAACAAGCGCGTCCTATCCGGACGGAACAGAAAAACTTCCAAGCATCAAAACACATAAAGCTATCACGTCAAAGTGTAAAAGACTATTAACAAAGCAAATACATTCGATTTTCTCCAACACGCTCTCCAACTGACTGTATGAATTGATAGCAAGTCATCCCCACAGCTTCACGCAAGCGAGTAAACACTTGTTTACCTAATGGCTTAGTAAACAAATCTGCAAGTTGCTTCCTGGAATCTACATGTTCCACTATTACATGTAACTGCCAACACGCACTCCCGAACAAAGTGGTATTGTACATCTACATGTTTAATTATTTTGTGGAATTGTGGATTCTTTGTCAACTTGATAGCACTTTCATTATCAACACCTAACACTGGTCTGTCAATTTTTACTTAACTCCCACAACAGTCACACCAACCACAACAATTCCTTCACTCCTTCACTTGCTGTGATGTATTCTGCCTTGGTCGTTGATAATGCCACAGACTTCTGCAGCTGACTCGACTCCGTTGAGCGTAGTCACGAAGCCGTTGGTGGAATGTCTCATCCTCACGTCGCCAGCAAAGTTCACGTCAGTGAACGCCTCCAGTACCAGGTTGTTCTCGCGTTTGAAAAGAATTCCATGCGATATTATACCCCTCAAGTATCTCAATATATGCTTCATGTCCGACCTCAAAATCACCTGAAGTCTGGCATTCGCAAGTAGTCCTTGGAAAAGCATCGACTTTGTTATCTTGCTTATTACTGCTTGGTTCAGTGTTTCAGGACAGGTCACAACTTATAGATCGGGAACATTTAAAATCCAGATCAACGCTCTCCGGAACAAAACATTTGTTCTTTGGTACAGAGCGTAATTCACCGACTTCATGATTGGAATTGTCATCACAGCTCAGACCTGCTTTAAGAGATTTTGTGCACACCCTTTCTGGCTTGAATTGCACATCAGCGTTAATAACTTCACCAACTGCAGTTGCTTGATCCGTTCGCTTTTTGAACAGAAATCTATGAGCTTTGCCCTGTGCACATCCATCGCTAAAGCTCTTTGTAGCTTCAAAGTCGACATGCACACCTGCCTCGCAGAGACGATTTTGTACATCTCTCTTGTCCTGGTGACCTAACTGCTCGTGCCACAACTGCAAATTTTCTGCAGAAGAGATGACGCAGGTATTTACTGGCACTCTGGAAACTTTTACTTGCATTTCGAACCAGTACAAGCCATCCTTACACTTCACTACAGCCATCACTCCCTCACTGCATTTAATCATTTTATTATGTTTAGTAGTGATAGAATACATGTTTCCTTCGGTAGCACGATGTTCAGAAAATAAGTGATAGGAAATTTTAGGAACATATAAGACTAGGTTAAGACCGCCTACTAATAATGACACAGTCACTTTCCCAACACCGTTTGTTTATTGGCGACCATAATTGAGCAAGGAACTGCGAATTTAGTATACTCCCCAAAGTAGTCTTTATTTGCGGTCATGTGATCACTAGCTCCAGAATCACACACCCATTTGTCACGTGCTGCCACTTTCACTGAACCTTTGTTCTTGCTTTGAACTCTAAGCATTGAGATAAACGCCCGACTTTCTTTCTTTTCCATCCGACTTTGGTTTCTCTCTTGTGGAAGTGTTTCGAACTGTCCGACTTTTCGGACAGTCCCGTTTAAGGTGGTTTCCGCCACATATGAAGCATTTCCATGGGCAATTGGATTTAAAGTTATTTCCTCCACACAATTAACAGCTATCTTTATCATTCCCATTCTTGAATGACGATCTAGATATGTACTTACGAATGACAAAAGCACCCGGTGCAGGAGACACACCGACAGCCAAATTATCTTGCTCCATCGCCTTTAATTGTTCAAGCAACATTGGCGTTGTTTGATTGGTGTCTTTCAACATTAACCAAACTTTTCTGACGAATTTCTACTCGTCACCGGCATTTTGCAGAATTGATTATGCAAAACCCACTCTGGCAATGCTGTAGAATTAACCTTTACAAGTTCCTCATTCACATCAGTTAACAGGTTGACCATTTCTGATACAAAAGTATCTATAGTCTTCTCTGGCTCACGTTGATTATCAAAAAATTCGTCCATTAGAAGATCGAGTAGACTAGACTCTAATTGTTCATAGACAGAATGCAACGTTGTCCACATCTCCACAGCTGACCTCATACGACGTATGTGAACCATCGGCTCTGCCGCCACAGACACAAAAATGATTGATGCCGCTGTTTTTGTTTTTCCGCTGCCAGCTAATTTGTGCAGACAATGGTGCAGCTCCTTCCGGCGCTGTTGGACATGGCTGCATGCCATTCACAATATCAAACAGCCCAAGCTGCAGTAGGTATAACTCCATCTGCCACTTCTAGTTTTCCCAGTTACTTTGCCCTACTAGCTTGTCGATCCTGTTTGTTTTCGTGACTCTCAGACATGGTTAGCTGCCCAAAATACAAATGATGAATGAACCAAATGTGTTCTCCGTCTACAGAATCCAAATAAACTTGCAGCTGAACACTTCACCCACCAATAATTAAACAATCTACAATTATCGGCAATTAACTACGAGTACACACAGAGGAAGCGTGCGGGGAAGAACAAGCACATTCTATCCGGAAGGAACAGAAAAACAAAACATAACTAACTTCCAAGTGTCAAAACACCTAAAGCTAACACGTCAAAGAGTAAAAGACTATTAACAAAGCAAATACATTCAATTTTCTCCAACAAATAAAGTGCAAACCATCTTACAAGATACATTTCAAATAAAACTTCAAATTAATACATACCTAAAGCTATTTCTCTTGCTTCATTTTGAAGCTTCATGCAAACACTAACGTTGCTTGTAGTTTTACATGAATTTTCAAGAGACCCACACAGATTAATATAGAAAGTTACATTTTCAGATGTTAATGAATAGTCAAATCCAGTATGTAATGCTTGCATATTAAATTTAGTACCAGTGATAGGTACAATAAGTTGACAGTCATCTCCTTCATAAACCTATAATATTTATCATAAAGATCTGCATAAAATTCTAACAAGAATGTTTTGGAAAATAAGATTTTTATATTTAAATATATAGCAATAATAAACCTTTCAAAACAAATGACAAAGCAACACATCAAATCTGAATTGTTATACATAAGAATAATGAAACAAGCAATTACAATTGTAAAAACATATAATGCATTCTTTTGGGCACCTGAATAAGGCAATTTGTTTGTGTTTTTTTAATAAATGACTGAGGCAACGTGCTTGTGTGATTGCTGGGGTTGAAGAAACCCTAAGCTGTGTAACTGTTTTATCTTTTTTCATTTTTGGCTCAGATCATGAACCTGTTATGAGGTAAACATCTAATCTGTAGTAAATATGGGTGGATACACTAAGCCGACATGATTGGCTGCCAGAATTTGGTCAAGCTTTCCTTGGAATGGTGGTCCAACCTGATCAGTGAAAGGAATGAAAAGATGCTCATCACATGCATAAAAACAAACAAGCAATCAGAGTAGAACAGAAACAGTGCCTGAGAGTATGGTTTCTGCAGATGGACACTTCAGGAGTAGCTCCCTTGACAGAAAGTTTGGTTTTGTCTTCAAACCACCCATGACGTCACAACAAGTGTTGCTGCCATTGTTCCAGTCTCCTGGTAAGCACTATGTTTTGTTTTTTGTGTTATGAGTTGCAAGTATTACAACAGAATCTACCACAGTTTATCATGGGAGAAGGAATGTTCATGTGAGCCCTGAGTAGCTCACAAATGTTGCAGGTCCTGAGGTTGGTAGATTAGTTTAATGATAAATTCCATTCGTTATTCATTTATTTAAATTGCTGCAGTTGAATCATTAAATTGCAATAGGCACCAAAAACAAAACATAAAACAATCAGGTATAAGTCTCAAGAACATCAATTAATTTTATTTATTCCCAATATTATTATCTGTAACTTGTATTCATATATAACATAACAAAAAATATTTATTAATTTAAAGTGATAGTTAAACATTTACCAGTTTAGGACAGGCACTTGGTGTTAACCATTGAAATGTATTTTGACAGTCAAATTGGTTAATTAGGTATGGTCCACTAGAGTTCCTTGAGCATACAAATTTAATAACTGAAGAATATCTTTTGCCACTTGAACATTTGGAACCACCTGAAACATTCCGAGGGGGAAAAAATACATTTATTACATAAGGTAAAAGCAGAACATAAAAGTAATCTTGGGAAGTTTATTTATAATTTAAAGAAGAGGTTTCACAATAGCTAAGCACTCATCTGATGTGGAGAGAGAATCAGTAATTAAATACAACATTCTTTCCAAAATGGCCACTCCTGCACTCAATTAAAACTACGACCATGATTATCTGTCTTTTTATTATTTATATGTGAATAACTTGACCTGGTGGCCGAGATGGTAAAGACGTCTGTGTACTGAGCAGATTATGTAGGTTCAAGTCGTGTCTAGGTGAAATATTTTCAGTCTTTCCTCCTTCCTTCTCTATGATTTGAAAATATGCTTTTCTTTGTACGTGATTCTACATCTGAGCATATTCACATATTCCTCCTATTTCTCCTATTTATATCTATCCTGTAGAATATATATTAAGAGGGTTAGACTGTGAAAATTTATTAGTTTCACACATCTGTTTGGCACACCAGCAGATTGAGGACAAAAGCTGCTGAGTGTCCATCTAAAGCGGACACAAAGTAAAATAGAAAATGTTAAGTTGTTTTCAGGGCTCCAAGGAGCAAGTTTATGTTTTTAAAGTGTTAAAAGTCATCAGAGTGATTAAGAGTTAAGTGGTGTGAATTAAAAAGCAGAATATTGAGAAAGAGCTTGAAGAAACGGAGACAAAGGAATGGGCACCAGTAATTCAGATATGATTTTAGTGTATAATAATTACAAAAAAAATAGGTTCATAATGCCACAATGATTTTGCCATTATCTCCCTACACAATTAACCTTGATTTTTAGAAATTTGTATAATTTTATATTTACATTTAATTGCATTTATATTAATTAAAATATTTTACATTAATCCAAAAATTTAATTATTTACAACACATTTGGATAGTAAAGAGAGACAGCAATGCCGACTTACCCAAAATCAATAGTTGGTCCAGTCTGGCATAGGTGGAAGTTCAAATTTTCGAGGTACTGAGTCCCCTTCGTCAAGAAAGAAGATCTGAACTGTGTGCCAGCCAGGCACAAATTGATGAATTCAAATTAAAGTGCACCAACTGTTAGACAGCAACAATCGACACCCAACATAGCCAACAACACTCGTCTCTCTCTCAGGGAAAGGTAAAAATAACAGAAAAATTCATACTCACATTACATACAAACAAACACATTAGAATTAAAGGAAAGAATAAGAAAAACGAGAATAGGAAAGGTTAGAGCAGAACATAGAATAGTAACCGTTATAACAATTATCATAATATTATGAAGAAACAAGATTTCAACACATCATCACAACCATTGCCACAATGACCTCTGTGATAAAATCTTTCCTTTCCATACCAATATTGCAATTATTTTTGACAATGTCATGTCATAATTGGACTTTGCCTAGATTGTAAGATATGCTGAAAGGAGAGTTCCCAAAGTAGCATTGGTCGAAATTGTTGGAGTTGTGGCTTTAGGCATAAGCAGCTATAGGAAATTTAGTTTTCGATAGTTTGACAGTGCTGCGGTGGTTAGCAATGTGTTCAGTTAGGGGTCATTTGGTTTGGCCGATATAGAAATCAGGACAGAGTTTGTAATTAATTTTATAGATGATGTGGGAGGAGAGGCAAGTAATGTTTTCTTTCATTTTATAGGTGGGTATTTGTGGAGGATTGTAGTTTGCTGGAGGATGTTGCAGAAAGGCACCTGTTCCTCCCGCAATGTCAGTAGGGGAGTTTAAGGGTGGGGCCTGAAAGGGTGGACAAGGATATTGCAGAGATTGGGAGGGCAACCCTTGGGCAGGTGAGTATAGTAGGAAGACTGTTTATTAGGTCTGGGTTGGATTTCAGTCCAGTGTAAGTGAGGTGGAGAATGGAGTTGAGTTTTTGTGTAAGGAGGTCACTGGGGTACTTTCTGTTTATGAAGGCAGTGAGATGGTGTAGGTGGCGAGACTATTCCAAGTAGAGCAAATTCCAGCTTCTTTGAGGGCTAAACTATATGGGAGAGAGCTTTATGTATGTTCAGGGTGACAACTGGTAATAGTGAAGATATTGTATGGTGTTAGTGGGTTTAATGTGGACTGATATGGCAATTAGACTAGAATTTAATTCTATATAAACATTGAGGAAGGTGATGGTGGGGGAGTAGTTCCAGGTGAACTTTCCCATCTCGATGTCTATGTACTGAGCAGAAAACACAGGTTCAAGTCCTGCCTGGGTCAAATATTTTCAGTCTTTCTTTCATCTTCCATCATTCTCTCTGCTTTTCTAAGACCATTATTCTACGCCTCAGCAAATGAATTCACATAAAGCGTAGTCCTATTTATTTCTATCCTTCCTCATTATCCAAGTTCAAATGTGACTTTGTCACCAAATTAGTTCCAATTATGACATTGTCAAAAATAATTGCAATATTGGTATGGAAAGGAAAGAGATAGGTTGTGGCTTACCTGAAAGTGAAGCGCGGTGTCGCCATGAGGAACTAAAGGTTGTGCGGCAGTCCGCAGTCGGCCGGTGTACAGAATGGTGTAACACTCCTTCCTGAAGAAGGAGGCTGAGAGCCTCCGAAAATTTGAAGCACAACCTTTAGTTCCTCATGGCGACACCGCACTTCACTTTCAGGTAAGCCACAACCTATCTCTCTATCCTTTCCATACCAATATTTTTGACAATGTCACATTCTTACTATTACAATATATATATATATATATATATATATATATATATATATATAAATATAATATTAGGAGAATCCATTGAGGAACTAATTCACATTATATATATAAATATATATATAAATGACAGAAAATTTTAAATCCTTAAAACATAGTATGAAAAATTAAATTAAATTGTCGATGACTTGGAGCATCTTGGAAAACACAAAATCTGGTGGTTGCAGGGGTGCAAAGTGACAGCGGCCATACTTTTGTCAAGGGTTCGGGTCTGAAAAATTAAGATGGTCACTTTCACACATCTCTTTGGCAGACCAGAGGAGTGGACTGTAGCTGACGAGTGTATCCACGAACGGCCAAAATTTTTGTATATATATAATGTAAAGTTTTCAGAGAAGCTCCTTGCATAGCAACAGTAGCTGGTGATTGTACGATGTGAAATGTCAAAGAAAATAAATTTTAGTACAATTTTGAAAGTCATAGAATTTTATGAAACCTAATATGGCGGAACGAAAGTGCATTGAACATTGAATCATGAATCAATGTTAAAAAGCAGACTATATTTGGGGGGGGGGGGGGGTTATTAAGAAAGCTTGAAGTGACTTGGAGAAGTTATGTGAAAAGCTTAGGGAGGATTGCAGAAGAGATTTTGAGAGATGAGATGTTTAAATTAATATTAATAAAGAGATCTTAATCACATTACTACATAAATTTTGCCACAAAAACCTACCCTGAGAAAAAGGTCCACGTTTTTCTTTTTATTATTGTACAACAAAATGTTGTATTTTTTTGTATTTGTAATCAAATGTCTCATGTCAAAATTACATATATATTACATATAGTAAAACTTTAATTATTTATAATAAACAAAACCTAAACAAAAAAATTGTTCATTACAATATATAACACGAAAAATATTTCATGTTATGGAAACAAATCTCTTTCTGTGTTGGAGTACTTACAAATCATTAATTTTGAAAAAAAATGGGTTCTACACAATTAAAAAAAATATATGAAGAAGTTTACCTATATAATTTATGCTCAGTCTATTATTGTCATCAAGTTTGGGTCCATCTGCAACCATACCGAGATTAAATGATTCTCCATTGGTGTTGATTTGACAAATTCCAACTGGGCCATCTGTACACAAAATTACAGTAGAGCTTACGTTTACAATTGATTCAAACTTAAATATAAGAGACAAGCAAAACTTTATAATTAATTACAGATATTTTCAGCTGCAATACAAGCATAACTGTATGTCTCTTCAAATTCTTTAAAGTATTTGTTGAATATGCTTTCTTCTGCACAAGTGTTACTCAACTTATTATAGAGATTGAATAAGTACAAAGAGTAAACATTTATAAAACTTGAAAACAAAGCTATTACATAAATCTTCCAAAGAAAAACAACAACTAATGCTTTTCTTGTTTTCTTTTATTTACTCCACATAACACAAAAACTTCATATAAGGGATTCTTTAGACACAAATATTACCCTCAATACCTAATATAATCAGTGTTTGCTCTGCCACCAATTGAATTCAATATCCTCATAGCCCCCCCCCCCACCCCCACCCAATTTAGTCATAAAACTGAGTGAAATTAAAAAGTAGCAAAAGATTTTGCCTAGTGGGTTCAAGGTTAGAGGTTGAAGCAATCAAAATTATATGTGAATTTGAATTGAATAGTAAATTTAAGATGAAATGAAATATCATATATGTATGGCATTGTTTATCAAAAACAATGTTTATAAATAACAATGAAAAGATATTTCATACCAAAATTAAAAGAAAAGCACTGAATTATTAGTCCGCAATGGGATAAATTATAACTTAAATTACCTGAGCATTTTGCATCTGGAACAGGGTTTAATGATTTACATACATTAATGTAAAATGTAGAATGGTTTGTTTTAAACACCCAATTTCCTGATTCTTTCTTCAGAGAACTCAAATCAAATTCCTTGTATTCATTCAAAAACTGAAATAACAGGAATAATATTACAATGCAATCTAAAACATATGTTTCAGAAAATAATCATATGAACTTAGTCAATCAGTTTACACAGCTAATGACAGAAATACTGTTTAAAAATATCTTACATTCCCTATTGAGAAACATAAACAAACATAGTTAATGACCATATTATATCTGAAAACTCCATAATAAATTTAGACACGACTTTAATAATTACATAAAATTCTTGATGTGAAATTTATGACTATTATCAATTGTTTAACAACAGAAATCTATACAATTGTCACATTCCAGCTGGATAGTGCATGTAATGCATGCAGTCTTTCTTGAAGAAGGGGCTCAAAACCTACACAAATTTGAAGAACATTTGTCCCGAGTGGCTACACTAACCTTAAATTTCAGGTAAGCCATATATAAACATATATAATATGAAAGAGTGGCAGTTTTTTTTTAAATTTATTAAAATTAACTCTTAGTCTGGAGACTTTACAGTTGTGATAATTTAACATAATAAAGTACTTACAACTTGTAAATACTTAACAAGTAAACTTGGGGTCTTGGATATGACCCTTCCCATTCCAATTTAGAGAGGAAAGAAACCGACTAACTTGTTTACCACATATTAACAAAGGTTTGACGGTATGATGTTTGGCATCAATCTGATCATCGGGGAAACTTCGTGATATGAAATGCATTAGGGAGGTTATGGGGATGATGGGAACAACGGATATTTAGGGAATATGTAGTGCCAGTTGGTAGGTGGGGGTTAGAGTTTGGTAATTCTGGAGTGATTTAGGGGGAAGATGATATCAATTGGGAGTTTACGTTTTAATCTGTGGTTTTGTGAAGAATGGGGCGGGTTACCTCAGAAGAGCTCAATGGTTGGATTTGGATGGTTGATGGAGCTATTTATTAGGGACTTTGATGGATTTATGAATTATGGTACAAAGTAGGGGAATTTTAAGGTCTTTGTGGATAACTGAGTTGTGAAGGTACCAGGAGGAATTTGAGATTAAACGGATAATTTTGTTTAGTTTAGTTTGTATTTTGTTGGAATGGGAATAGGCAGTGGATCACCATATGGCACATGAGTACAACCATATTGTGTGGATTAAGGATACATAGAGAAGTCTTTTTGTGCTAAGGGATATGGGAGATTTTCTGTTGATAAGAGGGAAGAGTTGTTTTATTTTGTTGTTGATTCTGTTGATAATTTGGGTATCTTACATTCTATAAACGTTTTCACTATCAGTTCGCCCAATTGTTAGCCCCTTTTTATAATTTATTATTAAAAGGTGTGCGATGGAAGTGGGATCCTGAATTAGATAACGCTTTGTCAAGGGTGAAGGAAGCTTTTAAGCAATGTTTTCTATTGCAACATCCTCTTGATTGAGTACTATATTATTCAAACGGATGCAAGTTTACAAGGGGTTGCAGCGTGCCCCAGTCATGTGTGTTAAAATTACTACACGACGATGAAGGACACACGGGAATACACAAATTAGGGAAACTTATGAAACATCTCGTATACTGGAAAGGTATTAATATATACTAAAAGATACTTAAAATTGTGTGAGAAATGTCAAAAATGTAAATACCCCAATAGAACATACCAGGGTGAATATCAATCTATTATACCGAGTGACCCAGACGAACTATGCATGGTGGATATATTCAGACCGTTACCGAAAGGAAAATTTGGTTACGCTTGTGTTCTAATCGCGATGTATGCGTTCACGAAAATAGTACAGCTGTATGGTTTGTGGAGAGCTACAAGTATCTTGTTTAAAGAAATTAGAGGACAGTTACTTTAAAAAAATAGGGCAACCCAAGTTTATTTTGGCTGATCATGGAACACAGTTTTTTAATCAAAGATGGATAGCAAAATTGAAAAATAACAGCACAAGGGCTATATTTAGTAGTATTAGGCACCCTGAAAGTAACTTAAGTGAGAGACAATTAAAAAATGTTGGGACATTCTTGAGGATTTTGTGCAGCCAAAATCATAATTCCTGGGTGGATAAGATCCCAATAGTAGAGCAATATATCAACAACAATTTCAGCGCAGCTACTGGAAAAATTTCTAGTGAACTTCATAGTCGACAAAGCATATAGCTTCAGTTGGAAAAACAGATTGATTATCTGCAGAGCAACAGAGATCTCGACAATTGGGACGAAATACTTACAAAGGCAAGGGAACGACTAATAAAAAGAGCAGAACAGAGAAAAAAGGGCCAAAAGTTCTGGGATATTGTTTTCCAAGTTGGGGAACCAGTCCTGATCAAAGCCGCACAAAATTCATCAGCCAATGATAAAGTAAGTGCAAAACTTATGGAGCTCTACATGTGATGAGGAGGCTAAGCCAAAATGCATGAGTTGAGAAATCCAAATCCAAATTAAAAGAAGATTTTTAATATACAGAATCTACTGCCCTACCACGCGAGAGAATAATAATAAGTTTTATTGGTGGGGAATTTTATGTATTTAAATATGATTTGGTAAATAGAGTTTCTATGCATAGGCTATAGTAAATTTCTTAGAGATCAATTAATCCTTTGGGGACATTTAACCATTTGCACAGATAGTAAGAGATTGTAAAGGGAGAAAATTGTGGGGTAAAAGCAGCCAAATTGGAGTCACAATTTTCTAACCCACGTTATCTTTGGTGCGATATGTTGTGTATGTGCTGTGCAATTACGCAGTGTTATACTTCGTTTCTGAATTGAAACTAAGAAAAATAATTAATACTTAATACTTAATTAGCAAACATGATACTGTGTTTCTCATACACTCAGATGTGTAGACTTATTGTCTAAATACAGTGATTAGTGAATGACAAAAATAAATATCACACAGACCTAATGTTCTAAAATAATAGAATTGCATATTTTAGATTAAGATAATTTTTGTTAGTGTGAATTAAATATTTAATTGTATTATAAAAGTATTCTGTTTTTTTGTGTTAATGTATGTTTAAAGTAAGTTCGCAGCCCTGTGTATTTTTGTAAAAGAAAAGCAAAAACAAGCTTTTTCAATACTTTTAATTTTGGCGAAGGGGTAAATGTGGTGTGATCATACCCTCCTTCATGATTTGGCTTAACACCAGCATATAGAAAGTGCACACCAACAGAAAAGAATTTGCTCATGTAAACAATGCTATACGCCAGGTAGCAGAAGGCACCGTTATTTTTGAAGAAAAAGTTCTCGGGTTTCTACCTGGGTAACAATGCGATTGAAACGCGACGTTTTGACAGACAAAATGCACTGCCGTCATCTTCTAGACAAAGTGCTGGGACCATTGAGTTCTAGAGTATATATACCCCTCGCGCCTGGGGAAGGGGGGCCGATCATGTGATTTTTGAGATGGGCCAATCAGACGCCGTGACCTTCAACCGGTCCGCGGCGCGGCTATATTCCACATTCCTGTTTGCCAAACCTTCCCCCGGAGGAAGGGGCAGCCTCTCGTCACATATCATTTTTAGGGCCGGGTCCCATGTTCTGGCCAACTGGAAGCCCGTGTCTCGGTTTAGGTTTTGATGTATTCTAATTTCAATGGCTTCTTGGAGCACACTGTCCTAATAACCTCTTACATGGCTTAGTATTTTTGTTCCACCGAAGTTGATGTTGTGTCCGGTTTCTAAGGCATGTTCCGCAATGGCGGACTTGTGGGGCTGTTTTAATCTAAGGTATCTTGTATGTTCAACACATCTCTACTCTACTGTCCAGATGGTTTGTCCTATATAGGTCTTGTCACACTCACAGGGAATTCTATATACTCCGGGTGTCCTAAGTCCAATTTCATCCTTAATAGTGCCAATCATTTCCCTTAATTTGGCTTGCGGGACAAAAACCACCTTAATTTTATTTTTGTTAAGAATTCTCCCAATTCTGCTTGTCGTGACAACAGCATAGGGAAGGAAGGCAGAAACGTTGAAATTTTCTTCTTCTTTCCCGGTTTTCACATCCCGGAGTCTCAGTAAACGACCTTGCCACAAAAGGAAAGAGAGATAGCTTGTGGCTTACCTGAAAGTGAAGTATGGTGGAACCGAAGGTAACTCTTCAAATTTTCAGAGGCTCTCAGCCTCTTCCTTGAGAAAGGATATATATAAACACATATTTCAACTTACTGAGCAATCAGCTGCCTGTAAGGGGCAAGCGTATGATGATTCAAATTCAAATATGTTTGAATTATTTAATACCAACTTCAGTCTTGGTTCTCCTACTGCTATGCTTTCGTTACATATGAATTCAATTTTTGTTAATATTGTACCAACTGAAAAAGAAAAATGAACAACAGTTAAGAAACAGTAAATTGTTTCTAAAATAAATGTAAATGGGAATTAATTGAAATAATATAAAACTCATAAAAACATTTAGAAATATGGTTTGTTTCAACAGTGATTTCAATGAGATTGCTTTAAATTTTAAAACCATGTAAAATTAATGAAATACTAAGAATTGGTACATCTTTCATTCCTACTAAGTGATTAAATTTTTGTAACCCTCCCCTTCCATTTTATATACTCTTGTGTGAGAACATGGTTCAATTTAATTACCTTTACACTTCTGCGATCTGTATGGGTAAACAGTGCCTTACATATGCATTATTTACCTATACAACTTCCACAAAATACATCTGAGAAGTCAGATAACATCTGAAGAACAAGGATAACTCCTTCAAAAATACTTTTCCTATATGATATGGCAACACCGGCTCTCAATTTAATGGAAGAAATTGACTCAGTATTCAGAATCTTCATCTTCTTCTAATAAATAAAACTGACTGTTTGTGTGTATATTCTGCATACAAATTTACACGCATGGAGAAAATTCTACCAAATTTTGCACATGTTCCTTTAATACCAGAAACCACCACTATGAGGGTAAGACACTACCAATGCCCCTGGGAGCAAGATGGTGGCGATAAATTTAAAAGATGCAAGGAATAAATATTTTGGGGGTAATGTGATTGATTGCATTGCTCCCAGTGTTGTTTGTGTAAAATTTCAACCTGCTTCAGCATACGAGGGGACAATCCTTACGTGGGGGATGGGGGGGGGGGGGAGGGCATTATGTAAAAAATAAACTAAAGGAACTGAGATTGTAGTCAAATCTGGGCTTTGGGAAGTCAATTAATTTAATTAAAGTTATCAACATGCCTGTTGTTCCGATATCTATATGGGTTAACAATGCATATCCATTGTTGCCCCTAGGACTTTGAGTGGAAGGGGAAAACAATGTTTTGCTTACTATTTTAAATATGTGCAGTGAATTATACCAAATATTTTACAGATGTTATTTACAATAAAAATAAATACTGAATCGGTAAAACATCCTTAACACGGATGGAAGGGGTGGCATTTTATAGATATTCTAAATTAAAGGAAGTATTGATGACTTAAATTAACAGAATTTTTTTTACACATACAAGGTATCAGAATTATTTTTCACTGCTAAAGGGTACCGGGAACATTTTTTCACGTTCTTACATGACCAAGGGTACTTTACCGTCTCTCAAGGTAAGAAGTAATTTTGTCCTTGTACAGCTAAAAGGTATTATCTTCTTATCTTCATGTAATGAAAATATTTTTATGGATTGCGTAACATACCATATGTACTTTTGTCTCACTAAAGGTATCGGGAGTATTTTTTACTCTTTTATAGTAGTAACAGTGTGCCTCTTAAGGTACTGCAATTATTTTTCATTCTCTGAAGGTATTGGGAGTATTTCTGTGTCCGTTTCCTATATAATCTATATAATTTACGATATTGGTATGGAAAGGAAATAGAAATAGTACTTCATTTTTAGGTAAGCCACAAACTCTCCCCGTCTCCTTTCCCTACCAATATCGCAATTATTTTTTGCAATGTAATATACTTAATAATATTATTTATATATATGATAAGGATTTTAATTATTAAGTGATGAAGTCCCATTTGATAATTGTATAGTGAGGAAAGATACAAATATAGGACAAAGGTTGAGAATACACTCTGAAAAAAGCATATGCTTTAAGCATAGTAATAATAATAAAGGTAGCATATGTTCAAGGTGTAGAGAGAAAAGGAAGAAGGAAACACTGAAAATATTTGGCAGGGCCAGGAATCGAACCCAGATACTTTTGTTATTTTACACAAATGCTCTACCAACTCAGCTACTGTGCCTTTCCCCACTGTAGTGAATACAGCCAGACTTATTATGTGTATAGGGTAGAATTGATAGAGCAGAGATAGTGAAAAACAGTTGGTCCATTTGGGATGAGTAAAATAATTCAAATTTTTGAGGGTCTGACCCCCTTTTTTCAGGAAGGAAGACATGAACTTCATTCCGGCCAGGCACAAAATATTAAAAAATATTTTATATATAATATTGTACAGAAAGTGGAAAGAAATTCCACTTAAATGATTTTGTTTACCTTTGTACAGTAACACTGGGCCATCTTCTGACAACTTTAATTCTGCTTTCTTTGACATTCCAATAACTTTTATTGTGGCATTTGTGTTTGAATCTAGTTCACAAGCTGTCACATGATTAGTTTGGTTTGAACCACAGTGTCCAACAGGCAGAACTCCACAAATATTCAGTTCAAACATATGCCCACTGCTATTTATTCTGTATGAATGCCTACTATAAAGAGGTCGTAAATTAATCAAATTAGTAGAACCTGATCCTACCACACACCTTTTAAGGAAAGAATTATTTATAGGACAACTTGTGATAGTAGGCCAATTTACTGTCAACATACAATCATCAAGTCTTGCAAATAATTGTACTTTTGTCTGAAAAATACAGAAACAAAATAAATAAATGTGTAGTTGACAGTAATGCGTGAATTATGAACTTAAAAAAATTATCACAATTGTAATGAAACCTTTTTTAATGTCAATATAATTGTTTCATTACTTCTACATTTAAAAATTCATATCCCAGTTACAATTCACCAAGATAACAAAGTAACTTGATCAATATATCTTTATATATTTAACATGCCAATTTGATATTGATGTATTATTGCCTGTGTCAGTATCCTCTTGCGGCACCATCCATTGTTAAAATTGGAGTATAAAAGTATTGAAATGTTATAAGGAACTTAAAAGTTTTCTTATGAAACAAAAATTATCTGGCGACCTATAAAATTGCGGAAGGTTGCAAACGGATGAGAGAGATTGCTGTATTACAAGTAGTACAAGAATCATCTTCTGACAACTTTAATTCTGCCTGGCTGGCATGCAGTTCAGACCTTCTCTCCTGACAAAAAGGGCTCAGCCCCTCCAAAATTTGTAATATTCTCTCTCCTCAGCCTAACTGAACCTACTATTGATTTCAGTGTCTCTCTTTCCTATCTATGTTTTGTTAGGAACTAATTTGGTAATTAACTCATCACATTGGATCTTGGATAGTGAGAAATGATGGAAATAAATAGGACAAATACACTTTATGTGAATGCATATGCTCAGGCATATAATCATGCACAAAGAAAAGCATATGTTCCATGCATGGAGGAGGAAATACTAAAATTATTGACCCAGACAGGACTTGAACCTACATAATCTGCTTAGTACACAGTCTTATTATGGATAATTGGTTATACAAAAATGGATAGAGTAGAGGGAGTGAAGAATTAGGAGCATCCATTACAGAATAATAACAAGGTTAAGAACTAATTTAGTGATGAAGTTACATTGGATCTTGGATAGTGAGGAATGATATATATAATGTAACACCTTACTCTATCCAGATGCCACAGTCACTCAGCTGCTTCAGTTTGATTTACCATATAGTCATACAACCACATTTATGTTGTTCTCCTAGATATGCCTTTTCACATTAATTGACCAAGGGAACTGTCTGACTAACATATTATCTTATATTATATATTAGCTGCTTAACTGAAAAAGTCCCAAAATTGTGAACAAAATGTTGAATTCAAACCAAGTTTGAGTTTAATTAATTTAAAAATGTTTCTGACACATTGGCTGTAAATTTTAATGATAATAAATTCTGATTTTACACTAATTATATTTATAAGGAATATTGCTGACCGTACTATTGTATAACTCATTAAGGTATGGGGAGGGCATCCAGTATACTGGGATTTTATTGGGTTGACTTAGGTATTTTGACTGTCTCAAAATGTCTTGATTGAATTAAGATATAATGTGTCAGACATACCAGTTATGATGAAATTAACTTTCCACCGGCATAGGTAGGTGAGTGGATGTGAAATGTAAATTCTGTAGATGCTAGTTCAATCCAGTCTTGACTATGAGATTAATGTCAAATTAAATACTTATACGGGCTTATATAAATAAATACCCAGGCAACACATGGCACCCAGATAGTACTATTAATAATAAAGAAGATTTTAATGTCATTTGAGAAACTCCGTAACTTTAAATTAAAAGATAAATACTATAATGATCAGAAATGTCAACTTGACTTTTAATTCTTTTAGTTTCAAATGTTTAAACAATTTTTTACGCTCAATGATTTACAGAAACTTTCAAAAAATTTTGACACTGGTTTTTCTGACTCAGTGGAAACTCACTAAAAATTTGTCAGTTCTGATACATCCCCATCTGCTGATCAAGATTCCCTTTTACCCACTAACATCCACCTATAAAGTTGAGACAGTTGTGCTATACTAGAATAAGAGAATTTTGGCTGCAAGACTGAATTGACAAATTACACTTCTACAATTTCTTAAAATTCAACCAGGCATCTCACTTGATTACAGACTACTGAATACTTTAATTAATTGTAAAACAATTTACCTCATTATTACAGATAAAATGTATAGTTGTAGAGTAATTCTTGCTTTTACTACATTGTTGGCCACCATCAAGAGAAACAATCAAGGAATTATTTTTTATGTCCCAACCTAAAAATTAAAAAGAAAACTTTTTATGTTCAAGATGTAACTCTTAACGGATTCCACACATTATTTACTTTCAATATTTGTCATTAAATATGTTCACTTGCAAACTGCATGTAATCGTTCACAAAATTTGGATTCAGTTTTTGTCACAGAACATCAAGGATTCAACATAAAACTTTTATTTATCCACATCATAAGTTCGTCCAAATTTTTAAATAATGTAAAATATACTTTACAGATCTACTAAACACTTTCCTTCTTGAAAAAGTCTCAAGAACCCACTTGACACCTGTAGCAACCATTGTGTAGTTTACAAAATATCATGGTCTGATTGTACTTCCTGCTACATAGGGCAAACAAAATGTTAATTTAATACATATGTCCAAAATCAAACTTCCCATCAGTAAAACAATCCATTGTCTCCAAACATATCATAAGTTTGAAAGTCATTTGATTGGCAATTGATACTATGATTCTCAACAATAGATGTGATCCCTTTTTGGTTTGCTACTGTTCAATTGCCACTACGTCATATCTTTGCTTTTGAGTTCTCACCTGGTTTGTGTGGTTGTATCGTTTGTATGGCTCTCGCGGTTTTTAATCATCTTACAAAAGCAACAAGGATTGTAGAATCACTGTGTGGTATTTACATTACCTCTTCATTTTTTTCTGTTATCTAACTATTTTTGATCTAATTACCTTACCTTAATTTTTCATGTTTTAACCTGCGAAACAAAAATTCCTTTAGAGTAATTATTTTCTGTACTCTCTTTGGGACAACTGACCAATTCCTTGTGGCTCTGCACATACTAGTGACCTTTTAATGACAATTAAAACATTTCTCTTTGTTAAATTAGCATATGGGTAGTTAAATGTCCCGGCTTATCAAACCAACAAAATTTAAGCTTTGCTTTCACCCGGCTGTGCTGATCAGCCTTTGGACTTCTATTATTCTAAGCTTTATTAATTTTAAAGGATTCATCTTTACATGTTATTAATGTGGCAGATTTTCAGCCAATTCTACACTTAAAGTAATGTCCACTGCTCTCATAAATGTTCATTTCTATTTGCTGAACAATCTTGTAATAATGCTCTCATTTCTAAGGCCGTGAACAAACTTGTCCTTTATACCCTTTCAAAGTGAACCCTAAAATTACAATCTCCTTTCAGGCAGTTACATACTCGCTGATCAATTCAATTTGCAGTTTTCCCTCTTCATAAATTTAGTAGGTGGGGATAAAAATACATTCGGGGCAAAAGTATCCAGTTGCTTTAATAATAGACACAATACAGTCGCCAGTCTACATGTATCTCTGATTAGTATGAGTTGTAAAATAGAAACACGTTGCCGTTTCATTACTTCTAGCGGGAAAAATAAGGTAAGTTCATAACAATTTCGATGTAAAATATCTACAACTTTATTTAAGCATTTTGTCATTCAGAATAGACCCATTTTGGGATTTTTTATAATTGAAAATGCCACATTTAACCTTTCAATTTATAAAAACAACTCCAAAACTTTCGTAGTTAACTCTCCTGTAGCACATTTAAACAACATGGTAAAATGGGATAAAAGTATGCATAGCCTTGGGGCAAAAGTTCACACTGCATACTTAATCCAATTTGCCAAATGTGAATTTTATCTGATTTGCTTTTTAATTTGCTCGATTTCTAGGAATTGACCATGGAAAACTGAAAGAAGACCATTGATGGACAGTCTTTTAGAACAGGCTTGTTCTTTCATGGATTCAGGAATTTCAATTTGACAAGCTGCATAAACAATTGGATTTACTGAAGGAGCATTAAGAAAGCAGTTGAAGATGGGCAAAGGTGCAAATCAGCTAGGTCGATTTCAGAGAACATTTTCAAAGGAACAAGAAGATTCAATCTTTCAACATTGTATTGCTCTGGACAGACGGTTTAAACCTTAAGTCATTAAGATACCTTTTGTTCAGTTTTTGCTGGAAAAAAACAATGTCCTTCATAGTTTTTCAAATAAAATGAAACATGCTGGAAGAGACTCACTCGTGGTTTCATGAAAAGGAAAAATTTATTGTTGCAAATTGCACATTAAACCACTGTGGCACGAATGATAGGTTTCAATAAAATTCAACTTTTACATTACTTTGATAATTTGGAGTCAATAATGAGAAAATAGTTCTCCCCCCTCCCCCAACTCCATTTACAAAAAATGGACAAGACAGGAGTGCAAACAGTGCTCAATATACTTCCTAAACACATGGCTCTGACTAGGAAACAATTGGTAGGTAAGTCCATAGCAGAAGAAAAAGGACAAAGTGTGTTCAATGAGTGAAGTAGGACAACTCAACTTTCTTTATTTTCACACAAAAGCAGCTCAATCCTTTACTTATAAAAGGCTGTTGATATGGTTGTGATATGGGTATCTCGTACAAAAGCTACACAACTATCCCCGGTTTTTTTTTGGTTTTTTTTAAATGGCATGAATATTTTTCAAATATTTGCAAATCTAACTGCAAGGAAACCAATACAGTTGATACTGGACAATCACATCTCTCATATCAGTATTGAAGCAATTACGTTAGCCAAACAACACCACATCCAGATACTTAGCTTGCCTCTCCACAGCAGTCATAAAATGCAGCCTCTGGATTGGGATTTCTTCAGGCCCATGAAGAGTTATTACGATGCAGTGGCTGATTCTTGGAGTGTGTCTCATCCTGGACAAATATGGAGCATTTACATGTTGCTGAACTTATAAAGGTGGCTTTTGAGAGAGCAGCAACAGTAGAAAACACTATACACAAATTTCATGTCACAGGAATTTACCTTTTTGATTGCAACAAGTTTTCAGAAGTTGACTTCACACCTTCTGAAGTTACTGACCAAACCTTCGAAGATGAGCAGAACAATGAAGATGATGAATGTTGGTTTTTGGTAGTGGAGGAAATGAATTAAGAAACAATCAACAAGCTAATGTTCCTGAATCTAACATTTCCACACTTTCTTCTGTTAATCCCTCTAGTAATATGGATATCTGTAAACCTCGAGCCCTTCTTTAAACATATATTTTATTGCAGAACCCTCTGAAAACCCCATCATCACTCCTTCATTTCCGAGTTGCAGCACATCCAGACAACCAGATAATCAGTTATCAACTACGCCTGAATACATAATTCCCATACCAAGAGCATTTGGAAAAAGAATTAGCTGACAAGCTATTGCAGGAAGACAATAAGAAAAAAAGAGCTGCTGAAAGAAGAGGAAATTGTCTCCTTCAAAACTGAAAAGGTAAAATAGAATTTCACCATTTCAAGCTCTTCTGAATCGGATGTGATCCTGCTCAACAGCAGCTCTGAGTTTCATGATGTCTCAGCTGAATTAAATATGTACGACAAAGAGAATAATAATGAGTTCATTGGTACAGAAAAATGATTTTGTTGTTGTGAAGGTACAAGGGAAAACAAAGGATTCATTTCAGTGTTATGTGTTTAAGGTCGTTTCTTCCAAAGATGCGGGCTACGATGGTATATTTTATAAAAGAATGCCGAAACTTTACAGGTTCCAAGAGACAGAAGAAACTGGATTTGTTGATAGTGAAGACATTATTTGGAAATTATCCAAACCTATTCAGAACACTATGACTAGATACCAAGGTACCATTAGTTTCTTGGATGACTTGATGGATTTACTAATGAATTAGATTATTTATTAATCACATCTAATTATTTTAAAGTTTTTCAGTAATTGTTCTCTTTATAATAATTTTTCATGTGTTTTCAATTGAAATGATTGCATTCTTCATACTTCATACTTCTAATGTAAGTACGCAGGGTATGCTTTTGGGGTAAAAGTTTGCAAAGTGAGGCTTTTGAAAATTTGTAAATTCTCCATTTAATAATACCTCAATAGAATTGGGCCTTAAACATTATTTAGTCAATATCCTAATCCTCAAAATTCAGGCACAATCATGGGAAATTTTATAAAAAAATTTAAAATATGAAAAAAAGGCTGAACTGCGTACTTTTACCCCCACCTACTCTATAGGTCTCATCAATTTTGGGCTGTGCTGGCTCTAAATAATTTTACAATCAGTTAAGTAAGTTTCTGGTATGTCTTGTCTTCTGGCTTTGCTGGAAAACATAGTTCTGACAGAAGCGTAAGCATAATAAAACCCACAAATAATATTAAATACTGAGACAATAATTCTTCTTTGACCTTAAAAATTTTCATTTATTTTAAAGGCTTGTATATTTTAAAAGTATATTTTGTTGTATAATATTATTGTAAAATTAATCAATTAGATAAGACACCGTTGTTTTAGATTCCTAATATTTGCCTGCGAAAAAACGTCATAACACAATTTTATGGACGTAATATGTTTAAATCCTTGTTGCCATTGTCACATTACATTTTGAAATGATTCAACATAAAACTTTTTTATAATTATTAATTATTACAAGCATGAACAGCCAAGAATAAAACAAAACTGTAACGTCTGTATACTCTGTATACACACAGGTTACATATGCAACAGTTTTGTCCTGCATAGCCTGTTTTGGGCATGTCACTGTCTAAAGCAATGGGGATATATTTGTTGCATTTAATATTTATTGAAATTTTAAAGAACATTAAAATTTTTAAAAGTATATTCTGAATTTGATTACATACTACATACTTTGAATACGAGATCCTAGGTTAGGAATTAATTCCTTAAAATTGGATTCAGCTTGTTCAACCACACAAACACTTGAATTTCTGTTAGGACAAAGTTTGTTACTTAGCATTGACGATTTGCCACATAAAGATAAGTATGCAAATTTGTTTGTTTCAGAAATTTTCACTTCACATTGCTGCTGTGACAACCTGTAACAAGACATCAAGTATTCATAAATAAACACAATAATTTTTAAAGTTTTCTCAATCACAAAGTTATCTTTGCATTAATGGGAAGAGTAGAACTACACAAAATTTGCCTAGAACATATACCTCATAATAGAATCCATTTTCTTTAGTAAATGGCAAAAATGATAATAAACAATATGCTGTTGGTCGTTTAAAATATGATTTACACTGCTATAAATTCAGCCTACTTTGAACTATTAACCTAAGTGAAATCAAAATGTTATTACTTTATTATAGTACAATTTAAAAATTAAAATTGCCTTCTGGCAAACAAATCTTTCAATAAATGCACCAAAATGCCATGGAAACTAAGCAATTCACAGGATTCTACGTACACAATAAATAAATGTTAATAGTTTATAGGTTTACAGCTTCATACTCACTCGGACAAATCGTAAACTTGATCTTTAAATTCAAAAAAACAATCAGGATACCTTATCAACGCATTCGTTGTAATAAGGATACAGTAAATAGTAAATAAAATAATAAACTGTCGCATTGTGTATAACGGACATGAAATTAATGTATAACAAAAGTAAAGGACTATGAAACAGATTTTACTAGGAACGTTAACATTATATAAAAATCGCGCACACAAACAACGCACGTCCACGAGCCCTCGCGAAGTACTAGTCACAATTCTCTGTGGTACGTCTGTACCTACAAACACTACCAGGTGTGCCAACATCAGTGGCAATTTGAAATCTCTTCGTTCAATTGAAGAACCACCTGTTATGTTATATAGATGCAGTATGTTATAAACTACATCCATTCATAAGATATTAAAAGTCTCTCTTTATCCTAAAAACTGTAAGGCTCCACAAAGTTTGGTGATTTCAAATTTCAGGTTGTATAACCTGAACTAAGAATCACCTATGATTTAAACAGCATTAACAATAATTTTCATGGCACCTGAAGAAAGGTACAAGCTTTCCAGAAACGTTGTGTGGTTTTTATATCATCACTTCTTTTGTCTGTATTTGGCTATTTTCACTTATTATTTATTTCCAAACAGACGTGTTATATTTTCATTTTCATTAATCTACTGGACTTAGATTTAAATAATAAAGCTGGAAACATTAATCTCATATTTACGGTTACAGTTAGAGAGCGATTACAGTTATAAAATAAGAGTAGTATATCCCATTAAACTTTGTTTTGCATATTATCATGTCGATCACAGTGTGAATATCATTACTTGGAACATTTCATTTTATAATTTATTGAAAAGAAATATTTTTCATGTTTAAATTTGACTTTATTAGTTCTTAACTACATCCTAGAATGTAACAGTTTTTTTTAGAAAAAACAAAAAAAATGGCCATTTGCCCCCAGGGGTTGAGGTGGACGGTGTATAGTATTTCTACCGACTTAGTGTATAATTTCAACCCATTTCGGTACTGGAGGAGAGTACAATTAGGGGTGGGGTGGAAGAGAGTTTCAGGAAAATAACGCGAAGACAAGCCAGATTTAAGACAAATTGGGGTTATGGATGTCGCTGAATTTATTTATGACAACATGGGTAACGCGTGGCGGTGGACGGGGGCGGGAGGCGCTGGGCGGACATGGGTGGTGCTAGAAATGTTCAAAAATGTTAACCTTAAAATATTTGCGTCGAATAAATATTTTTCGTGGTCAATGAGACTCATATTATTTAATATGTAATCTGCGTATAATTACAACTCCTATCGGCTTGGTAGCAGAGAACCGTGAAGGGTAGGGTGGAGTTGCATTATATAAAAATAACGCAAAAAAACGAGATTGGATGTCGCTGAAATTAATTATGACATTCAACTTGAACTTTAAACCCCTCGGGCGGGACTGAAAGGGGATGGAAATTTTCAGACATGTTGATCGGCCGATATATGCGTCCATATATATATTTCGGTGTCATTTAAATTCATAATATTTCGGTAGATATTCTTTGTGTATAATTTCAACCCCAATCGGCATGGGAGGAGAGCACGCTTAGGGGTGGGGGTTTGGTGGAATGTTACATGAAAATAACGCGAATAGACCGAGATTCGAGTCAAATGGGTGTCGTTGAGTTTCATTGTGACAAGCTGAGTAACGCTCGGGGTGGGGGGTGGGAGGTAGAAATTTTCAAACAATGTAACCGGTCGTTACATAAAAATAACGCAAAAGCTACCTAGATTCGCGTCAAGTCGGGAGTTATGGATAAATGACATCCCGGGCAACGCCGGGCACACAGATGGTTGTAGAATGAAATGAAGCCTGTGATACTTCTTCAGGTTTGCTCGTCTCCGGCATAATCCAACAAGAGCATTCTCCAAACTTTTGTTGCCCACGAAATAAGTGCTCTTGGTCCCATTTATGTCTCTCAAAGTTCTTTCCTCTCGATTTCTGGAACACGAGGATTTCGCACAAGAGGCGTTTACACTGGTTTTGAGTCACTCATTCGATATTTTTAAACAACACAATTTGCGTAATCTCGTTGGTCCAATTTCAGCTTCGGTCGGAAATTTCAAAGTTTATTCCTAAATAGTTACTTGGATTTTCATCAACGGTTATCTTCAAATCATTTTTCAAGGTTTCCAAAATTTTCAGCATTTGTGTAGTATCAGACCCTGCAATTAATCCGTCATCGACAAAACTGACATTAATATAGAGTTCAGTTCAGGTTCACAAATACGCATTGCTCAGTCTTAAGGCCGTGAAGGCAGTGAATTGATGTTTTTGCAAAAAAAATCGGTATTTCCCTTATTCTTCTGAGCAGAAGCCTGGCGGATTTTAAAGGCTTTACAAATCTTTGTTCTATCTCAGTAACCTTCTGGTAGCTCCATGTACAGCTCTTCTATGATCGTACTATATAGAAAAGCAGTTTTCACATCGAATTTCATCAGTTTGTAATTTTGTTTTGCAGCATAGGCAATCATCGTTCCAAGGGCTTCAGTGTTGACAACAGGACTAAAGACATCATTGTTGCTGCTGACTACAAGGCGAGCTTTGAAACGCCTATCATCCTTCACTTTGTGAGAAATTTCTTGTTCTTAGCTTCAATGCGGTCTATAAGTTTCCAGGTTTGATTTTCTTTATGAACCATATTTTCTTCCTCTATAGCTGCATTATCTCCAAAAATTTCCTCTTCATATGTCAGTATAACATAATCATTTAATATCTCTGGTTTCTTTTTTGTTCGCTTTCCTCTTCATTGAACTTCTTTATCATTTCCAGGTGTTGTTTGCACCTGGTTGTTATGGGATTGCAGTGTTTGACTCGTCGTCTTCATTTTATGCATTTGAGTTATCTTCAGATTCAACAGTATGGTCTTCATTATTTGGAATTTCTTTTCCTTCATCACCAGTGCAGAACGACAATAACGATTTTCTTTTAAGTTTCTCTCAGATATAAAGTTTATTGGCAAATGCAACATCACACGAGATTATTATAGTCTTCTTCATTGGGTCCCACAATCTATAGCCTTTTATTCCATACCCAACATGACACATTTTTGAGAAAGTTTTTCAAGTTTACTTAAGTAGCCAAGTTTTTGTTCAATAAGCAATGGAGCCAAATAATTTCAGATCGGCCAGATCAGGTTTTTCACGTAACCATTTTTCAGCTGGTGTACACTCCAACATGATGTCGGACTTCTATTCAACAAATAAGTTTCAGTATAGAGAGTTTCTTCCCTAAGTGACTATCGAGGTTGAATTCGAACAATAGAGCACGAGTCTTTTCCACCAGCGTCCGATTTAGGCGCTCTGAACGAGCATTGAGCTGCGGGATGTGTGAAATAGTTCAATCTATCACTATTACTTTCTCTTTGCAATAATTTTGACTGTTTGAAGTATATTCTCCTCCATTGTCTGAACGGATTTTATAAACTTAGGAGCCACAGTATCGTTCTGCTTTGATGTATTCCTTCAGTGCATCCATTGCCTCACTTTTCTCTGAAAGTAGAAAAACTTTGGTAAAGTAGGTACATTCGTCAAGTACAGTCATGAAATATTTCTTCCCGTCCCACGTTTTACATTCGACTTCACCAATGTCGGTATGAATTAGTCTCAATGGGTTTTCTGCAAGTTTTTAATTTTTAAGGAAAGGTTTCCTTACTTGTTTATCTTGTTGACAGACATCACAGACCACTACATCTAAAGAGCTGGAACTCATGTCAAAACCAATGGTCATTTTGGAAACCTTCTCAATGTTCTTTAAACTCAGATGTTATAGTTTTTTAACGCCATTCAAATGGTGACCGCACTTCAGAAGAAATATATGCACTTTGTTCCAAAGTAGGCAGAATTTCAATAAGATACAGACCTGAGTTGTTGTTCTTTCCGAAATGAACACCTCATTGTTGGGAAACTTTAAATGGCCGCCATTTTTAGTAATTGCACACACGGCGATAATTTACCGCCGCCGCTTTTACCACAGTAGTCCATTGAAGTAAATGAGAGCTTGCACCTTGGGCGATAAATAATCGCGGAAGTAAAACTGCCGTCGACGACAGTTCTCTGCAGTCGTTCGGTGTCTCTGCTGACGACAAATTTATCGCCAATTGGAATGTGACCTACGTGACCTAATGCTGCTTTACACACAGGGCGATTTTTTATACCGCTGGAGTTATTTTCATTCTTGCTTTGAATTTTCGTGTGGAAAGATTGATTTTTGCCGTCGTATGTTTTGTGTTCTTTTTTTTGCACATTTCGAATATAAGTAATTTGGATGACCTATTCTTTCATTAATTGGATGAACCCAAATTAGTCGATTTTTTCTTCTCATTTTCATTCGACGACGAAATAATTGTAATGCTAGAATCTGTTTTCTGTTCACTGTACTTTCAACTGAGAATCGTACAACCGAAAATTTACCTCCGCGATAAAAATCTCTGACGACAATAATCCCCCTGCCCCACCTCAATATTCTCCTATGCGCATTTAGTATGACTTTGCTATATCTCATTGGTTATTATTTACTCTAGGATAGAAATATGTCGTTAAAAGCGGCTAGCAAAAAAACTCGTATAAGCATTAACCAAGTCATCTTATCGCGGATACACTTCGGAGAACTGTAATCTTACTGCATATTCAACATCACGTGTGATATGAAATAGCGTGGGTGCAGTTAGTAAGGTACCGGTGGCCATTAATCTCAACGTACTTGGTCTGGTTTTGAAGTTTGTTGACAATGAGATTGAAACAACTGGCGGAAAAACAATCGTGAGTTCCGAATTCTATACTAGAAAAATTATGAGAGAGTAGAAGAAGGAAATAATCCTACGTTTCGAACAGTATAAACTTTGTTCTTCTTCAAGAAAAATGGTTAAGAATCATAGTTAGGCTCACGAATCCGAAAATTATTTAAAGAAATATGTCTACTAGGTTCAGCTTATTCACGAGAGTCGACTACGCGTTGGAATGGAACAGTTTTGAACTTGCTGCTCAATTTCTAGGGTTCGGGGTGAGAATGACAGGTTTCCTTGACTCAGGTGCTGGGACATTTAACTAATTGTCAGATCGAATCAGAGACATCCAAAGTTCCTGGACGCTATAACTTGGACTTTCTGAATTGTTTAAATTTCCTTTTAAATGTGTGTGATTTTTGCAGAATTGATGAAAATAAAATTTGTGATTTAATTTTCATGCGTATACGGCTAATTTTGATTTTGTGGTTTCTCCAAGCTGCAGATTATTTTTTAGCTCAGTGATTCTAAAATCAATGCGCCTTTTGTTTTTCTAATATAATATTTTCCGCATTGGCAAGGAATTACAACCATAACTGTTCTATCGAGCCATCATTGAATTGTGACGGGTTATATTTTTTGTGTGATTTTTCTTGTTTTCTCCGTTAATATTGGAAGTTATGGCATAAATATAGGCGGTAATTGTGGATTTTCTAAAGCTTTAGAATTTCGGATAATGTCTGTGCTGTAATTAAAACGTTCTAAGGGAAAATTTTGTTCTCAGGTATAAGATTCTAAAACAGGGTTCGCCAACTCACCAATGTCGGGACAACTTTTGCATTTAGAAACTGCTTGGTGAGCTACTTCTCCCCCCCCCCACCCTTCTCTCAAGTTGAAAAAAGGTTACTTTTAAAATTTACAAATTATTATTTTACAATATATTTTACAAACCATCATTTAATTCTCTCTACTCTTGCACTCTACTAAATAATTTAAATCCTAGAAATTCCCAAATTAAATTGAAATGAAAATATAATACGTCTGTTTTGAAAATTAATAATAAGATAAAATAGCCAAATGCAGACAAAAGAAGTGATGATATAAATACCACACAACGTTTCTGAAAACGTTCCTTTCTTCAGGTGCTAAAAAACACAAGAGCGACACAACCGCACAATACAGTTAACAAACTCAAAAGTCTCAAAGTTTATTAATGTTCTTAGAAACTTGTATCCTAGGATTTTACAGTTGTGTTCATATGTTTACAATAAATAATTCACATGCTGACTTGTGTTGGTGGCGAGTCCTGTGACTTTTCAGACCTTGAGGTCTTGATTTTTTTTATATTGATTTATTTACAGTCGCATCAAGAACTCTGGTTATTAGCGACTCAGTATAGGACATCAGTCGGGGGACTGATTTGCTGAGAGTTTCTCTCACGCACACAAACATACATGCACCTGTGTGATGGGAGGCAGTCACGCTGACCTCTACACCACAGGAGGTAATTGTTATTCTGAGTGGTTTGTGGTGGAATATGAGATGATTGCTGTTAATATCTGTGGTTTTGGAGAGATAATGGAATAAGCGGGTTATCAGGCAGGAAGGTTCCATTGGGGTTGATGGGAAGAGTATTTGTCAGGAAGTACCTGAGTGTTGGCGGTGGAGTATGGCTATGAAGGTGTTCTATAGTCGGATTTGTGTGATTTAGGGAACTTTTGAGTAGGATATGGATTTGTTAATTATTGTGCTGATGGTAGGGATTTGGATGCCTTCTCAAACCTTTAATTTTGTGGTTTCTTTAAGCTGCAGTTTGTTTTTTTTCGATTGTTTGTGTGCAGTTGTGTCGCTCCTTGATTTGATTTGATTTATTGTATTCCAATATTCCTCGTATGAGGAAATAGGATACGTCAATACATAAAATTACAATATAATAATTGGATGCTACAATTATAAATAGTTAGAAGTTAACATAAAAATACTAAAATTGCGGAACACAAATTTCCCTGTCTAACATAAGTAAAATAACTATATATTAATAATAACAAAAATAATAATTATTTAACTATACTAAGGGTATAATATAATATTTACAGTTCTAATAAAAAAATTCAATACGCACTAGTAAATAATTAATGATTGGAGAATAAACTATAATAAAATATAGAGTTACACATCTCACTAGAACAAAAGAATAGACACTAAACTTGACACACGCACACTAGGAGGAAACACAAACGACGGACAAGTCACTTCACGAAACAGAGCGACGAGGAATCTGGGAACTCCAGGCCGTACATGAAATAAACAAACAAAAGAGCAGAAAAGACCAACAGAGACTAAGCAAATTATGAAATAAGTAGTTATTATTAGCAACACATTGAAAACTATTGCAGTTTTTTTTAAAAAAAATAATTAATTATTTCAATTGAATATTTTTACATTGAATCCCAAAACTTTTGTAGTTATTAATTGTTCTTTACATCTGGAGGAAGATTATTGTATAAAACTGTCCCTGAGCGGTGAATACTTCTCTGGTAGAGAGCAAGGCGATGCTGAATGATTTCTAGTCTCATAATCGTGAAATTCGCCATTCATTTGAAAAAGATTCATGTTCTGCTTAACAAACTTTAAAATTTCGTGAATAAACACGCCGGGAAGAGTTAATATTCGCAGACTTTTGAAAAACTGTCTACAACTGGATTTATTATCCGTATTAGAAAGTATTCTGATGACACGCTTTTGTAACTTGAATATTTCAATGCTCCTGGAGCAATTTCCCCAATTTGCAATGCAATGACCTTAACAAATAATGGAATGAAAGTACACAATTTTCATTGCGTTGATGTCAACATGTTCCATTAAGGTTCTGAGACAGTAACAAAGAGCTGAGCAGATCTATATAGTGAGACCACTTTAAATTACTATCAATCTGAAGAATTAATTTCCTTCTCAGTGGAATGAATATGCCCATCTTTAGATTCGACCGCTACATTTTATTCGGTTTTTAAGATATGATTTTAGGAGAAGTCAAGCGTATGCCATAATATTCTAACTTTCTTAGTAAAATTCCATGATCATGCCTTAGACAGATCAGCAAATATTCCAGCTACCTTCAATCCCGCATACAAAGAAATTTGAATATTTTGAATAAAGTCGTACATTGCACTATTTGAGGATTTTCCTTTAAGGAGCCATGCTGGGAGGAACTTAAAATATTATATTTGCTCAAGTAATTATGTAATTTAATGTGAATTATTTTTCAAAATTTTTATAAAAATAGGAAGCAGAGAAATGGGTCTATAATTTGATACGTCAGATGGTGAACCTTTCTTGAATAAGAGGATTACTTTCGCGATTTTGTGAGCATCGGGAAGTATTTCACTTTCAATACATTTGTTAAATATGAATTTAAGTGGAAATGTGATGCCGCTTTTCTTCCACGGACGTGACGTCCACGCTGCATCGCAATTCTTCCCAGAATACGTACACGTTTCATTTTCAGTTTAACTCCAGTGAGGTGTAGAACCTAAAATAATGGATGTTATCGACTCTGTAGTGTTGTATTATTTGTGGAAACGCAGTGAACGCAAAAAGAAAAATAAATATGAGGAAAAGTTGGTTTTATCCAACACATAGTGACAGGTTGTTAGCAGGACATTTTTACTTGAAACATCCTAAGCTCCAGATGTACCCTGAGAAGTTTCTCAATTATTACAGAATGTCCAAACTTTCGTTTGAAGAGTTGTTATGTAGAATAAAAAATTATTTTTCTCGAATGAGCACCAACATGCGAGAGGTAATACCACCTGAAGGAATGCTGGCAATAATATTACGGTAAGTACTCTTACACCATTATATAATGTAATAATTATACATACAAGGTGTTCCAGAAAGAACCGCTTCCCTTTTTCCCACAGTTTTCGATGACGTTTAGGCAGGTAGTCAATTTTTCAAACTGCTTTTTTCTAAAAATTATGAAACCTTGAATATATGGCCAAAGTTTCCCTATGATATCCGAACAATCGGGACACCTTGTATGAGATACCTATAATGAAGGAAAGAAGAAAAGAGTAGTATATTGTTGATCGGTCCACTACTTTAATCGACAATGATACATAATGTAGGCAATTAAAGAAAATATGTTCGTTCCATGTTACTTTCAAAGTAATACTATTAAAAAAATTAATGCTATATTTTTAAATAAAATAATACCAAATACATTCTTGTAATGTAAATTGGAACAAAGATTAATTAATGAACGAATTTTTCACTCATGATATTGTTTGTCACAAATTGAGTAACTCGTTGATTGTCTCTTCTTCAGCATAGCCAGATACAGAATCACTATGTGTTGATAGACAATTTGGCGAAAGGTGTAAAACCTGAGTTTCTTGTTACTGATACCTCTGAAACAAATGTTGATAGCTTAGCGGTTCATACTTTGTCAAATGAGCGTCGTTATGCGAGTGAGGAGGAGGATTGGGGTCATAATAAGTATGCGCAACAGGGAGATTTTGATAGGCAAAAGATTAAGGTAATAAAGGCTTGCTGAGAGGTAGCGCAATATTCTCTGCAAATTTTACATTGTAGCACAGGCAGCCGCCACAATGGACAGCTTCACGTCCGCTGTGGGGGTTGAACGGACCAATTTTTGTCACGCCTGGCAGCCTGCTCTGTGAAATAACACATACGCGCTCGTGAGACTGGAGAATGCAATTCCCATGCCACACCACGTCCGTTAAAAACCCCGTACGTGAAATCACGCTCGAGTGATTAGCCGTAGATCCGTTACACCCATCGGAGATTTTTATCGCGTCAGTAAAATTATCGTAGACGCTCATAGAAATCGGGAGACTACACACAACGATTATTAATTCGGCGGTAAATTTTCCATCGTACGATTCTCAGTTGAGAATTCTGTAGACAGTGTAGTTGGAAATGAGCAGAGAGCAGATTTTAGCATTACTGTTATTTCGTCGTCGAATGAAAATGAGAAGAAAAAATCTACTAATTTGGGTTAATGAAAGAAGAGAAGACGATGGGGCTGTCTGCACGCTGTTTGAAGAGTTAAGGCAGGATGACATGAAATACGTTCAGGGTTTTATCCTATTACACAAGTCTTTCTCGAAATAAGTATTTCATTATCTATGATGTCATCCAAATTATTCATATTCGAACTATGCAAAAAAAAGGACACAAAAGATAGAATGGCAAAAAACAACATTTCCATACGAAAATTCAAATCAAGAATAAAAACAACTCCATCGGTAGAAAAACCACCCTGTGTGCAAACATGCATTGGGTTACGTAGGCCACTAGTTGAAAGTTGCGATAAATTTATCGCTTAGCGCTAGAGGCACTGGGCGACTGCTCAGCCTGACGTCAGCGATAATTTTATCTCCGGATATATTTACCGCCCAGGTTGCAATATCTCATTCACTACCTCAGACTACTGCGGTTACGGTGTCCGCGATAAAAATCGCTATTTGTGTAGGATGCTAGAGCAGCGCTGTCCAACCTTTAGACTGCTAGGGGCGCGCGCACTGGAACGGTCCGCGTTGGACAAGCCTGCGATAGAGCATACAGTGAGAAGTGGAGAAGTTGTTACATGCCACACAATATAAACAGAGGAACAACAAAAATTGATGTAGGAAAAATGGGCTGAAATAATAAAGCAATCAGTGGTGAATGGAAGAGAAATAGGAGTGAAGAATGGTTTGCTGATGAATGTAGAACATACATAGAGCAAAATAATTCAGATCGACTGATAATGATCCAAAGGGAGACAATTGCGAGTTATAAAGACAGTAGAAGAAGAGCAAAAGTAATTCTTAAAAAGAAGAACAGAACGTATTTACGAAGGCAAACACAAGCAGTTTAATATAATCATCAAATGCTACGTTTTTCATTGTGACTTTTGCTGTTTTCTATAACAGTTACCCGTTCTTCATTATTTGTAGAAGTTCTTTCCTAGTCGTTCAACTTGGTTTTTCATGTCTAAACATTTATTCAAACATATCCCGAGTCCCAAGCGCATAAGTATTTACTTTCGGATTTTGTTGTCTAAGTTGTGAATATTTGAGAAACATTTCTTGGTTTTTATTTGGCGGAAATGGAATCGACGATCCCTTATCTACTTACGTATGTTCCAATGGCTAATATTCTCAATTGATTTGACTCCATCACCTGACATCAACGTGTCACAAATACACAACTTGTATCACTTTTCTCCTAGTTCCCATTACGGAGACAAGAAGTTCACATACTAATAATATTAATAAACTCAATTAACTGCCGTATAAAATTTTATCTGAACATTCATTTCTGTATCTCGTTGTAGTCAATACGTTTGGCGCAACTGAAACGTGCCGGAGACAATTACAGTCAATCAAACCGAACGATTTCCTTGAACCTCGATTAGAGGTCGAATGTAACGTATCTTACTTAAAAATAAGTTAATTAAACCGTAGCACTGTTTCCAAATATTACATTATTTTATTGTAACTAAACAAAGTTAAAAAACTTGAGGTTGATTTATTTACTTTTAATATAAATTTCAATAGAAAAATTTTATTATTAAATTCAACACATTATGATGATATATATTTGATTATTTAAGAGTAAATATTATAAATAAAGAAGAGTGTATGTATGTTTGTATGTTTGTTTGTATGTTTGTTTGTATGTATGTTTGTATGTTCGTTATACAAATCTACACCGGTAGAGCAAATTTCACCAAATTTCGTACACGTGTTCTTTACGACCAGGAAACGAACACTGTCGGGGTGAGACATGTCTACCACCCCCAGAAGCGGGGGTGCACGGGGGTTGAAATATTTAAACATGCTAAAACAGCCGATATTTTAGTCGGATAATAATTTTTAGGGGTCCAAGATATTGATGGTATTTTTACCGATGTTTTCTGAATATAATTTTCATCCCCTACACCCTCGGAAAAGGGTACCCTAAGGGTTTGGGGTGGAGAATACAAATCTATACCGGTGGATCAAATTTCACCAAATTTCGTACACGGGTTCTTTGCGACCAGGAAAACAACACTGTCGGGGTGAGACGCGTCTACCAACCCCAGAAGCGGGGGTGGACGGGGGTTGAAATACTTAAACATGCTAAAACAGCAGGTATTAGATTTGGATAAATATTTTCGGGGTCATAGATATTGATTGTGTTTCTACCGATGTTATCTGAATATAATATTCATCTCCTACGCCCTGGGAAAAGGGCACCCTTAGGGTTTGGGGTGGAGTTGCTTTACAGAAAAATAACGCGAATACAACCGAGTTTGGAGTCAAATCGAAGGTTATGGATGCCAGTGAGTTTACTTCGGATAAATATTTTTAATTGCCCATTTAACCCGAAAGGGTGGGGGTTGGAAGGGAAGATAAATAGTCAGTTCTTGCGCGTTCTTGGAGGAGAATTACGTGAATACTATTTCAACGGATGTTGTTGAAAATATAAATCCCTTTAGACATTAGTGGTGAGCTTGCTTAGGGCTGGGGGTAAGAATTGTATATTTTTCTAAAACTGCCAAAATGTTATGTGTTTATGGGTATAGTGTTTCTACCGATGTGATATGAGTAAAAATTCAACCCTTTTCACCACGGGAAAGTAGCAGATTTAGGGGTGGTGTTGTTCATACTATTTTAACCGATGTTGTTTCCATTAATAACGACGTTTAATCAAAAATAAAAGTGTTTCAGAACCATTGCTTTTTATACTCTTTTAAAAAGTTTTTATATCTTATAAATAAAAAAGATTGTATGTATGTTTGTATGTTTGTTTGTATGTTTGTATGTTTGTATGTTCGTTATACAAATCTACACCGGTAGAGCAAATTTCACCAAATTTTGTACACGTGTTCTTTACGACCAGGAAACAAACACTGTCGGGGTGAGACATGTCTACCACCCCCAGAAGCGGGGTTGCACGGGGGATGAAATATTTAAACATGCTAAAACAGCCGATATTTTAGTCGGATAATAATTTTTAGGGGTCAAATATATTTATAGTGTTTCCACTGATGATATCTTAATATAATTTTTAACCTTTACACCCTGGGGAAAGAGCACCCCTAGCGTTTGGGGTGGAGAATACAAATCTATACCGGTGGTTAAAATTTCACCAAATTTCGTGCACGTGTTCTTTGCGACCAGGAAACAAACACTGTCGGGATGAGACGCGCAACCACCCCCAGAAGCGGGGGTGGACGGGGGTGGAAATATTTAAACATGCTAAAACAGTCGATATTTCAGTCGGATAAAGATATTTATAGTGTTTCCACTGATGATATCTTAATATAATTTTCAACCTCTACACCCTGGGGAAAGAGCCCTCCTAGCGTTGGGGGTGGAGAATACAAATCTATTCCGGTGGATCAAATTCTTCATACATGCTAACACAGTCACATAAATATTTTCCGGGTAAAAGTGATTAATAGTGTTTGTACCAATGTATGTGAGTAACATTTCAAACATTTTACGACATGGGAAAGGAGAATTGTAGGGGTGGGGGTGGAGGAATATTACAAAAAAATAACTCGAATACAAACGAGACTGGAGTCAAAAGCAAAGTTATGGATAACGCTGAGTTTAATTATGCTATAAACTAGCAATTAACCTCCCAGGGACGGGCGTGGTCGGGAGTGGAAATTGTCAAACATGTGAATCAACTTTGCAACTAAATATTTTTCCGGATCAATGAGATTTCTCTACATTTACACAGATTATAACTTAAACCCCTTTCGGACTTATCAGTAGAGCACTTTTAGGTGTTGGGTGGAGGAACGCTGCAATAAAATAACGCGAATACAACCGAGATTGGAGTCAAATCCGAGGTTATGGATGTCGCCCAGTTCAATTATAGCATCAAATTGGCCTTTTAGCCCCAAGGGGCGGTAGTGAATGGGATGGAAATTTTCTAACATGTTAAATCATCGATATTAGCGTGGAATAAATAAATGCCGGGACCATTCACTTTGATAGTATTTCTACCGATGTTGTTTGTAGGCATGATAGGGGTGGGGGTGGAGTGGATTTCCTTGAAAATAACGGGAAAACAACCGAGATTCGAGTCAAATCGAAGGTAATGGATGTCGCTGAATTTATTTATGACAATCTGGACAACGCGCGGGTATCGGCTGGGTTGGGATGAGTTGACCGGCTGTTTTTTGCGTCAATTAAATATATTTCGGGATGAATTAGATTAATAAAATTTCCCTACATGTTCTCTGTGTATAATTTCAACCCCTTTCGGACTCATAAGGGTGCACCCTTAAGGGTGGGCCTCAAGTAGCATTACATAAAAAGAAACCAGAAACTATCGGAATTGTCACTGAGTTTAATTAATTTCCTTGAAAATAACGGGAATACAACCGAGATTCGAGTCAAATCAAAGGTAATGGATGTCGCTGAATTTATTTATGACAATCTGGACAACGCGCGGGTATCGGCTGGGTTGGGATGAGTTGACCGGCTGTTTTTTGCGTCGATTAAATATATTTCGGGATGAATTAGATTATTAAAATTTCCCTAGATCTTCTCTGTGTATAATTTAACCCCTTTCGGACTCATAAGGGTGCACCCTTAAGGGTGGGCCTGAAGTAGCATTACATAAAAAGAAACCAGAAACTATCGGGATTGTCACTGAGTTTAATTAATTTCCTTGAAAATAACGGGAATACAACCGAGATTCGAGTCAAATCGAAGGTAATGGATGTCGCTGAATTTATTTATGACAATCTGGACAACGCGCGGGTATCGGCTGGGTTGGGATGAGTTGACCGGCTGTTTTTTGCGTCGATTAAATATATTTCGGGATGAATTAGATTATTAAAATTTCCCTAGATGTTCTCTGTGTATAATTTAACCCCTTTCGGACTCATAAGGGTGCACCCTTAAGGGTGGGCCTGAAGTAGCATTACATAAAAAGAAACCAGAAACTATCGGGATTGTCACTGAGTTTAATTAATTTCCTTGAAAATAACGGGAAAACAACCGAGATTCGAGTCAAATCGAAGGTAATAGATGTCGCTGAATTTATTTATGACAATCTGGACAACGCGCGGGTATCGGCTGGGTTGGGATGAGTTGACCGGCTATTTTTTGCGTCAATTAAATATATTTCGGGATGAATTAGATTAATAAAATTTCCCTACATGTTCTCTGTGTATAATTTCAACCCCTTTCGGGCTCATAAGGGTGCACCCTTAAGGGTGGGCCTGAAGTAGCATTACATAAAAAGAAACCAGAAACTATCGGAATTGTCACTGAGTTTAATTAATTTCCTTGAAAATAACGGGAAAACAACCGAGATTCGAGTCAAATCGAAGGTAATGGATGTCGCTGAATTTATTTATGACAATCTGGACAACGCGCGGGTATCGGCTGGGTTGGGATGAGTTGACCGGCTGTTTTTTGCGTCGATTAAATATATTTCGGGATGAATTAGATTATTAAAATTTCCCTAGATGTTCTCTGTGTATAATTTCAACCCCTTTCGGACTCGGAAGGGTGCACCCTTAAGGGTTGGCGTGGAAGTAGCATTAGATAAAAATAAACCAGAAAGTATCAGGATTGTCACTGAGTTTAATTATGACATTAAACTTGACCGTTTAAGTCCCCGAAGCGGGAGTGGTCGGGGGTGAAAAATTTCAAACATGTTAAACGTTCGATATTTGTGATAATTATTTCCTGGGGTTAATTACTTTGATAGTATTTATATCGATGTTGTTTGTGTATAATTTAACCCCTGTGAGGGGAGCAAGCTTAGGGGTGGGGTGGAGGTACGTTAAATAAAATCCCGCAAAAACAACCGAGATTCGAATCAATACCGAGACTATGAATGTCGCTGAATCTAATTGTGACAACCTGGGAAACGCGACGGGTTTGGGAGGTGTTGGGCGGGGGAATAAATTTTCAGACAATGTAATCGGCCGATTTTTGCGTGGAATACATTCTTTTTCATTATCGCATATTTGTGGGGGTGGTCATCTTCTAACATGTAAAAACATGTAAAAACGGCCGATATATTTAGTCAATGACTTCATCCCCCTTCGGCATGGGAGGTGAGCACATTTAGGGATAGGGTTCGAGGTGCTTTACATAAAAATAGCGCAAAAGTAACCAAAATTGGAGTCTTATGGATGGTTATAGATAAATGACATCTCGGGCAACGCCGGGCACCCAGCTAGTTATACATAAAACACGGCTTTTTAAAGTCAGAAAAAGGTTTATAATTGAAAAAAGTATTAAAGACAAAATTGATATTTTAGGTAAGCATAATATAATTTACAAAATTAATAGTTTTGATTTTAAAACCAGATATATACTAAGCGTTCATTAACAACACGGTTAAATAAACACAAAAACAATATAAAACGTAATATTCAAATTTTATTCTGTTTTGTCAACATATATTTTCTTAAAGAATCATAAATTGTATTGGTGTAATGTATTGTAATGCCAATTAAACAGGCCATTAATTGTTTTTAATATAATTAAATTGTTAGCGGTACGAATGCGTAAAGGCTACAATGAAGGCGAGTTTTTCCTTTGTTTAACAATGGAGACCGCGCTTAGCGAACTGAGTATGCGCTTGGAGTAAGAACAGTTGGCGGCGAAACATTGCAAGAGACAGAACAAATAAAACTTGAGCAGAGATTAGACGTCGTTAATGTATTTCTAGTTAAAGTTGTGAATTAATTACTTTTACATTTACGGAAGTATTGCATCGTAAATATTGGAAAGTAATAGCAGTTTTGTCAGAACAGACGGTACGTAAGTAACCATACTTTTATACAAATTTGTAAACGATAATTATAAAGGTATAGTCAGATTTCGTTAAGTTTTCATTTCGTTCAGCTTTCTTTTCACTTATTTTCATATTGTTTTAGGTTTTTATATTTGAATTGTTAATTGACAGTTTATACATTGATTTTGTTCCAATTATCAAACCCAGTAGTGACCCTGAGATAAAACGAATTTAATTGTAATGATATAAGAATTGTATGTTCAAAAATGCCGCGAATTAATAAATGAAAATTAAAGTATTTGTTTAAATAGATGAAATTCGGCATGAAAATAGGTTTTGTAAATTGTAAAATTTATCAACAATAATAAATTCCTTTTAAAGCTTAGTAAATGTTGTTAATTATTCCTATAATTTAATTAAATCTCATTGATCATTACATAAATGGCTTGACCAACGTGGGGCAAACTAATCGACTACCATTTGGTTATTACAGTATCAATTTTGGATGAAGAAAGGAATTACTTCTCGATGTTAATGAATGAAATGTTGTATATTGGGTCAAACAAAACGGCATTTATATAAAAAACGACACTAATCATTTGAATTAAATTTATAACACTTTGTTTTTTTAATTTATATATTGTAATAATTTTACATTCTAAATCATTCCATAGCAAACCGCACTCAACAATGCAATTGATTTGTTACTTACTGGTGGTTCACGATTAAATTGCGCATTTCGGCCACAGTAGTCAAGGGTTCATCCTTAACTGGAACTCTTCAGGTCAAAATTTCAATTAAATTCAGTTATAATTTACATGAAAAATTTAGATAAATATAAATTTTTAACGTGCGGTTTGCACACACGTTGCGGTTTAAAATATTCGGCATGTATTCAATATAGTCCATCTCTCCACGAAACCACCTTGAGTTAAAACGAGGTCTTGCTAAAAATTGAATAATAAGATGAAAAATATCTCGCATTCATAATAATATAAATAAATAACAAACGGCCTTGAATCAGTAAATTGTTTATCAACAAAAAATTGAATAACCCCACGTTTCGTCCTCTTTTAGCATCTCTTTAGGTTTACTATGCTATTTAGAAATTAATAACATGAGTAAATAAAGTTTTTCAACTATAATTACAAATTATTTTAATTCCAATTTATGACTGAATCATGTAAAACATTTTGAGACAAGGTTTTGTAGCCTTTCTTGTGAAGTGTGTCATCTCTTAATAATACTATAAAGAATAAAATTTCATTACCATATTAGGTTACAAAAAATCCAAAATTATTAAATTAACCCTTAGCTTTCTGTTTTGCTGGATCCCTCCACCTACTTGCCATAACTGCAGCAGAACCCAAACAATATACATATTTGAATGCACTGGCTACAAAAAGCAAAGAGACGAAACACTCGGAGAAAATACCACCAACAAACATATAATTTCATCAAAAGAAGCCATAATTAAAACCATAAAATATTTAACCCAAATTAATGTATTTGACTAAATATAAAACGTATTGTATGTATTTTACGTACGTATGTATGAAAATTTCTTGGTCGCTAACGTTTTATTATAGCGAATATATATATATATATATATATATATATATATATATATATATATATATATATTGTAATGATTATAAGTAGAAAGGTTAATTAAATTATATTAATTAACAAAAACTTTTAATTTGCCAAAGATTATTTCAACAGGTGTTAATTTAGTTTTACAAATGATTTGCCCTAGGTTGGCACGTCGAATTCAATAATTTCCAAATTTACAAAACAAATATTTTTATAGTTTGTGGCGTTCAAGGTGAAATACAATCTTTTATATTTCACAAACAATCAAATTTAATAACTCTTCTTCTCAGGGTCTTTAACTGGGTTTGATAGGTAAGAACAATCAAAATTATAAATTAAAAAATTAACAGTTCAACCAAATTGAAACGACTGGAATACGAAATCTAACAAAATGAAAAGAAACGAAATCTGACTATACCCTTAATTACCGTTTACAGAATTTAATTATTTTGGTTCGTACTTACAAATGTCCTGCTGGTACCAGACTTATTTTTGGAGCTTGGGGACACAATTCACTAAAAAGGCCATTAATCACTGATTCTACACTTGATCAAAGCACACGGTTGTAGTTCTTGTATTATTCCTCCGGTCAACAGTCGGACGTATTATTTCAATGCCTTTCTGCGGAAAATGTTATTTCGGAACGCCTATGTATCTGAACGTGGCGTTAAACTTTTTGTTTCAGCTTTGCAGGTTTTTTATAACTTGTCACTCCGTCCAGATTTTTTACTTAGATTTTTAAAACATATAAGTCTCTCAGTTGAATTATCTATGCATGGACCACGCTGTTCGTACTCATAAATTTTGCTCCCTCTCTCGACCACAATATTAGCCAGACTGAAACCAACTGATCTTCCGTACAATGCGCGCAGTTTACAACAAAGCTCGCCGACAAAGAGCCTACCGTCATTGTCGTCTTTAAGATCGGTGCCGCTAAACAATTCATCATAATTAAAGTCATTAATGGACTCATTAATTATTATTACAATATATATATATATATATATATATATATATATATAAAGCGAACTAAAATAAAGTAAATAAAAAAATTCAGGCAAAAATTCATTTTATTCTGACAAATTTATTGTCACGTATGAGTTTCATTTCTGTTGCAACAAGCAAGGCAGCTAAACCATGTCTCAAATTGTTTTACATGAACTGTAAATTAAATTAATTAAAAATTTTTGTAATTATTCTTAAAATAACTTGATTTACTCATGTTATTAATTCATAAATTGTAGATTAAACCTGAAGAGCCCCTAAAAATAGGAATAAACGTTGATTAATTACATTTTTTGTTAATAAAACAATTTTCTGTCTCAAGAACGTTCGTTTGTTTATTTATAAATTTTGAATATTCTTCCAAAGAACCTTCCCTACAAACAAATGAAATAATAAATTAACGAACAACAGAGCAATAAGTTAAAATAGCGAAATAACAGACAAAATAGAGTTATGATAAAAAAAACACACAACGTTTCTAGAAACTTTGTTCCTCTCGTCAGGTGAATAAAAAAAACAAATGAACCAGGAGTGACACAACCGCACAATACATTTTGACAAACATAAAACAACTAAACATTTTAAAAATAGAAGACTTAAATAAACACATAACCTTACATGTATGTATATATTTTTTGATTAAATTGTGCGGAATTTGTTTTTTCTCTTAATTTCATTCGATCCACGGCCACGCGCCGTCTCCGAGTAGATGGAATTCGTTATAGAAATTTCGACATGGTACATGAGATATAACGAATTTAGAATAAATTATTGCGTAAGGCAACATATATCTTATGGACAGTTTTCTCAGAATGTTATCTCATAAAAATTACACGAATCCGTTGGCTGAGATAAGATTTTCGTTTTATTTTGTATTGGCCTGTACACTATGATAGGTAAGGAAAGTCAAACATAATTAATCTTAAAGGACTTTCAAATGTGCAACTCTAATTTGAACAAATTTTAAAACTCATTCTAAATAGAATAATCACATTGTTGTAATCATACAGAGGAATATTCGTTTTAAGATTGTACCAATCGTGTATTCTAATTTGCAGAAAACCATGGTGAAAAGAATTGGATCAACTCATCTTACGTAGAACTTCTCAGCAGGTATAACTACTCACCTAACATTCTTATTCGTATGAGGATTGAATGACCCAATGAATATGTATAAAAACTCAGTAAAGAACGTCCTAAGTACCATAAGAAGAGGAATGTGACTGCAAATTTAAGAACCTGAGCTTCAGAGGATAAAGTGGCTCAAAAGAAATAATAGTGAATAAAGTTGAACAGTAAATTAGAGAAAGAAGTGAACAAGGAATGAAATTGGTTCAGTGTATCGAGTATCACCGACCTGCATTCTCGGCCGACGAGGTCCATCGAAATACTTGTCTCAATCAGTGTCGACAATTCACAGTAGAGCAACAAGCACGCCTGATATTTATTTTCCGAATTCTCTCGCTGTTCTCTACGGCTTCAAGATTGAAAATCGTCGCTCGCATATTATACATTTTATAACGTCTACACTCGTTCATTCACTAACACGCGTGACTTTTTTAGAAGTTCATCATCGTCTACTCCGTCAGCTTACTACTCAACACCCTCTCTTTCACAGCAGATTCTTCAAACCGCAGTACAAATACCCCATTACCCTTCCAAAATTCCACAGAAACCTTTACCCCAAATCATTCTACTCCCACCGATGTCTCAACACTTCTTTTATTTTAAAAAATTATTTATGGTCGCACCAACGGAGTCGGCCAGCTGCCTCCTAAACTGGTTGAGGCACGGAGAAGGGAATGCTGCGTCCCCATAGCAAAACTCTCTCCCGCCATCAAAAGGGCGTCGGAGAAGTACCAAGCGCCCGACCTCCCTGGTTTTCTAGGTTTTGTCCTGCATCACTTTTAGGCGAATGCCGGGTAGGATCCTTAACCCATATCCCAAGGACCCTAGTCAACCTTCGGCTACCTTCCTCTATACTTCCACATCCCGTATTATGCTATTTATGGGGATTTGCCACAATGTTGATTACTCTCATGTAGCCTGTTACTCTAAAAAAAGTCATTGGCGACATTATACTTTTGTTGAATTTCTCAGGTGGGGAACTAACTTGTTATCGGTATGGAAACAAACACATACAACATCCATGCGGTCTCCGGAATTCGAACCCGGGACCTCTGTGATGGCCTCAACATAGGAGGTTGGCAAGCAGTTCTTGTGTTTTAAAGATGATAAGTATCATTAGTTTAGTAGAAAGATACTTGTAATTTACATTTAAATAAATACACATTTTGATATAAGTAACTTGCCTTCGAATATTCACTGTGAAGTACATAGTAGATTATAATCGTATGATAAAAAAATAACACAAGAGCCAAGAGCGACACAAACGCACAATACAGTTGAAGTACTGGTTTTTCTCTTGGCTATTCTGTTGTTCTTTTTTAGCAAATTTTCCTGAAACGTTGTGCGGTATTTATATTATCACTTCATATTGTCTGTTATTTGGCAAATTTATCTTGTTATTATATTTTCACTTCTACATTGTAGATTGCTGATCAACGGTAATACGTTGCTCTGATGAAATATATTCGCGCATAGTTTCACTTTTGGTTATAGAGGGGGGTAATTTTATCGAGTAAGTGTCCATTCTTAAATACTTTCTATAATATTCTTCATCTATGTAATTTAACAATTTCATGTCACAGTAATTTAATCTGTCAACATAATTTCTTGAGCAATTTCTTTTTCCATTGAAGCTGCTAATAATGGACAACTGCTAATTTTCCGCTTTTTTGCCGATGAACTACTAGGCAATACATTTATTCATGGTACGACTCATTCGAACTCCTGAAGTTGGATGCTGTGCTGGACAGTGTGGGGAAGGCTGGCTCGAGGATCCAGCGTTGCAGTCCTACACAGGCTGGACTGTGAATGGCTGGTATTAAACAGGGAATGTAAAAATCGACAACTCTGGAAATCCGTTATTTTCATAACAACCGCCATCCTTTTTCTTAAAACGTTCGTAGAAACCTTTTTTTCTGGTTGCTCAAACAACGGAAATTTTTTCTTTCGATCCTACAGCGACTAACATAATTTCGTAGTTCACGTTAAAGGCAGCAAGCGCTTCCACGTCCTTTTCAATGGTAATAACGGAATCTTCTTTTTTTTTGGGTGTAGACAGGCTATGTATAGGGTAATCCACATAGTGGCAACTCCCCTCTTATAGCATAGGAAAGGGATTTGAAAGGGGGGTTGCCGAAGGGTGGAGGAAAGTAGCCAAGGGTTAACTAGGGCCCCCGGGCTATAGTTTAAGGATTCTACCCGGCATTCGCCTAAAAGTAATGCAGGATAAACCCTATAAAAACCTGCATCAGGTAGATCGGGCATTGGGTACTTGTCCCACGGCCTTCCGATAGCGGGAGAGGAGTTTGCTGTGGGGACGCAGCCTCGACCAGTTTAGGAGGCAGCTGGCCGACTATTCCAATGGGAATAGCGGACAACTCTTACCGTATGCCAAAGGTCTGAGACCCCGGAACATACACCTCTCAAAACAGGCCGAGGTGCCTCGGTTTGTGTGAACCTCAGTTCAAAAACGGAGAGGAAAAGGCATCCCCAAAGGTAGCCCCTTCGTATCTGTCCTACAAGGTTCTACCTGCGAGAGAATATCCCTCGCAGGTACTGCCTGCGAGAGAATAGCCCTCGCAGGCTTTCCGATGACGCCATGCATCCAGAAATTTTTAATTTTCACGTGTTTCCCCCATCATCAACTACGAGAGAGTAAGGATGTTTCCATTTCATTTCGAGGCCATGAGCCTCTCGTTTCCACTGATTTTCGGTTCGAGGACACTGAATCCAAGAACGAAAATAGTCATCAACTATCTTTTACATTTCGAACTGGGTTTTCTTTTTTATATTTACCTGCTTTCTCTTCCTTCGAAGCCTGACACAAATAAAATAATTTCAACTAGTAAGTTACTGGCAAATTACCCTCGGCCTCGCTGCATGAAAGATTCCCCACCAAAAAAATAAGTATAAAGTCTACTTTAAATTTCATTACGAATATTATACTACTTATAAATGTAATTCAACATTTCTTCCCAAATTTTATGTGACCTAATTTTTTTTTCAGTTGACACGAGGTTTACGCATAACAGAAAATAAAATTTCTACTTAAGGCACATCTTCTGCTGAAGGTGAAACGGTATTTTCAAACAGAGGACGACGAGTAAATAGGAGGTTATGCATCGAAATTGACAATACAGTTTCATTTATTTATTTATTACAAACCTTTTATCCTAAGATTTTCTGTGGTGTAAATATTGCAATACTGTTTACTAACAAGATTATACGCCGACTTCGAGGAAACTGCCAACAGATCAGCTAATGTTTGCTGACAACGTTATCAAAGGTACTTCTTGATGCTCCACGTGGGTCTTCTGACTCGTAACAGCTACCTTGTACCCTCAGTGCCTACAGAAAATTCACCCTTTCTCGTTTGGAGATTATATTTGCGGTTCCAACCTTTTCACGGTTCCCCATGAGAATCGCAAGGAGAAAATTTTCTTATCAAAATAAATAATATTTTATTGTTGTTTTATGTTGCTTGAAATTTTGTTTCTATTATTACAATGATTTCGTTATATACATTATATTATTTATTTTATGTTTCTTAAAGGTCACAAACGAGCACACTCCTTGTATAATTTTGCAGCCCATTCCGAATAAGGCTCCTCTAACACGAGACGGGGCGTCCGCCATTTGTAATCTATTACTGCTAACGCAAACTAACATGTTTGGAAGCTGAAAAACACTTCATGTCCCAAAGCAGTCCAAAAAAAAACCTGTAATATAATTACAGACAATAGATTAGTGAAAACCATTTTAACTTGATGTGAAGATATAGTTATACATTAATTTTGTCAATTCAAGGAAAGAATCTTAAAGTACTTGTGTGACAGTCCGTAGTATTTAGTCGTCATGAAAACAATAAACAAGAATACACTATATCTTTTGAATCTAAGTCTGCTGTAATAAAGCATAAATTAAAATAAAAGAGATTTGGTAATTTTAATACCTGCTGTAATCAATTTTTTTTTGTAATTTGATGTAGCTCCTTTGTAATTGAAAAAAAATCCTTTAATTTTAAAGAAGTTTTTAATCTCTTTATTTATGCAATTAAAAGTATATTTTGTTTACCATACGTGATGTATATTTTAATTTCATCTTTTACGAATTTTAAGTAACCTTAAATTTTTAAAAATCACAAAAAATTAATTGAATGACCAAATTTTCAGTTTACTTATAAAATCTCAATCGTTTATCGGAGATAAAATAATTTTTGAGAAAATGAAACATTTATGTACTCCAATGCAATCTTGCCTAAATAATTTAAAAATTATGAAGTTTATTGCAGAGTATTCATCCTTAAACAATTTCATGCTTTTCAACTGACACGTGCTAGCTCAATCCACGAGTAAGGCAATAATAATAATAATAATACAACAGCGACAGAGTTACCAAACACTCGGACACGGCCCATGAGGCTTCGGGCACGCTAGAAACGGCGAGCGGTAAGCGTTTGAGTGTCAGAGAGGCTAAGCGATGAGCGGCGCCGGGTACGATACAGAGCTGCTGAGCATGAACTTACTGCAGTCGCCGTCATGATGTCGTCGCGTGAGATGTTGAGTGAAAACAAGAACTATTTATGGAAACGCGTTTTACAGCACCACCATTTGTTTAAGGATTTAGGAAAAGATTAAACAGGTTTTTTTAATATATATAAATCCTCTTTTAAGGATTTTTTTTATTATTATTGGGCCAAAGGCCCTTAAAGGCCGTGCCCCCTTGAAAGCAAGCACGGCCAAGCATGGGGGTCTACCACTTTCTACACCCCCTCTGCACGTGCTGTTAGTAAACTAACTTGGAACACATGGATTGGGAACTTGTGTTTGATCCGCACCTGAGGGCATAATACCCTTTAATACGGTCATTCACGGAGATAGCTTGTGAGAGAGACAGAATGAAGAGCGTAGGGCTGAGGGAAAAAAGTGCCAATAATTCAACCTGAAGGGTCTCCTTACCGGGAAAAAAAACCTCAGCGATAGTTAGATGGGTTGAAGGGCACAATGAGCTAGAATACTGCTCTTGTGCGACAGCAACATGCACATGGTTTTGTTGGTAGGAATAAGTTAGTAGTTGGTTGTGGGTATCATGCACGTCGATCCTCTTCTCGTCGAGGAGTCCGGATCTCAGCACACGTCCTGTGAAAAACCGTAAACAAGCGTGGTCAGTTAAATCGTTATGAGCCGTTCATGGGGGTTCTGGGGGGAGGAGGAGATGTTTTGGGCGTTTGTGTTTTGTGACGCGGGTGTGGTCATAATTGCCCTTTTAAGGAATTCAATACAGTTTTATATCGCCAAGCAGGTAAAACCTCCTTTCATTGCCGATGGTAGTGCCAAAATAGATCCATGGACAACTAAGGAAGTTTCTTCCTGCCATCGTGCTATTTCTGTGCCGTTTGAGGTATGCTAAAAGCCAACACTAATTATTCCAGAAAAACATTTCCTGGGCCTTTTAGCATCGTTGGGGAAATTCCTAAACCGCATGTTGTTACTTTATTTAACTATCTCAACACTCCATTCGCGTATTAATTTGATCACTCCAAGTCAAAGATAGTTGTGACAGGGATATCTCATTTAAAAAATATTTTTTATAGAGGAACGAAAACAAAATTTGTTTCCCTTACATTTTTCAATACAATAAATATTTGATGACAAAAATCCAATAACAGACAATTATGTGGATCCTCTTCAGGCTTTTACTGTTATCTTAGCACGACGGCCAAAACATGTCCCAATGTAATAATTAATTAATAAATTACTTTTTGAATTGGCTGTTTATCAACAAATGTAACTACACTGACATGTAACTTTATGTAATATAATAAATATTTATTGGCGGGTATAATTTTTTCATGAAAGAGAATTTTGTTTTACTGCGATCTGCTGTAAGCTTAAAGCCGGTGGCAGATATGTCTACAAAATTATTTAACATAATATATAAGTACCATAAACTAACGAAGAACAATTTAATAATTATAGGAATTAATTAGAAAAATAAGTAGCCAAGAAACAAACAAAATTAAGTGATCTTAACTCTGATTGTAATTGCTACTAAATAGGTCAAACTAAAACGAAATTATTACTCGAACTTTCAGCATCTTGCAGAGTTCTATTATTAAGGCAAAACTGTTCCGTAAGTTTAAAAATGGCGGACGGCCCAACTATTAGAGGGGCTCTAATTCCGAACTTCCAGAGGAAATAAAAATTCTGAAAGCTGATATCCCCGTGACCTCACGTTACCATATGTCGCCTGCCATTATTTTTATTAACGGAACAACCAAGCACACCAACACTTGAAATGCACTCTAGTCAATTCTAGAGTCAAAATTGACAATCTTAACATTTTAACGATCAATCAAAAAAATGTTTCGAATTGATTATGTGTTTGGAGATAATGTCTATGTGGAGTTTGATATTGGACAGATGGCCTTTGTTGAGGGTATTTAGTGACCTTTTAGTTTGACCTATTTAGCAGGAATTACAATCAGAGTTAAGATCACTTAATTTTGTTTGTTTCTTGGCCACTTCTTTATCTAATTAATTCCTATAATTATTTAATTGTTCTTCTTTAGTTTATGGTACTTATATATTATGTTAAATAATTTTGTAGACATAGCTGCCACAGAGCAAATGCCCAATAGTAGCTATAATAATAATAATAATAATTAGATATTAATAAATAGGCAATTAACAGACAAAATGAAATGATATAAAGACGACACAACGTTCCTGCGAAACTTGTTTCTTTCATCAGTTGATTACACTTGATTTGTGTGGTTGGATTATCAAGAACCCTTGAGTTTTGAATCACCTGACGGAAATTTGTGTCGTATTAATATTATAACTTCATTTTTTCTGCTATTTGGCTATATATTTTTTTAATAAATTATATGTGTCTGTATTCATTCAGTTGTAATTATATATTAAAGGTAGATAAATATATTTTTTAATTAATTCAACCTTAAACAGCCGCAATCTCAATCGCATATATTACATAAAATTTGTTAAAATTTGAGAAAGAAAAAAACAGCTTATTTTTAATTACTCAGTAAATAAAAATATATTTAAAATTTATTAAAAATTTGAAAATAAAAATGTAAGTGAATAAAAACACAGAGAAAAAAACCTGTCTGTTTCTTTATAGTTGAACTTAGTCCTGCGACCCAGGAGCAGAAATGAGGGGTCAACTTTTACGACAATCCCGATCTCAGACGGATATTGGAGACTTTCTAACATACAAGTTGCTTTTTGTAGGATAAAGACGAAGATGATCACGTACAAATGGCACCCTGAAGATTATTTTCTAAACCCTCCAGTCATTGCCGAGGACTGAGCTAACTCATTGCAGACATATTGATTTGTAATTTTATTTTTTCCTCTTCTGTTACATTTTTTCTGCTTTTTATATAACCGTAATGGATGCACAAATCCTAACTTTTGCAACCCTATGTCTCAAATTTGTCAACCAAAACTTTGCCCCGCATCTCATTGTGGTAGTGATGTTCCACTATTATTGTAGAAAATCATTTACAATATTATTATAAAAAGATAATTATTATTAATTCATTTTAATAAGGAATGAAATGTTAGAATTTCCAAAATCATATACTGCAATAAGGACACGCGCTTGCGGTCAGGCGTTAAAAGCAAAGAAGCGATAAAAACTCACAAGCTGCCGCATTTGGTCAGGTATGGACGTGCGCACACCAGCGATTATTTAGTCGCGCTTCCTAGCTATTTTGTCAGTCTACCTTTATGTGCTGTCTTCCTTTTATTATGATAAAATGTCAGACAATCCAAGCGACGAGTCATGTCTCATAAGCAGTGTGATTCATATCGACAGATTGATGACAGAATTTGAAGAAATGCCAACAAATATAATAAAAAATGAAAGAGTATCTGAAATTGGGAGGAACTGACTATACTTGAAGAATTCACGCGGGTGGTCACACAGGTATTCATTATTAATAGTATTCCCGGGTTTTCCATTGCCTGAGAAGAAGAAAGAAATCTCAGTTTCGAACATTAGAAAACTATGTTCGCCTTCTTTGAAGACTAGCAATCAGAGCTGGACACACGAGTCTGATCACTCCTTAAAGGAATAAGCCTACTAATTTCAGTCTGTTCCAGAGAGACGAGAGGCTATCCAGGCCTTTGCATCTGTCTCAAGAGACATCGTGGTTTGCTATAAATTTATAAAGTGAAAGTGGAGTCCCCATTGACATTCAGACGATTGAGAGATGAGCTTTCTTGTTGGGACGTCGAGGAAGTTTGTGAATGATCCAACGGTATTGAATTCCAAATTTCTGGCTGATTTAAGCCAGGATGGAAAATAACAAAGGTTTTTAAATAAATTGTTTCTTTTAGTTTCAATTTTGGAAGTAGTTGTTTGTGCAGGGTATTATAGCGCACTTTCCTTAATTCATTATTTGGGCGCGGTTTATTTAAAGTTAATTTATTGGAATAGAAAGTATGGAAATACATTTTAAATTTTAGTTTTGGATAAATGTAGCAAAACTCCAGGAAGGGATTTTCCCCGGCCATAAAAAGCTTGCAAACAACAGTTCACGGTTACAGGAAATCCCTAGGAATGCAACGCTGGCCAGACGCGTCCCTGTATCCAATAGGGAAGTCTTTAACAAGTTAGTAAGATTTCTACCAATAAAAGGGTAGTTATAAAAAAGAGAGGGGAAGTAAGGAGGTTGGAGAAGACACTTTATGTTTGACTGCGGAGGCGGAGAGTCTCCTGATGTCTGACTGCGGAGGCCGGTGGTTACATTTTGCTGAGGAGGGCCGCCAGCCTGAGAACGGACCCAGCACGAGGCGGGTGGTTCCAACAACGCAGCAACTCATGAAGCAGTGAATCTTTCTCAAACGGTAAGCCGGTGTGGTTTCTTTTCTGGAGTATTTGCGTTTAAATGTTAGGATATTTCAAGTTCTACTTAAACATGGGGAACCTGAGGTGGACTTCACGTTCTAGCAACCCGGCAGTATTTATTATTCCATTCTGTATTTCTATGTATGATAAATTAAATTTCTTTTGTTTTCTTTTTTTGGTGCCCAACTTTTAAACTCCTGATAAATTTTTATTCTTTTGAAATTGTAGTTTGTGTTTTTATTTTAAAATCAGTAGGAAACGCTACAGTATGGAGATGTTATTAAAATCCAACGAATAATCAGCTAATTTCGATTTAGTGGTTCCTCCCAATTAAACGTGATTATGGTTTCTGATTTTCTTGATTTATTGCTGTGGAGAGTATTCAGAGGATTTTGAATTTGTTAGCAATGCAACGGATATTTTCAGACAGTTTCGGAACGTACGACAGATCATTGAAGGGTTGGGAACGACGCGGATTGGTATTGTTTTGGAATAAAGGCACTTCTTGCATTTTATGAGAGCTTTAATGTGAGATGGAACAATTTGCTCGAACGTCGTGTAACTTTTAGATGTCTCTTCTTTATTATTTGGCTGATAGAGGATGGGCCCAGTATCATCGTTGACGTCGCTTTGCTTTTGAGCGTAGCAAAAAACGGACCTCACCAACGGTTTCGACCGAATCCAATAATGAAGCCAGGGACTTTTTAGTCGCATTAGGCGGACCTCATAAAATCTCTACGAAAGCAATTTTTCGGTTGCAGCGACAAAATTTGAAAGCCGGTTATTACTGGTAGAAGGACATTATGCAGGGGTGTCAAACTGCAGCATGCGGTGCCAGAGGGAATTATTTAGTGGCCCGCAATTCTCTGAAATAAAATGAAAACGGAAAAAAAATATTATGAAGAAAAAAAAGTTTAAAAAGGATCAAGGCAATTCAGTACCTACAATTCACTCGTTAACCTTTTAATTACTGAAGACTGACAAGGAAATTACAAGATGAATATGCAGATAAACAAAAAATCAGGACTTTCCAATTACTTATTCATCAATCTCTCTTTGAAAATATTCAAAATGGACGAAGTACTTAAAACAGTAACAAAGACAATCAACATTATTCGTTCGAGAGCACAGAACCATCGCTATTCTAATTTGTCCCTTAAAGATTTAGAATCTGAATCCTAAGAGATCTTCCTTAGTAAACATAAGTTCGTTGGTTGCCTTGGCACAAGGTCCTGAAAAGCCTCTGTCAGCTTCAGCAGAAAATAATTGTACTTCATCAAATGAAAAATGAAAACAACGAAAATATATTGATTATAAAAGATACTCTGAGTGTAAAAGATCTGGCAATTTTAACAGATATTATACGTTATCTGAACAATCTTAATATTACGTTGCAAGGGGGAAAATATTAATAACAAATACATACGATGCAATAACAAGTTAGTACAGTATATTATTGAATTTATCGATGTAATTTCTAATCTTTTAAACTAATATTTAACAAACAAAGTAGCCTAGCCTGTACATGAATGAATGAATGAAAATACCGTATGTTATCCCGTTCAGGGCAAAGACCTCCTACAAGCAGGGTAGCTTTTAGAGGCTCACTCGGTGCACTACATGGTTTATACCTTATCACCTAGTTGTAGTTCTAGGACTTTCCACTTGTTTCTGTCTCTGGCTATTCTGGTCCATTGTTCTCCTGCTTGTTTTTTGAATAGGTCCGTAAATCTGCGTCTTGGTCTTCCTAGGAATCTCTTGTAGGGGTCCCATGAGGTAGCTTGCAACGTCCATCTTTCATCATGTAGCCTTACAACGTGTCCTTCCCATTTCCATTTGGTCTTTGTAGCCTGTTGTGCAATGTCTATTGTTGCTGAAATCCTATGTATCAAGATGTTCGATACTCTATCTTCCTCGTCTAAAATGGAACAGTTTATTCGCAGTGCAGCACGGAAAAACAGCTAGCATTAGCGGAAGGGCTATTTGCTTTCCACACCATAAACCACAATCAAAGTTTCAGATCAATGGATTGTACGTCGCAAATGATCAAAAAATTATACGACAAAAAATTTGCATGTGCAAGGACAAAAACCCAAGCAATTATTTGTAATGTTTTTTCACCATATTCGTTTAGAAGAATGCGCATTTATATCCATATATTCTGATGCTTCCAACCACAAAGATTTAAAATTATTTCCCACAATGGTTAGATTGTTTGATCCAGAAACAGGAATTAAAATTAGAATATTAGATTTTGTTTCATTGCCGGGTGAAACTTCACAAATAATTTTTGATTCAATAAGTATTATTTTAAAAAAGAATAATTTGAACAGTAACATTATTGCCTATTGTGCGGATAACACTGACGCAAATTTTGGTGGAAAAGCTAGAAGAGGCATCAATAACGTTTTTACGAAACTTAACGAACATTTGAACCAAAAAATTATTGGAGTAGGTTGTGCAGGGCACATTCTATATAATACTATTCAAACAGCATCTGACTTACTTCCAGTTGATGTTGAATATATTATTGCAAAAATTTATTCGTATTTTTTTTTATACTGTGCGTGTTGAAAGTTTGAAAGATTTTTGTGAAAGCGCAGAAATCGAATATAAAAGAATTCTTGGTTACAGCAAAACACGATGGCCAGCTCTTTTACCATCTGTAGAAAATATTTTTAAAATATACGAACCATTAAAATCATACTTTTTATCACAAGATAAATGTCCAAGAATATTGCAGCTCTTTTTTGAAAATGACACATCACAAATTTGGCTTCAGTTCATCCACAACCAAGCTACATTATTTCACAAAGCTGTGAAAATTATTGAAGGGGACAAAATTTCAATTACGGCAGTGTCAAATGAAATCAATAGTTTAAAAAAAAATTACGAGGAAGAATTGATAACGATTACATTCCTTTAATTATTCTAAAAGACATCACTAGGTTGGAAGAACATGGTGCCATTAAACGACCTGATTTTCTGAAACATGCCAATTTTTTCTTTATAATAACTGCTTGGAATATCTTGAAGAATGGACAGTTCAATTCGAAGATATTAAAAATTTTCATTAGGTGACATTAAAAAAGTAGATTTTATGGGAATATGTGGAAAAATCGTTTGAATATATTAGTAACCATTTTCCGAAATATAATATTTGTGAAAATGATCTTTTTGATGAGGTGTCATTGGTAAAATGATATGTTACAGATAGAAAAATTAAATGTTGGTTGTCTGCAAATGTGGAAAGAGACAAAAAATGGACGGAGTTATTCCTCCATTTTTAACAGAATAATATTCCTTATCAAAATATTTTGAAAATTGTAGAATTCGCGCTCTCCCTTCCAGGAACAAATTCAGCAACAGAAATTGTTTTTTCTAGTATCAATAAAATATGGACAACTGAAAAAACGCTGTTGAACATTAAAACTTTAAAAACTATATTAAGTGTAAAATATAATTTGACCAATTCATGTGAAATATTTCACGACATTTTAATAAATGATCAGAATCTATTGCAAAGTATTCACTCGGATCAAAAATATGATCGTGAAAAAAAATCATAATTTTTTTAAAATAAAAAATTTAATTTGATTAAAAAACATGATGTTCAAATTATTATTTTTTACAAATATTTTTATAGTTACCAAATTATAATAAATAAATTTATGTAGAAGTATATGAATGTATACAATAAAATATATATAACTAAATTGTAATTCTCATTTCATCCCATTTGTCCCGCTTTGTCTCAAAGAAAATGTGGCCACTTTGATTTATACACCACTGAATAATGAAACAAAGGAGCTGCTGGTTGTATGCTGGGGACACCTGTAACACAGGCAACAATGAAGTCATTGTTGTTCAGCCTCAAACATTTGTCTCAAAAGAAATAGCAACAAAATATTTGTTACATTTCATTATATAGTAATATGTATAGTTTTAACAATATCAATTTTTATATATAAGAGGCTCCTTTCCAGCTGGGTCCCGTTGATTAATTTGTAACTTTATATATTTTTTTTATAACAAAAGACAAGTGTGGGAGGCCCGAGGCGCGCGTCTCCTGCGCGGTTCACTGACCACGTGCCACTCTGAACTAGGTAGGTATCCTTAAGGGGCTCGTAAACCAGCAACAAAAATTGCACATTGCCGGCAGTATTTTAGGAAACTATGACCCGGCAACATTTCCGGCAGTTTGTTGCAGGCAAGTATGGCCGGGCAATATGTTGCCAGCAATATCCCGGCAAGACTCCGGCCACAGTGGAGCCCGAGCATTTGCCGTGTCCACGTAGTACAATAATAATGGCCGAAAATGAAGTACTTATTAGCCCAGTATTAATTGTGATACAAAAATTCCAAGTATTTAAAGAAGAGAAGAACCTGGATTGGAACTTTTAAAACAAACGAAAAACACTTCTCAATTTAAGCAACGAATTAATTCTTGACAATTACTTATTTAAAACTTCACCAGAATGTCGGTGGTTGACTTTCAATATTTGCTTAAAAAATTGGCACAATTCATGATTGAGAAAAATGACACGGTGATGAGGAAAGCAATACCGATCACCCTTGATTACTGGCGACTGGAGTCTCTAAATATTTGATGTATTAATATATAATCAGAGTACACGATTGTTCAATTTCCCACATTTTTCGAGAAGTATGCGTAGGTTTAGTGGAAGGATTAAATGACGCAGACGACATAGTTCTATTCGCCAAAACTCCAAGAAAACTACAATCAATGTTCCAAGAGTTAAACTCACAAAGCAAGTTGGCAGGACTCCCAATAAATAAATCTAAAACAGAAGTAATGACAAACGGAGTACAATCCCCAATACATCCTGAAGGAAAAGAGCTACTGTATGCATCACAATATATATATATATATATATATATATATATATATATATATATATATATAAGACAATTGTTATGAATATTGATTCAGTAAACAAAAATATGTTTCTCTGTAAAGAAAGAACAGAATAATTTTTTATTAAATATGTACAACAATTAATTACATTATTTACAATTACATTATTTACAAGCCTACCTGTAAAGAAACGACAATTAAAGTTTACTATTATCAGTTCTTTACGTATTTAAAATCTATCTCGTTTAAAATCTCCTTTGTTCTTTTAATAGCCGTCAGATAGAGTGACGATTCCGTAACAACTGAAGAACAAACAGCGCGCGGAGCAAAGAGGACCGCTGCATCTTTAAAACTGAAGAATGTATACTTTCTTTATATCTCCCGCTCCCGGGGTGAAAATTTTTACAATTTTCAGTATTCATGTCCGTCTTCTGATCTTGGGAGTAATTTCGTTACATGGAATAATCCCGTTTCTTTCTTTCCGTTTCCAGTTTTTATTTTATATATTGAATTTGATATTTTTTGTATAATTTCGTAAGGTCCAATTCTCAGTTCGTCTAACTTCTTTCTGTTCAGCTTGTTGCCATGTTCTATATATACTAGATCTCCTGTGTTGAACTGGTGGTTAATTCTATTTTTGTCAAATATATTTTTGTTATATACATGTGATCTTCTTGTTCTTTTCAGAGCTTGTTCTTTATCTCTTATCCAATTTTCTTTATTGTTTCTTGTTTTTAATTCTTCGGGTAAAATGCTGGTATCTGTGCCATCTAATAAATACTTAGGTGTAAAACCCGTTACCGTATGCTCTGTTTTATTGTATTTATCAATACATTCTCTGGCGATCGTTGTCCAAGCTCTTTTCTTTCCTTTTTCATTTATCTTACATCTTGTCTTATTGACTAGAGTTTGATTTAATCTCTCGTTCAGACCATTGGAGAAGGGCGCATTGACCGACGTAAAAATTAGTCTAACATCATTTTCTACAAGGAATTCCTTGAATTCTCTTGAGTTTATTCCCGGATATTGATCTGCAAGTATAGTTCCAATTTTGTCCGTTTCCAGCACTTTATTTATCAACTTAATGAAGTCAGTTGCACTTTGAGTTTTCGATGTTGAAATAAACGCATATCTCGTAAAATGGTCCACTAGTAGGTGGAGATATCTTTTTGTTGATCTTTGTCCTCCGAAGCCTCCAATAGTGTCAATTGACATTATTTCGAATGGTTCTGTTGCTGGTCCCAATTGTGACATCAGCCCATATTTTTGTTGCCCTCTGGATTTGTTCTTAATACATATTTCACAGTTTTTACACATTTTTTTTATATTTGCAGTTATATTTTTAGCTGTATAATAGGGGCACACCCTATTCATCATTTGTTTAATCCCTATATGGCACCATTCAGTGTGTATTTCTTTAATTAATTCTAAGCTTAACTTTTCAGATAAAAGTATCTTTTCTTTATTTCTAACTTTTTTATAGAAGATTCCATCTTTTTCTATTAATTTTGTTTTGGTTTTTTGCAATGTTTTATTTTTTTCTTGATCTGTTTTTATTTCTTGTATTTTTATTAGATTGACTATTTCTAGTATTTCTTCTGTATTTTCAAGTGGTTCTAGTACTGGATTTCTACTGAGACTATCCGCTTCGGCATTATCTTTTCCCGGAATATATTTAATTTCAAAATTGTATTGTGACAAGTAATAAGTCAACTCACCGAGTTCTTCATCCGTTCTAGCTTTTATATTCATGTTTTCTAATGGTTTATGGTCTGAAAATACTGTGAATTTCTTTCCAATTAGCCAGTGTTGCCAATACATTATTGCTTCCTTGATTGCTAAGCATTCTAAATAAATTGCTTTTTTCCTTTTTTGTGAGTCATTCAATTTTTTTGAAAAATATGCGACTGGCTTTTCTTTACCATTCTTTTGTATCTGTTTAAATACTGCACCAACGCCTGCCAGTGATGCATCTGTATAAATTCGTATTGGTAAATCCTTATCAAATATTTCCAACACAGGTTGAGAACATAGAAACTTTTTTACACCCGTAAAAGATCTTTCGCACTCTTCAGACCATATAAATTTCTCATTTTTCCGTAATAGTTTGTGTAACGGGTCCAGCAATATTGAACTTTTCGGTATATACTCGTGATAGAAGTTAATTTTTCCAAGAAACTGTCGAATGTTCTTTTGGGTTTTCGGAGTGGGAAAATTTTGTATTGAAATTAGATTATCTTTTACTGGTCTTACTGTATTGTGTTCTATTATATGTCCAAGGTATTTTACTGATTCTGCTGCAAATGTACATTTTTTAAATTTTAGTCTAAAACCTTCATTTACTATTGCTTTTATTACTTTTTCTATATGTTCCATATGTTCTTTAAATGATTCTGAGAAAATTAAAATGTCGTCTATGTAATTTTCTGAAAAGTCTTTTAAATTATGTTTTCTCAAGATATTGGATAAAATTCTCTGGAAAATAGCTGGTGATGTTTTTAATCCGAATGGTAGACATGTCCATTGGAAATGTCCTTCTTGTGTAACGAATCCTGTTTTCTGTCTGTCTTCAATGCGTAGTGGAATTGACCAAAAAGCGGAATTTATATCTAGTGTGGTGAAGTATTTACAGTTCCTTGTTTTTATTATTAGATCCTCTATTAATGGGAATGGTTGAGCTTGTGGTACAATTATTTTGTTTAATTCGCGAAAATCTATACACAATCTTGATCGTCTGTTTTCATCTCTTTTGAATGCTAGGGTTACTGGTGCTGCAAACGGGCTATAAGATTCTTCAATTAACTTATTTTCGAGTAACTTTGCCACTTGATTTTCTATTTCTTTTTTATCCTCTATAGTACATCTATACGGCCTCTTACTACAATATTTATCAACTAATAAGTCTATTCGAGCTTCGTAGTCTGTAACGGTGCCTACATCATATTTATTTTTTGCAAATACTGTGTTATACTTTTCTGTTAGTTTTTCAATCTTTATTTTTTTTATACTGTCCAAGTGATCTAAATTCATCCTGAACTCGTCTTCGTTCACATGTTCGTTAAAATTTATTTTAACTTCTTCTATTTCTTCATTTTTATCCAATGTATTTATTTCTTCTTTTTGGGATATTTGTAAATTTTCATCCTGAATTAGTTTGAATTTCTTTATTATGTCTAAACCGATAAGAAAATCTTCAAAATCGTCTCTTTCTACAATAAACACATCAATGTATTCTTCTTTCTACTATCTGTTCTAGATACAAATCCTTAAACATTAAATTTCCATCTTCATCGAAATAAATTTTTTCCATTTCCTCTGTGCATGTAATCCATATTATCCTTTCTTGGCCTCTTTGATTGAAGCTTTTTTCCACTCTTTTATAGTTCTCTGTTTTTTTTAATTCAAAATGTTCACTTACCGATTTTTCGGCTTCCGGCAGCACATACTTCAAATTGCCCTCTGTTGTAATAGAGGTTATGGTGATGATATTTGTCTTTTTGTCTTTTGATGCTACATATTTAAATGCAAATTGCAGTTTTTTTTCCATTATAAACAAAAATTGTCGTTTTATAAGACAATTGTTATGAATATTGATTCAGTAAACAAAAATATGTTTCTCTGTAACGAAAGAACAGAATAATTTTTTATTAAATATGTACAACAATTAATTACATTATTTACAATTACATTATTTACAAGCCTACCTGTAAAGAAACGACAATTAAAGTTTACTATTATCAGTTCTTTACGTATTTAAAATCTATCTCGTTTAAAATCTCCTTTGTTCTTTTAATAGCCGTCAGATAGAGTGACGATTCCGTAACAACTGAAGAACAAACAGCGCGCGGAGCAAAGAGGACCGCTGCATCTTTAAAACTGAAGAATGTATACTTTCTTTATATATATATATATATATATATATATATATATATATATATATATATTGTAATAACCAGTAAAGATGGACAGGTTTTCGGTTCATATTTTTATCAGAGTTGTTTACAAACTGAGACTGGGGATCCTTGAGTGGTTGGTACATATTAAAAATAATGATAAAATGACAGATAAGTGAACTTTTAGAGAAGGGAAGGACAGATAATTAGAGCAATTTTGTGGCTCTTGGGGCTAAATTGTGTGACCGACGGAACCATGAAAGGCATCGTAACAGATGGACGAGGCAATTATACTAAAAGGAGATGCTCATTGTAATTGATTAAGTGGCTCTCGGAGCGGGAGAAAGCTAACAGATGGTGTTTGTTTTGGCGAACATGTAATTTCAAAACAACTGTGAAAACAAAGGAATATCCGGGAGCCAGGATATAAATAAGAGGGCAGTTGGTTGGGCATACGGTAAGAGTTGTCCGCTAGTCCTATTGGAATAGTCGGCCAGCTGCCTCCTAAACTGGTCGAGACACGGAGAAGGGAATGCTGCGTCCCCGCAGCAAACTCCTCTCCCGCTACCGGAAGGGCGTGGGACAAGTACCAAATGCCCGACCTACCTGATGCAGGTTTTCTAGGTTTTTTCCCTGCATCACTTTTAGGCGAATTGCCGGGTAGGATCCTTAAACTATAGCCCGGGGGCCCTAGTTAACCCTTGACTGTCTTCTTCTACCCTACCGAATCCCTCATTTCAAATCCCTTCCTATGCTATTAAAGGGGAGTTGCCACAACGTATATTACCCTCACGTAGCCTATTACCCTAAAAAACAGTTAGGGGAGCCTCATTATCATTTCGTGTTGGAGAGGAGACGGACGTGTCAGCGGGGAGAGAGCGGTGGTACGCAGGGACGGACGCGGGACGAAGTTGAAGTGGCCGAAAACAATTGTTATGAACAGTTGGGAGTTCGCAAAAAGGAGAGATCATCGGATGCTAGACCAAGCTAGGTGGCCGAGAGGAATCATCAGTCAGCAGTCGTCAACAGTCGGGGGGAGGTACATCGTGGAGGTCTGTCTGCCAGCAGAGGTGTTTGAATTCATCGAGAGGGTGACGTCGTCAAGAGGAGGTATAGCAGAGTGTGAGTGTAGCCTGGGGACTATTAAGCCGGTACAAAGTGAGTGTGTGGACCCGAGAGCGTGTAAGTTTATTTTTCTGAATTTATAATTGTAAATTGCTAATAAAGGGTAAAAGGTGTCAGATTTCGTTACTTTAGTTTTATTCGTTAATTTCGTTTCATTCGTTTCTTTCGTTTCAATCATTTCAATTATTCCGTTTCAATCATTTCGTTTTTCATTTATTGTAACTGTATTTGTTTAATTGTAACATTTTGTTCCGTTCCTTATCAACCCAGTAAAGACCTGAGGGTACCGAGTCCAATTATTTAAAATGTATTCTAGGTAAATAAAATGGTTTTGATTCTATAAAATTTCATTATTTGGGCAATTGAAAATTGTGTAATAAAAATATAATTGTTTGTTTAAATTGGTAGTTTATATACATATATACATATATATATATATATATATATATATATATATATATTGTAATGCCTTGAGGGAAAGGCATTGTTTCGGATTAATGGTCTTGGCCGTCAGAGGAAATTGTAATGTTTACTTGGGGCAGGTCATGAGAATTCAGAGCAAGGGTGACATCTGCGGGTGGCCTGTCGCAAGATAAATCTGTTAAGGAAAGGCATTGTGTCTGATTAATGGCCTGGACAGGTCACTTGTTGACTTAGGATCTGGATGGAGGAGTCAGGGCAAGGCACATGTGCGGGGGCCTGTCACAAAATAAATCGGTTAAGGCAGGCATTGTTTCGGATAATGGCCTGGACAGTGGAAAAGACATTCTGTAATGTGTTTATTTAGTTTCTTGGGAGGGTGAGAAGACAAGTCCAGAGTAATTGAGGGGCAGTTTCTGAAGAATTTAGAAACGTGCACGTGTGAGTGCGGGGGTGAGAATACAAGTGCTAAGTAATTACGGGTCCTGTATCGATGTGACATGACAGAGGAGCTAGCAATTTGCTAAGGAACTGCAGCTGCATAACGTAAATCTCGGGAGGAAACTGTCAACGGGCAGTTGCGACGTAGTTTTGGAACAAAGGAAAAGAGAAGGGACTGGAATATATAAAGGGAAGATAAGATTTTTGCGGTGTTAGTGGAGTTTTGGAGCTAGGAGGTAGAGTTAGTTGAGTTTTGGAGCTAGGAGGTGGAGTTAGTTGAGTCTTGGGGTCAAGAGGGGAGTGAGAGTTGTGGAGGCGTACGGCGAGCACCGAGTATTTTGCAGCCTTCGAGAGAAATAAGAAAATTATTCAACGATAAACATTTTTGTATGCAGAAGTTCAATCTGTTGTAATATCAAAATTTGACCACTGTCTTCGATGGTAGGAGACCAGGACACTGCATCCAGCGTCGAGTAGTTTCACCACGTGCAAGTGGGATGTCCTTCACCGAGTATGGAGAATCAGCTATCGTCGAACCAATAATATGTGTTAGATTCAGTGTTTAAACGTCCAATCTATAAAGTGTGTGTGTAATGAACGAGCCAAATGTTCCTGAGTAATCGTAAGTTGAAATTTCATGGTATTAATATGTGTAAACGGAATTAAAAGATACAGTCAGATATCGTTCTCTTCTTTTGTGTTAATAAAATAAACTCTTTTAAATTTAGAATCAATCTGGAAGATTAAGTTGGTTAATAAGTTTCGTCGATGTCTAGACGATTAAATATTTCTGTTTAATTTAAAGATTAATGTTGGGTTGTTTGATTATTTAAGTGTTCTGTCCGTTATCAAACCCAGTAAAGACCAATGAGAGAAAGAGATGCTTATTATAATATTGAATGTATAATTGTAAATTCTGATAAATAAAATTTGTTTGTTAAAATGTAAATCTAATCTTTTTATTTTGACGTCAGGTTGTTTATTACAATATATATATATATATATATATATATATATATATATATATATATATAGGAATAAATTTTTGCAATAATATATTCAACATGAATTGGAAGTAAGTCAGATGCTGTTTGAATAGTATTATATAGAATGTGCCCTGCACAACCTACTCCAATAATTTTTTGGTTCAAATGTTCGTTAAGTTTCGTAAAAACGTTACTGATGCCTCTTCTAGCTTTTCCACCAAAATTTGTGTTCGTGTTATCCGCACAATAGGCAAAATTTTATTGTTTAAATTATTCTTTTTTAAAATAGTACCTATTGAATCAAAAATTATTTGTGAAGTTTCGCCCGGCAATGAAACAAAATCTAATATTCTAATTTTAATTCCTGTTTCTGGATCAAACAATCTAACCATTGAGGGAAATAATTTTAAACCTTTGTGGTTGGAAGCATCAGAATATATGGATATAAATGCGCATTTTTCTAATTCTTTCTGCAATTGTGAAAACGAATATGGTGAAAAAACATTACAAATAATCGCTTTGGTTTTTGTCCTTGCACATGCAAATTTTTGTCGTATAATGTTTTGATCATTTGCGACGTACAATCCATTGATCTGAAACTTTGATTGTGGTTTATGGTGTGGAAAGTAAATAGCCCTTCCGCTAATGCTAGCTGTTTTTCCGTGTTGCACTGCGAATAAACTGTTCCATTTTAGACGTGGAAGCGGCATTATTCAAAAATCTTTTTTGCCTCTTTGTCGCTAGATGTTTAGTAATATCGTTTTTTCCATCACGTGAGACCGAAAATTCAGCATTGCATTTATCACATCGTACCATATTGGCTATTTTGTTTTTTTTAATAAATGGAAATTCTCTGTTTAGCTCTACATTAAATTTTCATTCTCTTTTTTTACTCATCTTTTATTCTGTGGGTTAATACTAGAAATAAATAAAAAATTTACTACAAAGGCTAAAAAAGAGTATTAAATTTTACCTTATTGACCGTTACGTTGTGGCGACTATTGTTCTACCTGCTACTCAAATAATGAGTCAAACCGAACGTCAAATTGAAAAGAACAAACCGCACTGTCTGCACTTATCTGAATTAAGCCGACACGTAACGACAATGATCGAACACCACCGAGTAAATCTAACTCGATACATTGCCTAATTTAGTTTACTCTGCATGCATTTTATGTGTTTTTTTTAAATTTATTTATATTCACAATAATGCTTAATAAATAATAGCCAATATATTTTTACAGCACATTTAAAATAAGAAAGGCAGATATTTTCTAAAAATCGGCGGGACAGTCCACCAAAAAGCGGGACTGTCCCGCCAAAATCGGGATGTGTGGTCATTTTAGTATAAATATTAATTCAGGACCCAACAAAAACAATGTAAAAAAGAAAAATATGTATAATGAATTTATTGTTTAAGAAACTAAAATTTTCTGTAATTTTCAAGTCTAAATCTCCATTTTTTGGTTTCATCAAAGAACACAAAGATCCTATTAATAAGTTGTCAACTACTAATGTTGTTTATAAAATTAAGTGTTCAAATTGTGAATTTTAAATACTAGGATTAAATAGCATAAATCTAATTAGAAAATATCATCTTGTAAATCCAATCACCAAAAATTGTAAAAAATTTAATCATGAATTCGATTTTGACAACACTTCCATTTTAGACAGATCCAAATTATTGGAAAAGATTAATTTCTGAAATGCTCTACATTAAAAATCATAAAAATACTGTTAATATCAAACATGCCTCATAATGAAATTCAATTTACATTATTCCTGTAACAATCGAATCTTACTTCCCTTTGTTCTGAATAATGCTTAATACAATAATTTATTCACTCTATACATTATGCTAGATATTTATAAACGGTTATTAAATAATAAAATATATTTAAAATATTAGGCAGGAAATCAGCTCAGCATACGAAGTACTTTGTATTCATTATAAGAAAAATATTTATTGCATGTTTTTGTTCAGAAACATACACTTTACTAAATATAATGGCTTATTTCGAATCATACAAACATTTAAAAATGGCTTATACCCTGGGAAAGGAAGGAAGGCTTCTCTTATCTATTCCCAGTTGCATCGTCGTTTTTTAGATTTATCGCTCCTTACACCACGCCGTAGGTGTGTTCATTTGATAAGGGACAGAATATAAGTACACAAACATACTACTCCATTGCTGTATGACAGGAGTGTCTAACTAAATTAAGCCACGGGCCATTTCGCGCCACATGCAAGATTCACGCGGGCAACATCACATTTAAAAATTTTGTTACATTTATATTATGGATACTACATAATTGATGTTATTAAAACATTTATTCTATTTAATGTAGTTATAAACTAAAATTCTTTTTTACCCGAAACTTGCCAGCGCTTTTCTCCTACTAGTTTTCCAATAAGATTAATCAGTCCATCTTGCTTTGCGAAATTCCGAAACCTATCCACTAGTCAATTTATTAAATTCAGTTAGTTTGCTCGTCTGGTTAAGTAGCTTACAACTAAAAAGAAAGAAATATACATATGCTACATATACTGAATGAAATGGAAACTGTACAACATAAACTTTTCAGAATAATGTCTTTTCAGAAGATCCTTATTTACATCATAACAATAAACACATCTTTTCTATTCTAAAAATCCCTACATTTAAGTCTTCGAGAAAGGCACCTGATTTTAAATTTATTTTTAAAATGTGTAATGATATGATTGATTGTCCAGATTTATTAAAATCATTAAATTTTAAAGTTTCTGGTGTAAATTCAAGACAGAGAAACATGTTTGTGATAAAATATTAGAAAATTAAATCTCCACAGCAAAATCCCTTCACCAGAATTTGTGAAACGATTAAGGAATATGATAAAGATTTACTTAACTTTAATTTTTGTCATTTGATGAAATTTTTATTTACAAATATTTATAAATAATTATTGTCATTATTTTAAAAATTGTAATATATGTAAGCGTTCTGTATATAACATTTTAAAAAAAATTGTGATTGGACATAAAGTATGTTTAGTTAAAATAAATAAATACAACATACATTGCTATATATCAACATTTTTTGTTTGAATGTGTGACGTGTATTGTATTCATTATAACATATTTATTTTAAAATGTGCTGCACAAGTGAATGAAAATCCTTACTTATTTTACAAATAGTTCAACAATTAAACCAGAAAAGCGAAGTTTTCATTTTCAGTGTAGAAATTAATATGTATTAATATATATTAAATATATCGATTTTCGTATTTATTTTGAAGGCACCTCGCACTTTTTACTATGCACACAATCAGGGCTCTGTATTTATCTCTCGTTAGAAAGTAGATTAGATTGGAAAATTTTACGTCTGATTGGAAATAATGAATAAGAAATGTAGCCAATTCAGACCAAAAAAGTTATATTATAAATAACACACAGCGTTTCTGGGATCTTTGTCCCTCTTCTCAGGTGTGAAGAAGAGCCTAGAGGGACACAACTGCACTCGTCAGTTTAAAAACCTCAAAACCGTTCAACTGAAAAGTGCAGTTGTGTCCCTCTAGGCTCTTCTTCAAACCTGAGGAAAGGTACAAGGATCCCAGGAAATAGATAAGTTTGATCTGAACGCCGTTTTATTTAATTTTATGTACGAATATAGTTGCTCACACATGTACGCACTCCCTAAATTGTATTAAAATTTGTGCTAGAAAGAATTTTAATTTCCGGGTATTTCTCACATAATTAAGAATATAAATTGGGAATTCGTACTTCTCCATATTTGTCTGTTAAAGCCGAATCGTTCTGGAAATCAATTAATTCCCGTTGTATCGAAGTGGGAGTCTTTGCAACTTCAAAGGAAAAAGGCTCAGTAAAACACGGGAAATATTTATTGTAACTCTTTGAAGTCACTATAACCTTTATCGAATTTATTTTTGATTTCTTCAAATAACGCCTAACCTTACAACCGTATTGTGAAAATGAGCATATTTTAATTTTGATTTTAAATGCTCACAGATAGGAAAATATTTTCAAACCATGATATTTAAACAGACAGTTTTTATACTTGTTACTGCATCGTACATATTAGTTATTTCTTTCCCTTGCAATGTAATATTAAGATTGTTCAGATGACGTGTAATATCTGTTTTTCATTTTTCATTTGATGAAGTACAATTATTTTCTCCTAAAGCTGCCAGAGGCTATTCAGGACCTTATGCCAGGGCAACAATGAACTTATGTGTAATAAGGAAGATTTTAGAATTCAGATTCCAAATCTTTAAGGAACGAAGTAGAATGGCGATGGTTCAGTGCTCTCGAACGAATAATGTTGACTGTCTTTGTTACTGTTTTAAGTACTTCGTCCATTTTGAATATTTTTAAAGAGAGAACCTGTTGATGAATAAAAAAATGGAAAGTCCTGATTTTCGGTTTATCTGGATATTCATCTAGTAATTTCCTTCAGTAATTAAAGGCTTAATGAATTGCCTTGATTCTTTTTAGGCGTTATTTTCTACATAATATTTTTTCCATTTTCATTTTATTTCAGATCATTGCGGCCCACAAAATAATTACCTGTGTGTCTGTACGTGCCAGTTTGACAATTCTGCTGTATGAGAACTTTAATGATCGATTGTTGGAACATAACATAAATATCGATACTACAATAATGCGTTGGTGTCCGCCATTCCACTCTTTGCTTCCAATGGTGATTTGCACTCAGCTCCACTACGTTTTTGATCCAAAGCTGTCTCAAATGTAAACACGTCTGTCAGAACTTGAAGAAGCTACAACTCGCGAGAACCGAAAATCGCGTCAATCGTTTCGTTCAGTGTAATATATAACATATCAGAAAGTCGCTTGCTCGAGATTTATTGCAAGTTAGTAGCTAATCAAAACTTGTTGTAATTAAGACCTGATAAGGATAAAGGGGGTTTCGAACGGGAAAGAAAGCAACAACAGTATGCGAATGGAGTAATGTGAATCGGAAATATTTAAGTACGGTATTTCAAAGGAAATTGATTGTTATATAAGCACGTATGTATATGAAATGAGCAATGTGCATTTATTATATATAATAACGATGGGCAAATGCGGCTTTTCCATGAGTCAAGTCTAAAACCATTTTTACTTTTCGTACGGTCATGAGAACGAAATATTTAATCATTTTCCAAGAGTAAAAGCAAAATTAATTAATATCAAAGAAGAAAAATTAGATGAATATAAAGAAAAATTGAAAGAATGACAAGCAAATTTCATAAATTCGATTAATGATTTGAAAAGTTTGAAATATATTTTGTGAATCCATTTATTTGTGACATTATTGCAGATTTATTTCAAATTTCTGAATTAATGCTTACTGAAAATAGACATGAAATAGGATCAAAGCTTCTTCTATGGTTAAAGACGTTTATTCAAGAAATATTTTACAAAAAAATTTACATTAATAATAATAATTGTAGTTCACAGATTGGACTCAATATTTTTAAACAACGAAAATAATTACAGATTTAGTCCCTCTATGGGACTCAGAAATGAATTAAATTTAACATATAAAGATATATTTTAAGTCCATTTAATGGACTGGGTTAATTATTAGATACGCACCTGAATCAAAATATCCAAACTTAAAAAGAAAGAGGCTGGTCGTCTTTTTTTTTTTTTAGTTTTGGTACATGTAGATGTGGATATTTGTTCTCCATAATGAAGTTCTTGAAGTCGAAACATCGTTCATAGTTGACCAATCAAAATCTTTAAGAATTTATGCGGACTTCTGTAATCAATTCGACGACAAATTTCAATATTTGACCTAAGATTGTCGTTAAATGTTATTATTGTTTTCATTAATAAATATATTTTTATTATAGTTGATTTTTATTACATAAATTTTGAAATAATTATTTACGTTTTCATAATTAAATATTTTATGGGTTCTAATGTTCTTATATGTGGTTTGTAAATATATACAATTACATATAAATAAAAATAATTAATTCGTGTATCTTCGTGTGGTTCTTTATCTAACTATCTGATGAATAAAAATGAATAAAATTAACTGTTTGTCTGTACGTATACATGTATGTCCCGCAGACAAAGCTACACCATTGAAATAAATTTTACGTGTTTCTTTCGCCTACCATCATCCCTAGGAACCGAGACGGACAGGGCTGGAAATTTTTACAAGTTCTAAAAAGGCCGATATTTGGTTTGAATAAATCTTTTTCGGGGGCAATGAGATTGACAGTTTATTTCGATGTTGTTTGTATATAATTTGAACGCCTTCTGAGCACGGCATTGGATTCAGGTGCAGGGGCGTTCTTAAGAATTACGCGAAAACAACGGAGAATTGTGTTGAATCCTGGATTATGGATGTATCTAAGTTTAATTATGACATTCAACTTGCCCGTTAACTCGTACTTCAAACTCTAGGAGTGGGGATGGAAGGGGAAACGGAAGTTACATGTAGAATCTAGATGGTGTGTGAATTTTGACTATATAAAGTAGCAAAATTTGTATCGGGAGTATTTATGGTTCTCTCACAAGGAAGGGGGGAAGGTTCTGATGGAATTTAGAATTCCATCTGAATCACTTCTTGACTAATAGACTGATGTAGAATTATATACTTTTTCGGGGTTATATAAATAAATACCCGGGCAACAAGCTAATAAAACATAAAGATCCTAATTGCGGCTCACTTTAGCTCTGATATATAAGAAAGTAGTCGAATAACAATAAATAGGCGTTTAGGATTCCCAATAAATATATAGGTTCCTTTAAAGAAGGCGAAAATATACCGCACGACTGCATAAAATATTGTCATCATTCGTGGCTTGTTCAAAAATTAACTTCCATTCAATTATGTGGGAAGCAAAAATAATTTCGTGTTCGAAATGCGTGTCAATTTCGTACTAAATTATTCCACTTTTAAAAATGAGACACTATTAGAAATTATGTAGACGGAATTAGATATGTAGGATATTATGGAAAGGGTCACTAAAACACTATCGCTGTTGTAGTATTGTAACGAAACGGGAATCCCCTTTCTTTAAATGAGTGTAGTAATTTCTAGCGACTGGCAACACCGTCTTTACTACCAGTTACCTTATGGTAATTTGAGTATTGAATTTTGTGCTCGTATTATTACGACGCATATTGTTGAGTTTGAACATTGTTTAGTAATACCTGTAGCATGAGCCGACCAATTCACATTGACTCAATTGACCTACTACAATTCATGATTTAATTTAAGTTCGTGTTGTGATTGTTAAATTATTGAGCCTTATCAAAGAATTGTATGTAAATTATAAATCGATGGTCCACATGTTCGACTCTTAGGATACATACAACCACGTGCTTATTTTTTTATTCCGGGTTGTCATAATTAAACACAGTGACATCAATAACTCCGGATTTGACTCGAATCACGGTTGTTTTTGCGTTATTTTCTTGTAACACCCCTGCACCCCCTCCCATAAGCGTATTCCCCTCCTATGCCGAAACGGGTTGAAATTAAACACAAACAACATTAGGAGAAATATTATCAATGTCATTGACTCCGCAAAATATTTATTAAACACAAAATATCGGCTGTTTAACATGTCTGAAAAATCTCACCCTCGCTCCTGAGAGTGGTATTCGTGTCTTACCCCACAGTATTCGTTTCCGGTTCTAAAGGAAAACGTGTACAAACTTTGGCCAATTTTTCTCCACAGGTGTAGATTAGTATGCTGAACATACGCACATTGGTTTCTCTTTCCACCCCCTGTCATCATAAACACCAATAGTTTGAATGAACCCGTACAAATGATTTGCTTTCATCACATTCGTGCAGTACATCATGTTATTTAAATGGGTGCAATTATCAAACTAATTTTTCTGGGTTTAAATGATGACTCTCAAATGTGAAATAGGATGACTTTAACAGAAAATAGTCTGCTCTTTCCAATGGTAACAAAAAGAACTTGTTTGGGGCAAAAGGTTTTTAGCTATTTGTGTTTGAAAATGCACAAAGTTTGACGCGTAAAATTTAAACTCATATTTATTGACTCATATATATTGACAACTATGTGAGCTTAATAGCTGATACTTTGGCAGCTTAAAATCAGTAATGGGTTTAGTTAGCTTACTAAAGCAGAAGTTTGCATAACGTCTTGTTCCAAAGTTATAAGCACGAAAAATATGCCTCGAATTGACTTGACGGTTTTTTTGAGCAATTTTGTGAGATAACAGCAATAAAACGAAAACTTTTTAAACTTTGGAACTGCAACCTTCATGTAGAGCATAAAACGTTGTCTGTAGTTGCCATTTTTCAGGAAGCTAGCTGCTACAGTTCCACAACAGTAGTGCTTCAAACTTCACAATCTATTCACGCGCACGGTTCAATTGCACAGGTGACTTTTTTTCAGGAGGCCCTGGCGCCCCCTCTATACTTATTTAGGATATCGCTGTCTGCGAGGGCTATTCTCCCGCAGGCAGTACCTGCGAGGGATGTTCTCTCGCAGGCAGAATCTTGTAGGAGAGACAAGAAGGGGTTACCTTTGGGGATGCCTTTTTGAACTAAGGTTCCCACAAGCCGAGGCACCTCGGCCTGTTTTGAGATGTGTATGTTCCAGGGCACAAACCTTGGGCATACGGTAAGAGTTGTTCGCTGTTCCCATTGGAACAGTTGGCCAGCTGCCTCCTAAACTGGTCGAGGCACGGAGAAGGAAATGCTGCGACCCCACAGCAAACTCTTCTCCCGCTATCGGAAGGGCGTGGGACAAGTACCCAATGCCCGACCTACCTGATGCAGGCTTTTCTAGGGTTTTCCCTGCATTACTTTTAGGCGAATACCGGGTAGGATCCTTAAACCATAGCCCAGGGACCCTAGTTAACCCTTGGCTACCTTCCTCTACCCTTCCGCATCCCCTCTTTCAAATCCGTTCCTATGCTATTAAAGGGGAGTTGCCACCATTTGGATTACCCTCATGTAGCCTGTTACCTTAAAGAAAAAAAACAAAAAAAACCTCTATACTACTAGTGAATCTTAGACATCACTTGAAGCTTTATTCAACACTATCTCCAAATGTCATCAAAATCCAAGGTGGTACCCAAAAGGCGATTTGGTCACTTGACATGGAATGAACTTTATTTTAAAAGCCATATATAATTTTAATTAAGTAATAATGTTTTATAATTTTAATTTTTCCTGGAATTGTCTCCATTCAGGAACAATTCCACATACTTCTTCCAGAGATTTTTCTTTATTTGTGAATATTCTTTTAAGCGTTCTTATATATAACCGTTCACCCTTCAATTTCAACTATCAAATTTCTATTGTCGTGTCACTAATTAACGCCATTTTCATTACAACAATATATGCGTCAAAGCTAACAATGTTCGTGGTAAGGCGTCACACGCTCCACTCGACTGAACAGTCGGCGAGTGCGCGCACTCTCATTGTAGTCCATCCTGAATAGCAATCGGCCGATAGTTGGATGGGAATCGGTGAGCTTCTCCAACTAAAAATCGGCCGATTACATTGGTTGAGTGTGCACTCCAGTTGAGTACTCACACAATCAAGCAACCGACTAAATGCGGCTGCCCTTACTTGGCACGAAACAGGAATCAAACAAGACGAGTCAGGCATGACTAATAAGCTCCTATCTCCAAGTGCAGCATCAGCTTTTCTTACTGATAAGGCAAACCCGCACACACACTAACCTAACGATTGAATTGCGCTACTAAACCGTTGTAAGATGAACTGAAAAACTTACACAAGTTTTACGACTGAACGAGACATGAACACTTGGTGAAAATATAAAACGTCTGTATTAGATGAAAGTTAATTTTAAGGTAAAAGCAGTTGTCAATAAGCAGATAAAATTAAGTGATGAAATAAATCACTCTACGTGTCAATCTACAAACCCTGTTGTAACCCAAGATATTATTAATATCAAAGCAAATAAGTTAGTTTAATAATAAAGGATCACAGATATTGAAGAGTTTTATAGTATCAGGTTCTACGTTAATTACAATGATGAGTATGAAGCATTTCCTATATAGTATCTGGTGGAAACATCTAAAATCTTAAAATGTTTGGAGACGATAGATTGTTTATCAATCGGTTTATGTAACTAAAGTTCTTTAAAATCTTGAAATGATATCTGTGACTAAGACTTAGAGGATCTGTTATTACTGTTGGAATAAAGTTTTCAGAGGAAATTGAGCAATGTTTTATTTAAAATAACAACATTAGAGACCTTCATATTGATCATAAGACTAATAACATTACTCCTTGTAATAAATCCTAAGGACACGGCTGACCAGGCTTTCTCACAATCCGAGAGGCTGCATTCCAGGACCTGGGGAGCAAAGGCTGTGTCATCTTTAAAATCTAGTAACAACCGGATACGCTGGACGCTACTCACAATGAAGTATTTTGTTGCTACACAGCATCTTCAAGCTATATCTTTTATATTTAATAGATTTATTTTAGGTCGCATTAACAAGGGCATTTGCGACAGGACCGTGCAGGGTTGTGTGTGTTACACTTTTATTTTTTTATTTGTTGATTTAAGGTCGCGTCAACCTATTGGTCATTGGCGACCCTCTAAAAGTATTTACAAAATTAACTTACAGTAGGTTAGAAAATTTCTAATTTTGAACAACGTTTCAAATAGCGGATGACAATTTAGCGTCGGAGACTCTTGATCGCCGTGGTGTGTATACAGAAGTCTTCTCCTGAGTATTCAGCTAAAGTCCTCCTGCGTATGTCATCATATTTTGTACAATAAAACAGAATATGTAGGATGGTGAGGGCTTGATCACATACAACACAGGTGGTCTGCTCTGTTCTGGAAAAAATATATTCATGTGTGAGTTTGGTGTGCAATGTTATAATTCTGGAAACTATTATTTGTTGTTTTCTTGTGATCTTGTTGAGGTGGCACAGATCCGCAGATGTTTGCAGGTTCTGATGGAAGAAGCCGAAATATCCTCCTCTCCTCGTGTCCTGCCAGCTACCCTCCACTTTTCCTGTACAATCATTTATAATGTCCGAGGCTGTCCAGGTTGGGGGCTTCATGTGCCATGACAGCCAGTGCGTCCGCCTCCTCGTTCCCTGCGATGCCCGCATGAGCCGGGATCCAGACAAGCTGCACGGATTTCCCTCGCGAACTGCAGAGAAGAAGGTTATCTCTGATGGCGTTTATGGTGCCGTTCCTTATTTTAGGGTCACGTAAATGCTTTAATGATTGCAAAGAGTCTGTTAGGATAATAAATCTGTTTATTGAAGATTCCAGGCAGTATTCAACTGCCATTGCTATGGCGAAGGTTTCCACGGTGGTGCTAGAAGCTGAATTATGGATGGCTATTTTCCTGGTGAAATTGGGAAGAATCACCGCACAGGTAGTGCCTGCTTCTGTTTTTGAGGCGTCCGTGTAAACCAATGCAGGGTCTCCATGCTTCTTTATGAGAGCATCGAGGTGAACTGTAGCATTTGGCCAAAATATCTTCTTGGGAATCAAGGTCAATGAGGTATCTATTTGCAGGTCGATAAACTTCCATTCAGGGAGATTAGATGTATTATCGTGGTATATGTTGGGGATGGTGAATTGGAGACTGCGAAATAGTTTGGCTGATGCATTATGAAAAGGAAGGGGACGTTTGAGGTTGTAAACGTAATTCAGGTTGGGTCGACTAGATTGTGCTCTCACATTCATGGAATTTTCCTGAAGGGACTTTGTTGCGTACCTAATTGTACTTAATCTTCTCCGGAATGTAAGAGGAATGTCTTTTCCTTCGTTCAGGAGTCTAACTACTGCGGTGGTTCTCATACATCCTGTAATGAATCTCAAGGCTTCATTCTGTATCAAATCTAATTTCTTGAGAGCGGATTTGGGTGCGGAGCAATAAATATGGGCCCCGTAGTCCAGCTTCGATAAAATGATCGCCTTATAGGTAGTTGACAGCAATTTCGCGTTTGCACCCCAGTTGTTAGCTGCAAGTGCTTTCAGAATGAGGAGTCGCTTTTTTGCCTCAATTTGAAGGATCTTGATGTGTTCAATGAAGTTTAATCTGGAGTTCCAGGTTAGACCCAGTACCCTGGCGTGTTTCACATAGTCTATGCTTACATTATTAATCCTCAGGGGAAGTGGATTTAACATCCTACTACGGGTAAACAGGATGGCTTTCGCTTTGTCTGGATTAAAGTGGTATCCTATACTATTAGCCCAAGCAACTAGGTTGCACAAGGACTGTTGAATGAGAGACGTAGAATGGTGCAGATTGGCTCCCTTGGTGAGGATGACTATATCATCTGCGAACATTTCTATTCTAACCGGTGTGGTAATCGCTGTTTTTATACCTGAATTACACATATCCCTCGATTTCCACTCGAGATAGGTTCCGCACAAAACCGTGTGTAGTGCTATCTTTGAGAGCACGGAATATCTGTGCGAATAAAATTAACATTCAGATTGTTGTTTGGCACGGATTGTTGGTTTGCAGGTGATTGTTGTTTGGCAGTTAATGTTTAGTTTTGCGTGTATCTTCTCTGGCGACGGACGGAAAAGTGTTCTGGCATTGCAAACGATTTATTGTACATATATAATAAAGTTTATTGTTTTGGAGAAAGTGTGTTCTTTCCTGAATCTCAAGACAAAGCTCTCCCACAACAAATAGGATATCACGTCAGGGTCATTAGTGTAGCAATTGAACACCTATAAAATAAATTCAATATTATTGCATCAAACGCAACAAACATACCTCCGAATTTCTTTACGAATATAATACTTAAACATACTCCTTGAGTATTGCAGGATACAATTGTCCCTCAGTCTTCAGACATTACGAAAGATTAAATTGATAAAATTGTTTTCTAGATTCATAATGTAAACAAATAGTCGCCATATTGGAGTCAGTAATATGGACCGAAAATTAATTTTCATTTTCCGCAATGATCGTAAATTATTTCGTATTGTTTTTTATTATCATTCGATTGAGTATTACTGTATAAAATTATACTTTTTATTCAATGAAAATATTTCTGCTTTATTTCATTACGGAAAAAGGACATATTTCCTTTGTTCGTCGCGTAGTAACGTCTCTCTGGCGTGACGTCACGGTCTCCTGGCGCGCAGTAATTTAATACGAAATTATAAAGTTTTTTAATTATAATTCTTTTCACATTTATGCCAGTAGTTTTCCCCCACCACAGTACCGTTTCTCGTGTTTTGAAGAATATGTGTACCAAGTTTCGTTGAATTCTGTCCACGCGTTGAAATTTGTATACAGATTAGCGTAAATACATACATACTTACATCCTTTTTTATTATATAGATACAATTTTATGTCATTATAAAAGTTTATTTCAAGATTTAAGCAATTTCAATATGATTACTCAGGGCATGAGCATTTCTACACTGAGGGTTTGGTGGGCCATTCAGATTGTTCATGCTCTGTCCCGTGATTCACTATTTATTGAAAATTTTATAGTACGACTTTTCTTGTCGACAACATCACTGCCTGGCAAACTTCAGGTGACTGCCCGCATTCCCTTTACTTTTCGGTGGGGTCCGATCCCAAAGCAAGTGCCCATCTGGACACTCATAATTTATGGGCATAACAGTCTTGGCGTTAAGGCAATATATTTATTTTACTTAACGGCCGAAAGAATGTAGATAAAAAAAGGTGGTGGGTGCAGAAGGCGCTAAAAGAACGTACCAGTTACGGAAATCAGCTTTTGACAGTCATAAAATTTAAAGACGGTGCAGGTTTTAAAAATTTTACTGGGATGTAACAAAGTAATTTCGAAGTTATTTTGATTACGATTGAAGAAAAAAATATCCTGGAAAATACTACATTTAGGCAATCAATTTCTGAATCGATTAGTAGAAATTAATTTACAAGACTCATGTAAACTTTCAAGGCAATCAATATCACAAATTGTTCCTGAAGTTTGTGAGGCTCTCATAAAATCATTAATAATAATATATTTAATATATTGGAAGCGCAGACATGCCGTGCATTACATTACAACCTTTCCTTGCTGTAAGCTACGATAGATTTACGTCTATTCCTACATTTTACAATATGATATCTCTCACAGACTTCTAAACACAACTCACACACACACTCATATTTTGGTTCATGAAATACTTTGTTTAAGCACACTTTATGGTGAAAGCCTTGGATCGCCAGTCTCGTCTTCGTGTGGCGTAGTTCACGCTTGGCTTCATCCATGTCCTGTCCTGCATAGAAGATGTTGCATAGAAGTCCTTTTCCTCTCATACAGATCCTGTAAAAGCTGTCTGAAGCTGGAACCAGCTGGTAGTATCAGATCATATCTTAAATCCTCTATTAGGAAGGTCTCCCTGGTGAGCTCGTACACTAACCTCGATCTTGCATTCTGCGGAACTCCTAAAATTCTTTTCAGGTATCTAGCCTTTACTCGCTCCAGTTCTAATAAAATCATTAAAACAATGCATCAACTAACTAACTCCTTGGCTCGACAGCCCCGAAGGGCCTTGGCCTACCGAGACGGCTGCCAGACTGTCATCTTACATGACACATTCTGGATTTAGGAGTAACACTTGGTCAGAGTGTCGATTATCCCGCAGCCTTAACCCCAGTTTTCTTGACCAAACATCCATGCCCATGCCGGGATTCGAACCCGGGACCGCTGTGATGCGAGGCAATGACGCTGGCCACTACACCACAGCAGGCCGGATCAATGCATCAAAGTGAGTACAAATTTATTAAGAAAGGTTAACATAACTAGTTTGGAATTCATACACATATTGCTGATTATGCGATATTTCACTATAACGTGGTACAGTTGCGTGGCCTGTTAAAGTCCGTTGATTTGGAGTTTGTCCTGACCCTTTTGTAGGGAGTAGTATATAGAGCACTGGCGCGTTCCATCCTTGCGCTTGTATGCATTTAGGAAATTCAAAAATGTTGTTTCTAATTTTTTAGAACAGGAAAATGAACTACCCGATGAAAGAACACTATTCTTTACAATAACTGGCTAATTGAGTTGATATTACTAGCCATCTCAATGATCTAAATTTAAAACTACTAGGGAAGAATTGATTTCCTAGCTTAGTAAATACCAGCAGTTCATTTGAAACGATATTGAAACTGTTCATTTGTCAGTAAGAAAATGACGATTTACACCAATTGCATACTTGACAGAGCAGAGTAAATAATAACAATTTGATCAAATATCGAAAAAATCAGGATATTGCAATATAACTACATTTGAACAAAGAGATATATAAACATAATATAGTGGCTATATCAGCGCTGTGGGTGGCAGCCACAAACAACACTGACCGCCATTTTTTAGTAGGTCTACTTCACCGAAATTCTTAGTTGTGTTTACGCTGTTGGTGAAAGATTTGAAGTTATTGTGTTAAAATATATTGTTTTGTTAACATTAATCATGCCAATCGTGTGTTCAGCCTACAATTGTAATAATCGTAGTGGAAGTATCGTATTTTAGGTATCAGCAAAATAATAATAATAAGAAGAAGAAAGATAGCCAAATGCAGACAAAAAAAGTGATAATATAAACACCACACAACGTTTCTTCAGGTGCTAAGAAGAGCCTAGAGCGACACAACTGCACTCGTCATTTGACCAAAAAAACAAAAGCTTTGGAGGTGCTGTTGTATCGCTCTAGACTATTTCGTCTGTATTTCAAATACTTATTATTTTTCCGGCGTATCAGCATTTTTCATTTTTAACTTAACTTATTCGTATTTATCAAATTTATGTATTCTTCATGATCATCTATAATGAGAATCAGATTTATTTTTATTAAAGCACTTCTCTGTCCTGCAAGTAATCTAGTCCCCCTTTTTATATATATATTTTTTATTATTTACACTTGCTGGAAAAGTATTGAGGAATAATGAAACACACATAGGAAAGAAGAATTTGCTATTAAAATTGTGTGTGGAGGTATTTCTGATGTTGGGACATAAACAAATTTTATTTTGTGAATTCGACCATTTAATAGATTCGGCCGAATTTGGTGAGGAAACTCGCTACTCAATTTTAATAAAGGTTTTTTATTCATTGCAGAATTCGTCGTATGTGTAAAGAAAAAGCAATGGATGAAAGAGGACGCAATATTAGGCAATTGTATACCAAACTGATATTATTTAAAGGTCAATAAATTTTTCAATGCCCTAAATGTGTTATATTTACTTAAACCTTAAAAAATATGTTGTTTGTAGAGATTTACCTTTAGTTTTATGTCATTTGTGCGGCATAGTAAAGGCTAGCAGATGACAGGGGAACGCCCACCAGCCCTTATAAAACATGGCGGCGACTTGTCCAGTCTATGTTGTTTATATATTGTAATGCCTTGAAGGAAAGGCATTGTTGTTGATTAATGGGCTTGGCCGTCGGGAGCGAGGGACGCGCGGGTGGCCTGTCGCAAGGTAAATCTGTTAAGGCAGGCATTGTTTCTGATTAATGGCCTGGACAGTTCAAGGGACAGTTTGTAATGTTATTTACTTAGGATCGAGGGGCAGTTTGGGCGGTCTGGAGAATTTAGAACCGCGCACGTGGGAGTGCGGGGGTGAGAATACAAGTTCAAAGTAATTGAGAGTGCAAAGACAAATTAGACCTGTCTCGATGGTCGGCTTTGGGACAAGACAGAGGAGCGAGCTATTTTTGCTAAATAAGGTACTGCATCTGCAGAAAGTAAATCTCGGGATAATGGAGAAACTGTCAACGAGCAGTTGCGACGTAGTTTTGGAACAAAGGAAAAGAGAAGGGACTGTGATATATAAAGAGAAGATAAGATTTTTGGAAGTTAGTTAGAGTGGGAGAGGGAGCTGTGAGCACCGAAGTTGAGTGTTGGTTGTGGAGGCGTACGGCGAGCACCGAGTATGGAGAAATTTTGCAGCCTGCGAGAGAAATAGCAAAATTATTCAACGATAAACATTTTTGTATGCAGAAGTCTAATCTGTTGTAATATCAAAATTTGACCACTGTCTTCGATGGTAGGAGACCAGGACACTGCATCCAGCGTCGAGTAGTTTCACCACGAGCAAGTCAGATGTCCTTCACGAACGGAGAACCAGCTTTCATCAAACCAACCGTGTGTGTTAGAGTCAGTGTTTAAACGTCCAGTCTATAAAGTGTGTGTGTAATGAACGAGCCAAATGTTCCTGAGTAATCGTAAGTTGAAATTTCATGGTATTAATATGTGTAAACGGAATTAAAAGATACAGTCAGATATCGTTCTTTTCTTTTGTGTTAATAAAATAAACTCTTTTAAATTTAGAATCAATCTGGTAGAATAAGTTCGTTAATAAGTTTCGTCGATGTCTAGACGATTAAATATTTCTGTTTAATTTAAAGATAAATGTTGGGTTCTTTGATTATTTAAGTGTTCTGTCCGTTATCAAACCCAGTAAAGACCCATGAGAGAATGAATGTTTTTTTTATATAATATTAAAATTTTTGATAAATAAAATTTGTTTGTTTGTTATAAAGTCTATAATTTTTCATTTAAAAGCCCATCATATTTGATTATTACATTTTGACTACCACAACGTGGGGCAAATTAAAAAGTCCACGGTAGTTTATTACAATATGTCTTTGCATTTGAAAGTTGTAATCACGATTTTACTAAAGAAGAAAACTGCATTCTCTCCTTTGTAAAACGATGTTCACTTATTAAACAAAACATATTGCAGATGATAGTAACATACAAATGAAACTGATTGATTTTTTTAAAAAAATATTCCTAAAAATGAAATTTGATTAGTGTCTCCAGATCATAATGTTTCTTCCATAATTAATTTCTGGCGTTCATACCGCTTTGGAAAGACATACAGATGTTAAAAAGCATTTTCATCGATTAAATTGATTGAAAGCAAGTCAAGCTCGCGAAAAACTGATTCAAATTTGAAGAATTCTCTGCTGCTCTGAGTAACAAATTTAACACTAAACAGTAAAAGACTAGCGAAATGAAAACAAGCTCAATATTTCAGTGATGGCAAGTAACTTTTATGTGCTGAAGTAGATATTATTTTAATACAATAATTAAGTCATTTTAAAAACGAGACTCTGGTATGTAGTACACGAAGACCATTCCTGAATATTGTAGATTCGTGATTCCTAAAACTGGCATAAATTAAGCTGCGTCATAAAGTTCCTTTTCCTTCCCCGAGTCTAGGAGATTGTATCCTTATCTCTATTTACAAACCCCTAACCTAGCAAACACTTTTATACAAAGTCGAGCGATTTTTGTATCTAGACAATGTCTATACACAATCGAGCGACAAATTCTTGTACGTAGACACGAATAGAACAAAATCGCAGAACATTGGTTTCCCGTCAAAAATGGGAGACAATTCTCAGAATTGATAGACATTGTTGCGCAATATTTCTTTTTTTAATATTTAGAGTATATTTCAGATTTCAAAACAAATTATTATAAAATTATTTATTTGACTTACCATATTCAGATTATGCAATTACAGTTGTTAACCAAAGTTGGGGTCAACCGAAACCCAGATTATCTGAAACGCCCCGGAACTCGCAATTCCGAAAATAATACTGTACTGCAAGGAATGTTACCGAGTTTTCTTAATGAGTAATTCAATGCTACAAATGTAATCTAAAGAATGTAATTTTAACTTTAATAAAGTGTAGCAAACAAATAGATTTTTGAATTCGTTCGACCTTCAAAACTTTTCAAAAAAACGTACTGTAATTACAATACAATACATTAACCAACAAAATTGTTATATGAAACGGCTTCACCCACTTTAGCTCTGTTAACCGAGGTTGTACTGTATTAGTTTTATATTGAAATAGGCTATATGAGAGTAATCCACATCGTGTCAACAACTCCCCTTTAATAGAATAGCAAGGGATTTGAAAAGGGGTATGCGGAAGGGTAGAGGAAAGTAGCCAAGGGTTAACTAGAGCTCCCGGACTATAATTTAAGAATCCTACCCGGCATTCGCCTCAAAGTGATGCAGGACAAACAATAGAAAACCTGAAGTAGGTAGGTCGGGCATTGGGTACTTGTCCCACGCCCCTTCGATGGCGGAAGAGGGGTCGCAGTATTCCCTTCTCCGTGCCTGGACCAGTTAAGGAGGCAGCTGGCCGACTGTTCCAATGGGAACAGAGGACAACTATTACTGCGTCCCCGTAACATACACCTCTCAAAAGAGTCCGAGATGCCTCGGCTTGTGGGAACCTTATTTCAAAACCCAAAGGTAGCCATCTCCGTCTCTCCAGAAAGGTTCTGCTTGCCAGAGAACAGCTCTCACAGGCTAACGAAATATTTCGTAGTGTGGACGCTTTTGTAGACATGGTCCCCAGTTATCGTATGTGAACTCCAAAGAACTCTTCGCTTATTTGTTTTATTTTTGCTTGTTTGTTATCAACATATGGGCAACGAAGAAAGTTTAACTTTTTTAAATAGGAGATTATCATCTTGTTGTGGGAAGTGACTAATCCAGAACGTAAAAATCGCACTAAGATAAAAACTGTTATTGAAGAGCAGTCCGTAGGTGACAGAAGAAAAATACATACTTTGAAAACATATTTTCATAGGGAGCATACAAATATTAGTCAGGCGTAGGACAGCGGGGCATCTGTTTTAAAAATACTTGGTTTGCAAACAAAGACGCGTTATTTCTACTGCAATGTTCTGAATGAAGGTTTCAAGTGTGTACATGCGACAAAGTCTCTAGACAGTTCCATGTCTTTTTCATAAACGGAGAATTACTAACAAAACTGACGGTCAACCTACATAACAACACCTGCGTTAACATAGCTTCATTCGACTCCTCACCCTGGTCCAACTCCATAACTCCCTGCATCTGGCCAAATCTACTTCCCTCATATCGCTCCCCTTACATCATAGAGGGCGACTTCAATGCAAAACACCCCCAATTCAGTTCACGTCTCTCCAACCCAATAGGTAAATGACCTGATCAAATTTTCTATCCAAGTTATCCACCCTAATGAGCCAACATACTTCCCCGACAGCTTCAAATCTCCTGACGTCTTAGACTTCTACATCTGCAATAACTCAGTTCACTACTTCACCCACACCGAAGTACTACACGAACTGACCTCCGATCACTTCCCATTCATAGCCTACCTCAACATCTCGTTTTTCAAGCACCCTACTTATCTGCACCTTACTACCATACACATTAACTGGAAAAATCTATACTAATCTCACCGACAAACCAACAAACCTTAACATCCCACTAAAAACTTCCACCGACATAGACAACGCTCTTAATAACCTAACCACCATCATCCTTTCTGCAGCAGCCACGGCCCTACATACAAAAAGAAACACACGTCTCAAAAGTCTCAAAGACAAAGCAGACTATAATGACGGTACCAGAAGACTCCACGATATACTAAAACAAAACAGCTACTCCCAATACCTTACAAAATCTAAACTCCTCCGAGAACTCACTTTGGCGCAGGACAAGACTCATGACCAAATCAAAAACCAATATCCCCCCGATAAAATACGACAACCACCGGCTCACCACTCCATCCCAGAAAGCTAACCTCTTCACCAAACTTCCAACGAAACAATTCTCGCCAAATCCTTCACAGAACCAAACTCAAAACAACCTAATCACTAAACAGATCTGCAACCCTCACAGCTTTCTCCCCTACCCAACCTATTCACCCCAGCTAACGTCCGCTCCACAATTTACAAATTCAAAAATAAATCAGCCCCAGGTCACATCATCACAAACCCCCTCCACCTCAAAAAACTCCCGAAGAAAACCATAACCCTATAAATCATTATTTTAAACGCCATCATCCGTACCAAATACTTCCCGTCACAATGTAAGCAAGCGTCCATCATAATGATCTCCAAACCAAATGAAAACCAATCAATGTCCGAGAAATGCCGCACAATCAGTCTCTTATCGTCCATTTCCAAACTCTTCGAAAAACTACTCATCCCGTAACTAAGCAACCAACTCCCCCCTCCCCCCAATCCCAAACACTCAATACAAGCATTCCTACACCCACCAATTATATACAATATCCAACTACGTAAATAAATCCTTCGAAACCCCGAAAATCCTGTATTGCCACATTCAAAGATTCGATAAAATCCATCATCCGTTTCTCCTCTCAAAAGTAAAAAATCTACTCATTGACACCAACTACAAAGTACTGAAAAATTACCTCGAAACCGTACGTTCACAGTAAAAATCAACTCCACCCATTCCAAACCCCACCCCATTACCACGGGCGTCTCCTAAGGAGGGATCCTCTCTCCCCTCCTGTTCAACAGCTATATTCATGACTTACCTCAACCTCTCGCAACCATAACTGTAATATTTGCGGACGACATCACCATCCAATACCAAATCTTTTCCCTCCCCAGCTGGACTCCAAACTCTCCAAATTGAGGGCCAATTTCCTAGACTCGATGTCAAAACAATGGAGAGTCAACATCAACCTCTCAAAATCCTTTATCCTACTCTTCACCCTAAAAAGAAATCCACTCAAATTCCTCTCACCCTCAATGGAACTCTTATTCACAGAAAAATAAAAGTAACTTACCTAGACCTCACCATTGACCCAAAATTATCCAGGCATGTCCATATTAATAACCTCATCCCCAAAATGGACAATAAACAAAAATTCCTCACTCGCAATCAATACTAAACGACTAACCTATCTCTCCCTTATCCAACCTATCTGGTCGCACGCCTGCCCTATCTGGGGCTCCACAGCCAAGACCCACTCACAAAAGCTCCAAAGTACCCAAAACAAAATCCTTCGCACCATTAACAATGATCCGTGGTTCCTAACAAACTCTACAATCCACACTGACATCCGAATCCCTACCATCAACACAATAATTCTCTCTAATCAAAAGTACCCTAAATCACCCAAATGACCATAGAATACATACATAGCCATCGTAACCCGCCACCCTCAGACCGTCGTCTGAAACGAAAACTCCCAATAGACTGCCCCGCCAAAGAACTTCCTGAAAAATTCTCTTACCATCAACCCCAATATAACCTCCCTCCTCGATAACCCACTTATTCCATTCTCTCCCCAACACTGGAAACGTTTACGGTATTAACAAATCCCCCATCTCATCCTTCTCCCCAAACAACCTCAGAACTGCAAATCAAGAACTCAAGGGCTGGAAAGTCACTGGACTCTCCACCTCCAAAAGCAACATGTGAAATAGTTACCATATTTATTGTAAATACTTGTAAATTTACGAACCAAACTGTAAAATGGACGGAAAAAGTTATTAAAACAAAAAATAATAATTGGAGAAGTTATCTTATTTGGAAACACTGTGTATTCATACAGTGACGTACTTCGTTTACGGTAGTGGTTCCCAAACATTTTTGTCTCGTAGACAACTTGCCAATTTTTTTCTGTTTTAGGGTTGACGCTCGCCTTTCAAACATTGAATTGTAACAAATTCATCAACTTCAATTGGGGTTTTCGACAGCTTACGTAGTGCTACTCAGTTCTATAGGATGAACTGTAGAGTGAAAGAGTACACGATGTTTTAAATATAGATTTATATGATATATACATTTATTAATTCAACCGAGACAAATTACAAATCTAATAACATCATAATATAAAATAACTGCACAAAAAATACATGTTTTTAATGAGAGGAATAAACCTGATGTTTAATAGCAATTTGGTTTCAATTTAGTTAGGTTTAACCTTAAATCTTCTCGATCGATGATTTCTAATCTGTTTCTTTCTTTTGTAATACGATTGGCATCCGCGCTGAAACCATTTTCCACGAGGGTTAAGACGGAAAAGCTGTCAAAAACTTTCTCGCGATAGTCGATAATGCAGGATAAGTATTAGGTATGTCTCTCTGAAGATAAAATTTCTGATATCCCTTTCTGAAATGTACCTTCAGTTCTTCAATCTTCCGATCAGTACTTCTTGTAAAACAACCGTTTCTTCAATGTCACGTTATGGATGGACAATCCACTGTGGTATTTCCATAGTCAAAATATCCTCAAATCAAAATTCAAAGTATGTGTGCAACATATTTAAATGTCGAAAGTAGGTTGAAATATCATCATCCTGACAGTTTGTGACAAATTGGGAAAATTCGCTTCATTAGCTTAATTCTGACAAGATAAAGTGAAATGAGAGACTTCGTTATTATCAAATTTAGACTGTCACTATGTAACTGCAAGCTAACCTCAGAAAATTTAGCGAACAAATCTGATAAATAAGCAACGTCTGATTTCCATTTTCGTAAATTTTCTTTAAACATCCAAAAACTCACAAACAGTCTCTAAAAGTGAAAAAACTTACCAAACAAAAGCCTTTTGACGGCCAGAGTACTTCAGTGTGAAGGAGTAATCGTCATTAACCTAGTAACCAACACCTTTCTTCGAATTTTGTTTACTGCGATAATGAAAAATTGAATTTTTGCTACTAAATGTTGTCGATGAATGACACAGTTGTATCTTATTTTACTGACAAAAATTATTTTGAATTTAAAATTCGAGTGTTTGTATTCTACAACCTCCTATATCGGTCAAACGAAGCGTAAGCTTCGAACCGGAATTAAAGAACATTTTTGCAAATGTAAAGTAACCTTTGGATGAACAATCTATTTTTAGAAAACATGTACAACTGAGATCAAAAAGTAAGGTGAAATTGTCATTTAAAACTCCCGGGAATTAGGAAGGCAGGTAAATTTTTCCCCCTAGGTTGGTAGGACTGTCTATAATATTTGCCAAGCGTCTGTTGGTTAAAAGGTTGAATTATCTCCGAGTTACACGTGTTTTTGTAAACAACCAAAAGAGAATTTTTCGATTTTCGCAATGGGTGATTTTTTTGAGCAAAGAACTTGCATCAAATTTTGTTTTCAGAACGAATATTCTTGTGCGGACACGTTGAAAATGTTGCGGAAGGCCTTTGGTGATCAAACTATGGCACAAAAACGTTTATAAATGGTACAACGAGTTCAAAGAGGGCCCAGAACGCGTTGAAGACGACCCACGCTCTGGACGACCATCAACGTCTACCGACGAGGGCCACGTCGCAAAAATCAAAGATTTGGTGCTTAAAAATCGTCGATGGGTAATTAGAGATCTCGCTGATAGTGTTGGAATATCATTTGGCGCAGCCCAAACCATTTTGAAGAATGTTTTGTGTCTCAAACGCGTCAAGTCTCGATTGGTGCCAAAATCGCTCAATTTTTTGGAAAAAAAATCATCGCGTTGATGTTTATGAAACTTTGCTGTCTGACTGTCAGACACTTGAAATGCATCATTACTGGAGACGAGACTTGGATTTACGCATACGACCCTGAAACCACCGACCAATCCAGCGAATATCGTGCAAAAGGTGAAGCAAGACCGAAAATCAAGAGATCATGTTGACAGTTTTCTTTGATTATCGTGGTGTGGTGCACTATGAATTCCTTCCGCCGGGCCAAACTGTCAACAAAGAATATTATTTGAGCGTTATGCGTCGTTTGCGTGAAGCTATTCGTCTGAAACGGTCGGAATTATGGGCGAACAACTCTTGGATCCTTCATCACGATAATGCACCATGTCATAGTGCATTGGTTTTCGCGATTATTTTGCCTAAAACTCGACTTATATCGTTCCGCAACCACCGTATTCGCCTGATTTGGCTCCGTGCGACTTCTGGCTGATCAGCAAACTCAAAAGGCCAATGCGGGGACGCCGTTTTGACACGGTTGAGGAGATAAAAACCGAATCGAAGGTCTTGAAGGCTATACCGGAAAAAGACTATTCCGACTCTTTCGAGGACTGGAAAAAGCGTTGGAAAAAGTGCATTTTATCGGACGGGGATTACTTTGAAGGGGATGAAATTGATTTGGAAGAATAAATAAAGAATTTATATTTTATAAATAAATTCTCCTTACTTTTTGTTCACAGCGGTATATGTAATCACAGGATTGATTGGAATAGTAAATACAGACATAGGTACTATCTCTGTCATGTCAGTTATTCCATTTATGGAAAGCTAAAATATCAGTCAGTCACGCTTAGCTGGCATTCATTCTCGTGGACCCCAGTTTACATCTCGTGAGGTTCCAATTTTTTCCTCTTGCAGTTCGGAATCGACCCCTAGGGGTCGATGTAGATCTCTCTGGGAATCAATGGTTTACGGCTTTATCGACACTTTTCATCTTCACCTTAGGCATTTTACTTGTTAGAAACGCAGTGCATCTTGAGCTGATATCACTATTTTCTCTATTCTGGTCTTCAAGTTCATCCACATGAATGGCATCATTTTCATTGTCCTAAACACAACTTTTAAATAAAACACAATGAAATTAATCAACATTTATTACACCTGTTACAAGAGTTTGTTCATATGAAACTCTAATTTTACCTAAATAAACTACTCACGATAATTTCCCCATAAAGAAAGGGACCATGCTTTTTAAATTGTTTAAGGATAAAATTTGCATTCTCTGTACTTTCGAGTTTTAATTCTTTGTAATTAAATGTTTGATATATTATTTAATAATAAAACCATTTGACTCAACCGAATCAGTTCTAGTGTGCTTTATCCGTTCCGACTCTCACGCTCTTTAAGTGAGTGATTCACTAGGGATCAGAATAGCTACCGCCCTTTTCTGCCGAGTCAAAGTTCGCTCATTCCGTGGAGGGAACTAGCTCTTTGAATCAGTTCTACATCTCCACTTATATGTTGTTGCAGTTCTGTGTTTGGAAGCTGAAGAGCTGTATTTTCTATTCTGTTGTTATTATTGTCATGGAAGAAAATATCTTATCGCACAAATAAGAAGCCGAAAAAACAATCAATAATTTGACTGATTTATTACTTTACGTCTCGAAACCTGAATACTATCAATAGATAAAGCTATCGGCTTTTCTTTATCACGAAAATCAAGTGCGTATGACTTCCAGAAAAGATTATACCTAAAAAAAAGTTTAATTAAGTAAATGTGAAAGAACTCTTTATCTTGAAAACTTCCACGTGGAGATGTATTTCATATGAGTTCACACTCCCACAATGTATTGAACAGACTGGAATTCATAGGAATGTAATAAACAAGTTTAAGCACAAAAATCATCTGAGTTCCAGCAGAAAGGTTCTTTGTAGCTGGATGCTCTTGATGGATTGTTCAGTGCGTTGACAGTAGTTCTGCAATCGCGATTTCCTTTGTTTTTTTCAACGAGTACTGCTGCGTGATGTCCGGCCATACTGGCAGCACCGTCCGTATCGCACCATGGTCAACGAGAATACAACAGGCAGTTAGTCCTGTGGCGTCACAAACTTTTAGGGTTAATTTTTCAAATGATGTGACGAATACACCACGCACGTACGCGCGCGCACACATATACATTACAATACATACATACATATTGTAATGCCAATTAATTAATCAATTAATTGTTTTTAAATAAATTTGAATTGTTAGCGAACAGTTTGTATTATAGCGAGGGCGAGCAGAGCGACAATGAGTGGTAAGCTCTGTTCCTATTATTGAGAGCGCGGAATGGCGTTTACGCGCGCAAAAGCATAGTCAGTTGGCAGTCAGCAGCGAGGAGCAAAAGTCAAAAGTCTAATTCGAGGAGCGAAAGAGTAAAAGTCTACAGAGAGGAGCGGAATAGAGAAGTCGATGTCTAAGAGCAGCCACGAAAGGATAGACATTTTAAAATAAATCTTTACTGAGCTATTTTGCAGTGTCAATCCAAACCGATCAGTAAATCGGTAAAAGACTATAAAAATCTGCAATATTCCTGTAAGCAAGCAGTCATCAGATAGCTGACCAATTTGGAGAGGATCATCCGAGTTCCTGGAAGCCTAGAAATTCCATAAGTGTAGAATCTGTGAGAAATACTTAGAATCTGTGTAAAGATTTTGCAATATAGTGCATTTTTTTGAAGCGCTAAAAGAATGCTGGTACCAGTCGAACAAAGCGTAAGTAACAAAAACCTTAATAAAAATCTGTAAACGCTAACTAGAAGGTTAAAGGCAGATCTCGTTCGTTTTTCTTTCATTTATAAGCACATTATTTTCAAGTAAATGTTCATTTGTATTGTTAATCAGATCATTCAATAATATTTACTGTAAATCATCAAGCCCAGTAAAGGACCTGAGAGAACAGATATCAAATTTTGTTTGTAATTGTCGTTTATTCTTTAAAAGCCACTAAAGGAAAATAAATTATTTTGTTTGTTAATTTTTTATCTTTTTCATTTAAATAACCTCACATTGTTAATTATTACATTTTGGCTACCACAAAATGGAGCATATTCATTAAGTTAATAAATCGTTAAATTGTTGATTATTACAAATTGGCACCACAACGTGAGGCAACTTAAACAATTAAATTTTTGGAATATTACAATATATATTATAGTATTACTACTTTTACAATTATTTACTTCAAGCAAAGCCTCACATTGAGGTTCCATTTTTGTAGTAATAAATTAAAATGATTTCAACGTGTTAGCAAATTAAAATTAAGTGATTGGATTTTTAATTAAAGATCAAAATTTTGAGCATACAAATAAATTAATTTATTGAATCAAATTATTGAAGTTATATTACATATTAAAATTGACAAATATACCGACTACCGGGCCTTCAATAAAGAATATTTATGTTAAACAATTAACAATTTACAAAGTTATTAAAGTATTAATTTAAATAATCAGTACAATATAAAATATGAAATCTGACGATAAGATATTTACTGGAGGGTTTACAGATAATAAATTTGTGCAGTTCTACCTTAAAGTTGTGGGCTCGTACACACACACACACACACACACACGATTATTTATTAACACTTTAAAGACATACCATTATACACAGAATTTAATAGGCAACACTTCTGCTTGCTGAGATTATTTACAACACTTGCTCCATCAATATCTTACTACCATTCTCAAAGTTTGGTTATTTGCTGGCTCTCAATAATTGAAGAAATGTCTACTCGTGAATGTATGCTAGACTCCGAATAACAATCGGCGTAGTATCGTTGCAATTATTGGTTCATAGACTCGAAACCGTAGATCGTTCTGAATATTATAGCTGTTTGACTATATACAGCCTTGCCTCCAAATACACACTTTCTGAAATTTTGTCCTTTCTCTACCGTCTCTTAGTATAATGTATAGTGTAATGACAAAAAGATAAAACATTGTTATTAGAAAAATTTATTGATAATGACCAATTGAATGCAAATTTGGACAATAGCTTGAATGAATCTCCAAATAATAACTTGGAATGGATGTTGCCAAATTATGTTAATGAAGTTAATCAAAATCTAAAGAAATTTGATAATTTAAAAAATTATTTTTGTATACTAATATTCTTGGACACAGTCAAGTACGAATGAAGAAACAGTGTCTAAAGGATAATTTTTTGAGTTGGTAGACAGGATATCAAATAATGTAATTCAATAATGCCAAGATAACATAGTAAAAGCCTGTCTATCATCTTGTCATTATGCCGTCCTCTACTTTTTATAGCTAACCTACATAATTTCTTTCTATGCTTGACATACAGAGATATCATGTATGCAGAGCCTGTGCTCATTTAAGTTGCACACCACGTTTCACATCTCCCTAGCTTTAATTATTTCTTTAATAATTTTTATACTTCCGAGCTTTAAAATTAAATGGAGAGAGTTTTCATTTCGAAGTAAGCCTATTGTATAATAATTCTAGTAGTTTTACTTCCAATTTGCCCTGGACAACTCACAGACAAAATGTGTCAGATTTTAGCCATTGATTTGTCTAACATAGTATTCTTTGGCCGAATGAAGTGGTTTGCTTAGACCTAGAATTATAGACCTTATTTGTATATCTGAACTCACAGACAAAATGTGTCAGATTTTAGCCATTGATTTGTCTAACATAGTATTCTTTGGCAGAATAAAGTGGTTTGCTTAGACCTAGAATTATAGACCTTATTTGTATAGCTGAGTGTTCTGACACAACAGTACCAAGTAACTTGGAAATTTAGTATTGTTTCATAGGAAGTTACAATATTGTCAATACAAGTGCCCCACCTCCCAGGTGTTGTTGTTATGTAGGTAGTTGTTCCTGATAGGTTGAAAGGGGGCAAGGAGATTCTTTAGCTCAGTGGTCTTGAAGTTAGGTGGAACTCAAAAATTGATGTCAGCACATAGAATTATATTAGCATCACATTTATTTATATAATTTATGACCCAACTTTAAACTATTAAGAACACTATCAATGACTTTATCCATAGTGTTACCTTTGTCTGCATGCTACAGTTGTGTTACAAGAAAATGACTACAAAATGAAAATACTGCTGGAAGGGTTGTACAAAGAACTAAAGAGAGACCCTACCTTGACATGCGACAGAAACACCACAGATCTAATAAAGAAGGACCAACTGTCGCCTGAAACAGAACGATGATTAAAACAGAGCCTCAGTGTAGCTCCACACAGACCTTATGATCTACCAAAACTGCATAAAGATGTTATTCAACTCAGACCTATAGTAAGTGCAATAAACTCACCTACGTACACACTTGCCAAATATCTATCATGAGTATTAAGGCCAATTGTTAATAAGAACAAGACATTTGTCAAAGACTCCTTTGACTTTGTGAACAAAATCAAATACATACAACTAAAGCAGACCGATATTTTAGTTAGCTTTGACATAGCATCCCTTTTCACCAAAGTGCCACTAGCACTATATATATGACTATATTATATGACTGTTGAAAAAAGAATTCTGCAGAGAGATGTTAGAATTGTTCAAACATTGTCTGACAACTACTTGCCTCAAATTTAACAACAAATTTTGTGAACAGATGGATGGCAAACCTCATGTTGCCGTCATGGTGAACCTATACATGGAGCTCTTTGATTAAGAGGCTATCGAAACTGCCAATCGCAAACCGTATTTATAACCCAGATATGTCGCTGACACTTTCATAATATGGACACATGGGAGACAACAACTTGAAATGTTTCTAAAACATGTGAACCATATCCACCCAAATATAAAATGCACCATGGAAATAGAGGAAAAGGGTACTTTGCCATTTCTAGACATAATGGTGACACAATAATAATAATAAATGCCATGTTGCATCATCATGAAGCACAAAAATGGGCCTTAATAAAAACTCTGTCTCATAGAGAGGTTAAAATATGCGATGATGAAAGCCTAGCGCAAGAAAAAAAATATTATGAAGAAGGCTCTCTCAAAGAACAGTGACCAACATATAACAAGAACCTTAAAACACCAAAAAGTAAGGAGAAAAAGCACTTAGCAATTTGAATGATTTTCTCTTGTACATCGGAGGAATAAGTGAACGAATAGGTGCCATATTACGGAAAAACAATATAACTCTCATATACAGGAGTTGCAATAAAATTGCCAGCCTCTTCCCAAAAATTAAAGACAGGTAAGATAAATTAATGGTAAAAGGAATTTACCAAATACCATATGAATGTGGTAAATCTTACATTGGAGGAGCCTGTCAATAGGCGAGATACAGAATCAAAGAACACAAACGACACATATGACTATGGCAATTGAATCTATCTGCTGTCACAGAACACTCAATAGAGCCAAACCACAAAATAGCCCTCGATGACACAGTGGTAATTGCCAGGGAAAATTCTCTCTATGCATGGAAGGGGTTTCCTGCTTCAGGGACAAACAGGAAAAAATTTGTGACATGACTAACAGTGGTTAAACAGTCCAAAAACCAATGTAAATTATTGAAGATTTTAATCATTCCTATTGGCTTTGTGATACAATTTACTTGATAATGTATTAATGTTGTCATAATTTTTAATATTTTATTTGTTTAAATTTTCATATAGAATTTGCTTGTCGATTCCTATGTGTGTGAGAGAGACGTAATGTTATCTGATGACGTAGTTACAGACCAAAATTTGCCCGTGTCTCATCACAGCAAAGTGTTACCTGATTGATTAGCTAACTGGCACACACACCAAGAAACACATTGGAATTGGTATGATAAGTTTCTTATGTGTCGTTGGTAAAACTCCAAGTGCTAGGGGAATTGAAGTTTATAAGTGAGACATAGAGACTCGTGATCAAGATTTGTTTTGTACATAATAAAGAAGCAGGTATGCTGAATAATAGCTAGTGATAAAAAATATTGTATACATTTTATGCATTTGAATGCAGGTAGATTAAGGGCTCTTTAATATGTACATGTAAATAAAAGTTTGTGTTAAGTCATTGTGTTCCCCATATTTATTTAATGATACATTTATGTGATAGAGTGAGTTAACTAGAACATCATTTGTTGGTACAATGTGTGCAATTATGTTGGTGGTCATCACATAGAAACAGAGTTGTAGTGAATCAGAAAGTTATTCCTTTGAAAAAAGTAAAAACAGATTTTATATTTAACTGCAAAAAAAGTGTTTGTGAAAAATAATTAAGATTATTTTCTGTTTTACCTAATCAGTTGAATTATAAGTGATATACTAGGTCACACCTAACTAAATTACTTAAGCAAATGTGATCATGGTTGGAAACAGTTTTAGCATGGAAACATAAGATTACTGGGCACGGGTTCAGATTCAAAATCATCATCTACTTAGTTCTCTCTACAAGACTAAAATATTTCCTAGGGGAAGTTCAAGTGCAATATATAAATGAAAATAGTTTTCATAAAAATTATTTTTCTTATGCATGTAAACTTATGAAACATCCTTGTTTGTTGGGTGTGTATAATTGATACAATTAGGAAAGAGAGACTGAAAATCAATGGCTTACCTGAAATTGAAAGGTGCAGACCACCATGACAGTTCAAATTATCAGAGGTGAAGCCTCCTTTCTGAAAATTAAAACAGTTTCCTGTCAGACATTGTGACAATGGCCTTCAATTTCAGTCTCTCTTTTTCCTGACCATATAAATTATTTTAAAAACCTCATTCTTACTTTTCCATATATAAAAATAATTTTATTTGTTTCCTCAAGAAGGAATGTTCCAACTATATTCCTTATAAGAAAAAGTATAGAACATGGTTTATATAAATCACAAATCATGTGGATGTGGTGTTAAGAAAGTGAATATTATTTATGAGGTAGATGACCAATAACAATTATTACTTATTTCAGCAACAAAATTAGTTGGAATGGTAGGACTATATTTCAGAAATAAAATATAATTGGCAAGTTGACTTCAGTTGAATATTCATTTTTGTAAAAGTACATTATTCTTATTTTTACCAATAGTATGGAAAATAAAAATGAATTTATGCGTCAGTTTGGAAAATTAATAAGATAAAATAGCCAAATACAAATGTCTGTATTTTGTTATTTAGTCTTATTAGTATGAAAAATTCCTTTTGTGTATTTAAAACACAAATAATAAGGTAAGACAGAAATGAATTACATTAAACAATTTAAGAAATACTATGAATTTAGATCTCATATATGAGTACTGTTATAGAATTTTACAAAAAAAAAATCTTTTGAAATGAGTGATCTAAACAGATTATATCAATTAAATGAAAAGAATATACTAAACAATTCTGTTTACAAACTCAGCTGAAAAGATCAAATTCTTCAATAAAGTTTGTGCATTCATGATTTAGAAATATTACATAAGAAATATAATGCAGCTAAATTGTTTCTTCATGCAATTTGTTTGAATAAGTAGTCAAACCAATTTCTTAAGTAATTCTTTTATTATAAACTCATTTGCATTTAAGATAACAAATATGGTATAATATTTCATATAATTTTTAATAAAATAACCATCTGCTCTGAAACAAGTTTTCATAATTTAAAGTTATCCAAAATATAAATTAAGTACCTAAGGAAATGTCCTTTCCCCTTCAATATGAATTGCAGCAATGAAATATAAGTAATACACACACATTAAATGTAACTAAATTCATCAGTCCATTTGATGGCTGGGGAGTTTGGCACATGTAACTGGATAAAAATACATCTATTAAATCTATTATATATATATATATATATATATATATATATATATATATATATATATATATATAATGACTGCCACTCAGTAATGAACATACTTAATGGTACTATGTTCTCAAAATGATCATAGATTTTATGCCCCTTCATCCAAAATTTAACTAAACAATGATTGTAGAAAGCATAAAAAAGAATGTAATATTTTTACAAGCAAGTGCCATTCAACCTAAAATTATGGAGGAGATTTATTTAATCATTATTCTAACTAAAATTGTTGGAAATGAACAACACAAATATTTGCAACACTTGAATAATGAATCAAGAATAACTGCACGTATATTGAAAATATATAAATATTATTAATTCTGAAATAATGATACACAAGATTTATTGCTAGGCTATCAATTTGTAGTTGTAAAATGTACCACAAATTAAAGTAATAAAGTGCTTATTGATTCTGAGAAGATCAATAATGATGAATAATCCTCACTAGTTACTTGGTACAAAATGTTGGACATCTGAAATATCAGTGATACTAATTATCATTAATTTGTAGTATGATTAGAAATTTCTTTCTCCTACCCTTGCTTTGTATGTGTTAAGAAAGTAATGATTATTTATGACAACATTACAATTTTAACTATGGGGAAATTATTTAACATTGCACAATGGGATGAATAAATAATTAGATACAAGTTGAACACTGTTAATATTTTTAAAGCAGTGAGCACCTTGCTGGCAGCACCATCTTTCACTACAGCTACCATATTAAACAATGTTATTGCAGCAAAAAACAGATTTGTATGTATTTTAAAATATATTCCATTTCTATTTAAGTAGATAGTCACTTCTATTTACAAAGCTACCAAGTGAAAAGTTAACATTATTTAATTTAAAATTAGTAAACATAAAACTTCTACATATAATCTTATCCACATATTCAATTACCATGCATTAATTGGCTAATTCGTTGATATCTACCTTATAATATTATCAAATATTATTATTGCTGTTTGTTCACATGATTATACTTCTTTATTGCAAACAATTTAAACAATTAATCAATTTTAGCCAATTTTTTTTAAAGAAAACAGATATAACATCAGAACATTTGAAAGTTAAAGATGGGATAACATTCACAATAAAAAAAACTCTAAGTATAAGGACACAATATAAACATTATTCTTCTCATAGTTAAAGTATTTTGATTTGCACATTACGCTCTATACATTAACATTGCACGCAGAATACTTTATAATGCTGACTATTATTAATATGAAAATGCTGCATTCCATATTATTTCATTGCAATAAGTAAAATTATATTTCTGTACAGTAGAAATCCATTTTAATAATTACCCAAAAACCTTTAGTTAAAAAAATATTGTTTTGAAAGAATATTTGTGGTATAACGACTTTAAACAAAATAAAAATGTTTCAGTTTACATTTTGTTGATATATTCATAGTTACAATAATAATAAAAAAATTGTTTTGCCTCTATTTCAGAGTATTACAAGACTGGTTTCTTATTTGATAAAAAAAAAATTTAAAAAAATGAAAGTCTACTGTACGTGGGACGGGTTGATATTTACAAGGTATTATGCCAGGTGCTGCCATCATCCAAGTTTCCCTGACATATCATCACCCTTATAATAATTCTATTTTAACACTTAAAACTAGATTTAATTGTAATAAAAAATATATCCTATTTTAATAAAAGGCACAATACCAGATTAAATATATATATATATATATATATATATATATATATATATATATATATATATATATACACAAATTTCTATTTCAAATAATCTCATAAACTCCAAAAAAATCAATGATTTTATAAACAACTCCCTCATGAGTAAACATTAAAAAAAACTTGAGGAACTAATAACAGATCCATGAAAAGTGTCAAAAAAGTAATATTGTTAAACATTAAGAATGTAGACATGGATAATGAATTCACATTTTTCAGTCCATTCATTCATTCATTAAAGGAAATTTATATTTTGTTAAGGTTAAGACACTAAAAAGGAAAGAGTTTCTTTAAAAGATGCAATCAAGTTTACATACAATTAACTTACCACTTTTAGTATGTACTGATAAGCTCCAACTTTGATTTTACTGTACTATATCTAATCATTTTAATGGTTAAGGTGATTTACACTTTCTTTTAAACTGAATAAATCAAACAAACATCCTAAAGTTCTATTACTTTTACAAAGATAAAGGCACCAACATTGAGGTGTTGATCTATGTATTGGTATTGTCAAATGGTAAAACGAATAAATTTTATTACACATATAATGGAACAAGGACTTGCCTTGCCATTTTCTTAATGAGATTCATCCCTGTTGTGCAGCAAGGTGGGTGAATGAGTGAAGCCCCAGAATGCCAGAAGTTAGTCCTAGAGTAGTGAGTGCAGGCAGCTAGCTCCACCAACTGTTCGTACGTGCGTGCGGAGATGTTACGAGAACACGAGGCGAGGGGAGCTAGGGATCCAATGTTAGCACTCCAAGCCTACGGGGCCAAAGTTGGTTGGGCAACCAGGTTAACAAGAAAAGAAAAAAACAGAATGTTAGTAAATTTATAGTCAATAGTTTATTATGTTTATTGGTATTAATGGTAATTAAAACCCAGTGTGAGCTTTTTGAAATATGGAAAATTTTCCAGCTGTATGCATAGCTATAAACTGACATTGAGTGAAAGAAGTATTCCAAGTCTACAAACACCACAACCACACTAACTTTAGTTAATAGGATTATTCAAGGAAGACAGCATTATAGTTATCTATTAATAATTCATTTTTCATATTTGTGCAACTACTTTTTGTTGTCTCTCTCTAAGAACATTTCATTCAAGAAGCATACAGCTGATAAATCTTCAAATTTAAATTGCTCAAAGATATATAGCAGCCATATTTAACATTTCATGATTTCAAGTCCTTACATAAAGGCTGCATTTGGGAAATTCAGGTAGCCATAGTGAAAATTAGTTTGTGCAATTTCAAAGAAGTGGTGTTTTGTTGCAATACAATAAATAGCATGCTAGTTGAAGGCAAAATTTCAAAATAGAAATATATGTATGCTACACTAATTGGCTACCTGATTTTGCTTAAAGCCATGCACATGAGAAAAATTATTCATATTGAGACCAATATAAGCTAAGCATGTTATAAGGACTGCACAGAATTTTGAAAATTTTTCAGTTAAACTCATCTGATTGGCTTTAAGCAGTAGCCCCCACTGGCAAATTAGTAAAGAAAGCTTTTGGTCTTTCTCATACTAAAATATAACATTCAATAAACAGTGTGAATTTGCTAGTGAGGTTTTGTATGTATCAATAATTTATTAAAAATTTGGAAGAATCTGTACAAAGTGATCAAAACTTGTAAGCTACAACCTAAACCCTTTTAAAAATGATTTGCTTAATATATATTCATGACTACTAATTTAAGTTTAAAAATGGAAAAGTGAACAATAGTAATCATTGTTAAATTTGAAACACACTTTTTTAAAAGGGTCTATAGGCATAAGAACAAACTATCATTAGGCAGCAGCCTATCAACAGGTAGGATACTGCTAACAGATGCAAGACAATTAACCCTTTCTACTTGTCTACGCCATCACGAGAGCACCAAGCCCCAATGTGCAATATTATTTTGTTAAAGTTTTATTAATTTTAACATAGACAATTATTAATGCATACATCCCTGAAAACTAATAAACATTAAACCACCATGAATAGAGGATCCAAAAATGAATAGATTATAGAAATAAGTGTCAGCTATTTAGAAGCAATGTTTTCATCTTTATCTAAATGAGAATTGGTTGCCTGTTAGTGTCAACTTGGCCCTGTGGAAGTTGTCACTTTTTAGTAAAGAAATACTGATTTAAATAATTTTTATTTACACTGTTCTATAAACACATGATTAGGTTTGTTGTGATTCCTAATGAGGCTTGTTACTACTGTTCCTGCCCTGAATATAAATTTGTTTTATATTGACAATTCTTATATAAAAAAATATATATTATTACTTCATGAAACACAAATGTATTTTTAAGTTCATATTGTTAATTTTTTTTCACACAACTTTTCCATGGGCATTCTACGATATTCAAACAGACAAAATAGGCAAGGATAATTTGTTACATGTAAGAGTTAAGCAATTATGGGAATGGTTATATTTTAATGTAACAAAAAATTATAGAATGACTAACATTCATTGAATATTAATAATTTTATAAATGTATAAAATTTATATACCTCACATAGTATGGTGAGATCTATTTGGAGACTATTTGTCTACACAAAGTTGATGTATGAAGAATATAGTAGTAATACCATTTCTTATTCTTCAAATGAAAGAAAAAAATTGAATTAGCGATATTATCAATATGTAATTTTTGTTTGGCAAAGCTCAATCATTAGAGGTTTCTGAGTGATATAACATTTGATTTTTTAAAATCTTTTTTACAGTAAGAAATATCTTTAATGAATAATGGATACAAAATTGAGGTAATTGTAATACTTCCATAATGAGAGTGAATTAAAAAAACTCAATGCTCTTAACTGTAAAGTATGGGAATGGATTCAATAATGTGAAGAGAAAAAAACATTTCTGATGTTCACTTTGAATCTTATATTTATTTATTTTCCTGATTTCTAATTTGAACCAAGAATATACAAATCAAATGTAAAAAAATTTCATGATTCCACAAGCACAAATTATATTCAATCAACAAAATACAAAATATTTTATTTTCTGGAAAGAATATACAGAATATAAATAAGAAGATCGTACTCCCCCCATACATTGGGAAGGCTTGATATAAATCAATACAAAATTTGCTAATTATTCTCACTCAAATATGTACAAAAATGAGGAAAGAAGGACATGAAAAGAAGGACTAACTTCTCTTTCACAGTGTCAGCATGCACTCAATAAATATTTTAATATTAAAATATCACAACCATGCAATAGAATACTATAAAATACTATAAAACACCTATCATAGCAAAAGTGTATATATTACCTACATACGTTGTCTGTGTATCAAGTACATAAAGAAATATCTTAAAACAAAATTACAAAACTCAATAGGTAAGAAATAAATAAATAATTGTCAATCCTCTTTTAAGTTCTAGCTTGCCTTGTTCTATAAAGCTATCAAAGGTACTACTATCTTTTAAAAAAACTTGTTTGATTTCACTCAGAATACTATGCCGTACATAAATTCTGCTGCAATGATTAATAACTGAAAATATAAAAATTATATAACTGATGATTTGTCATGACAATGAGACTAGCAATATTACTAATGACATGAGATTACTATTCTATATGTTTATATAATGGTCTGCATTGAGGTATGGTAACCAAAATTTTCAGAATGATATATGAACATGTATTAACACTGACTGATTCTTTTTCAAATAATAACTGTAATGTCCTTCTTTCCTCCACCACATTGCTAATACAGGATATACTTTGTTGTTAAATAGATCAAATGTTAACATAATTTTATATAAATGTTAAAATTTTCTCCAGTCAACATGTATGTAGGAAATATTTGACAACAAAGTATATTTTTAAAAGTATAAACATTTCAACAATACTCATGAGAATTAAAAATCATTGCAGTAACTGAAACAAAAGAAAGATGCAAAGGGTTATGAAGTAAAAACTGACCTTGCCACAAGGCAGAGATTTTTCATGATAGGGCGCCAGCCCTTTGATAAGGATGTTCTCGTAACTGACCCAAATGCCTGCGCTGTTTAGCTGCTGCACCTGCTTATACAGCCACACAAAACAAAGTAATTTTAAAGCACATGACAATTTGAGAGTGAAACTACTATTATTTCCCCAGAAAATAATCCTGGAATTAAATTTTTACTCATACCATATGGTCTGATATAATGAAGTGAAAACAATTTCTAACACATGACTACATAACTATGCTTCAGTCATATTCGTTACAGAATGTAGTAGAATCTTAATAGAATGTAATACTTCTGATGAATCACAAAATTTTATAAGTAAAATTACGTTTACTTATCAGATTTATTCTGCCTGATGTGAAATATATTCTTCATTTAAAATAGTGAGATGAGGGCTATAGTGAAGTATGTTATACCCTAATAGGCCTTTTTTCTGAGAATGTCAGATGTGCACACGCTTTCATATACTTATTTTCACATTATTTTCTTATTTATAAAATTGAACCTTTCATTTAATATATAGACAAGTAACAATCTTTTTATATATTAAAAATGATTACTTCAATAATCTTAAGTTAAAATTTACATTGTCATAAGAGTGGCTTATTTATATGCTAACAGTTTTATTAAATTTTATCACACATGATGTAAGGGCACTATACATATTACTATAATAAAAGTTTCAGAATCAAACTAATAGTATGGCACTTAAAGCAATGTATAACCCATAAATCAATTAATCTGAAGTGTTTGATTCTAGTTTTTAATTTTGATAAATCTGTGACCATCCTCTTAATTTAACTTATTTATGCCCATTTGAAACTGTTACAAGCTTATTTGTCATACATAAATACATGGGTTAACAATATCAAGTAATTTAGATCTTAATGTAATAATTTTTTGGAACAATGAAATATTTGTTGATTTTGTTTGGAATGAACTTCTTTAAAACTCACACACACACTCATATGTATGTATGTATGTATGCATGTATGTATAAGGTAAGGATTATTGACATTGTAAAACTAGTTTATATGGACAGGAAAGAAGGTGTTATAATGGCATACCTGAAACTGAGGGCCGGTGTCACCATTCACAACACTACATCCTAAATTTGAGGTAAGTCATTTCACTTCTCTCTATTTCCTATCATTATAAACTAAAAATATATAATTAATATGAATTCATATTATTTTGTCATTGTCACATCATATATATATATATATATATACATATATATATATGTATGTATGTATGTATGTATGTATGTGTGTGTGTTTGTTTAAACATATAGTGAATCAGAAAAAAGACCAAGCCAATTTTTTAAAAAATTTTTAGGAATAAGAATTATAAATTTTTTTGTAGGTATTAATTGGTCACATGTCCAGAACTTTGCTATCGAAAGTTAATTGTTATCTTACTGTCTGTTAAATTGTTATAAGTTAAGGGGAATTCAGACTCACTGGAATATGGACTGTTTAAAACACAGTACTTGGTCCCATAAGCTGTAATATTAACAGAAGGCTCTATGAATTATCACTACTTCAACAAATAGGATAATATTATTAAGAGGATGGTAAGTTAATTAATACTGTTAGAGAAATTTTAAGGTTTAATTGGTATTCAGCAAAAGTTATGTATTTATATTTAATAAATTCAGTGAAAGCTATAGGCAGTATCCATCACCAGAACCTTTATCAAAAACAATATAAGTAAGCTATAAAGTCACTACTACTTTGTGTTTCAAATAAATACTTTGAGTACCCATCACCATAAATGAAGATGTCTTCAAAGTTCTCAAATGTAATAAAAATAAAAAAGTAAAGCTATAATAAATCCTGCAACACAAAAAATGTTCACATTCATCCTTAAAAATGACAAATAATTACAGTATTAAAATTGTATCACACTTAGAGCAGCCCCATAGAGAGCAATATACTGTGTATAAAATACTCAACCACGCATAAACAGACTCCATATATTTAATTTCCTTAATATATATTCTACATCCCTAATTGTGTATATTTATATATCACTAATGTTTCATTAAATGTATGTACATATTTATATGTATCTCACATCAATATAGATTTATAAAGCAGAAATAAACAATATACATTTCCTCGCTTCCTGCACTGACACACGCTTCTGCATACACACACAGATTTATAATTTAGAGTGACCATGTTATGCTATGCCATTTAACATGGAATAAATATTATATGCCATAATATTATGTGGTATACACCAAACATACCATGATCGTGAATATTTTCTCCTTTCAATATAATGGTAACATATTTGAAGTATTATAATTTTTTTTGAAGCTGCCAATAGGATATTCGCAATGTTGTATAGTAAATAGAATCAAAACCTTGAACGAAAGGCAGTTATTAAATCTGAAGTAAAAGATTATTAATTTCCAATTAGCAAAATAATGAATGGCACAACATGGTCACTGTTGTAGTCCTGTGATGAAGCAGCTCATGGTACTTCTTCCTGTTGAGGCGAATGCATTTACAACCAATGGCTACCGTTGGTCAGGCCATCGTGCATGCAACCAGTGGTTTACACCCCAACCGTGACCCACCGCTGCTCTGGAATGACCAACGGATATCTTGATACATGTCCATATTTCATACCAACACCGAATCAACATTTCACAGATTTTGTAATTTACACAAAGGATAAAAGGGATTTCATTTCATTAATAATGATAGCAGAAATTTAAAAATGTAAGAATTAAAAGTAGTTGTAAGGAATAATTTTTTTATCAAATTAGAATGCATTTAAAAAAAACAAATCATTTACTTATGATATGAAAAAGAAATTATGACACTGGTTGAGAAAAACTGAAACAGAAAATAGTTGAAGTAGATTTCTTACTCTGGAATTTCATGTCCAGAAATAAAATTGAAAAATAAGTAATATACATTACAGTGCCGAGTGTAAAATAAACTGTAAAGTATTTCTCATACAATCTATGAAATGCTGTTTGAGATGGTATAACTTATAAAAAAAATTAGTTCCACATTCTGCATCGTAACAGGAAATGAATATTAAAATTTTCACCACTCGTGAAATAATTAACCCGTAACTTAATGTTTTAATAGAATAAATAAGAACATTTCTTTGATAAAAGAATTGTGTTCTGTCAAGAAGCAGTATTGAATTTCAACGTTGATAATAAATATGCCATGATAAAAATACATACAACTAATTCACTAATTGAAGATTTCAATTAAATAAAATCCTCTGCAGGACATTCAGTCCACATGATTTATAATCTTAAGATATCCCAGGTACTAAGAGATGAAATATATGAATGAATTGAAAGTGAAATGATAAATGCAATGCAAAATGTATGAATATGAATTGATGATGATCATGTATAAATATATCAAAACAATAAAGTACACTGCACATGTATCTAATTTCCTCTTACTGCATTATTGCATATTAACCTAGATATACAAACCTAGATATGAAAATAGTGCACAACAACAAATAATGTAAATAATATAATGAACAAAATATAAAACATTTACTTGGTAATAATATTTTTGCATCAATCTGTGTGTTCTTAGAACATGACTATGCTGACACCATTGGCAATTGATAATGACACTATTTTCACAGTATCTAAAATAAATATTGTGCATCAGTTACCAAAGTGTAATAAAAAAAATTTTATGACTTGAGATATAAATGTCTCAAGAAAATTAATTTGAAATTCCCATCTTACTTCATCTTAAAAACAAAATTTTCTTGAAACTCATAATACTTTAACAGCAAAAATTATACAGAACTAAGGTAACTGATTAATTATAAATAATTTACTGAAATCAGTATTTACAAATCTCCAATCCTTTAGCCAATACTCTAGCACTCCAAATAGAAACATTCACCAACCTCACTCTGATAGGTTGGATAAATAATCTCAATATAATTTACAGCTTCTAGGAGTGCTAGAGCCAATAAGGGTTGGCCCAGAGACTGGAGACTGTGGCTCTATGTCAACGTGCAAACAACCCACCCGTGTGATCCGCTGTTGCATACTCTGTAAGCAGAGGTGATGCAGCTAAAGCTGCATAATTTGCATAGTCTGCATATGGAGTATAAATGAGTCCATGTGGATCATGTGGAGACAGCAGTGGACCTTGTGGTCCTGATCCATTGAGAAGGGAGGCTGCCGTGGTTGGAACTGGAAGACGAGGTGACAATATAAGAGGAGCTCCCAGTGGAGTGGCAGGAGTCCGTATTGGAGTAGCCAGACCAGGCATACTAGGCGACAGTAAACGTTGAGTCTCCACAGCAGCTGCTGCTGTGATTCGGCGCCATTCTTCGTCACAGGCTAAAAGTTTTATAAGTAATATATATATATATATATGACAGAAAACACACACAAACAATTTATTAATTAAGGAGCTGGGCCATTTGGAGTATAACAAATACTGAAAGTATACTAATAGATAAATAAATATCAAAACTACAGAAAAAAAGAAATGCTTAATGAAATACCTCACAACGTCTATTCAATCCTTCTTGCTTTTGTCAGGAAATTCGAAAACAAAAGAGCCATATGAATGACACTACGCAAACCAGATAATGTACTCAAAATCAAAAGAAAAAACATTGTTGTAGCTTTGCTTTTTTGTTTACCATCTGGTTTGTATGGTGGCTCTGCGCTTTTAACCACCTGACAAATGCAACAATGATAGGGAAGATGTGAGATATTTAATTCAGCACCTATTTTAGTCTGTTATTTGGCTATTTATTTATTAAATTATGTTAATGTTAATGAACATAATTTATTAATAATTTGTTTGAATATATTAACACTTCCAATATTTAACTGCAAACAACTAATAAATTAGTACACTAAATTATTTAACTTTTAAAGAGAACTGAAAAAATATATTAATTAAAAAAACAAATGGAAAGTTATAAGTTGTATTAAATTAATTCAAAATGATTGATAATAACAATAAAGAAAATATTTATGAATGTAAGAAATAATTATAGTAGTATCATCATATTTGTTTAAGACTGTCTGTCAGTGGTTCCAAGTAAAACTAATTCTTAGATTTTCAACTTAGAAGTTGAGGATATTGATTAAAACAGAACATACGATTTTTTGCAGGTGCCACAACAAATTGTATCAAAGATATTTAACTATAATTGATTGCATCATATTCAAGTATTAATTTTTTCAAAATAAACTGTAATTGTTTATAAAGAAACTTGTAAAAATTAATACTGTGCATCACAATGTATTATTTATGATTTAATTGATGAACACACATTAATATACAAGAATTTAACAGCAAAACTAGTAAACTGCAGTGTCGAGAAATGCATACCCGCAGCTGCTGCTGCTGCCTTCACACTAGAGTCACGGTAGGTTCCATTGATGATGGCCAGTTCCATCAGCTGCCTCTTTTTCAATTCATCCTCCCCATCTGCCTGCTGTGAATTTAAGTGACTTTCAAGACAAGATCTTGTTCTCAAATATAGCACACAACTTCTATATAGATTGTAAGAAAGAATATACAATATAATTAATCAGTCCATAATGGAATCCACTCACCACGGGAACCAGAAGCTTCTTAACCTCCTCGACTGCTCGAGCCATTTTCAACGTAGCTCTGTTCTCGGTGTCTTCGACAGTCAGCAGTACGTGTAATTCATCATTCAGATGCTCCCAGTTAGGCTTCCCTCGGTTTAACTCTTCCTACATGTGAAACAACTCTATAATTACTTCTTTCAACTACAATAATTTGAAAACATAAGTCACCTACAATGATAATTTAATTATTACAAACACACAATACAAAGAGATGATATGTATTATAAATTAACAGTGTGATTTGAAGTGTGAATAAGCATAAATGTATCAACTCACATTTACTCAATCCACAAGAGATAATAGCAGCTTGAGAAAAAATATTAAAGATTAATAGCAAAAAATTAAGAAATAATATATTCTATTCATAATTATATAGGAGCAAATTGGTATCCCTAGAGTATTTTATCATTTAATTTAATTACAAATCTTATCCCCATTTTAAGTGTAATATTAGGCTATTAACATTGAAGGATGGGGTGATTCTCTCCTGTAAAGAGAGAGGCTAATTAACACCACCTAAAATTTGAAGAACTTTTTACTGTCAAACATTGAGACACTAGTCATCATTTTCCGATAAACCACTTTCTGTCTTTCATTCCTACACAACCTATTTTAATGATTTTCAAAATGTCACATCCTTACTTGTTTATATATTTGTGTGTGTACACGTTCTTCAAGTTAATATTAGTTTTCCCAATTGAACATGATAAACATTCTTCAAAATTAGGCATACATCACGTAACATTGAATATATTTGTTAAATATTTTTGTATAAAAAGTAACTTTATATCGCCAAAATTACTTGATGCTACTGAAGAAGATAAATATAATTTCAAGGAAGTGCATTACCTCTTTAGGCACGAATCAGTCATATCAGAATGAATGTTGGTAAAATAATATTTTCCGGTGACGGCGTACGACTTTAGTGGAATTTTGATGTAGAAGGTTTTTTTTTATTGAAAAATAAAACTTTATTGAAACACATTATGTAATGTCCTACCCACATCAATTCATTGATAGCATAAGACAACTGAATCAACGTTAATTTAAAAAAGAATATTATTTTGTTACCTTCTTCTTATCGCGCATTGATCCACGGCCGCGGACCATGATCTTACAACCAGTCTCCTGCTCCAACTGTTTTGCAGTCATTCCACGGGGACCCAGGATACGGCCCACGAAGTTGAACTGCAACAATAAGTATTCAATCTGTATTTCAGCTGTCAATTGAAAATGAGTGAACTAGAAGTAATATTGTAAATGGAATGAAAATAACAGCTTAAGAAAAATACAATTTTCTAACTAAGTTGAAACACAAACTAATAAATACATCAATTCCCAATACGTTCAATATCAAATTAAGTGTCAAATTATAGGCAAGGTAATCGAGCTGCATAAAGATGATGAAAACTATTGACCACACCACAGTTTATCATTATTTGATATACGACATATAATTAAAAACTAGGTCAAACCATAACGAGGATACAAATCTCCGTGCATAAACATTTGCATAAATATTGCAACACATTTTTATTTCGAGTTCTGGATTGAAGCCCTGAATAATAAATATATCTGTAGAAAAAATCTTGGGTTTCAACACGGGTATAAGAGTCATTAAGACACGACGTTTCGACGACCAATAGATTAGTAGCCATCTTCTAGTCTTAATGACGTGTACCCGTGGCGAAACCTAAGAGTTCTTTCTACAGAAACTGCACCTGGAAAGCCTTCGATCATTGAATATACTACTGTACATCTATTTATCATAGCGCAGCTATAATCAAGGAAATAAATTATTAAATACGGAAATCGGAATTATTTCAGAATAATTTTGAAATAACGTGCGGGAAACTTATTCACTACACTCTCACAGCAAGAGTAAAAAACACAAACAAGTTTTTTCTTCAATAAATAGTTCTTGGAATTCACACGGGTTTTGCATATTAATATTTACACGCAACGTTTTGACGACAGAAAGCACTGTTGTCATCTTCGTCGAAACGTTGCGTGTAAATATTAATATGCAAAACCCGTGTGAATTCCGAGAACTATTTATTGAACAACTTCACCGGGAAAGACTTCAATCTTTGAAGTTTTTTCTTTACTATTATAGCTCTTACACTGTTATTATTGTAAATTTTGTTTAACACTGTGTATGTGATTCAATATTCGAAATTATAGCGGTTCGGGTAATATGCAGACACCAAACACTGGGACCTAACTTCGCAACATTGAAAATAGGTTGACTTTAAATTAAAGAGAGAGAGAGTTTTCCCTGTGAATGGAATTGAGAAAAGCTTCTGGGATTTCCACCCAGGTGATGCCAGTTAATAGCGACGTTTCTTCTTCCAGGCTGTAAATTGTTTGTCGCCGAGTCACAGACTCCTTATTCGGATGACGAACATCAATGAATCAAATCTAACATTTCCCACTGTTCGTTATGTGGCTGAGAAGACAAAATCAAGCAACGGAGGGACAACAGAAATAAAATTTCTCTCCTTGCCCGTACAGCCCCTTTTGGACCATAGCTAACCAGGCGACTGCCGGACTGTCATCTTACATGACACATAGCGAATTTTACGCGAGTCAATTCTCCTTCAGTCACTACTCCAGTTTGACGATGATAAACATTGAACCCGTGTCCTGATGCAGGTTTTTCTAGGGTTTTCCCTGCATTTCTTTAGGCGAATGCCGGGTAGGATCCTTAAACCATAGCCCGGGGGCCCTAGTTAACCCTTGGCTACCTTCCTCTACCCTTCCGCATCCCCCCTTTCTAATCCCTTCCTATGCTATTAAAGGGGAGTTGCCCAATGTGGATCACCCTCATGTAGCCTGTTGCCCTAAAAAAAAAACTCTGTGACGTTTACCGCTACACCCACCACAGTGACTAAATAAAATCAGAAACACGAAAAGTCGCCAACGAGACGACAATTAAAAGCTTCATAAATAATAATTTGACGAACTGAGGTTCCTATAAGGGTCAATTCTGTTCATTATAGGACCTCAGAGACAAAACATTGGTCAATAGCAACAATTGATTCTCACACCAAAAACAAAAGAACGAAAAATTAAATTATAATAAATATTGAATTAAATTTCAACCATAAATCTATAAAGTAACCTATGCAATTTCAATTTTACGATTAAATTCAAGGAAATGAAAATTGAAATGTACTTTTTCTTTTCAGTGCAATTTAAATTGTTTTATTAATTTAAAAAGTTAATAATTTTGCTGTAACATATTAGCTGCGTTATAATCGGCTACGTGTACTTAAATTTGCATGAAGTAGGAAATGAGAGTAGGTGCCTGAATATTTCTTCTCCGAGGGTCGCGAGTTACCCTTGAACTACCTCTGGTTGCTAAGATTCTAAAATCATCCACGTGCATTAAAACGATATATTCAAGTTACTACATAAGTTACAGGTCGACTTTTGGTTTCCGATACAGGTTATTTGACAGATATTTTGCGCAACGATGAAGAGACATTCCGGGTACCAATAAAATCATCAGCGTTCTCTGTAGGAAGAAATATTGTTTTCCATCCACGCTCATTACGAGGGCCGGAGCTTCCGCGGGTGCAGTGGTCGGCGGCAATTATGGATCACTTGGCAGTTGATTCAATTAGCTCCCCCGTGACGTCACTGGCAGACACGTGCTCTCGGTCGCAGGCCTCATTGTCATCTCCAATTTACAGATAAATTGGAGCGAAAGTGTGTAACGCAAACTCAAAACTTTAGTATAAAAATAAATAAAGGCCAATAACAGTTTATGAATGAGTCAGGAGTTGAAACGGCACTAGTTTACACGTCAGAATATCACCATATATCGTAAGAATTTGTTGAAATGAAAGTATGTATTATTTTGGGAATCAGTCATTCGTACATTCTGTATTAAAATTTCTTTAATATAATTGCTAATCCTTAAGAAGCGTCTCAGAAATGCAAGCAAATTGGGAACGAAACAAAAGCAAAAAAGAATCCACGTTAATTAACTATTCATCAAGCAATATATCCCAAAGAAGAAAGTAACATGGTTTCACAACCCAAGAAATTATTTCATCTCACGGGGAAAAGTGTGGAATTTGGAATAAGACGAGCATGAGACGAAATGATTTCTAATCGGTGCACAAACCACGGATTTCATTTCGAATTCATTCGGAAATTATTATAGCTGTGTTACGATTGATTGATCGCCGTAACAGTTCTTTAGCAGTGTGGTGGAATCAGAAGAAACTTTGACCAGCGATAACTCCAGCCACGTACAGAGGCAGTCTTGGAAAATGTAAAGTCAAACCTAACGTTAACTACAAGCGGCATCAATACAAATGTACTCCTACGAGCAGATGAATTCACAGTTGTACGCAACCGTTACAAGAAAGTTGATTACTTTTACGTTTTCTGTCGAACCACAGCTTAAACCTTTTCTGAAGAGATTTCCATAACTTTCGTGAGATGGTAGAAACTAATCGGTTTATTATGTCGATAAAAGCATACTCAGATTGTAACATCTTAATTTAGATTTCTTATTTGTAGCGTCCACAATGATTGAATATTCACATTTAGACGAGGTCGATTTATACGTCGATTTTATTTTTAAAAAATCATTCTGTAATTTGTCTGTTTGCTTACCAAGTTTCAACCCCCGCCCTCACCTACCCTCTAATAAGTTGTCGATTGAGTTCCGAAACAATCCGATCGTAGGTATGAATTGTGGAAAGAAAATGTCAAACTTGCGGTAACAGTTTATTTTACGAGGTATGGTACAGTTGATCTGAACTTATTCCTAATGGCGACATTGGACTTAGAGGAATGGGGATGAAGCAGGAAGAGATACCAGACGATGCATGCCGCACATCCATCACCTGACAGATTATCTCATCAGCGCCCATCACTGCCACGCGCCATGCCGTAACACTAAATACAGCACACCCGAAAGCAAAGGACACCTACTTACAATACATGCAGATAGACAGACGGTGGAACTTGGGGGGGGGGGGGGGGATGTCAATCCAGACCGAGCAACCAACATCTTCTATTTTAAAAGCGATTCACATCAACAGTATCCGCGATTGGTACGTTGAAAGAAACGACTATTATAGATGAAACAAGCAGAATTAAACAGAGAATTCGAAGAAAAATAAAATAATTTAGACGTGCATAATTTTACGGACAAATTCGAGGGACATTCGGTTAAAAATAAATGATAAATAATGAATTTGAAAGAAAGCCAATTCAGGCCAAAAATTGATAATATAAATACCACACAACGTTTCTCTTATTCGCACCTGACGAAAGGGACGAGGTTCCCAGAAACGTTGTGTGGTATTTATATTATCACTTTGGTGTCTGAATTAGCTATCTTTCTTATTCTTTATTTTCAATCAGACGTAATTTTTTTCATTTTAAATGATAAATGCTTCAAATGCACCATAACGCTTAATGGCCCGGTGTGAGGTGATTTTGACACACCAAACAGGATGTAACAACACTATCATTTAACTGCACATAGATCTACAAATTTGTCAACCTTACAATTTTCATATTTGTCCTCTGATTTTTTTTCTCGTTTAACATTCTGTTGATCGTCACAAATTGTTATAATTTCATCAGTTTCGTCGCCGAAATCTAAAGTTAAAATGTGAGAAGCAGCTCGCTTGTGATGGCGTTGAGTGCAGTTTCATGGCCTACTGGCTCACAATACAAATGCAATAAAACTACTTTTTAAATACGTTAAACATATCTCGATTATAGATTTCGGCGTACAACGCATGATCTAATTATTTAAAACATTAAAAGATGAGTTCCAATTTTTTAAATGTTATGGTTGCAGTAACTTGGTTACAATTCCACGAGTTTGGTGGACTATGACGTCTGCACCTCACTTTTCATGAGCGATCTGTGAACCGTTGGAAGCGCCTTTTGAATCTTTCTAAGTTTATTGACCCAAGTGAGAAATCGGAAGTCGGTAAGTTTTTTTTATGTAGTCTTCTCAGGTTTCTAACAGGATAAACTCGTTGAAGTCGTACAACGTTTCAATGGCTATCATTGCCATCATCTGCCGAGATAGTGTAGGTGGTCTATTATATATACACGGACTGGGTGTCCGTTTTGGTGGTGTGGTGGGGGGCAACCCTTCCCCAGGTGGTAGTCGCTACCGATATTGGTGGGAGATTCGAACCGTGACCCCCACCAATACTAGAAGATGATGGAGTGACAGCGTTTGCTGCTTGTAAACCCGAAAAGACTACATAAATTACCTTCACCAGAAAATTTTTTTTGGTTTGTAATACGCGGAAGCCAGTCACAGAGTTTAGAAAGCCTTATTTCTACCAATAAGTTAAATCTGATCAGCAAAAGTATTTAGATTGTGAAGGATATCAAAATTTCTAGCAACAACAAATATAATGGACAGAAATAAAAATGCTCAATTTTAATATTTAAACTAAAACGAAGAAATTCCTTTATATTGAAAAGCAAATAACAAGAACGGTAAACTGGAAAAAATTATCCTATGGTACGCTCTCCAGTTTTTTCAGGAATTTGTGACCAGTAATCAAATAAAGAGTTGGAGAATGAGAAACGGTGGACGAAGAGAGAAGAAAGCAATGACCTACAAGAAAGTACGTCGCTGATGGGTTATTTAAAGAGAAGGAAGGGCTTGCCAAGTGTGACGTCACACGAACTCGCAGCTTTCAACTGTGCCACTACTACGTGTGACTCACAAAGAATCAGTCTAAATCTAAAGCACAAGAATTAAAAACGTAGTGCTACTGTTTGAAATTCAGATCGGTTTACCTTTTCAGTCCGTCAATATATACAACATAGAAAACGACTAAATAACATTTCCAATTTAAATGAATATTTTCAACAAAATTTTATTTTTGAGAATACCTGAAATGCTTCACGGCCGAAAAGTTGATTCGATAGGAACGGAAACATTGATCTTATTTTTATTTGCAGTACGTTATGGAACTTTCCTAAAATCCAATTAGGTAGGTCCCTCTACCTACGCCACTTATTTAGGGATAAGAGTATTCCTGTCGAAACCTCTAGGTGTGTTTCCGGGGTCGCAGACATGGACATACGGTAAGTGTAGGGCGCTAATCGTATTAGAGCAGTCGGTCAACAAACGCTCTAATCAGTATGGAACTGGAACTTCGCTGCCTTCCAATGATATGGTATTAACAGACTTAGCAGTTGACGAAACGGCTGCTTATTTGTCCTATACTCTTACCCACAAAGGTCCACACGCCTAAGACACACCGTTCTGCGCAGACCTGGTCTCGAGACATGTCACAAATTTGCAGTCAGCACATACAATAGAAACGTCTGAAGATCGAGATGCACCGAAAAAAATGGTCACTTCTAGTTAGACAACAATTCAAACTTTAAATGGAGTTCACGCTGGATCATGTAATTCTTGTCTAATGTTCTGAAATTTTTTTCGCAAAATTTCCTTAATAAGCACCCACATTTTTTTTGGATTACATTCTTAAATTTATGTAATTAATATTAGCTTACAAGTTCACGGTATAACGCCAATTGATATTCAGATACGTTAAGTCATTTTCTTCGTACTAAAGTCTAAAAGACCTAGTCTGAGCAAATCGAATAAATACTTTCCGATTCGTAGAAAAATGTGAAGAGCACGTTTCCGGACCAGAATTTGCAGACTTTTGTCAGACGTGTTTCGGATCCTTAAACCCAAGTTTCTTTGCATTATTTTCAGACTAACTTCATTTAACGTTAGTAGAAAACGCTGAATTACATTAATTTTCCACCTTTTGCTTGAAAAGGAAATGTAACTACAAGCTTTGCATAGACTCACTTTTCCCATTCATAACGAAATTTAAACATTTTTATTTTTGGCTAAATTTTTCTAATAATTGGCCTATTTATCTGCAGATATTTATAATCACATTTTAGCAGAAGTATCGTAACAAGCCATTACTACAGAGAGATTAAACACTCGGAAATTTCATGAAACCAACAGACTATCAGCCATTGGAGAAGTTCAGAATGGTTTCTGAAATAAGAAGCACGAATATATCAAATAAAAGTCGGAACCCACAATTATTTTATCCGAGAATCCATGGTAGAACTCATATTGTTAATTCGAGCTACTACTCAATAGTTTGAAATCGATCGAGATGTAGCACACGGGATTGTCAGTTTTACGAGTAAGAAAATCTGTTTTCCTTAGAACATAAATTATAGGAGCCTTCATTTCAGCGCACCATGCTCTCGTATGATTCGTAATTCTTTCAAACGTATATTAACTGTATCCATCGCAATCACGAATATAATAATTGAAAACAATATTACAATTGAATCTCGATATATCTTTCGAATATATACTAACCCATATGTCCGTATGCATTTGAAAGGGTGGCCATAGTTTTATTATTCCAATAGAAATTGTTTCTAAGGGTAACATTGCTTACCACCTTCTCGTTTGTTATTTTGATGGAAACAATGGCTATTCAGTAGGTTTCGAGTGTACTGAATGTAGTTTATTTTGCCGTTTGGATTGTTGTTATAATCATATTCATGTGTAAAGATAACACAAATTAAACATCAGTCAGAAAAGTTTTTTTTTGTTATTGTAGCTCAGTCCCTTGAAATTAGATAGCTAAGCAATACCAATAGACATGTTTAAGTTGAAACTATGCCGATGAGATCAAAATGTATCATACGTATTGAAATATGACGGAGAAATATGCAATTTATAATGAAATAATTCAGCTAAGGGTGAACATTTTTGCGGAAGTAATAGAATATTACTAATTTACTCGGTGAAAAACTACACGACGGATCTCGCCAGGAGTCTACTAAATCAGGAATTCAACATTTATACCTAAAGTTAAAATGTGAGAAGCAGCTCGCTTGTGATGGCGTTGAGTGCAGTTTCATGGCCTACTGGCTCACAAAGGCCACTCGACCACCACAAAGGGCCATCCATCGCAGAGCTTTTGTATCCTCCTAATTACTACACACATCTCACAATAAACGCTTCGTAGTCATTAGCACCATCTCATTAACGTTTTTAAAAGGACATCCAATAGTATTTGCGATGTATTTCATGACGGAAAAATGTCAGAGAAATTAATTTTTATAAAAACTGAGAAAGTCAGTCTAATAAGCTCCTATATCACCAGAGTGGTCGATGTATCAGAACCAAAGAGATCAATAACGATGTACTAACACTGGTACACTTCATAGTAGCTTTGACAAAAAAATTAAGAATTTAATATTAATAATTTCTTATGTAATTATAAATGATTTCTCAGTGTTTCAATATTGTCACAATTCTGTTAAAGGATACGAAAATAAATCAACTAAATACAATGTTTCGTGTATAAACTCTTTAATCCATTAATAATTCTAATTTCTTCTCTTATTTTGCCATTTTATACATTTTTCATTGTGTGCTGCCGATCTGTGCATTGACTACAAGAACTCTGTCTTAGAAGCGATACATAGAACATACAAGTCTTCAAAAGCTACCCGAAAACTTTGTTCAATTGCTACAAACACAGACTTTCCTAATTTGTTATTACGACTAGTTGAAGTAAAATAACCGTATGACGGTCACTGAAATAAGAAAATTTATTTTGTATGGTAGCTTATGGTCTTAGTTGGCCATATTCATGACTAATAAACTATTCACATCTACACTAAAAATACTTTCAAAGTTTTGTTAATCCGTACTACGTAATTATATAAAATTGCTCTCGTGTTTGCAACACATTGTCTGGTATTGTGGTATTGCTAAAACGATCATACAGTTTTGTGTAGTCTTAAATGGATTCTCGCTGTCACACAAGAACAAGGACGTAAAGACGATCTACATACAAAACCTATACATCAAATTATCTCTTAGTTCTTAAAACAGTAATTCTATTAAACAATAATTCTGACTTTGTGCAACGCTAATGGGCCTTAACCCTTTGAAAAAAGAAGAATAAAATTATCGATTTGACCTAGTTAAGCAAGCTTGTTGTTTGAGTTTGTCCTGAGAAAGAATTGAGGTTACTACTCACGTCAGGGTGTTCCTTGACGGGCACGTACACCTTCTCGGTGATGGTGGTTGGCGCTCCCTCCGCCTCGGGCAATACCAGAGGCTCCTTCTTGATGCCATTGATCTGGAACAGGCTGGCGCGGACCTTGGCGATCTCTGAAACAAGAGCACGTTCGTTTCAGCAACCGAAATATAATAAATTAGTTAGACCATAATTTTATAACTTTGAAGACATTGTTAGCAAGTTTCTACAATTACGAAAAAAATTACAGTTGGGAAAATCCTTATCAGAACAGGGAGACAATGGTGAAAATAAAAAGAGGAAGATTGTGCCCTAGCATGATGCGAAAATACGATAACGGAACGTTGTTCGGTTCAGCCAGGTCGAAACCTGAAGAGCTGGTCTTTGAATGCTACGGGGTATATATAAAAAAAACGTCGGAACAGTTTTAAATAATAATAATTATACAATCTTCACTAATCTTAAGCTGAATAAGATGAAAAAGAAAGAAGACGTAAGATACCTTTAATTAAACGCTTCTAATACACAGTTTATCTGGAAGGATGCTAATGAATAAGATGACCAACGGACACAGGTAAAGGCGGAAAAAGACTAGCAATGAATTGTAATGACGAAGGTATCTTCGGGCGTGCCTCGGCTACCTGAGGGCAGTACAAAGCATTCCCCTTCATGGGTGTGTCAACCTTCGCAGCACCTGTGCCTATCCTTTACCCTGGGCTATTTAAAGACAAGCAGGGTTGTCTCCAGAGTCAACAAATGCCAACATATGGAAATTGGGAACCGAGTACGACACAGCTCTTATTAATACCGAACCCTCTCTGTAACAGCGTTCAGTAGAACTTGATTTATTCAGTTTATATATAATTTTTAGTTGATTCTATTCCTTACTTCATTTGTCGTTTTAATAATCTTTTTTCTTTTAATTTTCCAATGTTGAAGATTGCCTCTCGTATAATTCCGTTCTAAATCACGAGGATATAGAAACGTCGTAACTCATTTCTTAAATAGCGCCGCCTTATGATGCCCATTCCTTAGTTTGATACAATCTGTTCCGACCATCCGTGCTAGATTTGATAATTCTCAAAAGAAGTGAATTAAAACTGAAATATTCTTACTGCTACAGAAACATTACTGAACTTCGATGCGTACTTCGTGGAACTTTAAGGGAACATTATTTTTTTCATTATGAGTCTGTTCGCACACGAGTCTGGGGAGATGTTTTCGCGCAGAGCTGTAGCGAGCCGCTCCCATGCAGGAACCTGTTGGGAGCCATTACCTGCCCCCGCCCCCAGCTCCAGCTCCAGCCCCAGCCACGGTCCCGGCCCGTGCACGCATTCCTCCCGCAGATCTGCTCCAAGGGCGATTCACGCAACAGCCAGCGACGTCTATTCCAGTCCCTTTTCCGAAACGTGGGGTAGCGCGAGTACCTTTGCGTGGGCGCCGACTTCTGCGCCACACATGGCCAATTAAAGCACAAAGCGACGCAGCTGTGGGAGACTATATTTAGCCTTCCAGCCCCTCCGTTCGCCCCATGCCGAGAATACATACACTTTTCCGACGGTTCAAGGACCTCCAGTTTCCTACAGTCACGTGAATTTCTTTTCCCCTCCGTTGCCTTAGTTGACAAACAGAACGAAGCCAACAGGCTGCCAACCAATTACAAACGTCTATAACAAAGTCGGGATAGAATTAATTATTTTAAATAAAAATTCTTAATTACGATCCACCAACTTATTCGTGACGCTCAAGTAGAATTAATTTCGTCAAACACATTAAAACTAATTAAAACCACCAACGTATAGTAAAAAAAAATACACGTACCCGCAACCTTTGCCTGTTAAAATCATTTTCAGAACTTCCCTAATTTATTCCGCGGTTAAAACCGGCTGATCCGTAATGTTACGTAAACAACTATCCCTCTGTAATGAAGTACCTCTAACGTTCGCCTTCATTCGATTCAATGACAGATTTAATAATAACAAAAAGAATCTCCTACTTATCCGTACAACTCGGATTTTGAAGGTTTTTGGTATCACGTTCCAATCGAATGGTACAGTTTTTATCTAATTTTCCACTATTTAGCAAAAAAGAAAATATCAGGACCGATTAAATCTAAAGTTTCCAAATGAAGGGCTCAGTGCGTCTTAGAGAAACGTTAGAAATTAGTGTGCTACAAACAGAACACTACTAAATTTCAAGCTAATGAGTTGTCTCAGTTTTCCTCTCTGAAACAGTCTTACAAGAATTAACCAGTCTGAAGCTGTAAATTTATTTCTTCCTAGTCTGATTTCGTTCCACCCATTGCTCAGAGCATTTCCGAGTCGTTTCTTCTCGTATCTCTTGCACGTTTAAAAAATTAGTCTCGATTATAATAGATTTTATTTTTGGGAATAGGAGGAAAAAGCACGGTGTAAAATAAGGGGAATGGGAAGAATGTTCAAGAAACTGATGGCAAAAAAATTGTTGGGCCCATGACGTATTATATGCGCATTGCTTAGCGCAAAATTCGGCCATTCTTCACACGTTTACGATTTTTTTTTATAAAACCGGTTTATAATTTTGTTGTTTAACTGTTTGACTGTTGGGTAGCCACTAAGCAATAACCATGACCTGGATATCCAAGAAAAGTATTGCCTTCAACGACTCATGCGGGTCTCTTACTGTTGGAGAAGATCGAGTTTTCCAGTGCATAGATTGTTGCATGGTTTCTGGATAGTATATAAATATCCACGTCTTTTAAAAACGTGGGGACTCTGTCAAATCCGACTCTAAGCCCCACGAGAACTGTGATGTCAACGCGCTGATCACTTTTCGTATGAGTTATATTTTCGGCGTAGCGTAGAAACACGCTTAAATCCACCAGTGCACCCACAGAAACTGAATGGATCAATCGATCTGTAAGAATACATTTCAAGATCCTACTCAGTTAGCGTGCAACAATACACGGAAAATACTTTCAGACTTACAGCGACAGTCTCGTTATTTTCTTTTGTCTCACTATGAATACAGCCATGTTGCGTGAATGCGTGACGTAGCATTTATGTATCACTCAAGATGAAGATTTTTTACCGTTCGAAACACTGGACTGAATCTACCAATCTAAACTTTCTGGTACCATAAAATCTTGTCCAATTAATCTGAACGAATTTACTCGGTAATTGCCGCAGCATCAAAGTGATAGAAATTACTTGTTGAGTAATTTGTACGTTTCCCTTTCATTGAATTATTTACTTTGCATTTGGACATTTATTAATCAAAAATTGGGTAAAAATTGTTTTATAATTGTGCTTGGCATTGATATACACACCTGACATAAAAATTCGCATTTGGGATTGTTACTTCATTTCTGAGATAACTCGTTATATGTATTAAACATTTAAATGAATGCCTACCTCAATTAAATCTAGCAATTTCAAGAAACTACGCTGTTCAACTCTTTCGTCATGGTGTACGAAGTAAGAAATATATTTAAATTTAGAAAGGATTAGAATGTAATTACAGTGTAAAGAGAACGCATCGAAAGGATAAAACATTTTATCGTGTTTTCAACGAATTCAAGCAATAATTGGGCAATAAGCATGCATATGCAAGTAGCTCTTGGTCCGGGCGAGTGCCACACCTGTTCAGCGTTCAACTATGTTTATTTCTTCACGACTACTAACAGGTTTCACTCTGTGTAAGTCTTAACAAGATCGATTTTATATATAGCTACCTGAAAACCATCGAAACACGTCAGGAAATAACATAGAATCTTTTCGAATGCTCTTTATCGGTGTTTCCATTGTCTAGAAGATAAAATCCAACGTTTCGAACAGTTAGTCTTCAGAGGTAAAGATTAAGAATCAGAGTTGGGCACACGAGTCATGTCACTCAATAAAGAAATAAGTCTCCTAATTCGGTCATTCCCAAGGAAAAAGGCAATCTGATAAATTTTTGTAGCTTGTCACAGGATTTATAGAGTTCAAGTTGACAAGCACTGTATCCTCAAGTTCCTGTACGGAAGGCTGGCTATTCTCGTATTGTTCTATGTAAAATTAAAATCGTTAAGCTTTCCCCCTGTAATTCACTATGAGAACTATTGGAAAGCGCTGCAACGAAAATTGTTGTGTTAGTAATTATAATACAGAAATTGTTCTATTCTAAGCCTTTTTTTAATCTGTATCCAACCTACACGTATTTCAGAATGACATAATAATTGTTCATTTAAAAATAATTTAAATGTTTAGTTTATTACATGAATATCCGCGTATTAAGCTTGACATAAAATGTCACTATTAAAAAGAACAAATAATGATAATACAGCATAAGCACCGTACTCAAGATTGGGGCCAACCAAGGTATGAGGTGCATACTATTATTTAAAAACAAATCATTACAAATGGATTACATTTTTTCAAAATGAATAATGGTTCACTTATATAAATTTGAATTTAAATGAACTGATAAACAGTATTTTGGAGTAATTATTCACAATCATCATACTGAAACAAAGGTTCTATAATATAAAGTTTTTTTTCAGAATGACAGACTACATGAGGGTAATCCACGAGGAGGCAAATCCCATTTAATTGCATAGGAAGAGATTTGAAAAAGGAGGTTGCGGAAGGGTAGAGAAAGGTAATGTAGGGTTAACTAGGGGTCGCTGGCTATAAATTAAGGATCCTACGTAGCAAACGCCTATAAGTGATACAGGACGGGCTTTTGGTACTTGTCCCACGCTCTTCCGAAAACGGGAGTGGGGTTTGCTGTGGGGTCGCAGCTTTCCTCTCGCCGTGCCTTGACCAGTTTAGGAGGCAGCTGGCCGACTATTCCAATAGGAGTAGCGGACAACTCTTACCGTATGCCCAAGGTCTGCGTCCCCGGAACATACACCTCTCAAAGCAGGCCGAGGTACCTCGGCATGTGGGAACCTTAGTTCAAAAAACCAGAGAGATGTGAAGGCATCCGCAAAGGTAGCCTCCTCCAGAGCTCTCTGTGAAGGTTTACCTGCGAGAGGCTTCCTTGTGTATAAATCAGTATTTTTTTTAGGGTAACAGGCTACATGAGGGTAATCCACATCGTGGCAACTCCCCTTAATAGCATAGGAAGGGATTTGAAAGGGGGGATGCGGAAGGGTAGAGGAAGGTATCCAATGGTTAACTAGGGCTCCCGGACTATGGTTGAAGGATCCTACCCGGCAATTCGCCTAAAAATGATGCAGGGAAACCCCTAGAAAAACCTGCATCAGGTAGGTCGGGCATTTGGTACTTGTCCCACGCCCTTCCGATGGCGGGAGAGGGGTTAGCTGTAATATACAAACCGTTCATAAAGAAATTGAGTCTATTCGCGGCTTTAAGAATAAGTTGATCGTTTAGCTGCAAGTGCTTCTCAAAATAAAATAGTAACAATGTAATTTGCCCGAATTATTAAAAGAATCTGATAAAAAATTTACGTTTCTCTCAATACAGATACCTCCCGTTGGATATCACTTTTCAAGGGGACGAAAACTCTATAATAATGGAAACCTTATTCACTTAAGCTTAACTATTAAATATCTGTCCTGTGCAGAATCTAAATACTGATGATGGGAAATGAAGTATATCCTGAAGAGTGTGACTGAAATTGACAAAGAATCCCCCTCCAGACCTAGACCGTCTTGGGAGTGATGTAGAAGTCGCGGCATTAATTAGCGTTAACTGGAGACTGCGTGGAGTGGGGCTAATCGCATGCAAACAGCACTCCATGGGCGCACCACCTAGTATTGTTCCTCGCCTAAATGTCATCAGCATAAGAATGCCTTCACGAGCTCTCTTAATCGAACCATTTGCAAGTCCAATGGTGCTTCGCGCATCGACGACCGTGGGAGATATTCACCAAAATGTCCCGACCCAGACACTTCTGCAAGACTGTTCAACTTTCTCGGGGAGAGTAGTCAATCCAAAACTTCTGCAACAGTGAAGCATAGTTTAATATCTTCAAGGAGATAAAAAGTTTTGCTATTAGTGACTGCTCCTTCGATAGTATATACAGCCAGTGGCCATCTCTCTCATCCTGTTTTCCATATTATTTTGGACTTGTTTCTGCCAATCTTTCCGTGATCTTCGTCTTTTGGTTCTTTGAAGAGGTTGCCATTCTATTATTTTCCTATTCCATCTATGATATTCAATCATTTTTACATGTCAGTAACATTTAAATGGTCGCTCCTCCATTACTTCTGCGATGCCCTCTACCTTCATTTTTCTTATCTCCTCAGACCTAAGATTTTGTATTTTTTGAAACTCTAAAACTTCTTAAGACTGACACTTCAACAGTTACGACTTTCTGCCTATCCAATTTTTTATTACTCATGTGTGATCCATATAGAAGTAAGTTCTGAAAAATTGTTTGATATATTTCATGCACTTTTCTGCCATTGTTTGAGTATCTCATCAATGTATATTTTAAAAAGGGTTGGTGATAAGCAACATCCTTGCCTCAGTCCTTTAATTGGTTTTATTGGTTGAGATATCTGATTTCCAACAATTATCCTGGCTTCTTTTTTTTTATATACACTAGCAATTTTCAAATTAATTGACAACACTTTTATTTTTTCTGGCTGCATTGTCGAAATATAACAGCTCGAAGTAGTTTCCTAAGAGAAGATTATAACTCACGTTTTGACAAGTCAGAACAACGGTTCGATTAAGTAAGGATGTGGTCTAACGAAGAAATCAATTCCAGTTTTCTAAGGGTTTAGAGAAAACTTCCCATCTGATTTGCACATGTGGTTTACATGATTGCGGGCGTTTTGGGCGCGATATATTTCGTCTGGTATGTTAAATAGAATTCACTTTACAATAAACTGTGTTTATTTGTCACTCAAATTGAACATATATTGGAACAGAATTTAACTTGCTTTGTGTTGATGAGTATAAGACTGTGATGTGAAAAAATAAGATGTGTGAAACAACTGCGTTGATGTGACGAGCTCCATAGAATTGATAAAACGAGTGTGTGAAATACGCAAATAATTCAAAAAGTCCACGCGTGTTTCTTTTTAATATTAGTCGATCTAGCTTTTGGTGGAAGTAGAGGGTACTTCGTATTGCAATCATCGTTCATTTTTATTTCCTTTACGTCTCATGTTTTTAGTAGTCCTCTCTTTCCTATTTGTAATAAGTTCGTCACACAAATTTTGATCGGATATGATTGTATCAGATACAATTTCCCAGAAATATCGTATAATAGACAAGGTTACATTTGTAACGCAAATTTATTGTACACGCAGACTCGCGGAGTGATGTCAAATTTCCATTAATTTCAAGAAACTTCAAATCTTTAATAAATTTCGGCAAACAAAAATTCGCGTTGCTTCATCAGGAGGTTTTGATAAATGAGCCAGAACATAAGTGCATAGGTCTCGTAATAAATTTAAGCTATATTCCTTGGTGGGAAGCGTCTGTGAGTTTCACTATCTGCATTGCGAGGGAAGTTCAAAATCAAAGGAGGTGGCATACTTTACAGAGTCCAAACGGACAAATCAAATACAATCACTGGAAGAAATTTAAGATAAATCGCACGTGTCGAGCTTGGTCATCAATACGTTAACTGTGGAAATTGTAATCGCAGAGAAAAGAGAGATAACAAATTCGAAGCTTGTGCTGGGAAAAATCCAAACGTCTAGTTTTGTCGGTAGATGGGACCAAATTCTAAGTTCATTTCGAACTTGGACCATAACTAACTCGAATATTAGCAGCAAGTGCTCTTAAAGAAAATAAGATTTTGTTATATTTAAACAAATGCAGGAAGTAAAAGGTTTTCCCTCTAAAAATGTGGTTAATATTAGTACTTTATCAACTATTTTATAAATTGAGTTGCAGCATATACATTCGCTTGAAAAGCAACACACTTGATTACTGTTTAATCATATACAGTAAATACTAGCTAGACCGTCTGAGAACTTCAGTCTGCAAATAATTCGGTGAGTTGGTAAATACTGATAAAAATATGTGGAAAGAATTAAACATAAAAGCATAAAATGGCCACTTTGATATTGCGGAAGTCAATGTAATCGACTTCGTCGAAGTTGACCGATATTTGCAGAAGGTGACCAATGTTTGTTTCTGTAGTCTATTATTTGTAGGAAAATAATTCAGCTGTGTGCTTAACGAGGGGATGAAACGTCGTTTCGGCTATCCATAAATATATACACACATGAAAGTAAGAATTTCTAAATGAATATTTTCATGTATAATTTAAGGTTTTACAAAATTTATATAGTTCTTTTCAAGCATGCCATTAATGTAGGATACGAATACATTGCAAGGTCTATGGCAGTTTTACTGTACAATGAATGTTCTTCATATGTAGAAACTCTGTAAGAGGAAAGATGGCTTGTCCTAAAATAAGAGTCGACCGTGGAAAAGTATTAAAAAAAAAGGAACTTCAATCAAAGATTTAGCTGAGCAATTTGTGGATATCGGGGAAAAACTAATGAAATCATAAAAAAGTAGAGAACTATTCTCATATGTATACAGTTAGTCAGAAAGGTCGAGGAATTTCTTACATTATTTTGACTGGTTTGTTGTAAAATACTGTGACAAACCATAATAACAAGGTATATGACGTGATATATGCCAAATCGTGTGAGGTGAGCATTAGAAGAGGGGAGCATTGTCGTCAGTTGGGAACTTCCTCTTGTAGAGAAGCTGGAGCAACGCCACTATCATTCTTAAAAATAAATTATATTCATACGGATGTGGTATACAGATAGTGGCTAGGGCTTTTTATCATATCCTTTACCTATCATTTCTGAACTTTTGACTGATTACGCTTTTTCGCGTACAATATGTTCTGAACTTAACACAATATATGTATATGTAACAATGTTTTCAGAATAGTTTTTACACAAAATTTCCGTAATAAAGGTTCGTGTTAAAGTGAGCTCCAGTCTGCCTCCACTACAATTACAGGGCAGTGGGCCACTGCACATCTTATATTGATAGGACTAGCTATTTTTCTCAAGCTATACAACTCTGAATCTACAGACGACAAAGCAATTTATCACAGAGTGCATTTCCCGCAAGAGATGTGTCGTTTCAAGTATCACGCATCATTAAAAAACGCAATAAATACATACACCAGAATATCTTTTCGTATCGTATACAAATCGCCGAGATAAATTCCAATAATACATCCGACGTCATGTTTCTTCCCATTAAATCATAAGTTTTATATTCCAATACTCAAACACAACAATTACACATAATTATCGTTAAAATAAGAAGAACGTCCAATTTTACTTAACAAGAACCAAAATAACAGTATATAAAGAAATTGCATATTATATGCCGAGATATTTTTTAAAAATCTCTCATAGTGACTGAATAATGTGGCTACATATTAGGACGAAAAAAGTATTATAATTTAAAAAATTTCAATCCAGCCTAAACATCAACACGCATACCAGACTGATATAAACTACGCAACCAGAATTTCTAACTTTTATTCAATCAATTCTTCGATAAAATAAGTATATGGCGTTGAAGTTGTGATAAAGACAATGAAATTTTACATTTTAATTACTCGTATTATTATTATTTAAAAATGATCGAAGTGGAAAGGGCTTGTGAGTAAAGATATTTATAAAATAAAAGTTTATTTTATAGAAACAACGGTATAAAAGAAAGTAAGAGTTTTTCTACTTTTATAGCACATATACAAAGCCTCAAGGTAGGCATTCTCCAAAGAACGTTCAAAGTAATTTTGCCGAACGTTTAGGTATAGGCTGTTTTATGGACCGTAGCTCGTTTAGTTTATGAATATATTATTTTATTGTTAAAATATATGAGGAAATGCAGTTCAACTGAACCTCAGAAGTTACGCAAAATATGCGTAACTTTTAATTGAATCTAAGTATTATCAACAGAAATATAGTTTATTCCAAAGAGATTTATTACATTTCTTTATTAACTTCTCCAAAATTATGTACAGTCAATTAGGGATGCAGTGGATGGATCATATTAGTATTAATGTTACATTTTAAACAATTATCCTCTTTTTAATCTTGGTCTGCTGAATTTCGATCATAATGATTTATTACTTCACATGTAACAACTTAGATGGCGCTTCTTGATTTATAAGAACCAATTTGTTAATAAAATAAACTCAATTAATCTTAACGCTAGATCCTAATCTTACAATAACATATTGAAGGCAGATCCCAGGAAGCCGAATACACAAAGAGCCATGCTGATATTTCCTAATCCCTTCCACTTATGTTGGAGAAGCATCTACAGAAAGAAAAAAAGTCGACAGTTTTAATTAGAATGCTAAATTTAGTACGAGAGCGAGAGCTAGCCTCGTAACTATTTCAGCCTATCTTTCGCCATCTTAATTAACACCACAAACAGTGCAAATCTAAGTTGTAATTAGCACACAATCTTTCACAAGGAATTGCACGACATCACAGAGAAAATCGGAACATGACATCAGTTGACTCTTCTCTTTGTTTACGTCCTGTAAATCAATATTTATTTTTATAATAATAATGAGAATGTTCACCATAGACATTCTATTGATTCTGCAGAACGAAGTAATGAGAAGTAAACTACAATTTTTTTTAACAAAATTAAATCAAGTTTCCGCTTTTGAAATCAGGTTGCAATTAAACAGGATCGAAATGTTTATTTTCTGCGCGTGAGAGCGAACGTTTACCTCGGACTGTCTACAGTGGCGGAACGACGATTCATTCTGACGGTGAATTTAGTTAAAGACGTCATATAATACTTTGCCAGAAGTGTAATATTATTACTCTCTTCAATTCCATTTTTCATACACATAAACTTATCTTAATACGTTTTCCGCATGAAAATTTAGTGTATTGCTAAAGACAGACCCACAAAAATTGGTCATTTAGATGCTCAGTTCCATAATAAAATTGTACACGCATTCATATGCACCGTCAACCACCAGTTCCTCAAAATATCATCATCTGTAGGAAACGCATTACACAATTTATGATAAACTGAAAGTCGAGCACCCTTCGTTTGATGTTCGCAATTGGTATAAGAGTGTAATGAAAGACTCCTTTAAACTACACCTGAAAGTTCGTATCGATTTATTTCAGTAGGCTACGTGATTTCTGGTGCTAAACAATTAGGGCTCACTAGTGCCTTTACGTTATCGTTATTACATCCATACTAGTTGGACTCGGCAAGGCTTGATATCTACAAAGGAATCCTCAACTAGTGAATTGACCTAATAGGTAAACAAGACTGACAGTCTCTAGATTCATCCATTTTCTTTACGGTTAAACCTGTCACCAGGTGGAAGAAGATATGTAAACATTGTTTTAATATCATCCAATAATTTTTATTTAAACAATTAATATTATTTGTAGTTTGGTGACAGTTATTTTTTAAACAAATTTTTATTAAATCAAGACGTAAAAAATAATTCTTTGTAAGGTGTTTATAACACGATGGTAATAATCTAAGTTACCAAAATAAATGACTTACTACTCAGTGGAAGAGTTTCCCAATCGTTTTTTGATCTATTCAGGTTACGTTGCCACCACAAGGCAAACTATAATATTACTTTATAAATATTCTACTTCATATTATATTTTGATTGATTTATTGAATAATTCTATTAAACCTTAAGAACAATCAGTGGTTTATACAATTTATTTTATCCGGAGCTTTCCGCCTTAAAGGGCCTAATTCTTCCTTAATAACAAAAACGATAAATAGAATATCAGAAAAAAAACATTATTGGTGTAATAACAAAAATTTAAATTACAATTGTTTTTATATTTATACATACCTAAAAACGCACACTCATACATTAAAATTTAAAAAATGTTAACGTACAAACATCGCTGCAGTCGTCTTACATTATCGATCTAAATTGATCATTTTTAAAATATATGTTTTAAAAATTCCGCGGATAGACACCAAACCAGACTTTAAGAAGAAATGTTTGTAGTTCTTTATAATTCTAGTGTTTCAGTTGTAATAGTATTCATTAGATGGTTAAATTAATTTTTCTCTTTTAAGTCTTTCCTCCCTCAGTGTTAAATATTTATGTACGAATTTATGTACTTAATTGTTTAGTTTCAGGAGTTTTCTTTTCGGTATTTGTCAGAGCACTTTGTGAGTTGTGACCGCTGCATGTGAGTGACGTCACTGAGTGTAGCTATATTTAGAGAGGGCTAGCTAGTTATCGAGGCCCGTGACTCAGGGGCCACGGGTGAAGGGCAACCTTTCAGAGACATTTTTCATCAGGTAAACGAACCAAATCATGGTACTACGATCGCCAGTAGGACATCGAGTCCAAATTCTTCCATAATAACGTAAAAATTTTCTAATAGAAAAATGTGGTACGAAAGCATACTGAAGGTTTTCTTACCCTTGTATGAACCTAAGACACGGAGTTACGAACAGTGCGTTGAACTCTACAACTAATGTTTACTGCAGAAGCACAAACTCTTTTCAGTTTATTTCGATGACGTGTTTTGATACAACCTTTAATACTTATGTGAAACTAAAATGAACGCTGGACTGTACGAATACAACAACTACAACGTAATGCAACCAGTGAAATCGTTGCAGGTGAAGGTGGAAAATGTGGTAAAATTGTTGGGTAGAGATGGATTTTTCAGGTATTCTAAAGCTAGAAATTGAAGTGTGCCTTGAACGTCGTTTCGACATTGTCCCGTTTGCTTGAGTCGCGGGAGTGGCAGTGTTGAAACTCGTGGAATGTCACGCGCTTTGATCGCATGTCCCCGTTCCACAAAATAATTTAAAAATCGGGGGTCTAGGCCATCAGTTTGTAGGATACGGAAGTATTTTAGGTCACCTGTTTAAAATTCAAACTTGAATTATCTGAACTAGATACTGCGAAAATTTTTATTTGCATGCCGCTTACATCTTCCCACCATATAGCATGTTACTTGATCTCCCTCAATAGCCACACTTAATTATAGAAACGTTAGAATTCTAAGAACATTTTGAGCCATTGTCATTGTGAAATTGCCTCGAATGTCAATGGATGAATTCAATTAATGGGTGTTGTGTTGTTGTATTGGCGACATAATCAGACAGCGATAAAGGAATTACCGACGTTGAGTACTTCCTCTGCTGCAAACCCAACAAGTAAGAAAGAAATCGGAGAACTGATGATAACTTTTCTTACATTCATGCGCCATGAAGTAACATAGTCGTTGAATTGTAAAATACAGTTAAATTACACAATTTTAAGAACAATAATCATACAAGTACATTATTTATATTATAAATCAAAATAAAGGTCTCACAATTCTGGAGGACGATAGTTTATATAAAGGTATTATTTTCGTTAATTAACATTTAAAACAGACAATTAAGGACAGAATTTTGGCAATAATTCGTTGGACATCGTACAAATAATTTCATGGACGTATTTATTAATTTATTAAAAACGTACTTCGAGCATCTATGGTTTTTAATATTCAATTCCGGTAGTAAAAATCGCAAAAAACATGTAGGATGGTGTGCCGTGGTAAGATTTAAAAAATTATATAAACTTCGGAAAATAACAGATTTGTAAAATAAAATATGGAACTTAAATTAATCTTAAGGATTGTGTATGAGTACGTTAATGTGAGGAAAATATATTAACGTATTCTAGAATAGTAGCGTCGAGGCTTTGAAAGGGCATTTCCTGACATTACCGTTGTTGCGCCACTCCTCCAGAACTGGCCGTGACGTCATAGCGCACCCACAGGCGCGCTACACCATGGACCGAAAAGCTAAAGTACAAATTATTTTATTCTGTCAAACTGTCAGTCGCCATAATCTTCATTTCCCTAAATCACATACCAAATTGCTTATTACCAGATTCCATCAAGCCCGTGTGTAATTCGACAAAGCCGTCCACGATCAGCGTTCAACTCAATGTATTCCGCCAAACTCTATTCTTCAAAAGACTACCCCAAATATTCACGCTATTTTGTCTATTTTGAGACTTCGCCAGATAACACTGCAGTTCAATTAATTGTCCCATCTATGTAATTCATCTTATCTCTCCTCTCTTGATTTCTACATTAATTTCGGGAACCTTCATCCAAATTTTTTTGCTATCCAGTGAATAATTTCATGACAGAGGTATAGGTCCTTCCTCGTTATATGGTTCTCAATATTTATAATTTTTGCACCAATTATGTAACAAACTTTATTAAGTTAGGATTTCGTAGTAGCCTTAATATAAAATTGAACCTATCCCTTTAAGTATTCAGATTTTACACTCGTACAATTGTTATTTGATGAATCCCGCAACTTCCTTCATTTAAAAATTGCTCTTCTGATCTCTCGGGTACCATTTTAGCAATTACCCGTTGTATTTCGTGTAAGGTTCCAATGATAAGAATATAGATATTTCCAAACTTCAAATTTGCTTTCAGGAAAAAAACAGTAGTTTTTATCAATCAAATGGTCTTTTAAACTGATTTATGAGTGTAGAAATGCTATCAAAAATCGACCTCTACAAATAAGTGAAAAATTACCTCGAAAACTGCAATTCCCTAGACTCATGGTCCAAAGAATGGACAAACGAGAGTCAACATCAACACCCAAAAATCCTCTAGGCTAAACTTTAACCTAAAAAGAAATCCATCAGCCCAAATTCCACTCATTCTCAATGGAACTCTTATTCCCACAAAAAGAAAGTAACTTACCTAGGCCTCATCCTTGACCCAAAACTATCCTGGCAAGCCCATATAACTTATACCCATTAAACACAAACTTCCCACTCTCATTCAATACTCTCCGTCATCCAACTCATTTGGTCCTATTCCTGTCGTATCTGGGGCTCCACAGCCAAGTCACTCACGAAAGTTCCAAATTACCCAAAACAAAATCAGTGGTTTCTAAGAAACTCTATAATCCACAAATACATCCAAATCCCTAGCATCAACACAATAATCCTCTCTAATTAAAGGTACCCTAAATCAAGCAAATACGACTATAGAACACATACATAGCCATTGTCCCCCGCCACCCACTGACCAACGTCTGAAACGAAACCTCCGAATAGACCTCATACTTCTTAGACAACACCCAGGCACTTTCTGACAAATTCTCTTCCCAACAACAACCAATATAACCGTCCTGCCCGATAACCCACTTATTCCATTCTCTCCCCAACACCTCAAATATTTACAGTAATCACCAAACACTCATCTAATCTACATCCCCAAACCCATCAGAACAACAAAATCAAGATCTCATGGGCTGGAAAGTCACTGGACTCTCCATCAACACAAGCCAGCAAGGGAATTATTTAACCTATTTATTGTCAATACGCTTGTAAATTTATGAACCAAGATAGAAGTTTTTAAGAATATTTGTTTTTGAGATTTTTTTTAAAGAATAGTGTTAAAGGGGTGCGACAGCTGCCGGCCTTTTGTTGAGAGGGTTCGGCTCTGAAAATTTATGACGGTCACTTTCACACATCTGTTTGTAGGACCAGCAGATAGGGAACAGAAGCGGTTGAGTGTTCGTATAAAGCGGACGTAAATTAAAATTCAGGGCTCCATGGAGCAATATTATATATGTAAAATGTGAAAAGTCGTCAAAGTGTTAGTTATAGTGTAGCGATTGGATGGAATAGTTAAGCGGTGTTAATTAAAAAGAAAAGTATTGTGAAAGAAAAGTGTAAACGGAAGAATATTGGAGTATTGTACAGAAAATAATTCAAGACAGAACGCTTGCAGAAAGGCGGACACCAGCACTTCTGTGAAGGTTTTAATTTTAAAAAATTGTAAAAGATATTCTTTCATATTTCCACATATTTCCCCATCAAATTAACCCTGACCATAAAGGTCGATGATTCATGTTTTAAATAGTTTTTAAAAATTTGCAAAATTTATGTAATTCTATTAAATTGTGTTGATATTCATTAAAATATTTTATATTAATCAGAAACTTTAATTTTATAATAAATTATTAATCGCTGTTTAGTCATATCGATATTTTTAAAAAATTATTTGATCACACATTGTCTTTCACGACTCAGACTGCGAACTATTTCAATACGATACTGCTAAAGTTAAATTTCGATTTAAATAGTATTCAATTTTATTAATTATATTTTTAAATTTAAAAACTTCAGATAATCGTTGTGAGAGAAAATAATGTAAATATGCTACTCTGTGCACCAACCACTTTCGTTTGTTGGATTATTTTAAACAGAGCCAACCTACGCCCTAAGTGGTGACACTTGAGCGCCAATTTCCGTTTTGTCCAATATGAACGACAGTAATCGTGAACAGTTTGAGATGATTTTGCGGTCACCTTAAAATGTTTTAAAACTATGCGACTGTAAGACATCTTATGCGAACCGTTGATGACCCATTCAGTAGATTTGGGATTCGCACACTTTTGAGAAGGCTTGTACCTACGCATTTCGTCATTGGCAAGGCCAAGGATTCTGCCAGCAGCTATTACGTAAATGCTTTGCCACAGATACCAATAACCGGTCAAAAACCTCTGGTGACCGTGACATTGCCAAGTATGGGAGACGGCCTGCCCGGCAAAATTGCACATTCCACGGACAGGCATTTGCCTTATTAATACTAAAGTGACCACCATAATGGCACTGCTTTGCTGTTATTTATTACAATTTCGTGCACATTATTTTCATTGAAGACCTGACGTATCTGTCACACATTTCGGAAAAGCAGTCAAGACTACTTACAGATATTAAAAAACTCCAGTAAAACAATTCACAGAACAATTGTTGGATGAAATAACAATACGAATTAATTTCATGTTATATGAAATTATTGAGTGGCATATCGTCATCGTGAAACGGTCAGAAAGAATGGCTAGAGGAATCATGTCAAGGCAAGTTGAATATTGCGACGGAATTGGGGATGGGTTACGTTCAAAATCTTCAGTATGGAAGAACATGGCTCAAAGGAAAAATTTAGGACACAAAGAGTTGAGATATTTTATTCATTGACCTTCGTAGGAAATTGATGATACCTTTTACAATGTGAATGTTTTGTGTGTTTAGTGAACGAGATATCATGGACTACGTCGTAGTTTATTCTCAGACAGGTGCTTTTCGTGTCACCGTTTTCGATTTCAAGCCTTGCAATATATTAGGAGGCTGGAGTAACTAGCAACATCCTTGAGCCATTCTTCTCTGCATCCTGCTATTGTGATGGGACACATCGTCTTATCTGTTAGCTTTCCCTTCATGACGTAATCTAGATCTTGGCCAATCTTACAATCGGATTTTATTTCGGTGAATTCTCCTCTCAGATCCGTTTTGCAAGAATCGCAGCTCTATGAGAAAGTAACAGAGAAGAAGAATTTCATGCTCTACAACATATTTATTTAAGAAAGATAGGAGACAATAAGACAAACAGAAAAGCAGGAATTTAGGAGAGTAATATCGCTTCAACAATAATAATTAATAAAACCAAGACTATAGGTATTTTCTGAACAAAAACAAATCTATCCAATAGTTTCGGAAATGATCTTAATGTTATGATGAATATAGAGTTGTAAATACGCTCCAGACCGAACTAATTAAACTGTTTCACTCAAATTCTCGTCAAAATGTTGATACAAAGCCGTAGTATTCATCTAGATGCAAACTTATAACAATATGACAACTTGCCACACTATGACCTGTAAGAACAGGGACATTGAATGGTTCATGGTATTTCGAATGGATCCCAAATACTGACAAGAATGGAAGGAAACTTGCAGAAACGATATTAATGTGACAGGAGGGAGGATTCAACTCAGACTATATTATATTTCTGCATTACCTTAAAATCAGTAGGATACACAGATTACGCATTGCGTTTCCAATATGTCAGACATTTAAATTTTATGTTGTTTTCCAGGTCCAGCTGTTCCCATTTTGCTGTAATTATAACCGAGTCACAAATACAATTTTTAATACAGGACGACGCTCGCGATGTTTTTTCATTGCATGGTTAACATTTTGTAAATGTGTAAGTATAAAATAAACGCTTTTCCGTGTGAAATATGCACCTGGAAGTGAACAAGGAAGCGTTTTTTTTGTTCATAGCAGCTACCATTGACTCTGGGGATTAACAGGTGGCTGGCAGTATCCAACGAATCACACTCACGTCTATACACGAAATTGATGACAGTCGGGCGATTATATATAACTTCATAATGCAGTATTGTTTTAAAACGCGTTGAGATAAATTTAAATTATGATTTTGAGGAGTTTGTTTCATTTAACATGTGCGGAGTTTTCTTAAAATGTTTAAGAACTGACTAAATATTCGATAAAAAGTTCTCGGTTTTCACATGGGTAAAATATATTTAAACGATATATATTAAACCGAGAACTTTTTATCGAACAATTACACCGGGAAATACTTCAATCTTTGACTATTAAATATTACTTTACTTAGAATCTAATCTTTTATAAATGTTATTACATTACAGTTTTTAATTATGAACATGACCTTTAATTCAGGGTTTCATTGGGAGATTAAATGTATAATTGCATAGCATATAATACGCCACATTTTAAAATTCTCGTCTGCCTTTGTCTCTGAACCTTCTACTTCACGACTCCAGGCCAAAAATATTGTTTCACAATAGACTGAATGCGAACTGGAACGCAGACTGATAACCAAGTACTACATCCATGTAAACTTTAAAATTTTAACTACCTTTTAGATTTTCTGGAGTAACATCTCTTCTCTAATTGCTCTCACATCTGGCGAAAGCCACCGTCAAACTGACATGTGACAACTTATCTTCAAATTTTCAAGTCGACGGTCTTCCTTGTCTCCGTCATATGTTTAATAACATTATTAGTGCATTATACTGCAATATATATGTGCAGAATAATGTTGTACTGATTCCAACTACCGAATTCCATGATGAATAAATATTTTTTCTTGAAGTCCACTACCGGAATAACTAATGTGATAGAAGTTTGTTATCAAATAACTACGATAATAACACGCTTCGTAATAAGAAAGTTGGCAAACAAACGACGTCGTATAACAATCGCTTCAATTTTTTCTCGGTTAGTTTAAAAGTTGGAGATAATGGACAAATATTAAATTATATAGCAGGTATACATGTAATATTCTTGAAATCGAATGTGTGAGAAACAACGATCGTGCAATTTTTTCATGTAATGAAACAATTGAAAAGGTTATTTTAATTTATTTGAAAAACTTCAGTACTATAGATTGTGAATAATGCGTTATTGATTGAAGTAGGAACCCGAAGTATTCATTGCACATATTCTTGCAGGCTGTTAAAGTTAACTAACAGCGCTAATCAAGTTAACTGCAGCGTACGTCAAACCAAACAAATTAGGTCATAGTCATGTATGACGCAGCTTTTCCGAGACTCGACTTCTTCCTTACTTAGCATTGGCAATATCTGCATATTCTTAAAGCTTCACAGCAATTGTGACATAAGATAATTTAGTTTAAAATCTGATAAATTTGTTGTTACGCAATAACCAAAGTATTGAATTTTCTATGCTTTACAATCAGCAAGCCTCAGTGGCTATATATATCACAATAGGAAGAAAAATAAATTCAAAAAGTTTTCTGTTTCTAGCTTTTGTAACGCGATGAAAGCGTGCTCGTGTGCTGGAATGCACGAGTTCCGGTTGAGATGACCCGGTGAATCCCGTGACCCCGCCTAACACCTACCTCAAGCAGGCCACCATTGAACATCACGTCACAGCGATTTCCCATTGTTTAGATCAAGGAGTCCAGCACAACAATATCGAATACTATTATCCACCTTAAACGGCCTTGTCTACAAAATTAGTCCATGCGTACATAACGTGAGTATGACATAAATGAAGTTAATATATCGCTTTGTTTATCCTTTTATCACACTTAAGCTTCGATGCCGTACACGTACCTTAATCAAGTTGTTTTCAAAAATGATAGGGCATGTTTCTGTCTGTAAATTTACAAATATTTTGTGTAGTTTGGCAAAGTTCTCAAAATCGTTTCACTTGCAAGTCGGGAATATATACTATATACACGAGGACGATTCGAATTTCACAAGAAAAAAAATAGACTTGCTGACAATTTATTCTTATTTTTCAACATTGTCCCTGCTTTTATACCAATACAGCGCTTTTAGAGCTTCTTTATACCTTCAGTATTGGCGTTTGTCTCGGCTATGATTTCGTCATCCGAGGCAAGTCTTTTCTATAGAATCGGGTATAGATAATCGCTAAGCGATAAATTTGGCGTGGAAATAATTAATGGGAAATTGTTGGACTTTTCTTTTTCAGATAGTCATTAAGCTTCACTTCACCGACCAGGCCAACGTGTAACAAACGCGGCAGCCATTGCGAGACAGTTCTCTCATCTTTATGAAAAATGCCATAATGAGTTTTGAGCGCTTTAAATTCACCTGTGCAGTTCTTTAGCTTTGAAATGAATGGTCTATTTTATCCACTTTTTGTAGAACACGTATTTTGTCTATTTTTATAAATAAATTGAAAGAATCAATCAATTGAAGAAATAGGGTTCAAACTTCGTAGATGGTGATTTTCAGCAATACTTGAACTACGATTTACGGTTTACTAGCACCTTGTCTGTCAGGCCGAGAAACTATAAAACGTTCCTTATTATTATTATTCATTATTAGGCGCATTTCATTCTTGCTAATATTGTGAACTAACATCAGACGACGAAAAAATGCATTGATTCCTACTGAATTTAGCCGCGGTTAAATTAATGGAATAATTCACAATTTTTTTAAAAGATGAATACTACTAGTCCGTATCCACATTTCAAATTATCTGTTCTTGCAGTACGATACTTTAAAAGAGCTCCACTAAACTCTATCATATCAATACATATTTTTAAAAGAACATAATAAAGAGAACCAGATGAAAGTCAAATTAGATCACATACAGAGTACTTGAACAGCAAGAGTAGAGTAGATACGATAGATTGGGTGATGTCAGTATGGAGTGGAACACGTTCAGGTTTGTGTTGGATACAAAGTTCACAAGAATAATAAAATGAGACAAAGTAATGGCGGGTATAAAGTTTAATGAATTTAAAGAGAAATAGAGAATTGAGTAAGGATTACGGAAGAAAATTGGTGTTAACTTAGAAATTATGTACTAACTCCAACGTTCATCATCTAAACGAACCGCACGAGTAAAATTAAACAGCGAGCAGCACATTGATTCTGAAATAATGGATTTTAAGTTTGATCTATTTGGTATTAGTTTCTAAATAATGTCATATTCTAAAATAAGTGTAGTGTATCGAAGTGGGTTGATTAACCTATAGGGAATATTAATATCTACTTTTAGTCTAGATTACTGATCTACCGAACTTTGTAGTTCATTCTTCTATACCTCTTTTTTCGTAGTCATCTTGCGTATTTGTCTTCATTCTTAATTTCATCCTGTTTTTTTCTTATCTGCTTGTTACCTCATATATAAATGTAAGCTACCGCAGTGCTGTCCTCAATCATCCTATTTAATTGTATTTATATAAAAATGCTTAATTGTTCAGTGACATAATTCTATTATGCATGTAAAATTTCTTTAGGATTTTGCGAGGAGGCAGTTGACCTTGGTAGAACGGAAGCCAACAGTGGACATTCAATATTTGCGCACGGCCTTGGCGATCGCCAAAGAAACCCACTTTTCAGCGTCTGAACTGCGTTGTACCAGAAGCCCATAAAGACTACTGCTCCACCAAAGCTTATGTTATTCTTTCAAACCAATAGTAATTTCTCTTCTTTGCATACGAGTATATCTATTGAAACGCTCTCTTAATTGTGAAATATTTAAGTTAGGCGAGAGAGCCTAAAGAATACTGCAAGGATTTTGTTTCCCCTACGCCCCTCTCTCCCAGATAATATGTCAGCAGTAATTCGAACGTATATAGTCGAAATCGTGGTTTGTGACATCTAATATAAGGGAATAATCAACGCTGAACTCCATAACATGGTTTTAGTAACTTCTAAAGCCCTAATTCAAGGTTGAAATTGGGTATTTCGTATTCAAGAATGCTCTCTTGACTTTGTTGCCGTTTTTGCTACAGCCTTGAATTAAAGTTATGATTCCCGAATTCAATTCTTGCGTCGCATAAGACCATTTCAGTTTGCCCACTGTGCGGTTGTGTCGAGCTTGGTTCTCGTGTTTTTTCCAGTCACCTGTAGAAAGGAACAAGGATCCCAGGTATTTATATAATCACTGAATTGTGTCTGCATTTGGCTATTTCATCGAATTATTTTTTATTGTTCGTAAAAAATCTAATTCCTGCAAGAGAAATTTTTTCTTTCCTCTATTAAAATGATAACTTTTTCTGTGAGAGGGTCAATAGATTTATCTCAAGTACTATTCTCACTAGTGTTTATAATCTTTTGTTTATCGAGCATAATGAGCTCAAATGAAAATTTCACACGTATTTCAGCCGGTGATCACTTCAATCGTACTCAGCGTCAGGAAGTCGAGGGATGGAATACGGAGAATCTCGACTTACATCAACATTCGTTCGCCCATCAGAATTACATACTGGAATCGGTTAAAATCAACGTAGTAAATTTCTGTTCGACACTATGTGAAGTTTGGCCAGGTTACGAATTCTTTCCAGATCATGACGGCTGCGTTGGCTCTCCAACGCAGCGGTCTTAACGTAGGACTTAGTCGCATCCAAGGCTACACAAACACGTCAAGGTTCTCCCCACACAAAGGCGGGACGCTAAACCAACTCTATCACACCTCCCCGACAAACATCGCGATCCTGTCTGCATTCGAGCGTGGAAGATGTTCGTGAGTCATTCGTCTTCTCTTACCTAACGCTGAAACACCTCTTAGCCGTTAATTAACATCGACAGAAAATTCTATGTTCACGATTTTGTTCATTCCGGGAAGAACGAAAACGTAGGTATTCTGCCAATTAAGCACAGATCCTGCTGAAAGCAACTAGAAATAGTAAAGCCAGCGAGCACCTTGACCTAATGATTTCGAAATTTTATCGAAAACACCAAGGAAAGTCTAAAGGATAACCACAGTCACTATTACATCCACGGAGATTATGAGATTATTAGTTTCGAAAGATTGGTTTTTGCAATTAATATTGCATGAACAGTGGAAATAATCAGCTACATTGTGCGTATCCAAGGTCGACAAAAAAAACGAGAATGATTGATAACATTCCATGTTTTGCGCCATTTCTTTGTTGGGTCTTGCAATTTTAATTTATTCGGTGACAAGCTACACCAATACACAAATAATGCATTGGACAATACAATCTTATCAAAGAGCAAGTCGTTCGAGGTTCAAGGCAATGTTTATCATTGTTTGAAAAAATTCCGTGAACGAGTTATACGTATCTTTGGCAATGGAAGAATGGGCGAATACTGCACAATCGTGATTCGAGTCAATTTTGTCCAATAGAAGCATGAGAATTCTCTAACATTTTGCTTATTCCCTTGATTCGGCACCGCGTGATTCTTCGTATCCCAAAATCGGAGTTGTAATCTGGAAAATATACCAGCGGAAACGGCGGAACTCCTGGAAAGTTTCAATAAAGAAAAACTGTATACAGAAATGTTTGGAGTTGTGGAAGGAACGTATCCGGAAGTGTGTTGCTTCAATGGGATCCTACTTTGAAGGAGACTACCAGTAATTTGTTCATATCAGGTGAATAAACAAAGTTACAGCAACATTTTGGCAGAACTTGTAGACTGGACAACTGTACAAAAAGACACGTCGAATTGAAAGACTTTGAGAAACATTTTATGGCAATATAGTAAGAATGACCAGACTTATTAGGAAAAACGAAGTGCGAGAAGATAGATCACAATAAGTACCTGGAACTTCAGTCTTATATTAAGAGTCTACTATTAAGAATGTCAGAACTTTCATATGTCTCGATAACAATTTTTTTTTTCAAATAATATTTTTTGGATGATTTATTTGAAATTATTACTTTCTGTTTTCATTGTCTAGCATATTAACGTTAATAAGAAATGACACTGTTATTGGTAGACCTTTTACGCACTCTGCCCACATAGGAACTTTATTGTGTAATAGCTTGGGAGCAAGCGTGATAAATAAGCTGTCGCAGCTTTATCTAGGTTGCAAAAAAATGTACGAGCCAATGCCCCCGCATAATAAAAAAACGTCCGTGTCTGTCTTATTTCTCGAGCTGTGCCCAGTAGCACAAAGAACGCATTATCCGCTGCGGATGTCGCTATAAATAAGTGCATATGCCGCCTTTACTCAACATAACATCACATCACAGCACGGCTACATGTTGCGGCAAATGTACTTGTGGTGGTCCAAAATTCACGTTCATTGACCAGTAGTAACGCAAAAGAAAATATTCAATTTATAATGATTCGCTAAATTTACTCGTGGAACTTGCAGGCCGAATTTTAATTCGGTTCGCTTTCAATTAGAATAATATTCTAATGTAAAAAAACCGAAGATTCTTTAAAAAAATATGTTTAAGCTGACGGTATGGGGATTTTTATTTTGTAAAAATGAACGCATACAAACCAGTTCATTAAATTTGATGAGACGCTAAGAGTATTATGAACATTGCCAGACACATTGGCGAAATTTGTGATAACGGAGATTATAAATGCAAAAGTTTAGCCTCAACATTCACAAGGCTAAAGGCGACTTGAATAGAAAGTTCGTTATCACACAAAGGACATTTATTTGAATATGCATCATCCATTTTTCGCTTACTCATTAGTTCATAAAATAAATTGAGTGAACGAACACAACATGGATTTCAAATCACAAGAACCTAAGTGGTATTTCCGATGTGAGCAGAAATTGAATATACTAAATGCACTGCTCTGACTATTGAATGCAGACTACAGCAGAACCTTAAGTTACTTAGTCCCGAGCTGTGTGGTAGGACGAGGAACAAATTGAACGTTGCACTCTGTACGCAAGGCTGTGAATATTGCTGTCGTTGATAATTAGGCGGAGGGTGCTCGGCGGACCGTGGCGCCTCCAAGGCCTCCGCGAGCTACCCTCTGGCCCTGCGCGGCGCGACGTGGAGTCACGGCGAAAGCAGCGCCTCCATCGCGCCGGTTTTATTCCTTATATGTCGCAAGTGTGTCGCCAATCCACAAGCTGCGTTCCCAGCCACCAACTTTCTCAGAAGAGAAATCCAAAAATTAAATTCCTTCCGCGTTGAGAGAGCTCTGTAAATAACCGCGTTTCTTCCCTACGTTTTCATCATCCTTCTTTCTTCGTCCATCATCAGATCGAACACATGGTCGCTGAAATGACGGTCCAAGTGCGTCGTTGCGACAAACGGGGACGGACAAAACTCTCGTCACTCGAGGAATAGAAATGAATTAATTGCATAACTTTTATGAGAGCAATATTCATATTTCTCTGTCACAAAATTTTAACAAAAAGCAGTACAATATAATCAGTACTGCAGCGAAAACAATGACGAGTTGCATAACTGTTCCTTTCGTCTTCCCCTGCCTCAAACATTTGGTTGTGGTGCTAGGAAACAATTGATAGTCCTTTTCAATGTTACGGTTGTTATCACCAGGCGAGGACCCTTGCACCGGGACCAGTATATATACCCTGAAACATTGAAGCTTCTTAGTAGAAAGGCTCAAAGCTTATCTGTATCTTGAAGAAGAAATCTGTCTCGCTTTCCGGTTTAAGCGTTTGGAACGTAAGGTTCTCAGGGCTGGTTACTGAAGCGAGTTCCTATGCACGTACGAGATCTTGAAGAAACTGCTGAAAACTCTCTCTGATGTGCCTTCAGTAGAAAACTGGCAGTACGTTTAAGTATATTTTGCAGACAAACGTCATTCAAGAGTGGTGTCGTCGCCGGTGCTGAAATCAACACGATGACCGAATGAGAACAACTCGTCCAGAGAAGAATCTTTTCCGAGGCGGTAATTCGCACTTTCTCAGCACATGGTCCAAATTTTCTATGGTATACCATTTAACCTAATAAGTGAATAATGTCCTTGACACCATAGGACTGCCGCTGACGTACCATGCTGTCGTGAATCCAAAATTGTACTCTAGCCTTTCCGGACGTTTAAGATGTGTTCTCATATTCTGCACTCGGCATAACAGCCTAATTATACCCTTAAAAATTGGTTGAGGAACTACCAATTAGATGGGAGAAACTCGCGTTAAAGTAATTAATCATAGGAAAATAAAAACTCCAGAATAACATTTCTTAGAAGATTTGACGCTTTTACGACAGTTCTGGAATTGGGATGGCCGTAAATCATAAAGCTATTGTGCTACCTCCACATTCTCAAGCGCGTGAGCAACGGCCCTTTCCCTGCGAGGTGGATGTAACGAGGTTTCACAAGTTCCTCGTATTTACAACACAGGAGCTGGAATTATTCTTTATTACAACTGTTTCGTCTAGCTTCTATCAAGATCCAATGTCGTTTGCGACTCTGTCGCTCTTGATACCAACTAAATTATTAACGGATCTGCATTTTTCAGCCTACTTTACAATACAAGGACTGATTTGACATGTTATCCATAATTCGTATTTCTTCTTCTCCTTAACCGGCGTTACAGCCCTTTGTGAGCCTTAGCCTCCTTAATATCCTTCCATCTATTCATATCTTGCGCCTCTATCCACCAAGCTTTAACTTTTAATGTTAGCATGTCCTTAACTTGGACCTTCCTTTTATTCTCTTTCCTTCTACCTTTGTGAAGGTTAGCTTCTTACATGTATCCTCCAACCTTTTCACGTGTCCTAACCATTTCAGCCTACATATTTATGAGGTGTGTACTATGTTAGTATTTTTGTATAGTCTGTATAACTCATCGTTGTATTTTATTATCCATATTCCATCAACACAGCTAGGACCATAAATTTTCCTCAGAATCGTCCTTTCAAATATTTTCAATTTTTCTTAGTCTGTGTGTCCAGCTCTCACACCCATACAGGACTACAGGTTTTACTAGAGTTATGTATAATTTAATTTTGTCTATAATTGGTATTTTTATCTACATGAAATAATAAGCGAAATAAGACACATCAAATGGCTAAATTTGTTTCCTCATTCGAAGCAAGGAAAAAAAAGAGTTTTACCTTTGAGTTTTCTTGGTTGAAAATGCATTTTATGTGGCGTGTTTGAAGAAACGTCGTGTTGTGGAGGACAGTTGTGTGTTGTAGCTGCGAGGCGACGCAGTGTGCCGTGGCACGGGCGTGGGAACAAGAGGAAGCGGTCTCGCCGTGCCGGTGCCGGTGGTGGTCGTGGACGTCTCACACACCATCGCTGATTCAAATGCTTTGTTACAACTGACTCATCTGGAGACGAGTCATTTAAAAGGACCTAAACGAGCGATGTGGGAATCGCTGTGATAGAGAAAGTTTGTCTCTCTAACATCGTCATCGCTAGGCGGAAGTTTGGAGATACAAGATGGCGATAGAGAACCCGTGAGCAATACGCGAAGAGTGGAAAGCGAGTTAACTCATTTTATTGACGAAGAAAGGAAAAATTAGGTACTGGGTTGTATTATCAGCTTCACATCAACGCAAACAGAGTAACTGAAATGGGCGTCGAAAAATCTGGTTTTTCGCGTAAAACGAGTTGGAATGGTAATCAGACTGGAGTCGAGGATGCTTCCGTTGGCGTGGAATGCGCCTCGTGTGTTTTGTCTGCCGCAGCCGTGACCTCAATTTATCCAGAAGACCTCGCTGCGCGGCGTTCAGGGTTGTTGTAACAAAAAAAAAAATCTGAATAAGTGAAACGGGATTGCGGTAACATCCTGGAGGCTTCGGGAATTAAATACAGGAAAAAATTTCCTCGGTCATACCGAATCAATACTTTTGACAACACCGTTGCCTAATGTTTTCATACATTGTAATATCGGTTTAAACGGCTGGAAGCCAATAGACAGAATAGGACGACTACGTTTTTCGGGTTGGTATTTAACCGACAGAAAATTTTTCATTTTATGTTAATAAATTCGGCCACAACCGTATACAAATCCATTTTATTCCATACATGAACGAGACCAACTAATTCAGACACGTCAGAGAGAAAAAAATCTTGTTTGACGAGTTTTAGTGAAAAAAATATATTGAGGTAAATTTATGTGTACTACGTTTTGAGGAAACTAAGGACCTGAAGGCAAAATTTTTGTTAGCGTTCGAAACTTCGGCTTGTAACTCGAACATATATATCACATCGTTTAAATTTAAACATCAGAAACAATCTATTTTGTCTAATCAGGTACTGGTACATCCGAAAAATAACATACGTACGCAATCATACGTGACACACAAGGTCACATTGAGAAACATACGCTTTTCCTGTCCACCTAAGAATTGTTTGGAGGAGACAAAGTAGCGCTGCTACAAGATTCATCAAAGAGTTTTAATTGATCATTGGTGACACATGAGGATCTAGATAACCGTTTCCCAACATTTTTTACGATGCCCCACCTAAGTCTTTCTAATGACACCCTATATAACATATACGTATTTATTATATTAAAAATTGAATTATTTCCTAAAGAAACCTAATTTCAACGGGCGTAAAACAGTTCTGATATAATAATAATCCTGTGCATAAACATAGTAATAATTTTAATCTGGGATCGCTAAACTAATCGCCCATTCGATATTAAGTTCTTATTCATTTAACACGGGGAGTTGTCATTACTACTACAGTAGACAAACACTTGGAGCATGCGATAACAACACAGTACGTACTATTCATTCACTAGACATAGTAAACAGTACTCTCGGACTACATCGTAGTTTGTATTATTCCAGCCCTTCAAGCGTGGCTCTATGGAAAGCACCAAATTTACCAAATGCTTATTTAAAATTGAGATACAAACCATTTTTAAATTTGTGTAAGTTAATTCATAGGTGGCTTTTATTAAATTTTAGACGAGCACATTTTCACATTGGACCAAAGAAACCTACAAGGACTATTCTCTCGCAGGTGAACATTTCCAGAGAGCTCTGGGGGAAGGTTACCTTTCGAGATGCCTTCACCTTTCTCTCTGGTTGTTTGAACTAACGTTCCCACAATCCGCGGCACCTTGGCCTGTTTTTAGAGCTGTATGTTCCTTGGGCATACGGTAAGAGTTGTTTTTTCTGTTCCCATTGGCATAGTCGGCCAACTGCCTCATAAACTGGTCGAGGCACGGATAAGGCAATGCTGCGTCCCCACAGTAAACCTCTCCCGCCATCGGAAGGGCCAGGGACAAGTACCCAATGCCCGATCTACCTGATGCAGGTTTTCTAGGATTTGTCCTGCATCACTTTTATGTGAATGCTGGGTATGATCCTTAAACTGCAGTCCGGGGGCCCTAGTTAACCCTTGGCAACCTTCCTCTACCCTTCCGCATCCCCTCTTTCAAATCCCTTCATATGCTATTAAAGAGCAGTTGACACCATGTGGATTACTCTAATTTTGACTCTTAAAAAATCTAATTGCTCCCCTGCGAGGCGTGCGTCGCACGTCGGGAAACACTGGCCTAGATGTTTTATTTTTGTCATGCAATGCAAAGCGTATGTTTTCATTAGCTTTTATTTGGACTGCAGTCTCACGTGAGATGAAGGAACATATATAAATTTACGAGAATAGTTGTACTCTTGGAATACACCGCGAGCAGTTGTCTTTATGAGGTACCTGAAAGAAATGACTTTTTGTCCATTGGACATACATGTACTTGTAATTGGATCGTGGGCTGATGGTTGGAGCCAAGAATTGCGACGCTTGGCATCGCAGACAAGAGAACGACGTCCACAACGCAGAGCATAGAACATGACTGTAAAACACCGAGTGCATAGCTTTTGTATTCTAAATTTCAAAGGTCAATGAAACATGAAATAACGGTAAAATAATTTATGAATGCAGAAAAAATACTATAAATGGTAAAAAATACAATAAATAACGTTCTGGTAACAAGCGACCGCGTAGGAGAATGTATAAATATTATTTGGCCACCGACATATTATCGCTGCCAGAGGGAATTTTCGAGAGCAGTGTTTCCCAAAATGTATTTCACGGAACATTAAATGTTCCGTGTGGTGAGTGTGTTCCGTTGCGTTTAAATCAAAATATTTGTAATGCTAGGACTATAATAGCCAAGTATATAAAACAGACATATAGAAACAGAGCAAAATAGGATCTTATTCAGCGTTTCAATTTTTCCCATTACGGCAAACTATAAGAAAAGCTGCGGCGTTAAATAAATAAACTATTAATTTCATAGAATTTACATTTTACAAATGTATTAAGTAAAGAATTCTCAATCTATCAAATTGCGACATTTAGAGACGTTTCGTTAAAGCTTTGGTACTTTATCGCAGAACACTACTATGGCGGCCGACACGAGAACGATTATTTACAGCTTACGTTCGACGGTACTGAAACGTTGCTGGTGTTAGGAATTAATTTGTAATAATTGGAAGGAGCGAAAAGGAAAATGAAGGTGGAGTAATGTAAGCGGTGTTGAGGTCGCCGAGACATGTCACCTGAGCTGGCCCAACAGCGCGCATACGTGTGAATGGAAGCAACCGGTTTTAAAGGGCTGCGATAGTGCCACTTGCCATGGCACGAGGCGAAGCGGCAGGTTACACTATTCACGTCACACTTACTTACATCTACAGGCGCACAGAAGTTGCGGGGGGGGGGGGGGATTATACACAAGTTAATTGGGGTTCTCAAGAAGACAAATTTCTTCTAACAACATGAAGAAGTCGTAGAAATACAAACATCAAGTCTAACTTGCAAATAAGAAGCAAAACATAATAGCAAAAAACATACTCAGTATGGAATTTGGTGTAACCTGTCATCCTTGAATTTTTGGGGAGGAAAGGTAACTTCCACTTGATACAGTTACTACTGTGACTTTAACTACAGCTAATATTTTTCAAGTTCTAATTCGTAATTCATGGAGTTCATTCCCTTTACGAAAGGAGCCAGAAGTTTCCATACATGTGCATTACTGTTCGTTACTACAACGCAAGCCATGCATGTAATAGCGGTTCATCTTAGCTGCGAAGAAGTTCTAATATACTGAACGTGGGATGTGTTTCCATTCTTCCAACTTCGATGAAATAGTACTTCCCGATATAGAAAATGTCTGATTCTAAGATTTTCCACGGTCAATGGTCTAAAACGTCAAACAGCTGTGTTCATTTCTCTGACTCGTGGTTCGAGTTCAAAGCCTTGGTGTTAACAATCTCATTACACCCACAGATTTCACTGACAACACAACAAACACAGCTACAATCATTTTTCTATAAATCAACAAGGTCAAGCACAGATGCCCATCTCACTGTTACTCGGTTTTCTGTACAGGCGTATGGCGTTTTTGGTACCACTCTAAATCGTCGTCGTTCTGACGCTGAGTGTCTTCTGTATTTAAGAACAACAACGATATGGAAGTTGTGTGAAACACTCGTACTTACACTAGAATGTCTCACGATTGGTTCGAACGGTACGATTCATTGTTCTACGGTTATATCTACAAAACTGACGAATGCGTTCAGTTCTTCCCTAACGTTGCCACTTCACTAAACCACCGAAAAAAAGTGAACGTACACACAATCTTGCGTATATTGAACACACTCAATTAACAGCGTTCATTCGACCTGACAAAAAAATCACCTGTGTTCTTCCAACATACCCTCCTGTGCCACACACACACAAAACTCTTTGATTAGGATGTCCGAAGTCTTCGCCACTGTTATTTGTACATTCCGCAGTTCCACATTCCGGAATCAAAAATTTTCCAGTAATTCTGTCCATCAGTTGCCCTCAATATTTTAACTGGTCTGCGTCACTGTTGGTCCTGATCTCTGCATACACTGTGTTACAAATGTCTCATTTAGCCGCTCAACCACTCGGTTACATTTTGCCTTAACCGTTGGTTTGTATCTCCTAAAAATGTATTACTATTGAATTCGTTTGAATTAATTTAACTGATACGACTATTCAGATCATGTAAGGCGGATTGTGTTTCAATTGCTCTCCATTTCGGTGCCGTTGCTTCTGAACTTGTATATGGATACACAGAGGTTTTAACTTGATGAAAATTACGATAATTGTTGTGCCTCTAAAAAGGAAACCATAGGAACCATATAGGGGTTTCTTACTTCTGGGAAGATGGTGACGCAAGCGCCGCGAGGAGCTAATCGCCGGATACACGGCCCGATGCTTCTACAACTTCTATTACTTCGTGATCCCAGATATTAGGCATCATCACCTACACTAAAAAATATTGTTTACTCTGACCGAAGCGTTTTATGTAATGCGTGGCTTTATTTTAAACAAATTATAAACTTTGGTAGTCATTTTATTGACATTTGTTTCAGTTATGGAACGCAAAGCTCAATTTCAACAATTGTCGAAAAATCAAGAGAAAGCAGATATATTACATTGCGCGATTTAGAATCGCAATCCTCCCATTTACCATTTTCACTGTTTACAAGGGACTCGCTTCGATGACACTCGAAAGTCTGCGCTGTTTTCTTGATCCGCTTGGACGAAACATTACCCCTCTACGAAATAATATACTTAGCATTGAAGCAGAAAATGTTCACCATATTAAAATGCTAACGAAATGTATTTAATTGCATCGCTTTTCAGATTTTACAAAATAATCTCTTAAGTAAAGACATTGATATCAATCACATTTCGATCACTGTCGCTTCGTTACGGAATTTACATCCAATTTAAATTCAGGTTTTGTGTCGCAAACGATCCGGTTTAAAATCTTGTAAGGAAAGTCATGTTTCTCGGAAATTCGGCTAAATTGAGGACAATCCGGGAACAGCGCGAGATGAACAGTGAGTAAAAACTTAATCTTGAATGGAACATTCAGGAGTAGAACATCTGCGAGTCATTGCCCCGTGGCCACGAGATTGGCGCCAAAATCCAATGGAACGGATTTATACTAGTCCCCACTCTTTTACTTCCTGGTGAAATGTGTGTTTCGACGGTCCCTCTGATAGGTAGTAGCTGAGTGAACTGTAACTATATGTAAATAACCTCCAGTATAATTTTTACATGTGAGAGTTAGTGTCAGTAACTGAGTCAAAAATCTGGTATTGCAGGATTTCTTTCATCGGAAAACAAAATACCAGTAGTTACTTCATTGAAAGGTTTCTTCGATAGCTAGAGAGCTAAGAGTGGGTGTTTCGCAACGCGGAGGGCGTCTATTTTGGGCAGTGGTGCGTATTTTTGGAGGTGATGGCCGAGGGCGGCTCCAGAGCTAGCAACTTCCTAAACTACGAGGCACCCGATAATTGGAAAATCCACTTAGACTATCAAGTTATACAGAGTTCAATACGCACATAAAGTGGTATACGTTTTAGAAAATGTTTCCAAATTGTTTTCGTGAAGGCAACTGAGTTGTATTCACGGATACCAAAACTACCGTTGAATAGGATTTAGTAAAATCTATTCCATCGAATAACTACTGAGTAAGTAAAGATATTGCTAGCTACGCAGACGTGTAGACCCGTGCTACAAAATCCGTGACCGAGCATGTGTAAAACGACAACTACGTCTTTCTCGCTGTCAACTCTCTGATGAATCCGACTGCCTTTCGGTGTCATATACACCACTATTTATGCTGAGTCAACAGTTTTCACCTATTTTCAAACATTTTGACTTTAATGACGAAAATACGGCTTTCATGGTACCTGAATTTAAGCTTGATTGGAAGCGGGGAACCAGGAGAAGAAGTTACGTGTGTCGAGACACTGAGCCTCTGTGGCGAACCGCTGTGGACGGCGCAGAAAACAAGCTCTCGTCGGGGTTGGGAAGCGAACACTGAACCACATGTTTGTAAGAAATAAAATAAAGAGCGGTAGGTAAAACCGATGTTTAGAACGTGGCGGCTGTCCTAAATTCGCAGAGCACATGCGGACGGATCTGGTGTGTTGACGTTGGCACAGGAAACTGCCAGAAATATCGCATCGGGCTTTCGTCTTGCTTAATGCGCCGGGACAAGGAAATATTGCCTTTTCGCAAGCAGACGCCAAGTTCTACACTCTGGCGCGAAAATAGAGACCTTCAACCAACAACACAACAGTTATTAGTATTCGTCACGGTTTGCCAAGATGGGAGTTTCCTGAGGTATATTCGTCAAACTGAAGACTACTTAGATCAATCATTAATTCAATCCACCACCATTAAGAAAATAATCCGAAACGGCACAGGAAAGGAAACCGTAACGTTTGATGGATAAAAACTTCTCGATTTTCACACGGGTTTAATAGATTAAAACGCGGCGTTTCGTCGAATAAAAGCTCTGTCGTCAACTTCTAGGCGGGCTGTTGACTGAGCCCTGATTGGCTCTCGCAGCATAGCCCTAGTTAACCCTTGGCTACTTTCTCTATCCTTCCGCATCCCCCCTTTCAAATCCCTTTCCTATGCTATAAGAGGGGAGTTACCACTATGTGGATTACCCTGTACATAGCCTGTCTACACATAAAAAAAATTGAGACCCTCGGCCTGTTTTGAGAGGTGTATGTTCCGGGGTCTCAAACCTTGGGCATACGGTAAGAGTTGTCCGCTATTCCTATTGGAATAGTCGGCCGGCTGCCTCCTAAACTGACCATGGCACGGCGAGGGGAAAGCTGCGACCCCACAGCTAACCCCTCTCCCGCCGTCGGAAGGGCGTGGGACAAGTACCTAATGCCCGACCTACCTGATGCAGGTTTTCTACGGTTTCCCTGCATCACTTTTAGGCGAACTGCCGGGTAGGATCCTTAAACCCTAGCCCAGGGGCCCTATAAGAGGGGAGTTGCCACTATGTTGATTACCCTCTACATAGCCTGTCTACTCCTTAAAAAAATGGTCCCGCCACTTCGCCTAGAAGATGACGACAGAGCTTTTAGTCGTCGAAACGTCGCGTTTTAATCTATGAAACCCGTGTGAAAACCGAGAAATTTTTACCCATCAATTACACGGGGAAAGTCTTCAATCTTTGATCGTAATGTTTGAGGCAGATTACCATAAACTTTTCAATATTTTGAATCAAATATCAAAATGGAAGGCAAAATACAACAAGTATAAATGACTAAATCATTTTGAAAACTGTGTTCCGGGTAAAATGGACTTGCAAATTCTTTATCGTAAGACGCGGTTAAATTGCATTGCACTCGAGCGCATCAGCTGGTCATCACCCAACAATGTGCACATAGTAAAGATCTTGATAAAAAACATTTACGTGAAATTAATACCTACTGCGTGTTTCGAAGTCGTTATTTGGGGTACCTGAAAATCGCAGTTACAACTTAGAATGCAGTTTTGTCCCCCGTGCAATACGTCTTCAGGACGAGTGGTATTTATTGCACGTGAAACGACACATTGTACGCACAATAAATGAATTGGTAAAAAAATAACCCAAAGCACTCTCTGTGACAACTTATTACGAAAGGAAACTATGAAACAATTTTTTCACGTGTGCATTGAAAATTGAAAAAAAAATCTTCGTTACTCAAAAGTTTCGACACATTTTGCTCACAATTTTCCTCCGAGCCTTGAGCTAATCCCAGAGCAACGATAAGGTCCGTGTTTCTTGAGTGGAGCCAGCTTAGAAATAGACCCAGAGAAAATAAACCACTTGAGCTGTAGTTTGTTTGAACGAGACAGCTCACCATTCGTTGTGAAACAGATTTCTGGTCTCTGCGACCTTACTCTCGGCAAAGACCTTAACACGATAAAGGTAGTCTGAAATGATTTAATTAACTTCGTGGGAAGTTAAATATAATATTTGGATGGTAAGCGCATCCTTTCTGAATAAAGAACACGGTTCTTACTTCCAACAAGATGGGAGCTCTTGATGAAAATCTTGCTTCGCTTGGCACTGTTCCATTTCACCACAAAACTCATGTTAATTCATTTCAGTCAATACTACTAGTATCTAATTCTCACTAATTGAAATTTGGGCACAAATTAAAATAGATTCTAATAAGAAAATATTTGCTTCTGTTATTATTTCGTTCATTGTTTATAACATCACAAAATTCTTTGATAATGGAAAAGTAGGTAGTGAGTAGCGTTCTCCAAAATAGTCGCACATGACTTTGAATTAGAGGCTTAATTTCGATGTAATTCGAACCTATGATCTTGAATTTGTCGAAATTGGTTAAACTTCAGGCGCTGTGGCCAAGAAATGCACATGAAATGTAAAGAATCTAAGCAACCTACCAAGAATATAGAACACTAGGTTTACTATCAAGATCATCTGTGTTGTATAGCTATTCTTTAACTTGCTGTGTTAACGCATAAGAAAGACTATGAAACTGGATAACTAGTTTAATGTGTAACCATGTATTTTCGCGCATACTTACAAATTTGGTATTAACTGCAAATAACTTCAATTTCAACTAACCTGTAACGAAAGAAACAATAATTAATACAGACATGAAACAAACATTGAATCAGACATAACTTATTTTATTCTTGACTGCGTTCTAAACGACAGAGCCATATAATTTTAAGCGGATTTCTACGAAATGTAACTGGTTTTGTTGTGGATATCCAGCCTATACAAGGAATGGACTTAACTACTGGTTTTATGTTACAAGTTCTCCCATAGACTTGACGGGAATGGGATTTCTTTGAAATATTTTAAATATTCGACATGGACACGAATACGGTCTTTGTCATATGTTTGATTATGTAGTTCCCCCCCCCCCAAATTGTGTGTTAAATAAGATACCTTTGGTGTGCTGTTATTTTTATGGTGGCAGAATTAATTTGCTATTCAACTTTCTGAAAAATCTTTTTTTTATGTTTTGTAAATATTTTCTCAGTAGTCATGTGTTCCATGTTCGTAGATTCACGTAAAATAATGTGTGTTTTTGAAGGTTACTGATACAAACTGGCCTCGTGAAAATCTACTGGTAGGAAGGTGGGATATGCCACTGCATCGGTGTTATTACTTACAAATATATTTGACATAACTCTGTGAAATGCGGATACCCAGTTGGCAATGTTCCCAGAATAGTCGGCTACAGTGGACGTGAGCTAAACAAATCATTGGCTCAATAGACTGAGTCGGCCAACATTTTCCGATCACTAGCCACGCTAATTAACGTCTCGTGCCGGAAATACCTAAGCTCAATGACAAGTGCGTCACGCAGCTCCGTTGAGCCCGCTTCCGGCCATGGCGACGTGAAAGAACGTTCGCAATAGTTACGACTGCCATGTCGTCATCACTGAAACCGCAGCTACAGTCACTGCGGATTCAGCAAAAGACTGCACCACAAGGCGGAACATTCAGACTACGAGTATCACGGGGAGGAACTTCACAGAAACAGTTCTTGATGACATGGTTATTTGCGCAACAAGAGAGAGTGGTTAGGCTTTTCATACCCGCGTAAGTGAAACGACAGTTTTTGAGGACAGTGCCAGAAACCAGTTTTGTCCCGATTACCCTTTGCGGGAAACCAGATGCTTACAAAATATACAGTAGGCAGAGCATCCGGCTTCTGGTGGCTACAGCATTTGCAGCCTCGATGAAGGAGATAGTCGACAGGGAAGTGGATCTCATCTTGCGACCAAACCACAAGTTCGCCAGTTTATAGAGTAATAATTCTGTCGGAAAAAGTATAGAAAGCCGGATAATATAAACAAGAAACAGCGCCATCATTAAGTTGATAGAGAAAATAGGTTATATGGGCGTTCGGGTATCACATGATATTATTGGACTAACATTATTTTTTACATTGACTCAAAGCATATTTTCATTTATATATATATAGTGAACGTGCAGGTATCTTCACATAAGAGAGGTATACTAGGATGCATAGCTGTACCGACAGAGGAATACAATTCACTACAATTAAACACAAAAACAACAAAAACCTGTATAATTCAATGTAAAAAGTTTAGAGAATGGCAAAGAGAAAGAAACCTAGAGTAGTAGTTACAGAAATAATATGAGTTCGTATAAGTTTATGACGTTGAAAAACTAAACCAATTGGGTCCCTTCAGGAAGCATCATGCACGAAACAATGGAGATTCCTTTTATTAAAAAATATATAGATATTTTTAAAGAAAAAACAAACTATCGGTGCTAAGGAGCAATTTATAATGAGAGGTTGATGAAGATATGCAGAATATTTATTGAGTAACAACATCGGCAAGCATTTGTTGGAGGGTTGGTGTATGCCATGCACTTAGTTGTTAAGCTCAGGAACACAGATAAAAGCACAAAGCAAGTGAATTCTTAGATTATCTTCAACTAAGAGTAAGACTATGATCCAGTGGTAAACATGCTCTGAAAACAAAAATTGGACATGGACAATGAAAAGTCTGACATAACCCTGTATTATTTCATCAATTTAACAGGTGTATTAAAATTGAAGAATAATAATATACGGTTTCATTGCTTATATTGTTTTACAAATAAATAGAAAAAATGCAGTTTACAAGGTGAAATAGACTTTAAAATTGGTTTCACGGATTGAAAGGTAGTTATACATTACAATTCTAAATGATTAATAAAATGCCTTGAGTTTTTGAAAAATAATCACAATCAAGATTTAGGACAATATCATATTTTTAAAGGTAAAGAAGGTAAGACATATTAAAGTTATGCGGATTCCGAAAAATTGACACTTACCGAAATACCACTGGACTCGGAAAAAATAGCGATTTTCAAAGTATACACGTTATTTCTCAAAGGAATCGAGACAGAGTACAGAGGATTCAGAATTACTTTTACGTAAGATATTAATAAAATATTAAAATAGAATAAAAAATAATGTATATGTGTGTATTTACCATAATCTTTATACAAATTTAAACGCATGGGCAGATTGTAACGAAACTTGGTACTCATATTCTTAAAAATACGAGAAACGGTACTGTAGGGGTGAGAAACCCCTCGAATAAATGTGTAACGTATTAAAAAAACATGATAATTACTGTTAAATTACTGCGCTCCAAGAGACCATGACGTCACGCGAGAGACGTTACTACGCGACGAACAAAGGAAATAGTTCCTTTTCCGTAATGAAAAAAAGCATACAATAAATATGATTTAATCCATAATACTACATCTAATGATGATAAAAAACAATACGAAATACTTTACGATCCTTGCGGAAAGTGTAAGGTAATTTACGTGATTCCAATATGGCGACCATTTGTTTACATTGTGAATTTGACTAACAATTTCATCAATTTAATCTTTCGTTATGTCTGAAGACTGAGATACAATTATATCCTGCAATGCTCAAGGAGTATTTTATTCGTACAGAAATTCGAAGGTATGTTTTTTGGCATTGAAGCAATAAAATTCAATATAGTTTATAGCCATTTAATTAAAGCACTATCGGTCAAAAGTATGTTCGGAACTAGGTAGATTGAGTTTTCGGTTAAATCAATTCTTGACTAAAGATTAATATAGAATTAAATACTTTTTCGGATGTATATAAATAGGTACGTAGGCATCGTCGGTTACCCAACTAGTATTAATATAAAGACTGTATTATATCCTCTGAATTGTGAGACTAACGAGTTACAACTACATATACTGTGAGAATCAGTATTATGTATTCCAGGAATGTGGAGAGGTGGTCGACTGATTTGAACTTCTTATATACTTATGAAAATATTTTATATCTTTATAAATAAGAATTCTACTGCTTTATGATGATCTAAGCTTACCGAATACAATACAAAACTATTTTCGGGCATTTAAAGATTCCTTGCACCCACGTCCAGCGTTCGCACACGCATGTGGATGATTATAACTTCCGATTATTTTGTATTGTGGCATAAAGGGACTTGAATTTTCTATATTATTGGTAAAGTGAAACCCTAGTCTAGGCAGGTTTACAAACATCGCGTCGCAAATGGGCCGCAGATAAACGCAACGCGTGCTGCATGATAACCATGCGATAACAAACGCTCAAACTTACTGTAAAAGCAAATCTTCCTCAAATACTTTTCACTTTCGTTTGGTAGTTATGCATGTACTTGTTTCGCTACTTTAATGTCCCAAATATCCAAATCTTATTAAGATTCTACATCATTTTATAAAGGATAAGGAAACAATCATAAACAGTAAGTTAATATTTATACAATACACTTCATCGACCAACTAAAGCAGTTTTACAGCTGAAGTGTCAAATTTTGACAAATCTTGGCTCACAACCTGAGGGAAATCTGTTTCCTGCATTTGATATTTTCATGGCAGATATAGGTTTGCAAAGACCAATTTTAGGATAACCTATTTGCTGGTCTACAAAAATATTACAAATGTTTTGCTTTGTAGAAATTACATGCACAGATGTTATAACACCAAATACATGCAACTAGTAAATTTAACAAAATTACTGATGAACGGTAATTTCAGGCACATTCGTGTGCTGAGGTCAGAACGTTACAATGTTGATTGCAAATTAGACGTCCACTTTATGTCATCTTTATCTGACTTACAATGTTGACGAACCTTTAGCACAATGTCAACAGATTTGGCTACACTTATAATCAAAACTACAGTTTTAATTTGGAACGGTCAAATAAAGTACAGAATTTTTCGTAAACGTTATTTTATAAATTGAGTTGTAACATTCCTAATCTTACAAAGCGTTATTCAGTTTACGAATGGGTCCTGATTAAATATTAAAGCCAATAGTATGGCACATTATTGCGTAAACAGTGCCTCATAACACACTGAATATGAGTTATGGTCATATTTTAACGAAAATGACAAAAATTAATTTTTATGATTAACGAGTTCCCAAGCAATATTCTATTATGCTGCACGAATACAAGTAGTATATGTAGTTCATGAATGGTATCGACGACTATTTGTAGTTACAAGTGACCCTAAATTTAATGTATTAGAGTCTATGATAAAAATATGAAACCGACGAGGCGTGACCGCTGTAAGTTATAGGACTGATTCCCATATCATTCAGGAAACGCAGAGGTGGTGTCCAAAAACCATGGCAGGATCGCCACAAATGGCCAAGAATAACCGAGGGTTATAGTATAGTAACAGCTGGCGCAATGCAATTGTCGATAAAAACGAGAAAGTTGCGGTAGATTATATCTGTAAATTACAATTCAAAGAGCCAAATCGACATCAAGAATTTCTCCAAGGACGTTGCTGCTGCCCTCTATTCGGAACACCTGACTAACATTCCTCTACACAAGTTATGTAACATCCTCATTCACAGAATTCGTGCAATAAAAAGTATTTTATAAATAATGAGTAAGAAAGAACAAGAGAAATCAGTAAACAATATTCAAGGGAGACGAGCGAAAGAATTGGCTTCAGCACGTATCACAGTTGATCTAAATTAAGGTTGTGATCCTACATGAATTATGTTCATTAATATAATCAAGTTTTTATTTTAAAAAAAGTAATATTACGAAGTCATTGACATATAAGGGAAATCTGCAGAACTATTAAAAGGTTAGTCAGCATTGATCCTCGGCTAGGAAATTCATCCTGGCAGGTTTATCTGCAGTGGCCTGATTTCTGTGCTAAGGTACGTGGGAGCAGGCTGTATTTCTTATCATAATACGGTCATTTCGGCTGGGAAGGAAACCCGTGGTGTGCTGGAGCGAGTACAAGGAAAGTCACTTCTCCCGCACGCACCGCCTCACCGCGCCGTCCAAACATCCGCTGGAAACTGCTGACACCTGTTGCTCGAGGAAGTGCAGCCATTTAAGAATGCAGTAAAAGGGTGCCCGACTCCACACTTACACCGAAAGAAAGTAGAAAACTCAGATACACAACAGCAGAACTCAAGTAACTATTATGCACAGAAGCTTTCCTTGATGTGCACAAAAACCATTAGCTCAAACTAAATTAACAATACTGTATAGGAATTAAAAATGTGAGCCAGTAAAATAGAGTTTAAATAATTAATTAATCTCTGACCATAGATTGTCGGTGATCTCTGACTAATTCCAAAACTCAGCACAAAGAAAAAACCAGAAATACATTATTCTCTCAGACATGAGATATCTGGATAAACACGCATATATTAAATACGCAGAGAAAATAAGACTTGAGACATTATATTAACACAAAACTTTTCCACGTCTTGTAACTTCACAGTAATGTAAAGGATGGAGCATTAGGATCATTTTAAGTCCCGTCCAGAGAAATCTCGGCGAACATTCATGGCGAGGATCACGGATCACAAACTCGTCAATTAACTTAACAGACGGCTGTTTAATGGAATTAAAATGCCAATCGTAGATCACGCACAATTACTGAATGTAAAACCCATATTAGATGAAGTTCTAGTGTGTCACTGAACACTTCCTTGAAAGGTTTATTCAAGCATGTACTTTGTATATTATTCTAGCAATATCTAGAATACGTAGGATAAAGTGCGTCTCGTTTTTCCAATCTACGCAGATGGTACTAACACTACAGCAATGTCGTTCTGTTGTGTGTGGAATAAACCAAATGATATAGTCTAGATTTAAATCTAACGATTCGAACGATAGAAAAGCAACACACAAAGAAAATACCTTTGAAAACGTCTGAAAGGTTCAAATTCTAAGTAGAAATAGAAACCTGTGTAAAGCTACTTGTTTACTTACTAAAAATTCCAACTTGTTATTTACTGATGCGGACTGCATAGTCTGGACTACATCCATAAACTATCTTTATACCTCAAAGATCGGAGATTTTCCCGGCGTATATTCTGGATGAACAGTTCTTACGTTTCCAGCCGGGTTGAAGTAAGCTTAAGCCACGACGTTTCGATGGCGTACTCTGCCATCTTTCTTAACTGAAGTGCCGTCCTGCAGTTTGCGCGAAAGAAAGATGGCAAAGTACGCCATAAGAACGTCGTGACTTAACTTACTTTAACCAGGTTTGAAACGCCAAGAACTGTTAATCCTATGTTCATATCGTTCAGTACGGTTATTTACTTCTAAGCGTACTGCAAATTACACCTCTAACTTACATGGTTAATACTGAATGAGGCCTATTTTACAATAGCAAAACATAGCTAGTAGGTTTTATGGGCATTGCGACGATGCCCGTGAGTGATTGACGTGTGAATTAATAGACCAGCTATTGGCGCGGTATCATATCGCATCGAACAAGATTGGCTATGAAAATATCTTTCAGACGATTGGTAGCCGGGCACACTATAGAGGAGGAAAGTTTAATCTCATTGGCCACCACTCATATCCAATAACATCACAAAAATGGCTGCAAAATACAGCAGTCATCTAAAGTCACATACTTTTTTTTTTACTACTTCTCCTCGAATTATTCATGCTTTAGCTTTATTTGGTCTCGAGGATATTGACAAATAACATGCTGTGGAGGTGCGTAACTGCGGCCCAGACTGACAGTTTACAGGATTATAATTCCTAGCATACTTAATAGACATTAATAAGCAAAAAAAGGTTTCAACAATAATACGATGTGACCAGTCTAATAGAGTTTCGGTAATATTTTGATTTGAAGTCAATTGAATTTCAGGCTTAATGGAAGACAGACAGTTCTGTTTAAGATTTTTGGGTGCTCTTTTTCTCCTGGTCGTTATGACCACAAGCGAGGAAGAAAGCATAACAACGGGGGCAGTAAATTAAGGCCTTGTTACCCGTGAGAGGAGATAAAAGTTTTCACGCTTTCCTTGAATGGTGCACCTCTTACATAACGCTGCTACACGCTTTTACGAAAGCTTCGAGAAAGACGAAAAAAAAGGATTTAAAGTTTACTTTTCATTCTTGAAAACAAGAGAGAAAATCCATTCTTCTTCCAACTGTCAGTATCTGTTACTCGATACTACATTAAAATTGAAATATATCACGCCTGTGTTAAACGTGTACTAATTAGATACATAGATAGCCAAATAACAGACAAAATTAAGTGATAATACAACATTTCCGCAATTATTGTCGATTTTGTGAGGCGATTAAAAACGCAAGAGCCCTGAGAACGACAAAAACCAGATGACAAACTCATTAATTCTAAAAATAAGAATACTGTAATAAGCCAAATGGAGTGAGTCAACTTACCCTGCATCAAAAAATTTTCTGATTCCATGATCACTATCATCTTTATACTAGCTATCTGAATTTCACGCTATAATTTCCTACCCAAGTTGCTATTAGTAATTATCAATACTTCCTACTGTGCTTTTTTCCACCTGATATTATTTATTAGATAATACTGACCGTCTCATGATTGTGGAATACTCGAAGACAAAAATTTTAACAGTTTAGCAATATTAAAGACTCGACGAAGAAATTATTATGGCCCGAAACGGAACCATCATGTTTTAAGGATGATAAAATATTGGAATATTCGCAAATTAATTTATATAATATATATAGTTTATGTTTCATTTCCTTTTTTAAGTAAAAAGTAACAGGATATATTTACTATTACAGACCACGTAGTGGCTATTCATGTTAATGCAGAATTTTCAGTTCCTAAGACCACCTAAAAATTCATAAGAGTTCTATTACAATGTTCTTAAGCAACGATAGACTCCTATTCCAGCTCCTCTCGTCCTAACACGACAGGACACAATTTCAAATCTTCACTCTCAGAATAACTCTTAGTAACTTGCGTATCATTATTTTAATCTATTCAGTAATACAAAAGGAAATAATTCGACAAGCAGCTGTGAGGTAATAACCGTCCTAACTAAATCCAATATAAATCTAAAGGACGAAAATGTACGGTGGAAAATTCGTGCCCTCACTATTTCCGCACTAATCGGTGTATCGTTTTCTTCCAGCAGACACTAGACTTATGTGGCATCGAGGTGAATCCATCAGCGTAATTATATAATTAATCACAAAGCTAGTAAGATCATATCGTTAGACTTTAGGAGTTTTTGCGGAACGGGAGTGACATCAGTCCATAAAACTAGCGGCCGCTCCCAGCTTTGCACAACGCGTCGCTTTGCCTTGGAACCGCTCCAGGAGAACGCTCCACTCCACACGAGATCGGATTTCGCCCACCCTTACACTCTTCACCACCAACAATTTTAAACTATATAGTGACAAAAGATAGACTATTTGGTCCAAAATAGGAAGTGGTAGAATCTGTCTTAATATTTCGGACGCCGCATCGTGAAAACAATATTTTGTCTACGAGGTGATTCGCCTAACATCTGCCCGCTTGCGTGGTTCAAAAGTCTTTATGAAAAAATGTTTCATTTTAAAAGTCAAAACTTCATTTAATTTTTTGGTCACGTTCACTATTTAGTGTTACATGTTTCACTTCCCGGTCGGGTAAAAAAAATGCAATAATAGCGTTTATCAGGCGTAATTGACTTTGCGAAAAAATTGGTTACGATTGCAATAGTAAACTGCTTGAATAAATAGATTTGTCAGGGTATGTAGCTCTTGGCTAGGTTCTCCCAAGCTAATTGTTTTTTTGATAGGCTAACATCGATTGGGACGATATAACTAGTCGTTTAAGTATCTCACGTGCCCTTATTTGGGAGGAGGAGGGGAGTGCGTGTTATAGACATTTGGGAGACACCGAACGACCAGTGTATAATAAATGTGGCCAGCAAACGACGTGACGCCGTTGTAGGCGGCGGTATCCCTAATGAGGATTCCCAGATTCCACTAATTATTACGGTAATGGCACGTAAAAACTAAACACGACGGCAGGACCGTTGGAAAAGTTTTTCACTGCCTTAAGTAGTAATCATTCCTCACACAATTGCTCTAATCAAAAATGTTTCAATTGTGCACAAACTTTGCAGTGCTGTACGCACGTAAACTTTAATGCTCACTCAACAACGGAGGAAAATTTTACTCTTGCCGTTTGTAAAGCTGGCAGTCATTCTGTCGGTGAAAACCGGCTACACCTCATGAAGGTCAGGTTAGTTCACACCCATCTCCTCTCTTACGGACCGTTCATGAAACACTCAAAATGGAGGCGAACTCTGAAGGAAAACTACATTGCCGAACAATTTATCAGTACCGAGCTTAAGAGAACATATCTTCAGACTGTACTGTAATACAGATAGGTCAATTTAAACTACCAAACCGGAGCACAAGAAGCGAACACTCCATTTACTAAACCGCGATACGACAACTGGGCCTACTAAATGTAAATTGGTTCCTTGTGGTATGACAAATACAGGCTGCTCCCGTAACTATAGGGCTTTTTAATGTTTCAGTTTGGGATAATGAAGGCCGTGCAAGGAGCCTTCCTTTATAAGGCATCGCAGCGGCCGAACTGCAATTTATGGCGGTGGTCGGGAACTGGTTTCCGGCCTAATTGCATCCAAAGGCCATCAAACTGTTTGGTCCTCCACTTGCCAATTAAATCCCGCCCTGACTCACTTCATACACGATATTTTATCACTGATCCCTTAATCTTCGTAACCTCTTAATACTTAACATTTACACGAGTTCACCATTACTTTTACGTATACAAAAATAGCCAATTTAATTCTCGAAACGTTGGATGAAGATTCTGAGAGATTCGCTACGCCGTTCACTATGCTCACACGGCAAGTTGGAAAGTTATTATACGCATTCAAATAAAATTGTGATTTAGTGACGATAATCAGCGTCGGATGATCAACCTTAACGAGTTTGAATGACTGTGTCGGTGCCTTTATTACGTCAGTATAACACGCAGTTTTATCGCAAGGAAAGAACGTAGCCGTGTCCTTCACGGGATCAAACAAGGCCGGGGCCCGACTCTCGAAATTTACGTGCTTCAGTTCAGCGTGTTGCTTTTCCGTAAATACCAGAGTTGAAACAAATTTAAGAGGAAGCAATCCAATACAAAACCTTCCTCCTGTAATGCGAGGAAGAGTGTGTATTGCAATTGTGGTGTTTACATTTCGTCACAGCACCATAACAACAGAACGCATATGTCGATCATTCAAGGAAAAACCAGAACACGTGCGCTACTGAGTACATTTGATCTACATTTAATATAATGTAGAACACACATTCAGGACTGGGGATTGATCTGAGATGTTGAATATAATCACAACACCTTAAGGATTTCCTTATCCCGCGTTAAGACACGCCAGACTGAATATAACAGAAAAACAACTAATTATGACCTCTTTTGTCCATGATTGGGTCTACATATCTAAAAGCAGCATTGCTAAACTATTTGAACCTTAGCGTTCTATAAAGCTGAGGTGAAACGTTTACACGGTACGCAAAAATGATCATTGATGATACATTAGCGAGTTACCGGTCTGAAATCAGCAGCTAGTTTCATAACGATCGAATGAAATTCCATTGCATAATGAAAAAAGAAGTAGGATCGTGGAAAGTGATACACGCCGAGAACTTGTGTAACAGGATGTTAAAGGAGGCTTTATGGTACTTATCAACGTAACAGAATTACCGCAGTATTTACAGCTCGACGTACGCTCCATGGGTATAGGTCAGCCACGACATTTGGAATACGAGCAAACTTTGTATTCGTTGAGAACAAGAACGACTTCAGTTGTCAGCGAGGTTATCGCTTGGTGAGATAGCCTGTCACCCGCGCAGGCAACAGCTGATCCAATCCGGAACGCCCACTTCGCAACCAAACAGGCTTCAATTTATTTACCAATGAATTCACAATTACATGCGATTCCATAATTCTCACCCACAGAATCGGTCGAGTATCTTAACAAATTCTTAGAGGCCTCATATTTAAAAACAAAAACCTGGAAGGTGGAAATACTGGACGATACGTCGGGTTTCTTTCAGTTTCTTAGTACCAAATTGCTCACAATTAGTATGCACGATTCACAGTGCAATAGTCAACATGTTATCAATTTAGCACAATGAATAACCTCCATTCATTGCCATGAGAAACATAGTATGAAACAGCTGTTCAGCGGTAATCATCTTGACAGGATCCAAAACGATAACACAGAAATTTGACAGCTGTTGTAAATACTAAGCGAGGAATCATATATAAATAAATATACGTAAAGAAAAGAAAAAGTCAAAGCGTTATGGCTACTTGAACAGTTTGCGAAGACAGTAATTTCGTGGCTACAGACATAATGTTTTTACGTTTGCTAGTAACTTGATCCGAACCTTGAGCGTGTGCGAGCTGAACCTGTCTCGTTCAGAGTGGTGGGAGGATGAGGAGAGGAGGGGAAGACAAGAACACAAGATGGCGGAGGAAGGAATGCAGACCCCTGGTGAGGGGTGGGAGGAGGATACAGCCAAGCCCAGCATCTTTTCCTTCACAATCTGCGCTTTCTCAGCAACTCTTTTCCCATTCAAGTCAGGAAAGGCCGGCCCAAAATGTGACGTAAGGCAACGTGAGATCGAAAACAATGAGCGGGAGGAGATTTAAAATCGAACGCCAATCAAAAGAAAAAATATTCACTTCAAGGTGAATGTTACCGACTAAGAGTGGTGCGTTATTGCAAGTCGACGAACGCATCCCGGATCCCGAACGTGCTGTGATAAGGAACGTGGAGCGAGGCATGCTGGTCCCGTGCGCGCTAAGTGCCGACGACCGTCCGACTACGATTAATCGCGTCCGTCGCTAATGCAGGACCAATTAAAGAGCTGAATAGAAACCCGCAAAACATGATCCTGTCGGGAATGACACAACCACCCGATTTCGACGTCACAAAATGTAAAGACTTGTTCTACACCTGTCACTTCTTTGACTAAAAATGCTGCTGGTAATCGCGCAACAACCATAAACGGGCGCGTAAATATTTTAGGAAAGACTAAACTTCGTATTAGGTACTGCGTTTGTAAATAATTTTGTTTTTCTTACCTTCGTCGAGAAGCCTTTCGACGTGAATGAAGACATTCGGGAAGGCCGCCAATTGTTTCTTGTCCTTGAGCAACTGCGCTAAGTAGTCTGCTATACTCTGCGTCGTAGGGTTAGTATCACTCATGTTTGTTTCACTGTGGTTTTCGACGTAAATACCTGAGCTCGCGAACTACTTATGTTGACACACCGAGACGCCGAACACCACTGAGTCGTCGGCGCGGCGCGACTGCCGGAGCCTGGCGTGCGCAGGCGCAAGCGGCAGACCGGTCGACTTGGGCCGCGGGAGGGGGGCGAGGGGGTGTGGGTAGAATTCCGTGCCGCGCAAGGATGCCATATAGGGACACGGGCTCATTTTTCCCTCATTCTTCTGCGGACGCTCCGCCGCCGATTGACGATGTCAGGGTCGTTAGTCGTTCTGAAGTTCGGTAACGATCCTCAACTACCGCGGAACAGCGGAAATCGGGGTTTACCTTGAGGCGCTACCTTACCGAAAGCCGCCCACGTCGGCCGCCATCTGGGTTTCTTTCTCAGGACACCTCCCATATGACGTCATGGCTGCGCCTCTAGGGTCGAGCCTAAAAGGACATCTTTGCAAGCTTCCCACATGGGACGCGTTCTTATGCATCCTTTGCAGTTCTTCCACAGAAAGGCTATAACGATCCAAAAAATCAGGGGTATCACTAATTGAGAAATGGTTAATACTCCCGGTTTAAAAATTCCGGCATCTTTTAAATCTCTTTTAGATTGAAGAATAATGGTAATGCTGAAGAATCACTCAGCAGAGATTTTGTCGGACAATAGCTGTATGTAAATAAACAATTCGTCGACGTATTTCTATGATAATCCCACCAGGAGAGGCTCAATTTAAAATTCATGTAACATAGTACTTTGCAAATTCCAAACCTTTCCAGATGAGTATGAAAGAAAATTATTTATGTTCCGTTAGCATTTTTAACAGGTAAAGGTACGCTTTCATCTATGAAAGAATCAGAATGAGCAACAAGAAAGATAGAACGAAACGTATCGACAGTGGTGTCATTTGAAATCATAAAATTGGGAGAAAGACTTTCACGAGTGATGTTCTGCAATATTCAGAATATCCTAAAGAAGTTTCAGATGATTGACTCCGGTTGATACTTTTATCCGTAGAGAGGAAGAGCATCTTTCCATTCCTAATATTGGATTCAATCTTCCTCCTTATCTATGATAATATACATCTTACATATAAATTAAAGTCAAATATCGCATGACTTCATATTTGCATTTGTATTTTATGAAGGCCATAGGCTTATATACTTGTTAGCGCTCCGATTCTCCTATAGTCTTAACTCAGGTTTTCCCGTTAAAGATAATCTTTCATGTCCGTGCTAGAATTCGAAACCGAGCTCTCTGTGATACGAGGTAACGACGTTACCCACTACACCACACAAGACTGATCAAAAAATTTAAGTTGGGTTCTTTTTCCTATGAATTAATGAACATCTTCAAAATATAAGAAACTATGATTTGCTTCACATCTTGGTTTACAGCCTCGATGAATCTCTCTGTGCTTTAAATAACTGTCTTATTTATTACTGAAGACGATGTAGATAATTATTATGCACCCCAGGTAATTTAATGTTAATGTCGTTTAAATAGCATTTTTAGTTAAACGGGATGTAACAGAAATAAGTGCACAAACTTAAAGGTGGTATAAAGGGGGTCCATACAAATATTTTTCCCTGTTGGCATTTTGTCAGAGACGCTTCGTTCCTCCGCGAAATCGAATTCGAAAAGCGCGCTTCCTGCCACCACTGCCATCTGCGGTCGTCAGTCACGTTGCCTCAGGTCGAAAATGTTGTTGATCATTGACACGAAGAAAACGAAGCAAGGAGAAGATACTCTTATCGTTATTCAGATAGTCCATTGCAGAACGTAAGAACGTTAGCTGCAGTTTCGTCGGGTCAGCGAAACTGGCCGTGTTTAGCTCGTACGTGAGGAATAGGTCAGGTGGAACGTCAGCACACAACGGTGATACTTTGTGTATTTTCAGGAATAAGATAGTTAACCAATTAAGACAAAAAAGTGATAATATAAATACCACACAACATTTCTGGGATCCTTGTGCCCTTCATCATCTGAAGAATTGTGTCGCTCTCGACTCTTCTTCTCACCCGTCGAAAGGCAAAAGGATCCCAGAAACGTTATTATCACTTTTTGTCTGAAGTAGCTAACTTTTTATCCATTATTTTCAATCACACGTAAATTTTTACACTTTGTGTTTTTTAATTTCTATAGTACATTCGTGTATTTGTCTAATGGCAGCGTTGAGGCTCGCCGAGAAGAGACACCGAAACAAATTTTATGATGGTTGAAGCTACCCGACTTTTGGAATGGCTGATGGATGGGCAATGTTGTGAAAAGGCTTCTATAGAAAGCTTTTCGAATTCTATTTCTCAGTTTTCTTTTTTCAAACTGCGCAGAAACAAAGCGTCTCTTACAAAATACCAAAAGAGAAAAATGTTTTTATTGACGCCTTTATCTCCTCTTTAAGTTTGTGGACTACTCCTTTTACACGCTGTATGATTTAATTAATTATTAAACTTTGAAGATACCGAAGCTTATGTTCGAGGATTAAATATTTTAATGTATAAAATTTAATAATTTTATGGCCGTATTTGAAAGGACAAATATTTAGATACGTGGGAGTAATGTGATATAAATGGGATTAACAGTTAACGTCTGTTCAGGGCAAGCTGAGCCGTGAGTTCTATTGTCGGCTACGATATTTTGATTCTCCGAGAAGAGACAGCGAAACAAATTTTATGAGGGTTGAAGTTACCCGACTATCGGAATGGATGTTGGATGGACAAGGTCGTGAAAAGGCTTCCAAAGGGAGCTTTGACAGATAATCATCAGCCAGGGGTTTATCGGGAAAGACAGGTCGTGAAGAGTATGAGTAAAGAACATTTTGTTTTGTTGTACCGAGTCAGTTACTCATGGAAGTTCAGGGTTTAACAAATTTGAGCTAGCACAAACTGGCTTTACAACGTTAAATATGTTTCTTTGGGCATCCGATCATTGCGCGGATGAACTTAGCCGCTTTATTCTGAGCAGCTAATCCACCTAAAGTCCGAAAATTCGAGGTTTCTGCAAGATGGATCCAGTCACAACTTGCCGCTCAAAGAACTGAACCCAGAATCGTGAGATGAAGGCTCTTAAGTTGCAAGAATTTCTATTTCTCGCTTAGCCAAGAACAGTACTGTACATGAGATTATCTGCAATCATGACAATAACACATACCCTACTCGATTCTAAGCCCTCCTGAGGATCCTTAGCTTTAAAAAGATTATGAAATATATTTTTTAAAATTTTCTTGTGATGCAGCAAATCTCATCTGATTCTAAACCTGTTGTAAAATTTAAACTGATTTTTTAAAAATTTATTAAAAATACGCAAGTTTTTATGTTTCCAGGTTAAATCCATTCATCTTGCTAAAAGACAAATAATATAACCATTATTGTATTTTGAAAGCAATCAATTCAAAAAATTTAGATCGTTCGTGTTTGTCAGTAGAATTTATTACTGGTTGTGGCGAAAATAAATTCGAGCAAGTATTAGTAATTATTATTCTGAAAATTTTAACCATGATAATTTTTGTGCAAAATACGTTTCATATAAATGTCGCACTTTTTCAATGATTCTTATCTAATTTGAAGAAAATTCAGTTCGTTTATTTTTGTTAGTAAAACTAAAAACTTTACAACGGTTCTGAATTTATATTATTTTACATTGTATTATATAACTTAGCCCACGTATTATTTTTTCTGTGTAATTTTGCGTATGTTGACATCTTTAATAAATGAGACACAAGTACTTTGAAAAAAAAAGACTAGACTCTTACATATAATTAATTATTATCAAATATGTCAGTCCATGTTTCAGGTTGCAGTCTCCCTTACTTGGATGTTCCCTGTACTTCTATATTGCCGAGTCTTCAGTGTACATTATGGCTGGAATATTTAATAATATAATAAATAATTAAATATGTTAAGAAAATACAAATATTAATAAAAACGCAATGTACTGTCATGTGCCAAAGACAATGTTCTCGTAATTCATATTTGTTACGGAATGTGTTCCGTAATGAAGTAACTAATAATCGTTTGGTTTACGGTTCTTGCAAAATTTTCCAAGGCAAATGCGAAGATATTTATGGAAATGAACTCACAGATAAAATCTGAACATCGGCCACATCTTATTATTATTTTTCATACCTAATTTAAATACGATTAGAGGTCCAATATGTTAACACAACACAATGGCGAATATTTATAAAATTAAAAAGTATGATATAAATTTAAATAAATTTTTCTTTCATAATCAAGGACGTCATACAGACTGCAGAGTCACGTAACATATCGACTTATCGCTTCAGCAGTTTTATGTGCCTATGAATTACCGTTTATGCGCCAAGTACTTCTTTATCTCAGGCATAATATGTGTTTGAAGAAGTCTTTCCACAAGATAAGAGGAAATCAGCGATCTGCTAACTTAGCTTTCCATTTATTATTCCCGATATACACACGATTGTGTGATTGTATAATATATCTCACGAAAATCAGAAACTAGAACCGTTTTAAATTTAATTTTAAAAAAACTTGATTCTCAAATTTGTTTCCTTAATGATTTTACATTATGTTTTTAAAGTACATGAGGGTAATCCACGTGGTGGCAACTCCCCTTTAATAGCATTGAAAGGGGGGATGCGGAAGGGTAGAGGAAGGTAGCCAAGGATTAACTAGGGCCCCAGATCCAGTTTAAGGTTCCTACACGGCATTCACTTAAAAGTGATGCAGGGACAACCCTAGAAAAACCTGCATCAGGTAGGTCGGGCATTGGGTAATTGTCCCACGCCCTTCCGATATCGGGAGAGGAGTTTGCTGTGGGGACGCAGCATTCCCTTCTCCGTGCCTCGACCAGTTTAGGAGGCAGCTGGCCAACTATTCCAATGGGAATAGCGGACAACTCTTACCGTATGCTCAAGGTCTGTGACCCCGGAACATACACCTCTCAGAACAGGCTGAGGTGCCTCGGCTTGTGGGAACCTTAGTTCAAAAACGGAGAGGAAAAGGCATCCCCAAAGGTAGCCCCTTCGTATCTCTCCTATAAGATTCTGCCTGCAAGAGAACATCCCTCGCAGGTATTGCCTGCGAGAGAATAGTCCTTTTCCGTATCTCGAAGATAAATTAATTTCATTTTAAGAGTCACTAAAAAAAATCTAACTGCGAGGTTCTCTCGCAAGTGAACCTTTCTGGAGAGACGGACAGTATTACCTTTGGGGATGCCTTTTCCTCTCTCCGTTTTTGAACTAAGGTTCCCACTAGTCGATTTGAGAGGTGTATGTTTCGGGGTCACATACCTAGGGCATACGGTAAGAGTTGCTCTCTGTTCCCATTGGAACAGTCGGTCAACTATCTCCTCAACTGGTCAAGGCAAGGACAAAGAAGTGCTGCTTCCCCACAGCAAACCCAACCCCCACCATGGGATGGGCGTGGAACAAGTTCCAAGCGCCCGATCTACCTGATGCAGGTTTTTCTAGGGGTTTTCCCTGCATTACTTTTAGGTGAATGCCGGGTATGATCCTTAAACTATTATCCGGAGGCCCTAGTTAACCCTTGGCTACTTTCCTCTACCCTTCCGCATCCCCCTTTTCAATTCCCTTCCTATGCTATTATAGGGGAGTTGCCACCACGTGGATTACCCTCATGTAGCCTGTTATTAAGAAAAAATCTAAAAATCTATTCATTGAATTAGTAATTGTTTTTAATAGTTAAATTCAATTGATTCCTTTCTGGAATATTTTTGTCTCAAAAGCGCGCGTGAAATGTGAATGTTAGTTTTTTAATACATTATTTTTTGTTAAGTTATAAACAGGCAAAGAGAAAAACAATAAATGGTGTGAATAGTTAAAAGAACACACTACGTTACATTTCGGTAAACTTCATTGCGTTCCCATACGAGCGGACCACTATATTTTCCATATACTTGAGGAAAGTGTTGTTCAATAATAAGTCGTTCTTACTCACAATCTTACAATCTTATTGCACTACCGAAATAAATGGAATCATTTACATGACCTCGTTTTTATTTCGAACATTATTGACATAAAAATAATTTAGAATTATGTGTTTATTACTGGTTATAAACCGTTCTTGTAAGGATGAAATGTTACGAAATAGTTTATTACCGCAGAAATCCTAGGTCTGACATTACATGATAGCGCCTAAGAATATTGTCGAGTGCTTTTTAAAGTCCAGCGGATGCAATCAATGGAATGTCGGTTCATTAATGGGCTCTACATTAATTATTCGCTCCTCTGTAGCGATGCTTGTTGAATTGATCACGACATACATCTCGTCTAGTTACGAGGGATCAAATATAAATATCAATTTAGTTCTCCCTGATATATGAGACCATTAGGCGGACTATGCAGGCTGGAATGTCCTACGAGATCAGTTCACTGCAAAACTTATTACAGCTAAATGTATATCCCATTAACACGAGTTCATACAATGAAATTTCAGACTGCCTAAGACATTTGAGTTTTCACTATATATATATATTTGTGTGTGTGTGTGTGCGTATGTTTCAAAATTTGACAAGGTTTGTAGTAAAATTTCTATTAAAGTAAAATGCGCTCTTCAGTGATGAGGGTATATAATCTTTTATTTCACTGGTACATTTGTTAAAATTTGATTCTATATTACATTTTAGCGATATGAATTCTTGGAATAGTAGTTAATCAAATTATTGCGCCCCTCTCTGAAGACCCATTCTGCTATGATATTTCAGCGAACTTGAATTACGAGCATTCTTCTCTTTGCTTTTTAGGTACTTTTTTTATTTTACTATTTAGATAAATTCATGTGTGTTTTTTTTACATTATCACTTGCTAAACAATTCGTCTAAACTTTTTCTCTGTTATCACCCTGTTTTCCCAGTTGAACGTTTTGCGCCGATATTCGAAAATAACTTCCTCTTTGCGGGCTTCTCCGTCGTGTATTCTGACAATGTTTTTTTCTATATGTCTCATATGTCTCATCACAATAAAGTAATATGTTTCTAGGCAGTTAATTTTATTATTGACTAGCTGGGTGCCCAAGTTGTTTTATATCCCTAACAGCCGATTAGACTCAAATGTCGGTTGCTTTTGCGTTATTTTTATGCAACGCACCTCCCAGTCGAAAGGGTTTGAACTCATTGAACCTGATAAAGTTTCTTTCAACGAACATATCGGCCGTTTTAGCATGTTCGAAAATTTCCATCCCCGTTACTGAGGATTAAACAAAAAGGTGAATGTCATAATTAAACTCAGAGACATTTATAAACCCGGATTTATCTCGAATCTCGGTTATTTTTTAGTTATTTTTATGTAACGCACATAAGAATGCTCCCCTCCCATGCGGAAAGGGCAAACAACATCGATATAAATACTATCAATATAATTAACCCTGAAAAAAGATTTATTCAATGCAAATATCGGCCGTGTATGCTTGTTTAAATATTTTCACCCTCACCCCTGGGGGTTAAATGGCAAGTTGAATGTCGTAATTAAACTCATCGACATCCATAACTCTGGATTTGCCTCCAATCTCGGTTGTATTAGCGCCCCTCCATCAATGCCCCTAAGGGTGCTCCTTTACCATGCTTGTTGTGTTGTGTTGAAGTTATACACAGATGACATCCGAAGAACACTATCAATGTCCTGGACCCCGAAAAATATTTATCCGACTCAAATATCGGCCGTTTTAGCACGTTTGAAAATTTCAACCCGTGTGGTAGGGGTGTCACACCCACACAGTATCTGTTTTTCTGTCGCATAGAACACGTGTCCGAAATGTGTTCCACGGGTGTATATTTGTTTGCGGAATATACACCCACAGAGGCAATTTTATTTATTAGAAGATATCTTTAACTAATATGATTACGGAACGGTGACTTTCCCTACTGGAACTCATTCCTGGTCAATGCAATTAAGCTCGAGGTTTTCAGATATCGATTTATTGATTCCATAAGTCCTCTATTGAGGGAATAGGAAAACTCAATGCATCATCACAAACATACTTAAGAATATATAACAATGATATCCACAATTTGGTATACGTCATTGCGAAAGTAAGCAAATAATTTGTAACCCGAAAATAACAAATACACCAACACGAAAAATACATACATAAGAGTATTTTAAATATAATAAAAGTGGACCTTTGGGTTGCATTTAGAGTTTAGCACTGAATGTTATCACGCACTCGCTGAACTATGTGCAACTTATTCATTACATATTTTTTCTTATTCTTAATGGTTATTGCTTCTCGTTGCAATTAATCTAAATTTAGTATCAGCTAAAATATAATAAATTAACCTTTAAAAACATTGACAACGAATTTATTTTAATGAAAGGTTCGAAGATTTGTGCTTCGTCGACACATTTAGGGAGTCCTTTTACTACGGGCGCGCTAAGTGGTGTAGTTGTCAAAGAATGAATATTTACAGCTAAGTTAGCGAGTGCCGCAGCAGCACTTTCCAGCCTTGAAAAAACCTGGCTACAACCTCTTCTCTGAGAACATTTACTCTAAGCGAAACTAAGAATAGGTAGACATTGATATACTGTGCAACAGATTCCTCAGTTACGTCTGTTCCCTTTTTATTGTAAAATAAATTGTTGCTGGAACGATAAGAAATACACGGTTATAGCAGAATAATTGATGTTTAATGTTAAACAACACACTACAATATTTAGAATTATTTTGTAAAGAAGATAAATGAGAAATTAACACTGTTAGAACTCCAGCACGTCTAATATATTTTTTATTAACAAGATCTGGATGGAAAGGTGAAAAAGCTATTCATGCTAGGAAATCATTAGAAAACGTATATAAGGCATTTTATTTTGTTGCACAAATGATGAGTTATTTAATTTAATTATAATTTATTTTAGACCGCCTAAATACATAGTCAAAGCGTGCTTCCACGTTGTAATTGATGAGATATATAACAATCTGTCCGATATTTCAAACTAGAGATGCAATAATGTTTTATGCTTATAGCGAAAATGATTAATTGTTCTAAGGAAAAGGAAATGAATTGTTGCAGGTGGAACTGCTACACAAGTGTGATTTCGGTCCTGAGGACTTTCTTTGTTCAAGGTAGAAAGATTATTGCTTGTTCGGCAGCCTTGTCGTTGTTACACGTGCAGGAAGATGTGGATGGAGCATTTTCGCCTGTTTTCTCTAGGTAAGATTAATCGCTGGTATGGCGAAATTCTCTGATGGCACCAAAGGCCAATTTATTCTCAAGTTCCGAGCTGTAACTCTTGACTTTGAGGCTGCGATATATATTTACGACGTCTGTCTGTTTGAGGAAGAAGACCAGTGAAGATCTAGACTGCAAGCAATAGTAAAGAGTCAGAGTTTGAACGGAGATGCCTCGTAAGCGTGGTTCGGTTTAGGAAGTTACGGGTAGTTATTAGTTCAGAGAATCCTCGGAGTGTAAATTGATTCCTAAAGTGAAAGGTTGAGGATATTAAATGAAGTGAGAGATACGAATGGAACCGAGATATCAAACGACAACCATGATAATAATCCCCGAGGATAGAGCAACGAGTAGGGACCACGAGAATCGTCAATCGCTTACGAGTATTCGACTTGCACGTGAAAACAGTTCAGAACGTTGACAATTAGATTAAAGCCTTTCTCCATTTATATTGTATTGCATACTAATTATATCCGTATCAATCATCACACCGAGAGAAAGAATAAATGCATTAGTAAATATTTAACGGATATTTTCGTGTCTGTTTAATTAATAATAAGTAACTTGAAAAATTTGGGCAAAGACAGAGTATAGAAAAATTTTAAAGCACAATTTTCCTCTGACACTGCAGAACTCGTCAGGATCGCTAAAAACTTTTGAACCAACACAAGTCAATATGAAAAAGAAAAAAATTACGTCTGATTGAAAATCATTAATAAGAAACATAGCCAATTCAGAATAAAAAGTGATAATATAAGTACAATATAACGTTTCTGGGATCCTTGTCCCTTTCCTCAGATGCGAATAGCCTATAGCGACACAACTGCAATCGTCAGTTGACAAAACTCAGACAAGTGCAGTTGTGTCGCTCTAGGCTCTTCGCATCTGAGGAAAGGGACAAGGATCCCAGAAACGTTGTGTGGTATTTATATTATCATCCTTTTGTCTGAATTGGCTACCTTTCTTATTAACAAGTCAATAAGATTGAAATGTTTAACCATTATCAAAGAAATCAGGAAGATGAAATAGTATCATAGATACTACTCAAAGGGTTTGTATCGTTTAATTTTACACGTATAAATCCAGAAATTTAGCTTCAATGATACCTGTGTTCTATATAAATAATTTTTTGTATCATCCCAATCAAATCTGTGATTCTTAAAAAGAATATGTTTGGTGATAACCGAGTTCTTATCATCAGAAAGTCAGATATTAGATCGACGTACGTTTAGTCTATTAAGATCCTTTTTTGTTTGCCCTATATAAATAGAACAAAAAATTAATATCACATGAAATTTTACAAGCAACGAAATGCATTATCACAAGATTACAAGGGATCATTACAGTTCTTAATGTAATAAGTTAGAGAATTAGAAGGTTTATAAATATTTATGACATTAAAAAGCTGGAAGAGTTTATATAATTTTTGAATGCAATTGCGGGTAAAAGGGTCGAACGTAGTTATTAATTGTGTACATATTATTTGTAATTAATAATTTTTAAATAAAGTTTAAGAAGAAAATAAATAAATATAATGGTCTTAACGTCAGAAACAATTTAATAGTTCAAAAAGGAAGTAAATCCTAAATTATAAAATCACAAAGTTTTATCCCTTTTGGAACATCATCAGGTGTACAAGTATATCTCAAGAAAACAAATTTCGTATTGAATTGTGATTACTATCTTTTATTTACTGTAATAAATTTGGAACGGAAATAATAAATGCGCGTGCCTTTTAACGAAACTTGTACACCTGATGAAGTTCCGAAACGTCGTGATTTTGTAATTTAGGGTTTAATTCCTTTGTGAACTTTTAAATTGTTTCCGAGCTGTTGGTCATTTTATTTATTTATTCAATATTTGTCAGATAAAATAATTAATAAAATTTTAGAATACTATTTTAATAGTTACGTTTCAAAAATTACCCCAACAAATATTAAAACTTGAATCATTGCAGCCTAGCAAATCTCATTGTATGAATTTTGTAACTTGTTTTAGCAACATTTCGCAACGAATACTTTCCTATATTTAGGGAAAAATTATCCATTTTTCAAAGAGATGTGTGTAGCCAGGCTATGTATAGGGTAATACACATAATGGCCACTCCCCTCATATAGCACAGGGAAGGGACTGAATACGGGATGCGGAAACGTAATGCACGGTCTCAATAGCAAATAAGATAGTTTAATTTTTCAATTTAGGTATGCACGGGTGTAATTATGCAACGATTTTTGATATAATTTTAATTAACTATTTTGCACGTTATTTGATTGTCGAGTCTTCAGTAGTACCTCCAGTGTTGCTTTCATTAGTGTGTAATTGACAACTATTAACCAAATACGATGATAATTTATAACTAACGAATTCAAATAGCCATTCGTCACAGACTGTTACGTTGTTAGTCAACTCGTAAAATAGAGAAAATATAGTGATTTTGTCAAGTACCTTGGAATAACCTAGACTCCTCACTGTTCTACAAAGGATATGAGTCGTATGTAGTTCAAATAAGAACATTATAAAAATAATGTGGCAATTCCGAAGGAGTAGTTATTTCTATTCATCGAGAGTTGAACCAATTAGTTCAATTTGCGCTCCACAAATACTCTGCATCACTTTTAGGCGTATACCGGGTAGGATCCTTAAACTATAGCTTGTGGGCCCTAGTTAACTCTTGACTTCCTTGCTCTACCCTTCCTTCCTTTCAAATCCCTTCCTATGTTATTAAAAGGGTGTTGCCACCACGCAGATTGCCGTCATGTAGCCTGATAGTATAAAAAAAATACTCAGTTATAATGTGGGTAGCCATCTTCCTTCCTAACTCTTAATATCATGAACAATACTATGGCATCAATGTTAGGTAGTGAGCTGATCCATTTAATTGATTATGATCTTGTACGTATTTAGTACTCGAACAACAAAGACAAAATTTGTGTTTGTGGTAACAAGTTTGAATTGAATTCTAAATTTAGATTAGTGTCTTATCTCGCAAAACTAGTAACATACTGATTAGAGAAAAGGTCCGTAAGGAGAAATTTGCAGAATACTGTAACCGATTTACGTGCTTTCATAAATGTTAAAAAAACTTATTTAATTATAATTACAGTCCGTCCAAAACTATAAATGCCTAGTGTTTCTCCTTGCGACGTATGATGATGATGTATCAATAAATTAGTGAAATGTACGAAATATTTCTCTCCTTAGCAACATTACTTTTACTTTTTTGTGTGTTTCTCAAAATTCCGTAGTTTTTATAAGGAACATAATACACGTTTTTATAAATAGTTGTACAGAACTTGCTGACAAAAGATGAAGGCTGTTAATTGCTACATTTCTTTCTTGGAGTACATTTTACGAACTTATTTTAACACTTTGTCACTTAAACACTATAGCAAATATCATACTTCACATATTATCTTAGCTCTGTTTTCAGTGTATTTATTTTTACATTCCTGTACCAATTCCTTGGTTTTTCCAAGTCTGTTGAAGGAAACAAACACGAAAAGGCGGTTACGGGAGAGAAATTTCTTAGTCATGATCTCAGTGTTGGGTGTCAATTACCTTGTAGGTTATTATTATGAAAGAAACAGTTATCAGCCCCAGTAGCAGTAGTAGAAATCGTACTGAGTGGCTGTTCTTTTTCGGGCCCAAGCGTTTTTTGTGTCGTTGGCGTCCATCCTTTTTGCGTGAGAAGCAGAACAGATGTGGGACTTTACGCGCTCTTCTGTGCATGGTGGTGTCAATTCGGTTACAGCTCCGACGAACAAATAAATTCTAAGAGATCTTCTGCCGCTCGTAAGCAACACATTGCGCGGAATGCGCCATAAGGCACACGCGTTTACGTAAGCCAGCGAAAATAAATACTTGTGTACGAGACAAAGAGTTTCTACACTCTGTGAGACTCATTGTAACTGCCGCATAACCATTAATAATAAATTGACTGTAGGCTATATCATCGCATTGCATCATGGTTAGCACTTCATTTTGGTGATAATAATCTTCAGATATTTTGACTATTTACCGATGATGAACATTTTTAAATTTTTTTTTAGGGCAACAGGCTACATGAGGGCAACTCCCCTTTAATAGCATTGGAAGGGATTTGAAAGGGGGGATGCGGAAGGGTAGAGGAAGGTAGCCAAGTGTTAACTAGGGCCCCCGGGCTCTAGTTGAAGGAGCCTACCCGGCATTCGCCTAAAAGTAATGCAGGGAAAACCCTAGAAAAACCTGAATCAGATAGGTCGGGCATTTGATACTTGTCCCACGCCCTTCCGATAGCGGGAGAAGAGTTTGCAGTGGGGACGCAGCATTCCCTTCTCCGTACCTCACCAGTTTAGGAGGCAACTGGCCGACTGTTCCAATGGGAACAGAGAACAACTCTTACCGTATGTCACAACCCCGGAACATACATCTCTAAAAACAGGCCGAGGTGCCTCGGCTTGTGGGAACCTTAGTTCAAAAACGGAGAGGAAAAGGCATCCCCAAAGATAAAGTTCTGTTACGCTTATGGAACTTTGTGTGAAGTCAACTGCAGGCTTTACTGTTTATTAATAATATATTTGGAATCTCAGAAATAAGAAAGTTTGTGAGAGCATTCTCTCTCATGTGAACCTTCCCAGAGAGCTCTGGAGGCGGCTACTTTTGGGAGTGCCTTCACTTCTCTCTGGTTTTTTGAACTAAGGTTCCCACATGCCGAGGCAGCTCGGCCTGTTTTGAGAGGTGTATGTTTCGAAGTCGCAGACCTTGAGCATACGGTAAGAGTTGTCCGCTATTCCTATTGGATTAGTCGGCAAGCTGCCTCCTAAACTGATCAAGGCACGGCGAGACGAAAGCTGCGACCCCACAGCAAACCCCTCTCCCGCCATCGGAAGGGTGTGGGACAAATACCTACCTGATGCAGGTTTTTCTAGGGTTTTCCCTGCATCACTTTTAGGCGAATTGCCTGGTAGGATCCTTAAACCATAGCCCGGGGGCCCTTGGCTACCTTGCTCTATCTTTCTGCATCCCCCTTTCACTCCCTTTCATATGCTATAAGACGGGAGTTGCACTATGTGGATTACCCTATACATAGCCTGGCTACACCTTCTTCTCCTAGAAACAAATTGAGGAGTGGAAATTGTAAAGAAAGGAGACTAACAGCCGACAAATAGTGCAATTTACTTAAACAAAACGTTATCTTATTAAACAGACAGTTAAGAACAAAATATTAAGTTGTTAAAAAATACGTTTCTGCTAGAACTCGTCGATTTGTCAAGCTGTAATAAATAATCAAATTAAAGTTACGATTGAGAATTGGAAAACCGTCACCACAAAAAACTGTAATGATTTAGTTTTGCTGTTATGATTAATTTACATAATTGCCCATTTTAGCAATTTTAAATTAATTTATTGTAAATTTTATTAATCTTTTGAACATTATCGGTTAGGCACGGTTTGAAGCAGCTAAATCAGCCATCAATTATGGCAATTGTTGGGTAGGCGCCACGACGAAATCCTTATGCTGTGTGAAACAGTAATTTTGCGAAACCGCGAAATGTTAGAATTTATCTGATTGGAAAGATCCACAGAATTTTCGATAAGCTGCCGGAAACGAGGAGACGAAGTCAGTCTAGGATGGTGTAGCGAACGAAAAAGTCATCACTGAACTGCCGGATTCTGCTGTGAAAACATCTTAATAGTTCAGTTATTCACTGCAAATTAAGAATTTCAAATATTTAAGTTCATTTCCAAGTCGCAAGTTGCGTACTGAGACAGTTACACATATGCAAAACAAGAATATTGCATCCTGCTCCGCCAATAATTCGCACGGGGTGAATTATTCCACCCAGCTCGGCGTCACGGAACCAGTTCAACTTCGCTGTTCATTCGGGGCAGCAAAAATCTCTAGAAATCTACGCGGAATACAGAGGAGCCAACCCCGAACCATGTGTGCTCTATTCTAAGGTGTTCCGGGACAGTCCCACAAAAAAAACTATAAGCTATAAAATTCATAATCACAAGGTATCTTTTCTGTGAAATACTTTCATAAATCTCCATTATATGCTGTGTTACTTCGAAAGCTCTGTTAGGAAATCAATCTACATATAAAAGAGATGTCTCATGAATTTAATAATAACTTTAAAACTGGAGAAAATGCAGGAATTTTGGTAAATTTATGTAGTGAACATGTAAAAAAAAATTTTGCAGTCAAACTGCTAGCGCCCAACAGTGTTATTAAAATTATTTTTCAAATATTCAACGTTCAATTGTAAAAGCTGTTTCTGTTCTTAAAATATTTGTGTGTGTATTGTGTGAAAGCTAATTTATTCAAAAACAAGTAATTATCTCAACTTCCACGTGAAATCAGATGATTGTGTTGGGTATCTGAGTGACGACGTGGAGTAGAAGTGAAACAGCTGACGGCGAACTTTAACATTGAACGTTTTCCGTTATATTTCATCACAATTTGATTTTCACTATAGCTTACTTTATATTGTAATTTTTAATGTATAATATTAAATTAATAGCCATGATCTTATATTTTACGTACTTTAAGAGTATCGCTCTGTGCCATTAATTTTGATATAAAAATTTTCTGAAATCATTCTAGAATGGTACCAGACATCCACGTCTAACATCTAAACTTGTTTTTGAATGTTATTTCAATTCAAATCCTACATTTTAAAAAAAGAGGAATGAAGTCTTGGGCCGATATACGTATATGAATATATATGATAATTCTTAGCACGTGACGAAGTACGTCAAAATTATAAATATGAAAGAAATATAAATCAAATTACATTAAAGGAAATTGTTTTCCAAATTGAAATTGTATCATCAAGCATTGGTTGGATAATGCCATGAAAACTATTAACATTAGTGTAAGTCAAATACCAACTAGTAGGCCTAATATGAACTATTTAATGACTTTAAAACACTTCATATCAACGATTTGAATACAGTGAATTAGTGTAATTGTAGCAATACAAGTTTTATTATGAAACTGAATCTTCCTTACGCTCCGAAGGCGAACATGGGAAATTCAAATACATATTAAAGATTTTGTAATAATTGAATTATGTAAGAAATATAATTTTCGAAACTCGATTCTTGAAGAGATATTGTAATTTGAGTGTAGTATTTACTTGAGGGATGGGAATACGCTTGTTACATTAGCTTTCAATTAATGGATAGTGTAAGTTTTCGTTCCGTTTCGAGAGATACTTGTCCTACGCTTTAAATAAATTATTCTTTTAATATTTTTATACTATTATATAAATAATGCAAATTATATTGGCCGACTTCTGAACTTGTACCAAACAGTTATATTCGATGTTAGCCTCGACTGAAGAGAGAGACCCTTTCACAAAATAACGGTTACATCGCGCTGTCATTTGCGCTTAATGGAGTTGTTATGTGACTCTAAGGTGTTTATATCGGGAACCATAATGTCTATGTTGGCCGATTGTATTACTTGTCGAAACCACAGAGAGGACTACGAACCAAACAAATCTCAAATAATTCTACTTCAAGGACAGTAAGTTATTGCAAATGCACCAAATTACACCGATTGCGGGATACGAAAATATCCTGGCACTGGAGCTCTTTACAATATATGATTTATAATTCTGATCCTAAACTTTGGATTTTGGTACGGATAATTAGACGGGGTACATGAAGCAAAGTTACTGTCAACACTTAAATTGTTAAATAATGGAGAAATGCGGGTTGGTTATTCATTAAAATATTCCAAGTCTCCACGGAAGCGCGTTATGCCAAAACACGAAACAATTAAAAATCTGCACACGACTATTTTATGACATGCCCAGTTTTTTCGCAGAGATATTCGCATTCGCAAGATGTGTGGAATTCAGGAATTATTTTTTTCAGCCAAACTTGGACAAAGATGTTAATGTTATTTCGTGTTCAGAATTCTTTACTTAAAGGCTGGCTACTGTCTTAAAATATAGTAGAAGACAAAAGTAGAACGTCTTACGCAGAGAATCCTTTAACTCTGTGCGGAACATGTTTCTGCCAATTTATTTACCAGCGGTGCAGTCGTGGAACGGCGGGAACGTTGCATCCACCAAGTTGGAAAGTGATTAGGGAACTGAGATTCTAGTAACCTTAAATCACACTCATGCGATAAAAATGCTTAAAGATTTTACTTTTACTCGCTTCCCTTATGTTTACGAAAGAATTTTCATCCTCTTAAGAGTATATTTTGATTTAAATGATACTGAGAGTGTTTTTGACACTGTTCAGACATCAAACAAGTAGAACATTCATTTGTTCGAGGAATAGCCGGGTGAAGCTCACACAGACAACAAAATTTGACTATGAAATACAACAATTAACGAAAGCGTTAACGTTTTAAACTAAGGAATGTAAACGCGTGTATCCAAAAGGGAGTCTCGCCGATTCAGTTTTATCAATTACGTACGTAATCTGGCATATTTTCCAGTTTTCGTCGGAGAATATGGCAAAATGATTACAACATAATGATTCTATCAACGTGTAAGTACGTGTATATACATTGAAACAAATTTGTTCATGGACTCATTTTTCGTTGCTTTATTTTCTCTGTACTTCTTACATCGTTCAGTATAGAAATATTGGGAAAAGCAGAAATGTTAACGAAAGAAAGTACGTTATTTTATTTAGCACATTACGTCAACCGCAAAGCGACAAGTCATTCTGCTGACAAAGAATCGAAAGTCTTTAACGATATGAATATTCACTTGCAATTTATCATAAGTTAAAGTTTCAACTTCAGGCTTCAGATAAGTCAACTGAAACAGATTTCTTGTCAACAATCATCATCGAGGATAATCTTCATGAATTCCGACCAAACTTTCACGTTTACTTGAGTCACGTTCTCTTCTTTTCGGCCTTAGTAATATTATATCGTATTTATAATATTTAAGAATATATGTGTATGTGTGAGTGAGCGTCAATATGCCACATGTAGCCTAGAAAATATAATATAAGCTTTGTAGTCATGCATGCGACCGCACCCTCTCGCATCTTGCATCACAATGCAGCGCAGGCCCACGATGTTCTCACTGCCTAACAAATCGCTTATCCTTGGCAGACATTCTACAACGGAACAAAAGAATCGATGAAATACACAGTAAAAGGATGGATTGGCAAGGACGTAGTAAAATAGTAACAATAATTTACGAATCCAACATTTGTCAAATCCCCTCCCTCATATTATTTAATCCAAAGAAGGAGACTATGTAAAATTTGAACCATGAAATGATGTATTTAACTTTTGACGTCATACGGAAACCACATAAATATATTTTATACGTTGCAGATAAATGTTGAATTGATGGATATAATCCATTGAGCTAACTGCAGCTTGTTCTAACTGTCCAAACTCTCTTACACAATTCATCGTCATTAAATATTTGGATCACATACAGCAATCTCTACCTTCGCTAGGTCTCGTATCAGTATTCACATATATAATCTTCTAAATTGTTTTGAGGCTCTCTCAAATATTATTATTCCTTGGATTGTCGGTACGTATAATCGTCAACATATTTCTGTTGCTTTACACTTATGAATCTTTCAGTTTTATTTTATTCAAAGTCGCATCAATTACAAATGGTCATTAATGACTATACATTGGGTTACAATAGATTTTAGAATAGGGGTTTGTCTTGTTTAAAATTATTTTATAATGTCTTTTTGATTTTGGGGGGAAGTATTAAATATTGTTGAGGCTTTCTAATATGAGGTAATGTGAAATTTGAGGGGACGTCGGGAGTCGTTATTAGTGATTAGTTGAAGATAATGACCACGTAAATAGTAATTGGGTCTCTTATATTTAATCTGTAAAAATAGACAGCGGAATTCAATAATACAGGAATAAGATGAGTTGCTCTATAACACAAAACCTTTACTCACCAATACTCGTAAAAATGTTTGGTGCAATAAGATTGATTTAAAATATTTTATAAAGTATTTTTTATTTTGGGGGGAGTATTCAATCTTGTTGAGACTTTCTAATATGAGGTTCCGTTCTAGATTAGATTTGGGGAAGGGCGGAGGTGTTCTTGGTGGAAACTGTAAACTGGAAATAGCAATTTGGTCTCTTCTATGTAAAGAAGGATTTACTTTTATGATGTATCAGTTAACTGATTGTGGATAGTAGTTCCTTGGTTTCATGGATTCCCAGTGCTGGAGAAGTCTGGATTGTGCATGCCTCCAGATGTTCCGGCTGGTATTTATTTGGTTTGAAGTTGTGTTGGATGGGTTTATGGTGGCGTTCTTGGCTTCTAAGTCTGCGAAGATGTTATAATTTTTTTAGTACGATGAATCCGTGAGATTATTTCTGTTCTTCCTCCTATGATTATTGAGTGGAATGTCTCCTAGGTTTGCATTTTAATTTCGATGAACGCTTCGCTTTTGAATAATTTCTGGATGGTGAGGAGTGACATCTGAGAGGTCTACATATTGGATTGATGTGGAAGAAGTTTTAGGGCTAAAAGTGAAGTTCTGTGGTGAAGATTGATGTTGTATAACAGTGACATGGAAGTGGAGGTATTTGGTATAGAACAGTCTGTATCGTGGAAGTTTGTGGAGCGGTCTGTATGAATTGTATATACTTGGCTAGTCTTCACACAGCTGGTTGAATTTGATTTACATTCTTCTCTTATCTGTGCAAAAAAGTTTTTTGCGAATAAAAGCATCGGTCTGTTGTATAAACCTAAAATCAATAAATAATATTTTTTACAGTAACATTTCACGCAGTTTTTGTTTTCTCAAAAAGTAAACCATTTACGCGTGTGTCTGATAATATGATGCTTAACAGTATTTAATTTTTAACATTCTGAAAATTAAACGCATTAATATTTAACTGTAACTGCGTTACTAGCTGCAATACGTTCAGCATAGAATTATTTTTCAATGAAGACACGGTATTCAGTTTATATGTAGTTTACAATGATAATAATAGTAATAACTACAATTGGGTAGTTGTACAGTTTAAAGTTTCACAAGAATATACAGCCTAGGCCCTGGGGTCGATTCCCCGTGAGGTCGAAATTTTTCCATCCATTTCATAGCCTTAAGTGCTGTGGTTCGATTAAAAGCATTTATTCTGTTCTTGAATAATATTTAGAATTAACAGAAGATAAAAATACATATAAAAAAACATCATAGTTTGGAAGTGCAAGTGGCCATATTTAGACATAAATGTGTGTTTAATCACACGACCTTTTATGTATCTCCAGGCCGATTGCTCTGTTTATGCTTCGTTAAGTGTACAAAGCCTAGCCTTTCTCTTCCTTGTAACGATCGTTCCCCATTAAATTGCCCAATTTCTATATTTTGTGAAGTTCAGTGGTAATTTCCTCTCTGTAAGGATTCAATATTGATGAGTAGAAAAAACCAAAAACAGTCTCCAAGTTTATAACTTTATTAAATATATAGTCGGAAGCTTTCAACTCATTGTTATAATCATCCTGAATGAACAATAAAAACGTTAGCACTTATATAAAAACATCAAGTTACGAATACATTGCAACACCTTCAGCATAACATACCATCTTGTCTTATAATTAATAAAAATAATAAGAAATTGTAACCAATTGTATATTTTAAAATTTATTTTAGGCATCTTTGTTGTATATGTTTACATGCATGTATAATCTTATATATGTATAGTTAAATAATTATTAACAATATGTTAAATCGATACCATAGTTTCGTTACTATAGTATCGATTTTCGATTGAAATGCTACACACTGAACCACCTAATGGAGCAGTTTTAAAACAGACCTTGTTGAATAACAACATAGTTTTATAGTAGTGACTAAGTACCTATAGGTACTAATACTTTTTAAAGTTAATGTGATGTTAATTATAAGACAAGAAGGTATGTTATGCTGAAGGTGTTGCAATGTATTCGTAACTTGATGTTTTTATATATGTGGTAACGTTTTATTGTTCATTCAGGATGATTATAACAATGAGTTGAAAGCTTCCGACTATATATTTAATAAAGTTATAAACTTGGAGACTGTTTTTGGTTTTTTCTACTCATCAACGTCTACGTCAACAGTCCTTTTTACCATAATGGATTCAATATTATAAAATAGGTCGAACGAGTGTTGTATAGACCAGCGACATAGTGTGCTTTGTACTTTTTCTTCGGAATTCTATTGATGAAGTGTAACAACTTCCACAGCACTGACATGATCACCCCAATTTAAGTTGTTATTTAATAGTATGCCTAAATATTTGCTGGTTTCAACTAATTACACCGCTTCAGTTCCTATTTTATAATGTGAGAGGATAACACTTGTAAAAAATGCTTTACTTTCGTTGGATTTATTTTCATCAAATTGGTTTGTGACCATCAGTGTACTTTTAATGAATCGGGATGAAGAGCGTATACGTCCTCTAACTTAAAAATTCTTCGTAAATAATTCTGTCAACTGAAAAACAATTCATTATTTGAAATGAAAAATTTACGCCTGATTGAAAAATAATAGCCAAATACAGAAAAAAGAAGATATAAATACTCAAAAGCCTTTTGAGTTTTCAATATATTGTTCTCGGAGTTCAACCGGGTTTTGCATAATTATATTAGAACGCAACGTTTCGACGACTAAAAGCTCTGTCGTCATCTTCTAGAGCTTTTAGTCGTCGAAACGTTGCGTTCTAATATAATTATGCAAAACCCGGTTGAACTCCGAAAACAATATATTGAACAACTGCACCGGGAAAGGCTTCAATCTTTTTTGAGTTTTGTCTCTTTCTCGGCTCTTACATACTTCTCCGCCTGAAAAAAGGAACAAGGCTTGCAGAAACGTTGTGTAGTATTTATATTATCACCTCTTTTGACTGTATTTGGCTATCTATCTAAATATTAATTTGATATTTGAATATATTCCCGTAGTTATATCGTTCATAAAAGATAGGAATATTAAAGGAGCAATTTCGCTTCCCCGTAGACACCTGTATGTACGTTTTACATATACTTTTAACGCATACAGCACATTCAACTGTACAAGCATGACTTACAATCTGGAAAAAAACTCTGTGGGACCAACACAACCCAAGGTGTGATGAGATAAGGAGGAGACATTTGAAAATAATGCGAAAACTGTCGAGTTTTGGAGGGCCTCTGATATGAACAGTTACGATGGCGGAGAAGGCACCAGCTCCATCATACGGGTGAGAGGGAGAAGGGATAAATTATAAATTGTCATAAATGACCAAGATTAGTTTCATTGATTAAATAGTTTAGTCCAGTCGTTATTGAAGTTTGATAGTACCCTCCACCCGCATCGGGGGATGTGGGGAACGTGTGGGGTGAATCACCAAAATTATAGGATACGCGCTGAATTGTTAGATTTTTAGGTCGCTGAGTTGAAAATGGACACTACTCGTGTTAGTTAAATTGTAGTTCAGCCGCTATCGACATGAGGGTAAAAATCCAAAATAACCCATATTTGAGTCGAATACATTGATTCCCCTGTACTGAAGCTGATTAAGTCAGAAGAAGCCATGTCGGTACGCGACGGTTAGAAGGGACAGAATTAACCCCATTTCCTGTCTTATGATAAGTTTCTAATCAACAAATACCCGGGTATCACTGGCAAATCAGCTAGTTCGAAATAAAATTGTGAATATTCTCTCGGTGAATAAATATGAAGTGTAAAGTAGGGGAGAGCAGATGTTAAAGGTCCTATTATGTGAAATTTAGAAGCATGGCATGTATAGAATTTTTCTGATCCACATAATTTTAAATACGGTATTTGGCGATGGAGTTTTGCGCCTTTATGATTGTGACACGGACTTTTGCGGACTTCACAAATCAACTGTGCGTCCCAATCACTTCCTGGAGGATTACCAGAAAATTAAATCCTCCTGTTGACTTCTGCTAATTTTATTTCGATTTATGTTATTCGACGTTCTATAATCCGCGCGAAACACGTTAAAACTTCCTGTAACACATCATAATGGAATTATGTGTAAAGCACCGTTGAGAGGTAACATCACGAAATCCATTTTTGACTCAGGCACTATGGGGATGAAGCGGCATGTAATTTGGGACAAATAATTTTTTTCCTCGCAGCTCTCTAGCAATGAGATTTCAAGAATGGACGTACATAGTTTCTTATAAGTGTCGTGATATTTTATGTAATTGAGCATTTTATTCGGAGCGGTCGCGATACTGGACTATTCGTCGTGACATCGCGTCTTAGTCTTTCCTGAAGAATATCTGTGTTAGTTCCAGGATATATCCGGGTAAGACCCTACCTAACTTTATTAAATTGTCCCAACTTTAATTTTGTATTCGTGCGCTGTTAAACCCAAAAAATCCTGAGTCCACAATCGTTTTCCTGCTCTTTAATTGTATAATAAACGGTATTATAATGTTCCTTTGCATGACGTGTATAGTCGAAATTTTTCGTGAGAGTCTGCAATATCTCCTTGACGACTTCATTTAGCCGTCCTCATAAGATGAGTAAAACATAAGTTTCCACACAGTTTTTACTGGCAATTAACTGACCCGGCAATTCCCCTCTGCCAATACTTTCGAGGAGCAAGATCGTTTTTTGTGAATGCTGAAAATTTATTTTTAGGGGAGTCTCGTTATTTATGCAAACGTCCGTAGTCATGATATTTATACCAGCGTTCTGTCCCGACGTGCCTCCTACATCACAGGAAACGAGAGGAGAGAAACTGAGATAATGCGAAATCTACAAACTGTCAACTGCAGTAACCGTATAATGGAAATCAGGAGAAAGAGAAATCGTACGATTGCAGTTATAAATAATCTGAATTCGATTAATAAGTAATATTAAAATATATAGGGAAAGATTTTGGGGAGTAGGGATTATGTTATTATTACTACAACATGCTCTTGTTCGTTTGGAATGCCAAATAAATACCGTAAATTAGATTTTTCTTTAACTCCAAAGCTTATTTTCTACCTGATAACGGTATTGTAAATTTCTTACAACTTTTATTAAAAGTATTAGAAGTGTTACTAGATTTTCACTGGCGTTATGTATGCATAAGTATTAGGTCCAGTAAAAACGGATTACACACAAAACATTTATTAAGTTTTTCAATTGCCGGGCGATACTTAATATTTATTTAATCCAATCCAATTATACAGCAAAATCAAACTTGATTACAAACAATATTTTTAGTTTTAACTGTAGGGTAAAGAACAAATTTAGTTATCTATGGGAGAAACATGACGATCTAAAATATACTCCGCAGTAATTAAAATATTTCTGAAGTTATTTGTTGATTGTGATGGAGAATGTAAGTCGCACTGCACAAGTTAAAATTGAGATGCCTCTGAATGAATGAAGTAATTTGATTTGACTAAATTTGAGTTTAAATGTAATCGAGATTGTCACGTATCAGTGTTTCGACACTGTCAGTCCATTTTGATAATTTATTACTATCTCATGCCAACGGGGACTTAACACATGTTTTAAATGGCATAGGAAGTGTCGGTGTCCATTTCAGCGATCACGATTCGACGCTAAAATTCGTTCATTATCATTATTTTACTTGTCAAATTCTTACAAATCCCATCCCTACAGATGCGAGGGGTGTCTTATTCCCACTGTGGTTTTTAAGTATTCTGAGGACAAGTCGTAATTAAATTATCAGTCAAATCGTGCAAATATCATTCATATTAGGTCATATACACTAGTTATCTCTTTGCATTATTTTATATGAGTTGTCATAATTTGAAATATAATCTGGAGTTATTCTAAGACTTTTAGTTTATTGGCGCGATTTATCCTTCCCTTTTTTGCTTTCCTCAGCTGGTTCAAAATCGTAAGAGCTGTAAGAACGACGTTGAGCTTCATCTGTCAGTATTGAAACTGAGCCAGTGATGTTATTTACAATTGTAGTAATCCCTTTTCCTTACATGTCAATACTCAGAAGTTGAAGTTAGGAAAACAGCCAGCAGCTAGTTGTTCTAGATGTGAATTGAATTATCAGTAACTTACAGTTGACTACAGATACCTGACTCTGGACTCTACTCACTTCATTAGGACTGGTAATACACTGAGGTAAAGGTTTTGCCACCACCATCTTCATCATCATCTGTCTCACTCTCCATTTCCTCAACGCTTCATCATTCTCTACTTCATCAATCTCAATTTTTAGCAACTATTTGTTGCTGATTCTTATAACTGAGCTCTTTGAGGAAAATCAGACGTCGTGACTGAATGGCTACACTATTACATTAAACTGACGTACGTGTTAACCGTTCCCCAAACCAACTTCATTTCCGTGGAGCAGACAAATGTTTCCGTTTTGGAGTACAGTATTTATGACGACGCCGCCTTCCAATAACGTCGGATGAAGCGCGAGGAATGACTTTGCTCAGTAATTGAGCCGACCCTTGGGCTATTCGGTGACCTTATGTTCGAAGTGAAAAATCATTGCCTGCAATATTACACTGCCCAATCATCACTATTAATGATCACATATTAATTTAATGGAATTCGCTTCATATTGCGTTCACAGGTAGGTTTCGGTGGATCATAAAATTCACTATCAACATTTTTGAAATGTTCTACAGTTTTAACAAATTTTGACGCTGTGCTTTATTTAGAGGGTAGAAATTGAAATATAATGATCTGAAACATCTTATCCGAGCAGTACACAATGCATGGTTGATTAGAATAAATAATTATTAACAATTGAGACCACTGCCAGACTGTTCAACGATATGACCTATTTTGGTTTTGTAGGGGTTCACGGACAATGGGCCGCTTCTACAAAATATTACTTGTGCTTCTCGTTTTGGAGGAGGAATCTACACAGGGCTCTCCTTAATTTTATTGTAGAATTTATTAGAATGAATCTGGGCAACCACGGAAATATCAAATCACGCTGAGATTTTGAAAGTACTCCCCATTACACGATCCGCGCCTTAAGGCGTCTCCAAAAGTATGTAGCCCATGCTTTAGTGAGGTCAGGAAAACACTTTCTACCATTAATATATTTATCAGTTAGCTGTAGGTGTAATTTTTTAATAAATTGGATAAATTGTGAAAATAAGTTTGGTGATATTACTGTAGCAAATCATTCCATGCTCTTGTCATTTATAGAAGATTTTTAATTACTTAAGGAAGTCTGGAGAAAATACTTTATCTTCTGTCTCATTTTGCACTATTATTTAAACGGATGGTAAGGTATTGCAGAAAGATTCAATATTCTCAGGGGATGGTAGTAACAACCTTATAGAGAAGTTCTCGGCTGAGGCGCCTTTTCTGGGTCTTCAGATTGATAGTAATTTAAAGTGGACTCACCACATAGATCTGCTTTGCTGGGAAACTCAGTTCGGCTTGTTATTGTTTCAGAGCCTTAATGCAACATGTTGACATCAACACAACGAAAATGGTGTACTTTGCGTATTTTCATTCCCTTATGTGTTATGGCATTGCTAATTCGGGCAATTGCTCCAGGAGCATTGAAATATTCAAGTTTCAAAAGCGTGCAATCAGAATACTTTCTCATGCGGATAATAATTTCAGTAGTAAACCATTTTTAAAAATTCTGCGAATATTAACTCTTCCCAGCGTGTTTATTCACGAAATTTTAAAGTTTGTTAAGCGGAATGTGAATCTTTTTCAAACGAATGGCGAGTCTCACAATTATAAGACTAGAAATCGCTCAGCACCGCCTTGCTCTCTACCAGAGAAGTATTCACCGTTCAGGGACAGTTTTATACAATAATCTTCCTCCAGATGTAAAGAACAAGAATAACTACAAGAGTTTTGAGATTCAATGTAAAAATATTCTACTGTAAGGCGCAGGTGTTTTACTCAGTACAGGAGTTTCTAGATCGTTCCCCTAATAATTAATTTTTTAAAAAACTGCAGAAGTGTTCAATGTGTTGCTAATAAAAGCATTTATTTCATAACTTGCTTATTCTCTTTTGGTCTTTTCTTCTCTTTCGTTTGTTTGATTCGTGTACGGCCTGGAGTTTGCAGATTCCTCGTCGCTCAGATTCGTGAAGTGACTTGCTCATCGTTTGTCTTTCCTCCTAGTGTGCGTGTATCAACCTTTGTGTTTATTTTTATATGATGTGAAAATTCTATATTTTATGATAGTTTATTCTCGAATCATTAATTATTTACTAGTACGTATTGAATATTTTTTTGAACTGTAAATATTATATTATACCCTTAGTATAGTTAAATAATTATAATTTTTGTTATTATTAATATACAGTTATTTTACTTATGTTGGACAGGGAAATTTGTGTTCCGCAATTTTAGTATTTTTATGTTAATTTCTAATTCTTTATAATTGCAGCATTCAATTCTTATATTATAATTTTATGTATTGACGTGTCCTATTTGCTCATCCTAGGACTAATGAAATAAAATAAATCAAATCAAATATTATAAGATGATGCTAAATCAGGGCTTTTGAAATACGTCCGTACTCGAAAAATCAAACTGAAAATAAAGAAATAAAGTTTTATGTTGTTGAAAAATTCAGGTCATTCAGAGTATAATTTTTTTTTAATATTATAAAATCCAAATTTTATTGTACTTTCATAAAATTACTGAAAAACTGTTTTGGGCCTATTAATAATAGTTTTGGAGTTCACCTCTGTTAGTAATTGGATGTAAATTGTAGCAGTAAAAATAAACGCGATTTTACCGTAGGCGTTCCCATACGCGCTGACTATGAACTAGATGTGGCGGTTGTGTAATTGAAAGCCAAGGATCAGCTGCGTGTTGGTCGTGGTGGCCTGAGGAAGGTTCGTGGGAGCTGCCCTGCTGCTCGTGACCGCAGACTTCCCCAATCCTTTCCACTATGTCGTTATGATTCTCCAGAGCCACATAAAACAATCTTCAACGAATGACGTGTGCCTGCTTGTGGTTTGGCTTATTTCAGGTCTGTGTTCCAGTTTACTGTCAGCAGTTCGTCTGAGATCAGCGCATCTCCATAAATTCCCGCAAATGGAAATACCTTTCAACATATTCTTAGTTCCTATATTTATAAAAATGCCGGTTCTTTGAGGTAAAGGGCCTTCGAAATATGGAAACCAATCAGATTCGTAATTGACGCAGGCTAACATTTTGGGAATATTACCTGCGTACTCGAATAATAATAAACCGTCCTTCCAAGAGATCAAAGCGGGACTGTTCTAATTAGTTTTTAATGCCGTTTGATGTTCATTTCCAGTAAATATACCCTAAAAATATTCGTCGATTCATTGCCCTCAACCTCACTACATAAGTTTTCTTTCTTTGCGAAATGTAGGTATATGCTATGGAGCACTGAGATGCTATAAAACCTAGTGTACTTCTGTAAAACATCGCTCACTCAGGTCTTTAACCGTAAAAAAAAAGTTCGATTGCACGCTTACTACATTATCAAACATGATTAATATGTTTGGTTATATGACCATAAAATAATCATATATTATGTAATACCAATTAAACAGGCTATTAATTGTTTTTTAAAAAATAAAATTGTTGGCGGTACGGGTTCTTAAAGACGACAATCGCAGCGGGTCTTTCTTTGTTAACAATGGAGACTGGAGACCGCGCGCTTAGAGAACTCAGTCTGTGTCGAGTCTGCGTGGAGTCTGGGTCGAGAAAGAATACATAAAATAGTCTGCGAGATATACAACACAGTAAAGTTTGCTAATCTAAAAGCATCAATAGGGGTATCCAGGAAGTCCAACGGCGAGATATAATAGTTAACATAAAACGCAAGTAAACAGTTTTGACGGAGAGACTCATAAAATCACAATTTAGAAGCAGAAGTTTTGCTTCACAGACTGAACTAATTTTCGCATAGAGAGACTTCAAGGAGACCTACGTCCGAAGGCTGACTGAGGGGCGCCTAATCCAGGTTACAGGATAGCAGAGATCGAGAGTACCGACCGCGTGTGTTCAAAATCTAAAGTGTAGAATCAGTGAATAATGACCTGTTTAGTGGGTGTTGACTTCAAGCTACAAGAGTCCGAACTGGTACCAGCAGCACTGTCGTGAGTACAAAACAATTATTAATAACTGTAAACGATAATTAAAGGGTATGGTCAGAATCGTTCGCGTTTTTCTTTTCATTCGTTTTCTTTTATTTCTTGTATTTAATATAGTATTCCGTTAACTCGAATCAGTTTGGATTGTTAATGTTTTAGTTCATTAGATTGTATTTGTTCTTACTATCAAACCCAGTGGTGACCCTGAGATAAAGAGAAATTCGACGTAGTTGATTGTAAAAATATAAAGCTGTATTTTCATAGAACGCCACGAATTAATTAAATAAAATTGAAATATTTGTTTGTTAAATTGATGGAATTCGGCGTGCAAAGCGGGAATTATAGTGTGTAATTATCAACAATAAATTTTTAAATTATAATAATTTTGTTAATTATTCCTATTTAATTAAGCCCACCTTTTAAATCATTACAATCTTCAACGTGTGGCTAACTATCATTCAAATTTTAATTAATTTTTTCGTTTAAGAATTTCTTTTAATTAAAGACTTTTTTAATTATTACATAAAATGTCCCAACAACGTGGGGAAAATTTAATTCATCCCCGTTTTTTTTAATTATTACAATATATTCGGTTTCATAATGTGCTGTGTTACCATCTAAAATTGATCACATGGTGGCTTGTACATTCACGTATGTTGTTGTCTAAACATCACCATTGTTTTCTAAGAATTATATTATCGAAACTAATTTACTGATCCCAATTATATAACGTCACCCAAACAACTTCTAATATCGCTTTTTTGCAATTACTTAATTCAATATGGGGGCTTATTGTTCCCAGGAATTTCTTATCTCAAATAATAAATTAGTGTATCCTTTCATCATATATTTTACAGATATGATATGCTTTATAGTGTTCAATAAAAAATAGTACATTGTTCATATAATATAAATCTCGACCTAAACATTTTTATATTGGTCATATGTCTGTATTTGTAAATACTTTAATTTATTCGTCAGGCATGGAATTTTTTTTAGAAAAATAAGAGGAAAAGCAACGTTAATTACCATGCCACGTGAAATAGATATTTAGTGATTTTTAAATTACAATGATAAAGTCTCTTTACTGGTATTAGCTATCTATGTCATACTAATACTTATATAATATGTAATACTTATTAAATATTAATCTTTAATGAATTATAATTTTTTATCTCTCTCTCTTATTTCATACATCAACTGACGAAAACTCATTACTACTTTAACGAAAGTTTTTAATCTTAATGTCACTAAATGATATTATGTTAGTAAAAATCATTTTAACTTACGTGCTTATCTATTTTAATTTGTTTTCTCAATTTCAAATTGTCTATTTTATGTCATTTTTTATTTGTGTATATATTATTTTATGTTTTAGTTATGTGTGTTGTTCTTAGTTGTGTGTAGTCTTTGTTCATCATTTATATATTATCATGTTGTGGACTTCTTTGTTGGGTTAGTTATCTATGAATGTAATAATGCCTTGACTTGACGTATTTACTTGCTAGAGAACTAATATATTAATAATATATTTATCTATCTATCTAATTAGACTTAGAATATGTTGTTTTAATTTTGAAATTTATAATTCTCTGGAAACGTATATTGTTTCTAGTACACGTTATCTTAATTTTTAGAACTATTGAGTTATATATATCTTAGTCCAAATTGAAGTCAATAATATTAATATTAATAAACTTCAGCAGTGGTTAGCTAACTTTAAACATCAAGAAAGTACTAAAATATAGAATTTCAATTATTCAATTGTTTTCACTTATTCGACTTCCGCTATGTATAATGATATAGAAAATTAAGGAAGACAGGACGTTCGAGTAAAGAGTAATATTGTCTGGACCCTACAAGATATCGCACACTAGATTCCCATTACCAGCCATAACTGAGAAATTTCGTGTTTTAAGTTGTGGTACAGGTCGCTGTTAAAAACATTTATTTGTTAATACTCTATTTAAACGGAAAAAAATACCTAAAGACAAATAGTGTTCTAATGTGCAATTACTTAAAGACGGACGTAACCTTTAACGCCATGTTATTATGTGATGTGCTGTGATATATATTCAAGCTCTTTAATGCATGTTTTCGTTGTTGGTTGCATGACAAACGCACTGTTAAATTGCAGTTATATAATTACACATATGTATATTTATTATAATATTAAATGTAACCTACCTTACGTCTTCATTATTAATATATATGGGTACGTTTAATTTCCATCATCGCCGTGAAGGTTAATTAAGGTGAGATCCGGGTAAAAGCATGAAGAGACTTTCTTCAAACATTCCTTGTGCATGCGTGACATGTAATTAATCGCTGCATCTTCGCTGTAGCTGAAAAAGACAGCAAACTTTGTCGACCTTAGGTTGCTTGGCCTGTACAGGAGACATTCACGACAGTTAATTTGAAGCGAGAGAGAAAACGGAAAACCATACAAAGTAAAAAATTTGTTGTTGTTAATCTGACGCCGGAAAACGTAACCCAATTATGCAAGCTAAGGTTGATAAGTTGCTTTTACATTTATTAGATTCTGAAATTGCACGGGGCGGACGTGTGAGACGAATAAATTATGGGTGCGGGATCATAGAGTAATTGTAAGCTTCTCCAGCCATTGTAACAGTATAATAGCTCTTCAACGAGAAGGATACAAATATAAGCACTTAAAACGGGATCAGGCGCATTTATTTACTACAATTCATTAACTTTTCCTCTGTGTTTGTTCTAAGAATAACTAACGAAGGATGAATTGATCCTCTTCAGTAAAAAAATGGCAGACTTAGACTCTTAAATATGGCAGACTTTTCTGGATATAGACAGAATAAAATGTTTCTGAATTCTCATTTTAACTACTTGTATACAGAATATTTCATTTACCTATCTAATATTTTAAGCGGGAATGACATTATTCATTATCTACTTATAATTATTGCAAAATATATTCGCTAAATTAGTATTAGCAGAATTTAATAACATAAAAGTATTTACGAAATTTTATTCTACTCCCGTATCTATAGTATTAAAGATTCAAGTATTTCCCGGTGTAATTGTTCGATAAACAGTTCTCGGTTTTCACTCGGCTGTAGCATATATATACGCGACGTTTCGACGACTAAAATCTCTGTCATCATCTTCTAGGCGAAGTGCCGGAACCATTTTTTTTAGGTCTGTCTACACCTAAAAAAAAGGTTCCGGCACTTCGCCTAGAAGATGACGACAGAGATTTTAGTCGTCGAAACGTCGCGTTTAAATATGCTACACCCAAGTGAAAACCGAGAACTGTTTATCGAATCTATAGTATTGTTTTTTTTAACCTTCAGTAAGTTACAAGTGGTCAATTAGTAAGTTTACTTAAATTCCCTGTTAACTCATCAGATGTATCACATAAGAATGTGTGTGTTCAAGTCACAAAAACCTGTAACTACATTCATATTTATTTTATATACAGGGTGATTCTATGGTCGTGGGACAAACGTATGGTCGGAAGTTACGCGTTGAGACACAAACATGAAAAAAGACATGAAAAGAAAACCAGGGTTTACTTTCGACATCACCGAAAAGTGTTTCTTTCAGGCAGTGTTTAGAATAAATGCTCAAAATTGCTCCCACCAACCGTAATACATGAGCGGTAGCGTCGAAGGAGTGATTGGTGAACAGTTCCAAATGACGTTTTCCCGCGGATGGATCAGATCAGTGATGGCCAGGCGCACCGCTGGTCTCTACCCACAGCATTGTTAACAAATCCCAGATGCCTAGTTTGTGGTCGCAATTGTGAACATTTATTGTAAACATTGCTGGAAAATCACTTTACGATGATGTAATAAACAATGTTTTCCTTTTTTGAGTTCCGACCATACATTACCATACAAAATATTCACTTCAAAGTATGTCCTATGACCATAGAATCACCCTGTAATCTAAGTTTATTTTAATAAGTGTATTGTTTAATTTTGTCGGTTATTGAAATATGAGAGAATTGAAATCTTAATGGGATTTGCATTTTATTCTTATGTTCCAGAAATATGTCTTTTGCGAATACGATTTGACATTACACGTGTTATATTCAACATATAAACATGCAGTACTCATGTTACTGTTGAGATACATAGCTGAACGAATTTAATTAGATAAACTAAGAAAATTTTAAATATATTAAAAATTTAATTGATATTTTGTGGTATATTTATTTTGTAATTATGTTTGCTACATAACAGAAACATAATTAAATTCTTAATTTAACATTATTATACTCGTAAAGTTCAGAGCAATCAGATGGCCTTTAAAATCAGGAACTTTATTGAAATTATGTATGACTATTCCTTAGAACCGACTATTTCTAAGAAACTGTTATGGCAAGACAAATGGTATAGGATTAGGCAAGACAACCTTGTCCAATAGAAATGGAGTTTATTATTTATTGTTTGAAACTGTCATGAAACTGCGTTCTGAGATCGGTCGTTCCTGGAATGATTTGTTGATCATGCGAAGTCTGTGGATTTCTCTTGCTCGATTGTAAGGCGTTTGCATGTCCACTCGAAAATACGAGTATTTCTCGTTGAGAGATGGTGGTTCTGTTGTTTGTCAATCTCCGATAAACCTTCCTCCTCAGCTCCGAGCGTTACTGACTGTCCCAATTCAATTGAGAATTACAAAAACAAAAATCATCCCCAAATTTGATCCCCTTCCGCATTTATAATGAATTAGTCAGTAAGTAGTGGGGGACAAAACGGTTTAAGTACTGGAAAATTGAGGCTATAAAGTTAGTGAAGTGCCCGACTTACAATCGAGACAGCTGCTGCTGAAGGCTGGAGTCGACGTCGGAGGAAGCCCTACGACGCTCGAAGGCTGAGCAGAAAAGGAAGCATAAAACTGATTGACGCGGCTCGTACGGCACGGGAAAGGGTAGCCTGCCTTATTCTATTTTCTTTTGCTAGATTTATTTATAATTTCTTTCTCGTTCGATATTCTTTATTCAGAAAAATTATATCAGGCAAACATCTTCATCCTGTTAATCAACGTGATAATAATTTTTTAAATATTTTGCATGTTGTGTTTGTATAATTCGCGAATTGGGTCAACCGGAATTGTGAAAATACTGTTTACCTTGAATAACAATGTCCAACAATGAAAATGTTTCGGGTTCAAAAATAGTTTATTATCATGTATTTCCACCTGCTAAATTCAAAAATCACCATAAGAACGACCGGCCAGCGCTTGATTTGAAGTTATAGTAACATGTAATTTTTTTCCCGAACTACATTTTTAGTGTATGGGAAGATTTTGTTTTTAGAGTTGTGACAAAATACAACGTTTCTAGATATTTGTTAGTTAATTACTGTTGCTGTGAGTTTCAGATGGTTTACGTTGTAATTTCTGGTTTTCGAGTGAAGTGTAAAATTTGTTAAATCAAAATATCACGAAAATTTGTAAACTAGGTGAATAATTTATGTTACAATTGTGGTGAAATAACATTTTCGTCACTGAAATGCAATCTGACGCCTCTTGTGAAGACTGCCTATCAGAATTACATAGGTATGAAGGTAGGGGACCAGGATAAGTCATGAGCTCCACACATGTTGCAACTCTTGTTTAGTTATACTATGGGTTTGGCTGAAAAATAAAAACGATCTATGGCTTTTGCTGTGCCTATGGTTTGGCGGGAACCTACAAACCATACAGATGACTGCTATTTCTGCCTGACTACTCTTATAATGGCAGGATTGTCACTGGAAAAACGAGGAAAAGTTCAATATCCGAATCTTCCATCTGATATTCGACCTATTCAGTTAGTTTACCAGTTCATACTCCACCCCAAAATAAAGACAGGGAGAAGAAGAATCCAACAAGTCCTCCAAGTCCTATACCCTGATTTTGACGAAAAATATGATAAACGGCACAGACTGAGTCAAGTGGAAATGAGTGATCTCATTCGAGACCTTGATTTCTTGAAGGGAAAGGCAGAACTTCTAGGGTCAAGACTACAGCAACGGAATCTTCTCCAATGTGATGCCACTGAACAGACGTCATAAGGATATGCTTCCTTTTTTTTGAGATGAAAAAGAATGATGACGTATTTGAATTTTGATCCAACGGATTGGAGGCTATTGATAGATTCCTCCAAGCTTAGTTTGAAAACTATATTACTTCACAACGACAACCGTCTTCCTTCTATTACTCATGCAGTTCACATTAAGGAGACATGGCCGTCCTTGACTCAATCAAATAGTTTTGGAAACTCGGGAAACCTTAAAGGATGAGAGAACTTCTGCAAAAATACCATCAACTCGGATGTTACATTTTCTCAACTCACACCTAGACTATTTCCCTCCTAGTTGTGAAACTGTCATTGATGAACGTAGAGAAAGGCTCCATGGTATTTCTGTAATGGAACTAAGTTATTAGAACGAAGCAATGCTTGCGGATTACTGTTGGTCTGTGTGTAGGGATGCTCCGAAACTCACAAAAGAGGCAAGCCAGAAGACAACGATCTCATGAATCCACCACATGATTATTTTCAGACCCAACCAACAGCCAAGTATTCTTTCATCATTTTGGAACTCTTAGCATGTAACTGTCATTTGAAAAAATGTTAAATGTAATTTCAGTGTTATAGACATACATAATTAAAATTATCGTTTTCTCTTAATCCGTTAATTCTTCCACCTAATGTTTATCACAGAAACAACAGATAAAATTTTTTTAGTCATATTCGTTTGTCTTAAACCAAGATTAGTAAGATTTAACCCATGAAGTGAAGGAAGCATTAAAAAATATTTTTTGCCAGTATAATTTAAATTTAATATGATTCTTTTATTTAATGTTATTTTGTAGTTTATCCCCAATGTTTTCTTATAAGAACAAAAATTATTTTTTATATTATTTGACTTTGAAAAACTGGATCTTTCGGCAATATTTTTTCCTCCGTAAAATCCTCAAATCTTGAGTAAATAGGTTTTCAGCAGGACAGGGATCTGTCTGACGGAAATCTTGTAAGAAAATATGACTGCGCACTCATGGTCCAGATGTCCGACTACATGTCAGCACATTGTCAAAAAAAAAACCAGATAGTTGAAATTTAGAAAAAGTTTTCTTATTAATATGCCATAAAATACAAGAACATTAAATACTGGATAACAGTAAAGGTAAGCTTAAGCCCGACGTTTCGATGGCGTAATCTGCCATCTTTCTCAAGTGAAGTGCCGTCCTGTAGTTTGCGTATCGCCTTTACACATCATCCCTTGCCAGCGATGCGTATGTCGTGTCCTGACTGTCTCTCGGTCTCAGATGATATTGCCCCTGACTGCTGTTTCAGTGCCGCTAACCGCGATTGACCTTCCTGCCACGTCCTCTGCTGGCGTAATTACTGGGCCGAAATTTTGTTTATCCTTGCGCACAAGTTAATTTTTTTTTTACAGGATCCCAGGCTTTACTGAGCTGGAATCCCTGGTCCCGGATCATGAGGCTGCAAGATGATGGTTTTAACCGCCTCCATTAAATTATTGTCCCAGTAATTTCCACTTTTGTGTAAGACGTTTGTGTATTCAAATCGCATTTAATGTCCAGTATGTAGGGAATGTTACGCGATCGCAGACTTAGAGGGCTGTTTAAGGTGAATATTTTTTCATTCTCTTTTTCCCTCTCCTCTATGGCTCTAACATTCTGACCTATACACATTAAGTACACATTGACGCGAAATTTGGTAGATGTGTGAGTTACAGGACGGCACTACACTTGAGAAAGATGACAGAGTATGCCATCGAAACGTCGTGGCTTAAGTTTCACTTAATCCGGGTGGAAACCCAAGAACTGTTCATTCAGAATATACACTGGAAATCTTCGAATCTTTGATCATTAAATACTTTCCATTTTTAGTTATGCAGAAATAGCTCTTTTATGCGATTGTTTAATTGAGATAATTAGAAGAGATCTTCATCAGTAATTGTCTGTTTATTGAGTTTACTTCTGTAAAATAGCTACAGAACGACAAAGAAAAAGAGAAAGATGAAGTGGTGTAGAATGAGATCAGGGAAGTGAAATGATTTGAATAGCTGTTCTGTGAATAAAACAGGAAGAAATGAACGAAAGAGAAAGTACAGTTCGAAGAGAAAGAAGTACTTTAATTAAACAAGGTAGGGGATAAAATATTAGACTAGGATTTCAGAGAACAACCACACATCGAGCTGCTCAAAAGTCAACAATCATGGTCAGATTTTCTTCGTACCGACTAATTTTAATTTCATTATTTAGGAAACGAGAAATTCGACACAGGCGAACATTTTCACATAGTGGTAAAAATTGAAATGGAAGTTTCTACAAATTTCGGAAACGTTAAATTATTTTTAATGCAAAAATTTTCCGATCAAAACCACTAGAGATGCCTATGGAAGCGAGCTGAACAAAAACGAAAAACTGCTGAAACAAAATAATTTGAGGGAAAGAAAACAACCTAACTATGGCATTGACTCAATTGTTGCATGTCCGCTTTCCACTCATTCATTGAATTTTAGTATCATTTACGTTCTACATATGGCGAATATTATGAGTTTTCCATGCGTAATCTATCAGATATTATGCCTATACATACACTATCAAATCGATAAACATAGCGCCTTTATTTTAAAAGTACAATGAATGTTTACTGAGCGAAAACAACGTATTAATATTTTGTTTTTTCTCAGCATTCACAACGACCTGCGATATTTTTTATCTGGGTGCCGTGTATTCAATTCTACAACGCGCTGCAATTTAATCGACTATCGCCAACCAACATGTGAATACCGTTACATATATAATGAGGAGAACAAATGTGATTTCAGAGTTTGCTTTTTTTGAAATCATTGAATTATTGAACACACCGATAGGCTAACCGATTATGAAGTTTGATGTTATCAAATAATTTTCTAAATGTTTATCTATGTACCCTGTAAAGTTGGTGTTCAAGTGAGGTAACAATGGGCGTCTAACAACTGAGTTGCCTGATAACATTTTTGCTTCCTACAGAAAAGGAAAAGTATCAGTTTTTGAGTGTGTAGCTGCGTGGCACCGTAGCTTACGGTGTAGTGTGTTCCGTTAAGCGTTGACCTGGGCGTGTGGAGTGACCTACACACGACTGGCGCCGCGACCTGCCATCTGTGCGTCCATACGTACATACGCATTGCACGGCGCATATGCCCTGTCTCTCTACTTTCTCTCCCAGTGTCCAGATCTCTCCAGTGACCTTTCTGCTACACCCTCGTCGACTTGTTTCAACTCGTTTGTGCCTTTTTTGTCAATTTTCTCGACACTAATAATTGCCTGTTACTGTTTCGAACCTCTTTTGAACCCTAAATGGCCAGTTCGTTCTCTTAATAATTAACCCAAATATTATATCAGCTTATATAAAATTCCTATGGGAAAATCCAAACAGTTTAATCGGAAAAAGTATGGAAAATTTGATTTCTCAGTGGAGATGAAAAAGTGAAGTGATTAGACTGGAAATTATTGAGGAAAGCTTGGCTGGAAGTGAAATTAGTTCAAAGCAATCTTCTTATAACGGTAGATATATCATGATTTTTTTTAAAAAAGGAAACAATAAATAATGCTCTTAGAAAATATTTATTCACAAAATTTACTTACAGGGGTGTTTAGAGAAATTTTAATTAATGAAGAAAGAATAGAAATAAAACTTTCCGCCATGTAGATCATGGATTATTGGATCAGGATTCTTCCATCATCATCCTTGAATATAAATTTCAGTCCCTATGCAGCCCAGCTTCATTGAAAGCCTTCCTTCTATTCTTTCTAAGTTAATTCATTGTACCGTATAAATTAACAGATGAGTACCTAATAGGTTTAGCTAATATTATTGACCCCATCAGAATTAAGTACATCTTTAAAATAGCCAATTTTAACATCTAAGGAGAATGTCGAAAACCTAATAAAAGTTCATAAATCAATAACAATAAAGGGTGAGATGGTAAATATAAGACCTTTAATGCAAAAATACTGTCGTGTAATCTTGTCAAATGTATGCCCAGTTATCCCTAACGAGATTATTGTGCTAGAACTAGAAAAGCTAAATATAATTCCAGACTCTAAAATATCGAAGATTTTCTCACATTAAAAGTTTCAGAAGACAATTCTTCATTAACCCAGATAAGCTAAATTCCCTTCCGGATTCGATAATGGTGCAATATGAAGAAACTAGTTATAGGGTGTATCTAGCAGCGTAGAACGAGAAAAGTCCCGGTCATATCGCGATAAATTGTCCTAATAGAGATTCAATACTAAAGAATAATCTGACTGCAAATGAAAATTATGACAAAATTCAGTGTAAGAACCCGGCACCCGCAATTCAAATAATTAACCCTCAAAAAACGGACATGGATAATTCACGACTAACAAATAAAAAAATAACTGCATCTACGAGCTCGACGAGCCAAGTTGATAAGAAAAACGAGAGTAATCCTGAACATAAGACAAGCACTAATCCACCCAAGAAAACAAAACAAAACATTCAGGATCATAAATATAAGGCGCTTAGTCAATCATTAGGTCCACTAAAAATATTATATGAAGAAGAAACCAGTGCTCCACCTATCCCTTTGGAACAGTTAAAGACTCTTATACTAAATGCTACGGACTCAAAGAACCCAAGAACCATTATTAGAGATTACCAGATATCCTCAACATCATTCATAAATGTATTCGACTCTTTTTACCTACACTTAAATGGTAAAACGGCAAAAAGTAGAATAAAAAGGCTCATAAATTTAGTCAAGAAACAAGAGAGAGACGCCTCGTCCTAATAAAAACAAACTATAACTACAGTACAGTGGAATTTGCAACAGTCGCAGCTTCAAATAAGTTAATATAATTAATTATCCTATTATTATGATAAATAATTAACAAATGTAAATGTAAGAAACCCACTTTTGAAATGTATAAATAATTTTTCAAACTGTTCAATTGCATGTATAGTATTGGAATCAATGTGAATCGCAGCATACGTAAACAAGCACTATTTGTAATTTATTTATGGGTTGCCAATGACCAAGTTGTTAACTCGACCATTATAAACTTTTAATAAAAAAAAATTCACATAATTTCCTTTCTTCATCGAGTCCGTGAAGAATCGTGATCCAGAGAATCGTTATCTTTAGCCAGGCTCTGGCTGTATGTACAATGGATGGAGGAATCTCGTACGCGGCCTGGAGTAAACTCCGTATGGTTCATTGGTAGAGAGCCTGAGTACTAAGCGAGCGATCCGGATTCGATTCCCGGTCCGGTCGAAACTTTTCTATCATGATGCTATAACAGAGATTTGAATTGCAATTAAAGGTGAACAAAATTTATTAAGACACTTGTTATAAACGTGAACATTGCATACCTTCCGACGTTATTTCCATTCAACTACTTTCCTCTTTTAATAAATCAGTTAATGACCTTTTACAAACATTTTTTATTTATAGCGTTACGACGTCATTAATTCAGTCTTGCTACAATCTCGTTGGTGTAATGTGAATTCTTTGCCTCGGACCTGTTTTCAAACACTTTGTGTATTTATCAACATTGTAATTCTTTGTGGTGCTAATTTTTTATAAAAATTTGGATAAACCTGAAAAAGATACGAATTTTTTTGGAAACGTCGTAATGCTATAAATAAAAAATGTATGTGTAAATGGTGAATAACTGATTTAATAATTAAAAAACAGACGTAAAATAAAAACTTTTCTCTTTTAATATTTTTTCGAGAAGTCATATTGAATTCAGATAGAAATTTTGACAACATGCGTGTTTGTTTTTGCTAATGAGCTATTCTTTTATTGGACCGAACGTGCTATAATTAGTTTCTTCTGATATTGGTTGAAACTGTAGTTTGACCCAAAAATATTAACTCGGGATATTCCGCTGATTTCGCAGTCAGTCTCGTTGCTTAGAAAAAATGAAGTCACAAATGCAATGCATTCAAATTGATGCAGTCTTTTGTTCGAGGTTTCAGTTTTACGAAGAGTAAGAAGAGTTTTCAGCGGTGGCGGCTCGTGAGTTTTCTTTAAGTTATGTGCTACGCTACCATAAGCAACCATTTTTACTAGGATAGCTATGTAAAATAACAATGATACAACAGCAACAGTGTTACCAATACTGCGACCAGACGCGTAATTTGGTACAGTTCGAATTCCGTCTACAAATATTTCAATAGTGTCTAATTTTTAAAAGCGGAATAATTTAGCATTAAATTGACCCGAATTTCCAAACCGATCGTATTTTTCCTTCGTACATATTTTAAATAAAATTAATTTCTGGAACAAGACAAACCTGATTGCAGTATTATATGCGGTAGATGTTATTTAAATTACTTTTATTCTTTAAAATTTGAGTTTTTTAAAAAATATTATACAATACGTATGAACACTATTTTTGTTTTGAAAATATAAACTACTATACTTTTAAATAAGATTTTCAATTAATGATGGGTTCAAATTTATTTTGCTTTCGTTGCTTAGGCGACCTGATACTGTCACCACTCAGTGCCATTGCATGGCTCGACCTCGTTTCTATGTGCATTCTGCTCCGTAGCACAAAAATCAGTGGTGCAGGGGTATCGTCGGAATACTGGGCATTTCTTATTACAGACAGAAATCGTGTGTTACAGCCGCGAATAGCACGGGCATGGTCGTCAAGCTGGCTGCATTAGGGGGAACGTGTGCGTCGTAATGCGAGCAGTTTTAAGTTTTCAAAATCGAAGCAAATATTCACACTGTTAAAACACTCTTATTCTTAATATTAAGAAAAAAATTATTCTTCGTAAATTAATTTATGCGGTGCAGTACATGGGAACATGTATGCCAGCCGTCATTAGTCTTCAGATACAGGAAAAATAGCTATAGAATAACAGTCAGAAGAATCCTAGGCTTGATTAATCAAGTCATGCCCAAGACAGCCGCCCTTCTGTTAATTACTTTCAGAATGTGTTAAATATCTTTAACAATTTAATTCATTCTAGAATCAACCAGAATGATAAGATTCTATAATGTTGTAGATTGCATTTGTGTAAAATTCTAGACGAAATTTCTTACATCTATTACATTTATATAGTAATTGTCATAATTAAGTTAGTGAAACATTGATATACAAAAATTTGCAACCATTTTTAAATATCGTGTGTAAGGCGAACGTTATTCATTAGTCCTCCTGCAAATAACTGCAATGCTTTGGTCTGATTGACAATGGTGCTAAGGAAATATTTATTTCATTCATTCATTTTTATCTTTCGTATTTAGTTCTTTCTTTCTTTTTCCGCGGCGCCACTGCCCAAGTAGACCCTTGACCTCGTGGAAAATCTCCGCCCATTCTGAAAATCTCCATCTGCTAACTCCCACCTTTCTCAGGTGGTCCTCGACGTTATCCAGCCATCTGGTTCATGATCTGCCCCTCATATGACGTCCTCCCGGTTTTCCATTGAAAACTTTCTTAACTGTGCTCTGTCATTTTTTCTACACGCCCTAATCGTCACAGTATAATACTCTTTGTTTCTTCACCTCTATCTGGTTTGTCATACAGCTCTCTGTTTTTCCTGTTGTTCCTAACTCGCAATAGGCTTCCATATATCACTAGGCTATAGATTTTCCTTTCCCATATCCATAATAATTCCTCATCACCTTGCGTCACTGTCCAAGTCTCCGCCCCGTACATCACCACAAGGTCTCACTATGATAAACAGTCTGCCTCAGATTCCTACTTTTTTTTAGGCCAACAGGCTTCTTGAGGGTAATCCACATGGTCGTAACTCCCCTTTAATAGCATAGGAAGTGATTTAAAGGGGGGATGCGCAAGGGTAGAAGAAGGTAGAAAAGGATTAACTATATTTTAAGGATCCTACCCGTTATTCGCCTGAAAGTGATGCAGGACAAACCCTAGAAAACCTGCATCAGGTAGGTCGGGCATTAGGTACATGTCCAACGCCCTTCCAATGGTGGGAGAGAGGTTTGTTGTAGGGTCGCAGCTTTCCCATCGCCGTGCCTTCACCAGTTTAGGAGGCAGCTGGCCGACTATTCCAATAGGAGTAGTGGACAACTCTTACCGTATGCCCAAAGTCTTCGACCTCGGAACATACACCTCTCAAAACAGGCTGAGGTGCCTCGGCATGTGGGAACCGTACTTCAAATAACCAGAGAGATGTGTAGTTATCCTCAAAGGTAGCCTCCTCCAGGGCTCTCTGGGAAGGTTCACCTGCGAGAGAATTCTCTAACATGCCCAAGGTCTAAGGCTTTATTTTAAGGTGTAGACAGGCTATGTATAGGGTAATCCACATAGTGGCAACTCCCCTCTTATAGCATAGGAAAAGGAGAGAAAGGTAGAGAAAGGTAGCCAAGGGTTAACTAGGGCCCCCGGATCCTACCCGACAATTCGCCCAAAAGTGATGTAGGGAAAACCCTAGAAAAACCTGCATCAGGTAGGTCAGGCCTTTGGTACTTGTCCAACGCCCTTCCGATGGCGGGAGAGGGGTTTGCTGAGGACAACTCTTTTTAGGATTCTTACTTTAAATACTTCGCTCTATGCAAAGTAACGGCAGCTGCTAAACTTGAATGTATTTCTTCTTTAAAATTCTTGCAGCGTTCATATTAGTTAACATTCAGATTCACACTAACTTCTGCTTCCCTATACTTTTTCCTAGATGCTAACATATTCTAAGTTTTTTTATCACAACTGAACCCCATAATTTTCTAGCTATCCTAGCTTTTCTCCAAGATTCTGTTTCCTCATAGGTAACAGTACAATATCATCTGTGAGGTATTGTAATTCGATTAATTCCTGTTCTTGAGTCATTAGCATTACTCACTCTAAATCAGTGTTAAGCAAAAGAGCGGAGAATACAAAACCCTGTCGAAATCCTTGGATAACTTCCAAAACATTTATTTGACTAATATGCTAATTATGGGTTTAAATTACATAATAATATAAGAAAAAATGAAAAAGAAAGAGAAACAAAACGCGAAGCATGAGCAACCAGAAATTGGAATAAGTTCGAGTTCGTCAGAATATAAGCTCCAGAAGAGAAAGGTCCAGTTATTTGACTAGTGACATATTCTTCTTGTCACCGTACCAGCAAAGTGAATCAATGAAAAATTTAAATAATATGACTGCTAAAGTACTTATAGACTAAACTTATTCAATTTATGTATAATTTTTATGCAGTAACGATAATTGTAGAATTGAAATTGATCAATACAGATAATATTATCAAGATCAAATAAATGTTTCTTCCATTATTTTGAAGACCTCATCAGTTTCTAGTATCAAGATAAACGAACTCGTGCAGACCCAAAAAGAACTCAGAAACTTGTATTTTGCTCAGAGAGTTCGTTTTACATTAATGTAAAGGTATTTAATCTGCCACAAGCCCCCTGATGCAATTTTTATATATGAAGTCTTAGTGTCGTTTAACAATAAACTCTATGGGTCTTCATTTCAAAGTTTAATGTAATGCTTGCAACTGATGTGGCCGAAAAAGTACTAAGGGTAACGTTTATCTTTTTAATATTGTTAAAACTGTGTTTAAAAAATTAAATACTTTAGTTGTTCAATTTCGTATAGACTTATTAAGCTTGATTTATTCAGATAAATGGAGAATTATTAAAGACTAGCTGGGTGCCCGGCGTTGCCCGAGATGTCATTTATCTATAACCCCCGATATGACTCCAATTTCGGCTGCTTTTGCGCAATTTTTATGTAACGCTACTCGAACCCTAATCATTATAATTAACTCTGAAAAATATTTCTTCAACGCAAATATCTGCCGTGTTTGCATGTTCCAAAATTTGCACCCCCCCACCCCTGCATCTGAGGGGTAAATGCCAATTTGAATGTCGTAACTAAGCACAGTGACTTCCATAACCTTTGATTTGACTCCAATCTCGGTTGTATTCGCGTTATTTTACTGTAAAGCATCTCCACCCCAAACCCGAAGGGTGTCCTTTTCACAGGGCGTAGGAGATGAAAGTTGTATTCAGATAACATTGGTAGAAACACTATCAATATCTTTAACCCCTAAAAATATTTATCCGACTCAAATATCGGCTGTTTTAGTATGTTTAAATATTTCCATCCCCGCTTCTGGGGGTGGAAGACGCGTCTCACCCCAACAGTGTTTGTGTACGAAATTTGGTGAAAATTGCTCGACTGGTGTAGATTTGTATTTTATTTAGAAAACGTTTGTATGGGAAATAGAAAAGGACTGTTTTTAGGGTTTTCCCGGAAATTATTCGATTTTTTCTCGCCTTTTAAACCTTCCCTAGACCTCCACGAACATTTCAAAACTAAGATAAGATAAATCCGTTCAGCCGTTCTCGAGTTTTAGTGAGACTAACGAACAGCAATTCATTTATATATATATATATATATATATAGATAGATAGATAGATTCAGCGGAATTCTAGACCTCCGCTAACAACAGATAATGAAAAGGCCCGAAATAAAAATATATTATTTTCTAGTAGAGTGTGATGACTGTGCACAACGTCACTTATATATATATATAAAAAAGCTGCGTTCGCACTTTACTTTACATATGTTCGACTCACTGAACAGTACTACATAATTATGTATCTGATAAATTACTGCAAATTGTATGCTCAACTTCAGTATTCAGGATCACGGTTAGTTGGATGTTACGAAATTCAATGTGATTGTGTTAGCAAACAAAATAATTTGTTGTTTTTAACTGGATGATTGAAATTTAAATTACAGGTGGTTTTGTAAATCAATCATTCTATTAATTGAGAATTAAAGCACCTTGAGCAATAGATTTATTTTTAATTACTAGGGTACTACTGGTACGCAAAGTTATTACGATACCTTCTTCTGAATTACACTTTAACGAATATTTAGTGATAATTAAATTTGTTTTATCATATCAAATTGAAAATATCTATGGAAATATTTCCGATTGAATGAGCCATAATTTATTTCCTGTGGCGATAAATTTGATACCAGGGAACGAGCAAGACACAATGACTGGCGTGTCGAGTGTTAAGGATGGAGTTCTTGACCCGTAATTTATCTTTTCTGACAAGGGAGATTCGGTGCCAGAGAACTGTTTCGTCCTGTAGTAGTGTGGGTTGTTATTACAGAGAAGGTTTAAAAAGGAGTGGTGGGAAGGATTGATGGGGGGGGGGGGAGGTTAAGAAGGCAGTGAGCTACCAGATGTCAGGCGTGCAGTATTGCCCATGTGGACGATGAGTAAGAGGCTTGGTCCAATAAAATGGTTGCCATTATATTTTTAAATAGAAACTAGAAATATTAGATATTTTTTAGTTGAGATATATTTCAACCCAGTCCGGGTGATGTTAGCTTAAGAACCCAGGAAGAGTAGTTTATGAGGTGTGAACGCCAACGAGATGTTGTATTTACTTAGATCGATTTAAATATTTGGATACACCCATGTATTATCACCGTACTATTCTTGTAACAGGCTCATGAAGTGGCAACTCCCCTTTAATAGCATAGGAAGTGATTTGAAAGGGAGGGGGGGATGCGGAATAGTAGAGGAAGGAAGCTAATGGTTAACTGGGGCTCCCGAGGTGTAGGATCCTACCCGGAATTCTCCTAAGTGATGCAAGGGAAAACCATAGAAAAATCTGTATCAGGTAGGTCGGGCGCTTGGTACTTGTCCCACGCCCTTCCGATGGCTTGACCAATTGAGGAGGCAGCTCGCCGACTATTCCAGTGAGAGCAATTCCACAATGTCTGCGATCTCGGATCATACAGACTGAGGTGGCTCGGCTTGCGGGAAGCTTAGTTCAAAATCAGAGAGATAAGAAGGCATCCCCAAAGGTAGCCCTCTCCGTTTCTCCAGAAAGGTTCTGTCTGCGAGAAAAGAAGAAGGTGTAGACAGGCTATGTATAGGTTAATCTATATTGTGGCAACTCCCCTCTTATAGCATAGGAAAGGGAGTGAAAGGGGGATGCGGAAAGGTAGAGCAAAGTAGCTAAGGGTTAACTAGGGCCCCCGCGCTATGGTATAAGGATCCTACCCTGCAATTCGTCTAAAAGTTATGCAGGGAAAACCCTAGAAAAACCTACATCAGGTAGGTCGGGCATTTGGTACTTGTCCCATGCCCTTCCAGTAGCGGGAGAGGGGTTTGCTGGGGGTCGCATCTTTCCTCTCGTCGTGCGTTGACCAGTTTAGGAGACAGCTGGCCGATTATTCCAATAGGAATAGCGGACAACTCTTACCGTATACCCAAGGTCTGCGACCCCGGAACATACACACACACCTCTGTCTGCGAGGGCTGAAAACCATTCCAAACTTATTACTGTCCAAACACGCATGCGAGAGTTACTTGTTAATCTGCAATTTAGGGAGCAACATCCCCCAGTATGGAGTTTTTAGTTGTATAGTTGAGTTATTGTAACAGAACTAAACGTTCTTTTGACTAATGTGTGAAATATCATCATGGCCCGTGCACTCTCCACCTTTCACCGGGATTGTGAGATCACTGTAGACGGTCCATATGGAATTGTTTTGATCCGTGAGATGCGGCAGGCAGTTGATACAAAGCTTGGCACAGTTTCGCAAGAGACTCTGAAAGGCTCCATTCATCGTGTGACAGGCGCGTCTGTCTTCCCTGCCTAGACAATGCACCAGCAGCCTCTGCGCGTGGCAACTAACCTCAAGACTTCCTGCAGCTACCAACCACGAAAGCCACCGATCAGTTTACAACTCTCAATATCTTCGATTTTTATACCGATACGGAGGTGGTATTTATTTTGCAATGCTGAAATCAGAAAAGGCGTAACTAAAGGTAGAAAAATTCATAGTTTCCTTTTCACTGCAGGGAAACAGGAAACGTTGGATTATGTGCTACCTCCTCTGAGTCCTACTCCATTCACAATATTAACTCCCATTTTCTAACACGTGATGACTGATTGAGGAAGTCCTCCTCCACTACTTTCGGCACCTTGGACAACCTTTCCATTCTTCAAATTTTTAAAGCGGTGATTTTCCATTCCTTTCTGCCGTTTACTGAATGACTTATCCAATTGTAATGAATATATAAATATTCAGGTCCATTCTTGGATTCGAAATCGAAAGCGCAGTGATACTGACCAGTACACGATACCAGCTTGGCTCGTCTTCTTCCTTCTATACCAAAACGATAAATGGAAAGCCCGAGAAACGATTCGATATCACGATTATTCACAAAAAATAAGATTTAGCAAGAACTACCTTGCTCAGTACAAGACTAGTATTCATTAACCAGTGAAAAATTAATTATTTTTGTGATGTGCCACCTTCACAAAACATTGTAATTAATGCGTTCGTCAGAAAACATAGGAATTGACAAATCATTTTGAGTAATTCACAGTACGCGGGGTTATTGATAGTACATGTATTTATTCACCTCAAAAACTGTTGAATATGCACGGTAACGGGCAGGTTCGTCCCTTAAAATGTTTTAATCGTTACTTGAGGACAATTCAGTTGGACGCGTATAAGAACGTGTTTGTACGGAAGCGAAAATTAATGGCTCTAGGGAGAAGCAGAGAAATAGTATGACGGTTGTGGAACCGACTATTTTCGTAGAACTGAACTATTCTGCTAGGTTTCAATAAGACCAGCAGCATAGACAACAAACCTGAAGTCCAGCTTCCTTTCGATGTAATCAGAGACTCTTCCTCACGAAATATTCTCGAATATGATTAGTGGAATTTAATACCTTGAACACATTGAATTTTTTGTGTTATTCGTTATGTTTCCATACAAAATACGACTGTTGCAATGGTTCGTAAGGCTGACAGTTGATTTGCCGAACTTTACACGAAATCATTCTTTCATTTACACCCACACACATGCATAATTCATTGATTAATTGCGGTGACGCTAAATTAATATTTTCAGTCTTACCTGCCTCTCCGTTTTCCTGTGGAACTTTGTGTGTTTCATTTATTATATATATTGTAATGCCTTGGAGGAAAGGCATTGTTTCTGATAAATGGTCTGGACTGCGAAGAGACAGTTTGTAATGTTTACGTAGGACAGGTCTTGAGAATTCGGAGCAATGCACGTGTGCGGGGGCCTGTCACAAAATAAATCTGTTAAGGCAGGCATTGTTTCTGATAATGGCCTGGACAGTTGAAAAGACATTCTGTAATGTGTTTATTTAGGTTCTTGGGAGCGCTGGTCGTGTGAGGGTGAGAAGACAAGTTTAAAGTAATTGAGGGTGCAGTTTGGGCGGTCTGGAGAATTTAGAACAGCGCACGTGTGAGTGGGGGTGAGAAGACAAGTGCAAAGACAAATTAGACCTGTCTCGATTGTCGGCGTTTGGACAAGACAGAGTGGCTAGATATTTGCTAGCTAAGGAACTGCAATGCATAATGTAAATCTCGGGATAATGGAGGAAACTGTCAACGGGCAGTTGAGACGTAGTTTTGGAACAAAGGAAAAAGGAAGGGACTAGGATATATAAAGGAAAGATAAGATTTTTTGAAGTTAGTGGGAGAGGGGGCTGTGAGCACCGAGACTGAAGTTAGTTGAGTGTTGGAGTTAGAGTTGTGGAGGCGTACGGCGAGCACCGAGAATGGAGAAATTTTGCAGTCTTCGAGAGAAATAGCAAAATATTAAACGATAAACATTTTTGTATGCTGAAGTCTAATCTGTTGTAATATCAAAATTAGACCACTGTCTTCGATGGTAGGAGACCAGGACACTGCATCCAGCGTCGAGTAGTTTCACCATGAGCAAGTGAGATGTCCTTCACGAACGGAGAACCAGCCTTCGTCAAACCAACAGTGTGTGTTAGAGTCAGTGTTTAAAACGTCCAGTATATAAAGCGTGTGTGTACGAACGAGCCAAGTTTTCCTGAGTAATCGTAAGTTGAAATTTCATGGTATTAATATGTGTAAACGGAATTAAAAGATACAGTTAGATCGTTCTTTTCTTTTGTATTAATAAAATAAACTCTTTAAATTTAAAATCAACCTTATAGAGTAAGTTCGTCAATAATTAATTTCGTCTATACGAATAAATATTTCTTTTTAATTTAAAGATAAATGTTGGGTTCTTTGATTAAGTTAAATGTTCTGTCCGTTATCAAACCCAGTAAAGACCCATGAGAGAATGAGATCCTTTTTATAACTTTAAATTGTATAAATTGCTAATTTTTGATAAATAAAAATTGTTTGTTGTTTTTTTTAATCTTTTATTTGGACTCCCGTTAGATTATTATAATATATATAAACAATATAGTTTACTGACGAAGTACCTATATGCACTAATATTTTAAAGTTAATGTCACTTTTATTATAGTGTCAGGAAAGTATGATATGCTGATATTTTTGCAATGTATTCTTATCTTGGTGTTTTTATATAAGTAGTAACGTTTTATTGTTCATATAGGATGATTATGACAAATTAGTTGGAAGATTCCAACCGATTATTTAATAAAATTAATAACCTGGAGACTGTTTATGGTTATTTCTGCACATCAGTGTCAACGTCAACAGTCCTTTTTAACATAATTGATTCAAGATTAATTTTTAATATTTGAGTAAAAACGTCTGTGTACCCAGAGCCGACATGCTGGAAATTACGGCCATTAAATTAGGCGCGGAGGTGACGGGATGTCGAGGAGGAACCGTACCTTCAGACAAAGGCATGGGATTATGCCTGATAAGTTATTGACCTGACCAAAATCCCCGTCTTCCAAAAGGCGAGAGTAAGCCCGAGAAATAGTAAAATCGACATAGATTGACTGAAATCTCAATCAGGACAAGAGGTTTCCACCCTCTGCTGGGGAACGCAGAGTCGAACTGGAAGGTAGACAAAAAGCGAAAGGAAACTGGACAGTTCAAATCTACATCTTGGAGAAGACAGTTCTTATCTATAACCGGGAGAACGAGGAACTCAGGTAAGAAAGAAAATGTAGGAGTAAAAATACTTCGCCTGTACAACTTGGAGAAGGAAAAACTGTCCAACCGACGGAAGAAGAATTTTTTTTGGAGATGCTAAAAATTGTTACGCCGACGAGGAAGGGTAAAGGAGGATGGTATCAGAAATTCCTATGAAAATTTTCAGGTTAGCCTGGGGAAGCCGACTACAAAAAATGAACAGGTGTGTTTCTGACTGCAACATAAATAATTGAGATTTCTGCCGCACGTATATGCCTTCACATATTTTTGGTATATGTTCAGAGTCTCAAAGTCGACCTGAGATTTTCCTATTTAACGTATCAGAAATTTATTTCAATATTTAATGTATCTAAAATTTAAACTCATGAGTGAGTTAATTTTAATAACCTTGATGCAATTAAAAAGGACGCTGTTGAATTTGTGTAAAACCTTAATAATAAATAAATAAAATTTAAAATTCAATCAAATTTTAATTTTTTCATAATAAATACCCCCCCTCCCCCAGCATTATCTTACTATATATATAATGTGTATATTGTGGTAATTACGAATATGTAGTTATTTAATATATACAATTTTACTATTTTCATTATCGGCGGCGTAAATATAAGCATTATAGCTTAAGGATTATCTACAAGAATATGGAGCCTATAATGCTTGCTTGCTAGAGTTGCATTGTTGCCTCAGGCAGCACTGAGACGTACGGAGATTAAGAGTTGCTCGGAGCAGGATGGCGGAAGGTGTGTTTTGAGGAGTACGTATTCGGAGTTCCTGGTACCAAGACTGAGCAAGTGTAATTTGGAAGCTGAGAAATGTTGTATTAAAAGTCCCCGGGTTTTGGAATTGCAAGTCGCCAGTGTGGAATTATATTTCGTCTATTGCCACGTTCGAGTAATTATCAAAGTTTTAGAGAAGAAAGCTATCAACTGTGATTGTTCAAACAAAGTTATCAACAGTTAGGAACAAAAAGTGATTTGTGTTTGCAAACTAAAACATCTTTAAATTCAGTGCAATATGGCCTTTTTTGATGTGTTTAAAAAAAGCAAGTGAGATCGAGCCCAGATGAAAAGACAAGGGTAAAGTAGACAAAAAGGAATTTTCTTAATTGTAAACCTTATAGTGTAAATATAAATATTATATAATAGTCTTACTGCTGGGTATTCTTCAGTGATACCTGACCCTTTCCTACGAAAGAGTAAGATTTATATTATTATCCAATTTCCTTTGCGGAGAGTCGCTGTACACTTGGAGCTGTCGCTCAGAACACACGCTGGCTGAAAAGAAAAGTTGAAAAAGGAGGGACACGACATAAAATATTAAATTTATTTATTTCACTTTCGGGAGATTTTCTCTGTTATGACATATTGAAGCCTTTCCCGATTCTAGTGCAAGTAAGACCAGATTTATAAAACATCCTTAAAGATCGCGTGAATGTTGTCAAATATAGTCAGATGCAGCTTGGCGCTAGTAGTCTTATAGGGAGCTGGGCTGCTCCAACTCTTACGCTACGACTATTGTCTTCTATACATCCGTCAATTTACGTTATTGAATTTAATCGTGCGTTCCCTTGGTAGCTCTGGGAATGTCAAGGCTGTTTTCTAGTTATCGTCAAGTTGTGCCTAATATTTATTCTGTAACAACTTACACAGAATCTTTATCCTAATGCAAATATTGGCTAAAACATTGCCCTTGATATAACATGAAAAGCAAAAAAATATATATATAAGCAATCTCTGGGGCGCGTGAGCTCTATGCATATCAATCTTGTGTTTACACGAGGGGTAGTTTTGATAAAGAAAGACGATAATTTTTGTCGATGCACATTCTGTCATTAATATAAATTGCAATTTCAGCTCGTCTCGAACAATTAGTATCTTGGAGGGCAGATGAATTTATACTTAATACGACAACAAGTATAATTTTAAACAATGTTGTCTGCAGTATTCTGAATTGAAGTGATTGCACGTCATTTTGATTTACTAGGACTGAGTTGATATGAACGATGAATGGGGTCCATATTTGTTTCACTCACAATATGACTGCCACTTGTGGGAAGGTCACCAACGTTTCTTTTAATATATCATATTAAAAGGTAATAGTCTACACGACAGAAGGATAAATACCATAACTATGTGGAAACGCACGTTGAACAGAAATGAGCGATTTAGTTTTCTTCAACGATGACTTTTCGTAAAATATTGACTTCTGTATCACGATTTATGTAGTGGTTGCGCTGTAAATGTATGCATTGGTGGAATCTTTACTTTAATGTAACCTTAGGTTTTTCCGCAATAAATTTTTCTAAGGCTTTGTATCTCTTCCACTGTTGACAAATGGGCCACTTTTAGCACCGACTTGATTTTAATGAATAGGAATAAAATATATAGTGTTAAATCAGGTGAACAATTTTACTGGACAAAAGTTGCTTGACTGACAGCATTGTGAGAAGGCGCATTGTCCTGGTGAAAATTCGCACATTCTTCCACAATTCATGGGGTTTCTTTCTATAACATTCACAAAATTTTCCAAAACTTTTCTATTACTCGTACATTGCTTGTTAACTGACCTTCCATTACCAGTTCTCCCCAAGATCGAAGAAAATATCGAAGAAAAATGGGAAGTACTCCCCTGAAATGGAACGATTCATATGTGTTTTGCATTGCAAGGTTACCGCTTGGTTTCTGGATCGCACGTTAATTTTCATGTCTCATAAGGCTCAGTAGCATTTTTAAAAGCATTGACGGTCCATGACTCCGGTAAAATTTCTGTTCTAGATTAGTTTTATTCCTGTGCCTAAAATTGCGGTAATATTTTTGAGCACACGTTCCTCATGTTCAACTTTTGTGTAAGAATTCGTCGAATATTTTCTCGGCTCATGTACAACATTTCCGTACTTATGCTTAGACTTTCAAAGTTTTAGTCGATTGCTGATGTGTGTGGTCGACCTGGGCGGTCGTCATCTTTCAACGAGTCACGGCCTTCTAAATATCTTTTATTCCATTTGAAAGGCACGTGCCCGCGAATAACATTTATCGCCATAAGCTGTGTTGTTTCACGCGAAAGTTAATGTTAACACGCAGTCCACGTTTCGTATCAAACATTTTTAGGAGTAGAGAAAGAGAAAAATCACGATTATATTCAACTGCACACCCTGTAATATTTAATCTTACAGAGTTAAAAGATTGGGCGGGGTTTCATACATAAAAAGATTTAATTAATTTAATATAATAATTTACTGAGAAAATAAACCACAATAAAAATTGAATTATTGTGGAAATGACAATTATCAAAACAACGACTCTCTCTTTGTCAGCGTTCCTAATGTGGGGTGAACCGCAACATGGCAATTGAAATAAATGTATTTAAACAAACTGAGTGAATTGAGTAAACAGAATAAATTGGTGCAGATTCGTTGCAGCGCCCTAGTACATCTCAATGGAGGCGGAGGATCGTGAGCCCCTTAGAAATTTCTCAGGATTGGCTGTGCTTTTCTGAGTCTGGTCACCGACTGCTCAATATCGTGGCTGATTACTCTCTGCCGGATTTCGAACTCCAGAAATTCCCAAGTTCCTTCTGCAGATGTTTTTAATTTTTCATGCCCAGTAGCATGTAAGGAGCTCAATTATTCAGGTCTAAAAATTAAGCGGTCCTTGGAGCTATCGGCTCCCTTAAGGTCTTTTATTGTTCGCAGGTTCTTTTGTCCGCTAAAGAGTCTGAGACCACCATCCGAGTCCACCAGCCGACCAGAGACTTCCGCCGCCGAAATAGCTCGCGGTAAAAGGAAAGTTCATTACAACCCACTACAACCAGTCGGTTAATTGGGTTGAAATTTGATTTTTGAGCAGACTTAAAAAGGGAAACCAGAGAAAAAAAATCTAGGATTAGGAAATTCCACTTGGGGATACATAATTAAAATATGATAACATTTTATTGAACACATTAAGACGGCCGTTCATCATAATTTGGAGTTTGATTTAACAAGATTTTAATGAATACTACAGGCAAATATCCAATATCAACATTTACAATGGCTACATTTTGTGCAATGGGTAACCTCCATCCACAGATTTAGACACGTAAGTGAGACGCTCTTCGGCAGCAAGATGATAAATAACAGCTTTCATAAGAAAGCAAAACTAATTTTTTAAAGAAGGGATGAGAAAAAGGGGACCCAGCACTCTCTTGGAACCGTTATCGGAGAAAATAAGAGAGAATAATACCGCCACAACGATCAGAAGCAGCACAAGAGTAACAAATTATATCGCAAAGAAGTTTCAGATTATCTAAATGTTTTCTCTTTGCATACATTTGTTGAAAATCAATTATAAAATTATCTCGCACTTGAAGAATATTTTTTATATTCGTTGTTTACAATGTGACACGTTAAACGGAAAGTTAGATTAATAATCTTTGTACTCGTAAATTTCGTTCATCAAATGTCTTCTATTGCGGAAGTGTAAAAAACCTACTGAATTTATTATTCTACTTCAAGATTTTCAGTAGTGAATCACCTGCAATACGTTTAATGACACATATTAGCAAACCTAAAAACATTCCGGGATAGATTTCCCCGTATTACAATGGTGACATTTCATCAAGAGGACTACAGGCAACAATGTTTTTGTTGTTTTGCAGGAACCAAATACATTTTGGAGAGTGTTTCCCCGAGAAGAAAGGATTCCCCAGACCAGAAAATTCCCCTAGGAAAATCACCTCCAGGCATAGGTGCCTCCAACCAACACTGTTGCTTGAGGAATCTCTGAAACACAATGTCGACAGCAGAGCGTCCTGTTGCTCTAGGGGGTGTCCCAGAATAAAAATCCTCGAGAATTCCACAGATCTGGTTACAGCACGTGATGACGCACGAAAGAAATATATAATGTATGGTTTGCCGTAGAGGAAATGGTAAGCCTGCAGGAATTGCTGGTGCAAATTTGTCAACTGTCATGGGACGTGATGAACTATCCGTCTAGATGATTCGGTTACCAAACTGTGAAATGTTGATGGAGTACCGTCAGCTGCCAATGATGTATGGTATCTTGCACGACTTTATCAGCTCTAAATTCTAAAAATGTATTATTTTAGAACTGCTGTCTTATTAATTCTAAACGAATTGTTTCAAAGTTTTGTTTATTGCTCGGCCCACTAAGGACCGTTTAAAAGTTTCACTCTAAAGCAAAGCCTTAAAATTAAAATTCAATTGTACCTTTCTTAGCTGGGAAATACATATATGCATGAATATTATATAGGAAATTTACTGAGAAATATTCGTAGTGTATGAGTCTGTTATATTAATTCAAATATTTTTTTGTTATTACAATTTGCCACCAGAATGTGAAATTATTAGTAA